>CM035410.1:115963457-116563457 GCA_020310875.1 Ceratopteris richardii
TATAGTAAAAATGAGAACTCAAGCAAGGTTGGGTGGCAAACCAAAGGAAAGATCTCTGAAGGCATGATGAATAGCCATGAGAGACTCTTGTGGTGGAGCTATGGACAAAACATGATCACCAATTGACATATTGTTTAAAATATTTTGGGACTTATTTTTCTGGTTGATTTTCTTCAACCATTATTCTAGTTTTCTTTTCAAGGTCTTCTGAGTATTTTTCTATGGAGAGTATCTATTTATTTTCCATTGAATTTTCCATTTCCAATTCTTTTAGATATTGTTCTTATGAGTTAAATTCGAGTTCCATTTCTCTACTTTCATATTCCTCTTTCAATTCCTTCTCTATTATTTCACCTTGTTTTGCCTCTTGGAGTACTACCACGCACAAGCTCATATTGTATCCTTCTTCATCTACACACTCATTGGCAGTTAACACTTCTTCATTTGCACACATGTCTAAGGTAGCTAGTAATACGTCCATCGATGCATGTTGTTCAAAGGCTTCATTATATGCAAGGTCTTCTACAAGTCATTCTCCTTCTAGTCTCGGTCTCCAATGGTGTAAACTTATGCCTTCTCTTTGAGTGGCCTTACATATCCATACTTGGGTATCTTCATTCATCTAGGATTGGCCACTAGATCTAGCACCATGGATTGACACATCCTCCTTCTCTTTATGGATGGTGTTCCATTGAAGAGGTGAAACATCCCTATCACAAAAGTTTTGGAGATTTATTTTAGTGGTCCTAACCTAGTGCTAAAGATATAAAGCATCTCATCCCCAATGTTGAAATACCTTTAGTTGTCACATGAAAGGTCTTCCTAGAATCATCTCATAATTACCTACCTTGCCAAATTGGAATATGGCTAAGGTGTGTTAAAATTCTACTCCACATGTAGTTAGAATTACATTTTCGAGGAGTCTTAAATGACATTCTACATGACCATCTACAAGTTCTAACTTCATCCATGTTGGTCTTAATGCTAGTTTTCCCCATTTTTCCCAAATATCTTTGGTAGCTATTGCTACCCAAGCACTTGTGTCTAATGTGGCTTTGGTTATATATCCTCAAAAGTCAATTGGAGAAATGTATTTCCTTCATCGCCCTCATTGACGTCTCCAACTTTATCCACATGTATTCTAACAGTTGGGTTTTTTTCAATGACGTCTTCTTGGGCTGATGTATTAAGCTCCTTCAAGTTCAACTAGGTAGCTAGTCTATTCATGGGTGAGCTTTTACTTGCAAGAGATCTTCTAAGGTTAAAGAGAAATATACTTTAGCTTTTCTCAACCACTTTAGAGTGGTTGAGACTTCCTCAAAACTTCTCTTCTCCTTGCATCTTAATCTAGGGGCATGGAAGAAATCTAACTTTTGTTCATATTCACCCATATAGTTTGGAAGTGTAGGCAAACTAATTGCTTGATCTCTCTCTCTTGATCATAGTTGGACATCTCCTCTAACTTTACTTCTTGCTTGATCATGGGTCTATTCATGGAAACATCTAGTTCAATGAAAGGAGGGAACTCATCTTCATTTTTTCTCCAAATCTCTTCTTGAACTTTGACCCTTAAGTCATGTGGCAGATTAGCTTCTACTTCTCAAATCATAGAGATTGTTTCTATGTTCTCTAGCTCGATTTTTTCTTCACCTTTCTTAGTTGGTTCTAGCTCTTCTTGTTTTGGGTTGAAGTTTTCCAAACATCATTGGAAACCTCTTCTCGTATTCTCATCTCAAGAAGGTTTTGTGTTGATTGTTATAGCATAGTCTAAATAACTTCAATTATCTTTTTTCATATTCCCAGTCGTTCCTTCTCCAAGTCTCCTCATGGGTAACTTTTTTCATGTTTCTCCAGACTAGGTCCTATCTTTATTTTAGAATGATAAGATTTTAACCACATTTGTAAGTCTTTAGGCATAGGATCTACTAGAATTGATCCTTCATTCTTTCTCCTTTCACCACATTCATATTTTGTTTGTTTGTACTAGTTTGATTGTTGAAAGTGTGAATTATGCAAGCTCTAGGTGGACATTGATTGGGGGTCTTAGATATGCTCAATGCCTCACCTTTATGTAATACTGCCATTGTTCCATAACACTCTATTTTGTAAGGCCCTCTTTATGACGAGAAGCCATGTGAGAGTGTTGGAAATTGGTGGGTTCCCGACTTTGAGGTTAGATGAGGTCTAGAGTAGATTGTAGATGGATAGTTAGGAAGTTTAGCTCTAAGCCATTGGATTTGGGATTGATCCTATGTGAGGATCAACCTAAATCAAGGGCTAGAAACAAAAGTACCTTTCTTAACTTGGGGAAGGGTATATTTATTGTAGGCCATTGGATCTAGACTTGATCCTAAGTGGGGATTAAGCAAGATCAAGGGCTACAAACAAATGGTTGTTGATCCTACCTTTCTACCGTTGAATTTACCCCATAGATCAATGATGGAGATTATGTTGGGCATGGATCAAGCTACCACGACCCTAGAACATGGATAGGCTAACTTAGGCTTGGACGACATTATAAGGATGGTCCCCTTCCCATTGAAGTCATGGAAGTCTTGTAGGTCTTTGAAGACCAAGAGACATGTACTCAAGGAGGCTCAATGAGAGAGTCATCCAAGGCACACGAAGAGAGTCATCCAAGGCTCAAGGAGTTGAAACATATCTGTCCAAGCTAGGAAAATGTAGAGGAGGGTGTTATATGCACAAAAGAGGAGTAAGGAGGAGCTATCAAGCCCACACCCTTTGTAGTCTCATGTAAGTATACACATAGTCTACTTGTAAGAGTTGTGAATCTTTGTCTACAAATCCGATTCAAGAGATTTAAAGTGCATTGAGTAGCTTATTATGACTCTTACTTTTCCTAAGAGGGCTTGTTGAAATTATTTCTTTGCATAGAGAAATTGATGTAGCTTTGTAACCCTAATTTTTGCATATCCTACATCTCTGCATAGCCTATCTTGTAGAGAGTTGTTGATTGACCTAAAAAGATCCATTTTAGGTCTTCAACTCTTTGATTCTCAAGATTTTCTTTACTTCTTGCTCTCTTGATGGCTTTTAATGGCAGTATCTAGTCTTTGTCACTACTTAAGGACTATATTATTTTGATCACATTAAAATGAATAGTGGAAGGTTTCTTAGAGGGGTTCTTAGGATAATCAGTGAACATATGTTCTATTCCACAATCCCTACAATATCCTTACCATACCCTCTGAGGTGGTGGGTGATAGGGCATCCTTACTCGATATGAATGTAGAGGTTTGGTCCTTGCATTGGCTACCTATTATATTGATATGGTTGTGGGGGGACAAGTCCTCCTCTTGCACAAGTGTGAGATGGTTGGCCTCCTCCACAATGCATACATCTTCTTAGCATCGGCATTCACATAGGTTGAGTGTGATATAGTTTTTTCCTTGCTAGTTTTGAACCCATTAGAACTATCATCACACTTGGTCAAGGTCTATGGGATCTTCAAATCATCTATTAAGTTATCTTTCAAATGTATGCACTCTCATAGACTTTCGCCTAGTTTTTGTAAGCCTTTCACATACATTTACTTTCTCAAATTTCCATTAGTTAAACCATCCAAGAATAATGATATCATCTTTTATTGGGTGGGTCTCTTGACTATAGCAAAATTGTTCACAATTGATTGAATCTTCTAGCTTTTAGGTTCACCGACTCATTAGCTCCTTGTTTGAAGCTATGAATCAAGAAAGAAGCATTATGTTTGATTCCTCTCTTTGTGAATTCACCAATGAATTCTTTTAAAAATATATCTATATTATCAAATTGATTGGGATCCAAGGGTTGGAACTGAGTTAAAGCTATTCTGGTCAATGTAAATCCAAATGATTCATATTGGATAAAAAATTCATGTACCTCTTCTACTCACAACACTTGTTTAAATTCTATCATCTGGTCACATGGATCTCTTGACACATCATAGTGGTTTTTTCTACCCACTTTGGGAAGTTGAGGGATGAGTTGAACCACAGGATGCTCACTAGGTCATGTTCCTTGTGTAGGTCTTAAAGGACAGGGTTTTTTGTTCATCATCTCTCTTCTTGCATGAGTATTGGGTATTGTGGTGATGTTTGGCATAGGGAAGTGGACATGTGGCCTAAGTGGAACACTTTGCCAACTAGTTTTCCCTATGAAGGGGTTCTCTTGGCTTTGTTGTTGTTCTTGAGTAATTTGGGAAATGTTGCGTGATCCCTTGGAGGAAATACAAGGAAACCCAAGTATTGTAGTTTGCATCTCTCTGAATCACTAACTTCCCAATATCTTTGTCTATTTTATTCCAAATAAGTGACTATAGAAGAGTCTTTAGGATCCTGCAGTTCATAGATGGTACCAGGGTTGATACTACTTGCCACTATGGGTGAAGTGGCTTGCAACAATTTATCAATTCTAGTTATTAGATAGATATCCAGTAGATCATCATCTTGAGGTATGGTTCCTCACTTTCTCCTCTTTCATTGATCCTATCATGATGCTTAGTCATTAAGTATAATTGCCCTCATATTTCCATGTGAAATTCTCTCTAAAATTTCATAGCTCGTCTTTGCAAAACTTCAAATTCAATCGAGTTCCTAAGTCTTGCCACCAAATAGCTGAAGGTATTGGGGATACATGATGTGTTGATCTTGGCCTCGGATTGTGTGTCATCCATGAAAATTTGTGGACATATACTACAATGAAGTTCTATATTCTCCATCTATCAACGACATGAACTTTATCGAATGGATAGAGCTATGCATGTCTTCACAGGCCGTAACTAATTCACCTTTTGAATCAGTAGAGGTGTTTGAATAAGTGGAGTGAACATTTCTTTGAGTTATACTCCCAGCTCAGCATATCACACTTCTTCGGCTCCCTAGGACACATCTAGATCATAGGATCATTCAATGTCTATGGGCCTTTTCACTTTTTATAACCCTTAGATCTCTATCTTCCCTCTTGAGTATTTTCTAGAGTCTAGGGCATGGTTTAAGTGAAGCTTGAGCAATGAAATTCCAAAATTTTGGTGCTAGTTCAATTAGGATTTACTCAATTCATGATACTCGATACTCAAGATTTCCACCATACATGATACTAATATTTGACGATATGATACTCTTATACTCAAGGGAAGACATGATACATGAGAAAAGGCTAAATACAATATATGACACTGAATCTTGCACGATTTAATACATGAATCATGATAGAAGGAAAGACACAATACATAATACTTCAAGGGGTGATACGCAATAATAGGGGTACGTGACACAATATATGCTACATTGTATCCAAGCGATACACAATCCTAGCCTCAAATGATTTGATACTTGTTCACAATTTGGATGATACATGATAGAAGGCCAAGATCGATGACACGCAATACTTGAAGGTATCCGTGATACATGGTACTTGACTCATGTGACGATACTCGACTAGGTGATATGCAATACCAAAGTATCATGATACACATGAGGAGTAAGGTATTGGTGATACATGATATCTGCAACACACAGGAATTTGGTATCGTGATACTAAACTCATATGATCATGATACTTTGACTTTTATAAGTCCAACTTAAGATTTTTTTGTTTTTTGTGTGGTTGTGGGTTCCTTGTGCTCTCCTTGTCACACTTCTCTGCTTGTAGCCTGAAAATGCCTTGATTTTCACCCAAAAAATACCTCATGATAATGAAGTGGTGTCGTTTCTCCTTGTGTGAGTGATCAAGCATGAAAATTATATTTCCATAGTGAAGAGCTCATGTTAGTTAATATCTCTGTCAATTTTCAACACTAAATTCCCACTAGAAGTCGAGTTTCAAGATATACAGGCTTTGATAATATGGGTCATTCTATGCACTCTCTAGGATACCTACAACTAACAAAGGAATTGTGATGTGGTGATTTTTGGGTTTCTTCCATTGATCAGCACCAATGAACTCAAGAAAAGATTTGAAAAGGGTTTTTTTGAAATTTTGGTTGACCTTACCTACTTCCTAGCTCTCTTACCTAACTCCTAACCCTAGTTTCCAACTTCTTATTTTTTCCTAGAAACGTTTTTGCATGGACACTAGGTTTATGGAGCAACATGTCTGAGGGATTAGTGACTTGTGAAGCTATTGATTTTACTTCCTTATGATCCCTACCTTCACAAAAACACTCTAACCATCATGTAGGCACCTTGACTTAGCCCTGTGTCCCCATCAATGGTGCCAAAAATGTGTGTACTTGAACTTCCAAGGTCCTAAGGATTTTCCTTGAGTGATATTATACCTCACACATCCAACAAATGCATATAGTGGTGGTTGCTAACACACATTAAATTATCAAACTAAGAGTACGACCCAGCCAAGTGCATGGAAACATGTGATTATATGACGATTAATGTGGAAAAGGGACAAGTAATGCATGCAAAAGGGGAACATCCACCTCACATGACACTCCTTATACAAAAGTGTGAATCATGATACTTGCTACAACAACAGACACAAATCAAGTGATATCTCCTAGCTCTGATACTCGAATATAGTGAATAGTGAGTTCATTTTGAAGCTCTCAATGCATACATCTAATTTTTGTATTTTTAGCTTGATCAGATAACTTTCCTTTAATTATACCTAAAAAAAGAGTGGCAAGAATCACCTACTCTCTAGTAAAGTCTCCTTACACTTTACACACACACACACAATAGCAACAAAAAGAGATGGGGAAGGGGTAAAGAACATCTATAGGTGCACATTCCATGTTGCAAACACACACACAAGCTCATGAAGAAGAAGATGCAGAAGCAATAACAAGAAAATTTGAAATTTGAGAATTTAGTTCTTGATTATGGCAAAACATATTTACAAATGTGTCACCAAGTGACTTGCATACATGTGCCCTAATTTTGATTCCTTTATACAAGAGTCGGGCACAAGCACTATAGATTTCTAAGTTCCTTCTATTATACAAAATTGGTGTTACAATATTAGGGATTATGCATCTAGAGGACTTCTCTAGTGCATTTACAAGGCTTCTCAATACTTTGTGATGGTTTTTAAGAAACAAAAAAGATTAATTTCTTGGAAAATTTATGGGCTTACTTTTCTTCTCTTCTTTCATCTATTTTCTACAATCTCTTGTCTTCAATCCTCTACAACGCTGCATAGTGGAGATTTTTCTGCCAAAGACTCTCTAGAAACATCAATCTCAAGTTTACTTGAGCTAATTTGAGTATTCTAAGGCATGTGGAAAACTTAAGTAAATTAGGACAGCTAACATGTGTAGGCTCTAGTATACTAGGGTGTTTCACCAATTTTGGTTATAGATGCAATGGTTGTGGCCAAGCGTGTACATGCAAGCTTCAATTCATTCTAGAAGTCATCTCTAGTTAGAAAAGTGAAATAGTCACTGGCCTTGTGGAGAGTTGATCACCACTTCTCATGTGTGTGGATATTTTGATCACATGAAGCCTTCAGTGATGGAACCCTTGAATGTTCAAACGACTTCGAATCTATTATTATTGATAGCTACACAATATTAGACTTTTATGTATACCTATGGGATCTCATATCTTGCATAACCAAATATATGAATGGATTATATCTAAATTTAGGAACATATCAAAAAAATGTTACTAAATGAAATATAATACATCAATTAGGATATTTTTATTCAACCACTATTGATTTTATAGAAGTACATACTTCTTTTCTTGCTTATCTTAGTAAGGGACAATTAAGGGAGATGATATGTTTGGCAAGGAACTTCTTATGGAGTGACAATAAGTCATCCCTCAAAATTGCAAAGCTTTCCGACAAAATGTGTGTACAACCTAGGAGCTTGTTGGAATGGGAATTTATGATACTATCAAAATGACAAAAATGCTTACATCTAAATGTATCATGAGTAGTGTAGAGAGAAACAATGCATGGGTTACTCTAATAAAAAGGTTTGATTGTCTCTTGTACTTGCAAGAATGTAAGAGTATAATCAAATACCCACTTGGAATTTGCGCCTTCTCCTTTTATATTTCACCCACTGACAAGCACCCTTTCCACTAAAATGTGTGATGCATGGATGGAACTTGAAAGGGATTTTTCTTTGTTGAACTTTCTATGAACTCTAAAATTCACATGCATGAGTGAATGTCAGTTAGTCATGTTGTCCAACCCTTCAACCTAAAAGTGGGTGTAAATTTCATAAATGCTTTAAGATGGGCTTGAGGAGCTAGTGAGATCTTCTTGATCTAGAAATGAGGGATCTCGTCCTTCAGAACTTATTGATTCTCAACTATCCCTAAGGTATTCAAGAAATGATTGAGAAATTCAATCTTGTTGATATCAATTAGACTGACAATAGAAAAACCATAAGGCACATGTACAAGGAAGGAAACGAATCTCAAGTTTTTTATCATGCTCTTGTTTAGAAACTTAATTGCAAATGGAAAGTTAATTGGAAGCCAAGACAGTAGCCCGACATACTTTAGAGTGGTTGAGACTTCCTCATAAGTTCTCTTCTTCTTGCATCTTACTGTAGGGGCATGGAAGAAATCTAACTTTTGTTCATATTCATCCATATAGTTTGGAAGTCTAGGCAAACTAACTACTTGATCTCTCTTTCTTGATCATGGTTGGACATCTCCTCTAACTTTACTTCTTGCTCGATCATCGGTCTATTCATGGAAACATCTAGTTCAATGAAAGGAGGAAACTCATCTTCATTTTTTCCTCAGATCTCTTCTTGAACTTTGGCCCTTAAGTCATGTGGCAGATTAGCTTCTACTTCTCGAATCATATAGTTTGTTTCTATGTTCTCTAGCTCGATTTTTCTTCACCTTTCTTAGTTGGTTCTAGCTCTTCTTGTTTTGGGTTGAAGTTTTCCAAACATCATTGGAAACCTCTTCTGGGATTCTCATCTCAAGAAGGTTATGTGTTGATTGTTCTAGCATAATATAAATAACTTCAATTAGCTTTCTGCATATTTCCAGTCGTTCCTTCTCCAAGTCTCCTCATGGGTAACTTTTGTCATGTTTCTCCAAACTAGGTCCTATCTTTATTTTTGAATGATAAGATTTTAAGCACATTTGTAAGTCTTTAGGCATAGGATCTACTAGAAATGATCCTGCTTGATCCTTCATTCTTTCTCCTTTCACCACATTCATATTTTGTTTGTTTGTACTAGTTTGATTGTTGAAACTATGAATTATGCAAGCTCTAGGTGGACATTGAGTGGGGGTGTTAGATATGCTCAATGCCTCACCCTGATGTAATACTACCATTGTTCCATAAAAATCTATTTCGTAAGGCCCTCATTATGATGAGAAGCCATGTGAGAGTGTTGGACATTGATGGGTTCCCAATTTTGAGGTCAGATGAGGTCTAGAGTAGACTGTAGATGGATAGTTAGGAAGGTTACTTCTAGCCATTGGATTTGGGATCAATCCTATGTGAGGATCAACCTAAATCAAGGACTAGACACAAAAGTAGCTTTCTTAACTTGGGGAAGGGTATATTTGTTGTAGGCCATTGGATATAGACTTGATCCTAAGTGTGGATTAAGCAAGATTGGGGGCTACAAACAAATGGTTGTTGATCCTACCTTTCTACCGTTGAATTTACCCCCATAGATCATGAGATTATTTTGGGCATGGATCAAGCTACCACGACCCTAGAAAATGGATAAGCTAACTTAGACTCGGAGGACATTAGAAGGATGGTCCCCTTCCCATTGAAGTCATGGAAGTCTTGTAGATCTTTGAAGACCAAGAGACATGTACTCAAGGAGGCTCAATGAGAGAGTCGTCCAAGGCTCACAGAGAGAGTCATCCAAGGCTCAAGGAGCTGAAGCATATCTGTCCAAGCTAGGAAAATGCAGAGGAGGGTGTTATATGCACAGAGGAGGAGTAAGGAGGAATTGTCAAGCCCACACCCCTTGTAGTCTCTTGTAGGTATAGACATAGTCTACTTATAAAAGTTGTTAATCTTTGTCTACAAATCCAATTCAAGGGATTTAAAGTGCATTGAGTAGCTTATGTATGAATCTTACTTTTCCTAAGAGGGCTTGTTGAAATTATTTCTATGCGTAGATAAATTGATGTAGCTTTGTAACCCTAATTTTTGCATATCCTACATCTCTGCATAGTCTATCTTGTAGAGAGTTGTTGATTGACCTAAACAGATCCATTTGAGGTCTATACGTCTTTGATTCTCAAGATTTTCTTTACTTCTTGCTCTCATGATGGCTTTTAATGGTAGTATCTAGTCTTTGTCACTACTTAAGGACTCTATTATTTTGATCACAATAAAATGAACAGTGGAAGCTTTCTTACAGGGGTTCTTAGGATAATCCCTAAACATATGTTCTATTCCACAATCCCTACAATATCCTTCCCATACCTTCTGAGGAGGTGGGTGACAAGGAATCTCTACTCGATATGACTATAGAGTTTTGGTCCTTGCATTGGCTACCTATTATATTGATATGGCTATGGGGGGACAAGTCCTCTTGCACAAGCATGAGATGGTTGGCTGACTCCACAATGCATACATCTTCTTAGCATCAGCATTTACATAGGTTGAGTGTGATATAGTTTTGTCCTTGCTAGTTTTGAACTCCCATTAGAACTATCATCACACTTGGTCAAGGTCTATGGGATGTTCAAATCATCTATTAAGTTATCTTCCAAATGTATGCACTCTCATAGACACTCGCCTAGTTTTTGTAAGCGTTTCACATACATTAACTTTCTCGAATTTTCATTAGTTAAACCATCCAAGAATAATGATATCATCTTTTGTTGGGTGGGTCTCTTGACTATAGAAAAACCATCCACATATTGTTTGAATCTTTTGGCGTCTAGGCTCACCGACTCATTAGCTGCTTGTTTGAAGCTATGAATCAAGAAAGAAGCATTATGTTTGATTCCTCTCTTTGTGAATTCACCAATGAATTCTTCTAAAAATTTCTCTATATTATCAAATCGATTGGAATCCAAGGGTTGGAACTGAGTTAAAGCTATTCTGCCTCAATGTAAATCCAAATGATTCATATTGAATAAAAAATTCATCTACCTGTTCTGCCCACAACACTTGTTTGAATTATGTCATCTCATCACATGGATCTCGTGACACATCATAGTGGTTTTTTCTACTCACTTTGGGAGGTTGAGGGATGACTTGAACCACAGGATGCACACTAGGCCATCTTCCTTGTGTAGGTCTTATAGGAAAGGGTTTTTGGTTCATCATCTCTCTTCTTGCATGAGTATTGGGTATTGTAGTGATGTTTGGCATAGGGAAGTGGACATGTGGCCTAAGTGGAACACTTTGCCAACCTATGAAGGGGTTCTCTTGGCTTTGTTGTTTCCCTTGAGGATGTTTGGACATGTTGCCTGATCCCTTGGAGGAAATACAAGGAAACCCAAGTACCATAGTTTGGATCTCTCTGAGTCACTAACTTCAAAATATCTGTGTTTATTTTAATCCAAATAAGTGACTCTAGAAGAGTCTTTAGGATCCTACAGTTCATAGAAAATAGCAGGGTTGATACTACTTGCCACTATGGGTGAAGTGGCTTGCAACAATTTATCAATTCTAGCTATTAGATAGATATCCACTAGATCATCATCTTGAGGTATTTTATCTCCTCTCTAGATATCCACCGCTATCGATCTTACCCTTCGGGTAGTCACAACTTTCCTATTGTGATTCCTAGTTGGGCTATTTGGTTCCTCACTTTCTCCTCCTTCATTGATCCTATCATGATCCTTAGTCATTAAGTATAATTGCCCTAATTTTTCCATGTAAAATCCTCTCTAAAATTTCATTGCTCGTCTTTGCAAAACTTCAAATTCAATCAAGTTGCTAAGTCTTGCCACCAACTACCTGAAGGCATTGGGGATACATGATGTATTTATCTTGGCTTCGTATTGGGTGTCCTCCATGAAAATTTGTGGACGCATACTACAATGAAGTTCTATATTCTCCATCTATCAATGACATGAAATCTATCGAATGGATAGAGCTATGCATGTCTTCATAGGCCGTAATTAATTCACCTTTTGAATCAGTAGAGGTGTTTGAATAAGTGCAGTGAACATTTCTTTGAGTTACACTCCCAGCTGAGCATATCACACTTCTTCGGCTCCCTAGGAAACATCTAGATCATAGGATCATTCAATGTCTATGGGACTTTTCACTTTTTATAACCCTTAGATCTCTATCTTCCCTCTTGAGTATTTTCTAGATTCTAGGGCATGGTTTAAGTGAAGCTTGAGCAATGAAATTCCAAAATTTTGGTGCTATTTAAATTAGGATTTACTCAATTCACGATACTCGATAGTCAAGATTTCCACCATACATGATACTAATATTTGACAATATGATACTCCAATACTCAAGGGAAGACATGATACATGATAAAAGGCTAAATACAATACATGACACTGAATCTTGCACGATATAATACATGAGTCATGATAGAAGTAAAGACACAATACATAATACTTCAAGGGGTGATACACAATAATAGGGATACATGACCCATTATATGGTACATTGTATCTAAGCGATACACGATCCTAGCCTCAAATGATCTGATACTTGTTCACAATTTTGATGATACATGATAGAAGGCCAAGATCGATGACACACAATACTTGAAGGTATCCGTGATACATGGTACTTGACTCATGTGACGATACTCGACTAGGTGATATGCAATACCAAAGTATCATGATACACATGAGGAGTAAGGTATTGGTGATACATGATATCTGTACCACACAGGAATTTGGTATCGCGATACTAAAGTCATCTAATCATGATACTTTGACTTTTATAAGTCCAACTTAGAAATTTTTTGTTTTTCGTGTGGTTGTGGGTTCCTTGTGCTCTGCTTGTCACCCTTATCTGCTTGTAGCCTGAAAATGCCTTGATTTTCACCCAAAAAATACCTCATGTTATTGAAGTGGTGTTGTTTCTCCTTGTGTGAGTGATCACGCATGAAAATTATATTTCCATAGTGAAGAGCTCATGTTAGTTAATATCTCTATCAATTTTCACCACTAAATTCCCACTACAAGTCGAGTTTCAAGATATACATGCTTTGATAATATGGGTCATTCTATGCACTCTCTAGGATACCTACAACTAACAAGTGAATTGTGATGTGGTTATTTTTGGGTTTCTTCCATTGATCAGCACCAATGAACTCAAGAAAAGATTTAAAAAATTTGGGTGTTTTTGAAATTTTGGTTGACCTTACCTACTTCCAAGCTCTCTTACCTAACTCCTAACCCTAGTTTCCAACTTCTTATTTACTCCTAGAAACTTTTTTGCATGCACACTAGGTGTATGGAGCAACAAGTGTGAGGGATTAGTGACTTGCTAAGCTACTGAATTTACTTCCTCACAATCCCTACCTTCACAAAAACACTCTAACCATCATGTAGGCACCTTGACTTAGCCCCGTGTCCCCATCAATGCTGCCAAAAATGTGTGTACTTGAACTCCCAAGGTCCTAATGATTTTCCTTGAGTGATATTATACCTCACACATCCAACAAATGCATATAGTGGTGGTTGCATACACACATTCAATTATCAAACTAAGAGTATGACCTAGCCAATTATATGACGATTAATGTGGAAAAGGGACAAATAATGCATGCAAAAGGGGAACATCCACCTCACATGACACTCCTTATACAAAAGTGTATATCATGATAGTTGCTACAGTAGCAGACACAAATCAAGTGATATCTCCTAGCTTTGATACCCGAAAATAGTGAATATTGAGTTCATTTTGAAGCTCTGAATGCATACATCTAATTGTTGTATTTTTAGCTTGATCACATCACTCTACTTCAATTATGCCTAAAAAAAGAGTGCTAAGAGTCACCTACTCTCTAGTAAAGTTTGCTTACACTTCAGACACACACACACACAATAATAACAAAAAGAGATGGGGAAGGGGTAAAGAACACCTATAGGTGCACATTCCATGTTGCAAAGACACACACAAGCTCATGAAGAAGAAGATGCACAAGCAATAACAAGAAGATTTGAAATTTGAGAATTTAGTTCTTGATTATGGCAAAACATATTTACAAATGTGTCACCAAGTGACTTGCATACATGTGCCTTAATTTTGGTCCCTTCATACAAGAGTCGGGCACAAGCACTATAGATTTCTAAGTTCCTACTATTATACAAAATTGGTGTTACAATATTAGGGATTATGCATCTAGAGGACTTCTCTAGTGCATTTACAAGGCTTCTCAATACTTTGTGATGGCTTTTAAGAAACAAAAAAGATGAGTTTCTTGGAAAATTTACGGGCTTGCTTTTCTTCTCTTCTTTCATCTATTTTCTACAATCTCTTGTCTTCAATCCTCTACAACACTAGTGCATATTGGAGATTTTTCTGCCAAAGACTCTCTAGAAACATCAAGCTCAAGTTAACTTCAGCTAATTTGACTATACTAAGGCATGTGGAAAACTTAAGTAAATTAGGACAGCTAACATGTGTAGACTCTAGTATACTAGGGTGTTTCACCAATTTCGGTTATAGATGCAATGGTTGTGGCCAAGCATGCACATGCAAGTTTCAATTTATTCTAGAAGTCATCTCGAGTTAGAAAAGCTAAATAGTCACTGGCCTTGTGGAGAGTTGATCATCACTTCTCATGTGTGTGGATATTTTGATCACATGAAGCCTCCAATGATGGAACCCTTGAATGTTCAAACGACTTCGAATCTATTATTATTGATAGTTACATAATATTTAGACTTTTATGTATACCTATGGGATATCATATCTTGTATAACCAAATATATGAATGGATTATAACTAAAGTTAGGAACATATCAAAAAATTGATACTAAATTATTCAACCACTATTGATTTTCTAGAAGTACATACTTGGTTTCTTGCTTATCTTAGTAAGGGACAATTAAGGGAGGTGATATGTTTGGCAAGGAACTTCTTATGAGGTGACAATAAATCATCCCTCAAAATTGCAAAGCTTTCCTATGAAATGTGTGTACAGCCTAGGAGCTTGTTGGAATGGGAATTTCTGATACTATCAAAATGACAAAAAATCTTACATCTAAATGTATCATGAGTTGTGTAGAGAGAAACAATGCATGAGGTTTAATCGTCTCTTGTACTTGCAAGAATCCAAGAGTTTAAACAATTACCCACTTGGAATTTGCGCCTTCTCCTTTTATATTCCCCCGAGTGAGAAGCATCCTTTTCACTAAAATGTGTGATGCATGGATGGAACTTGAAAGGGATTTTTCTTTGTTGAACTTTCTATAAACTTTTCTTCATTCGATATACTAATGTACAAATCTTTTGTAGTTTCAATACAGACAGCTTTTGTAAACAATTGTCTAATTGAGGTATAACCCAATAATGAGATATAGTTAGTATATAATAGTTGGGTAGAAGTGTAACCCAATAGCTGCAGAAGTAGGGACGATAGCGCCTCGAAAATTCACACGCATGAGTGAATGTTGTTTAGTCATGTTGTCTAACCCTTCAACCTAAAAGTGGGTGTAAAATTTCATAAATGCTTTAAGATGGGCTTGAGGAGCTAGTGAGATCCTCTTGATCTAGAAATGAGGGATCTCCTCCTTCAGAACTTATTGATTCTCAACAATCCCTAAGGTATTCAAGAAATGATTAAGAAATTCAATCTTGTTGATATCAACTAGACTGATAATAGAAAAACCATAAGGCACATGTACAAGGAAGGCAACGAATCTCAGGTTTTTGATCATGCTTTTGTTTAGAAACTTAATTGCAAATGGAAAGTTAGTTGGAAGCCAAGACAATAGATCGACATACTTAGATGTATTTGGCAATTCCCTTTGGAGGGCAAGCATAACACACTATAATGGATGATTCTACACAATGATTTGTGGTTAGAGAAAAGAGAACTTAAGGTCAAAGGCGATGATGGAACCTATAATTCTCGAGGTGAACTTGCACCCACAATTCATGACTTCTTCAATTGAAAAATTTTCATATCCTCCTCAATTGCTACCTTACCAAGAAAAAATTAGATTAAATGCAATTCGTATGTGATGTTGGAGGCTCTCATCAAAGTGATATTTCTTTTTGGAACCTTTTACAAGCTGCTTGTATAGGGCACATTTGGACTAGGAAAAACTTGATTCGTCCCAAATTAATGAAATTGAGCCCTCTTGAGTCCTGTTATGTCATGGGTTTCAGATTTAGAAAAGTGATCATACATGTCAAGGAGCCTCTTCTCCTTTCTAGAGACAATAAGGGTGGGTTCAGACAAGGCAGCACATCCATGCTGAGTCATCATATGTGCCGATGTATTCAGTTCACAGAGAGTAGCGACAATTTGTGAAAATCAAAATTTTTATATGATATAATTGGTTGAACATGGTAAACAACCAATCAAACTTTTTTGTGAGAGAGTCACAAATCTGTTGCAAGAGGGGGGAAGCCCAACTAAAAAAATGGTGGTCCCATAACTCTTCGAGTTTTTTAAAGCAAATTAAAGTTTACCATGTGGAAGCACTCAATGTGGTGCCCTCAAGGGATACGAACCCACTCTAAGATGTTGTTAACTTACAGAAACGGAGAGAGACTCCTTACATTGTGTTCCCCTATGAGGCTATCCATGCTTTACACACGCGTTTGCAATAAAATTTCGTTTTGGAACCACAAAAAGAGAAAGGTTTTCATCTTCACAATTAGCTTTTGACTCAGTAGCTTGCGGCATTTGGTTCTTCGGGCACATCGTTTTTTTTTTTTTTTAATAAAAGGAAGTTCGGCTTTAGGATATTCTCTTGGATTTTAATTAAAATAAAGAAGAAAAGTTACAAGTGAATGGGACTAGTGCTCATGGGACCCCCAAATCCCACAATGTAGGGGAGGAGTATGGCAAGCTAGAGGGCATTACAAATGAGACGGATAAATCTATCATCACTCTCATGTGGGACCCATTTGAGTTTCAACTTGTTGTTTTTGAGGAGATAAATACAGTGATGTCTAAACGGTGGAGATCTCTTATCTCCGGAGATTCTTTTACCTAGAAAAATCAAGGATTTCTCGATCGACCATTCCTTAGGAGTTTGGCCAAAATTGAGAGCACATCGCTCTCTCCAAATCTTCCAAAGAGTCTCCAGAGCCTCGATGAGCAGCCGACCCCCTCACCCAACATCGTTGAAGAGTGCAATAAGCAACAATTATCTTTTACGTACTACATGATGAACACCTGTGCAGTGAAATGGAGTTCATAAAAAATTACTAGAACTTTTATTTCTTGTGGGAGCAGGAGCGATGGCGGGGAATAAAAACACAGCAGCACATCCGACGCGTGAATTTCTCTTCTTGAAGGAACACCTTGGGACTTCTTCGCAGGTACGCTCAGAAAACCTTTGAATTGTATTTCTTCCGCTTGCACCTGCATCTGCTCAAAACTTAAAATCTCTCTCAAGCCTGTACTTCTTCCTCCCAGTCGAATGCGCCCTCTTTGGACAGATCCTCCACAAAGTACTTCTTCCTCCCAGTCGAATGCGCCCTCTTTGGACAGATCCTCCACAAAGGCATCTATGAGCTCCTTGCTCACATGTTCCACCACAAAGGCGTTGGAGTAATGGCGTCCATTCACAGTATCACTCCAGAGGGAGTACTTCTTGCAGATATCATTGTTCGGACATTTGAATCGCACAGTGAGAGACAGCGGATTGCGCTCAACATGTAGATCTTTCTCAAGCACCACATCCTGGAGATGGCGGAGCTTGTTTTCCAGGTAGGCCGCTGCCTGTTTAGCGGCGACAGCTTTCTTTACCAGATCATCGTAGGAGTTGCGCGCAATACTATGCCAGAGCAACACAGCAGAAAGGTCATTGCCGCGTGCATCCGACACTACAAGAAAAAGGGGGCGTAGCTATGCCCCCGAATTGGAAAAAAAATGGGAACCGTCGCTTATGCGACGAGGTCGTCGCATAAGCAACGGTAGGAATTTCGAATTTTTTTTTTCCCCGACCGTCGCATAAGCGATGCTAGCGTCGCTTATGCGACGCTAATAAAAAGCGTCGCTAATTTCGTCGCTGCCTAGCGACGGTGTGAACGACGTTGGCAAACTGCAGAGCGTCGCATATGCGACGCTACACATAGACGCGCACACACATACACACACATACACACATAGACACATACACACATAATGATGCATTCACACACATACACATGCATACACACATAGACACACATATACACACACACATAGACACACATATACACACACATATACACATATACATACACACTCATAGACACACATAATGATGCATTCACACACATACACATGCATACACACATATACACTTACACATCCAAACATACACACTCATAGACACACATTCATACACACACACATCCAAACATACACACTCATAGACACACAGACACGCACACACATACACACACATATACACACACATAATGATGCATTCACACACATACACATGCATACACACATATACACATACACATACACACATACACACACATATATGCATACACACACACATAGAGATACGTACACACACATACACATACATGCATACATATGCATACATAATGCATATGCATACATACACATACATAATGCATACACACACATATGCATACATAATGCATACACACACATACACAAACCTATGCATACATACATGCATACACATACACACATAGACACATACATACATAGACACATACACACACATAAACACATACACACTCATAGATGCGTAGCGACACATACACATAGACACACACACATATACACAAACACATAGACACATACACACATAGACACATACACACATAATGATGCATACACACACATACACATGCATACACATACATATGCATACATACATGCATACACATACACACATAAACACATACACACACATAGACACATACACACATAAACACATACACACTCATAGATACACACACATACACATAGACACACACACATACACACACATATACACACACACATGCACACATAGACACATACA
Organism: Ceratopteris richardii; assembly: GCA_020310875.1. Lineage (NCBI taxonomy): Eukaryota > Viridiplantae > Streptophyta > Polypodiopsida > Polypodiales > Pteridaceae > Ceratopteris > Ceratopteris richardii. The sequence goes on from CM035410.1 coordinate 115,982,519, forward strand.
CACATACACATGCATACACACACATACACATGCATACACACATACAAACACATATACACACACATACACACACATATATGCATACACACACATAGAGAGACATACACACATAAACACATACATGCATACATATGCATACATAATGCATATGCATATGCATACAATGTACATACATACTTACATGCATACATAATGCACATGCATAGATACATACACACACACATACACATACACACACATAAACACATACATACTCATAGATACACACACATACACATAGACACACACACATACACACACATATACACACACATACACACATAATGATGCATACACACATACACATGCATACACACATATAGACACATGTACGCACACATTCACACGCATATATGCATACACACACATAGAGAGACATACATACACATACACATACATGCATACATATTGCATATGCATATGCATACATACATACATACTTACATGCATACATAATGCACATGCTTACATACACATACATAATGCATACACACACATACACACATATGCATACATAATGCATATGCATATGCATAGATAATGCATATGCATATGCATAGATAATGCATATGCATATGCATACATACATACTTATATGCATACATAATGCACATGCTTACATACACATACATAATGCATACACACACACACATACACACATAGATACATACACACATAATGATGCATACACACACATACATATGCATACACACACATATGCATACATACATGCATACACATACACACACATAGATACATACATACACATAAACACATACACACTCATAGACACACACACATACACATAGACACACACACATACACACACACACACATAGATACATACACAAGTAATGATGCATACACACATACACATGCATACATAGATACACATAATGATGCATACACACACATACAAATGCATACACACACATATGCATACATACATGCATACATACATGCATACACATACACACATAGACACATACATACACATAAACACATACACACTCATAGACACACACACATACACATAGACACACACACACACATATACACACATACACACGTAATGATGCATACACACATACACATGCATACATAGACACACATAATGATGCATACACACACATACATATGCATACACACATATGCATACATAGATGCATACACATACACACATAGACACATACACACACATAGATACATACATACACATAAACACATACACACTCATAGACACACACACATACACATAGAGTCACACACACATATACACACACATACACACACACATACACACATAGACACATACACACATAATGATGCATACACACATACACATGCATACATAGACACACATAATGATGCATACACACACATACATATGCATACACACACATATGCATACATACATGCATACACATACACACATAGACACATAGACACACATAGATACATACATATACATAAACACATACACACTCATAGACACACACACATACACATAGACAACACACACATATACATTGTAAAATGTTAAATGTTTAATGTGTTTAACGTATCTCTTAGATTGTAACGTCTCTGTCTATCCGAAAATCGTTACCAGACCAACATGGGTTCCTTGGGAGTGGTAGGGGTCTGTTAGACAGAGGCCCTGTACTTATTTCCCAAATTTTCGTCACAACAACACAAGCACTAATACGCGTCTTAGCTCAGTTACTAACATCAATTGGACAATACTCGATTTCTGTGTCCTGGGTGCTGAACTTCTTCAGACTGACCTGCTATTGGAACAGAGCAGTAGTCCGATCTACAGACTCAACAGTATGTAGTAAATCAACCAGAGATAACACTATAGCCGACAGATTCATTCGTCACAACACTTTACAGTGATCTTCAGATAAAAGATTCACGTTACCCGAAGGTACTAGTGCTTCCTCGTATTCGGAGTTAACAGATAATAACACCGAATGCAATGAATCAGGTAGAACAAACAGGATAGACTACAACAACGCTTTAAGTTGCCTATCCAAACTCACACTGTAATATCACTACTCAGACTGACTCAGAGTACTTAAACAACTGAAGAATACACAACAACGCAACACGACGACAGTAATCAGACACACAATCCGTACTCAAACACTCATTACGGTGAACTACAGTATGAGCAGACGATGCAGAACGTATTCAACACCAACAGTACTCAAGACTTCACGCCAGTGTTAAACAATACTCTCACACATATTCAGACGACCAGTTTGGCAATTCCAGAAAAAACGTCTCTCTTGACCATTCTCTTTACATTGCTTTATATAGATTTTACAAGATGCGCATACCAACTTTTCGCGCGTATTTCAAAAAACTTCGTTACATCTGGCATCTGTTACATTTGTCCCACTCCGGCGGCCACTAACACTGGCACGCACGGTGGACTCGAACCCGCAAGCTTTTTACTGTTCGGCTACTAATCCTTCTAAGTATATATTACGGGCTAGCCTAAAAGTTCGGGTAATTTTCTTCTTAAGTGTTTCTAACATCTGTACTAAGATACTAGGCTCTACTAATTGGGCATCGGTTCTAGCCGAGCTTAACGCTATTGCTTCGGTTAATAAAATCTCAGCCGTAATATGTCATTGACTTGGTCAAAATCGATCTTGAATCTCTGTAATTTTTCAATACTCTTCATTGCTAAATTGTGTTGCTCTTGTCCTTGTTTGACCACTTCATCCAGCTGCTATCTTGTCTCTTCTAACAGATTGCCGAGTGCAATCCTTGCATCCTCCTTGTCTTGTATCTCTGTCTTCATTTGCTGGATTGCGGTCTGTGCTTCGGTTAGTAATCTGTCCTTTGCGGCTAGTTGTTCCAGCGCTATGTCTTTTTGTTGGATTAACAGTTGTTGTTCGGCCAACTGAGCTTGGAGCTGGGAGACCTGCTCCTGGAGCTGGTGGTTTTCGGCCCTGACGGCGTCAACCTCCTCCTGGAGTGGTGTGATATCTGCTTCCAGTAAATCTACTTTGTGCTGCAGGTCATGTCAAATAGTGTCTGTGACTTCACGAATTTGGACAGGGAGCTGCTGGGAGAGGTTAATGAGCAATTGTCCCATTGACACAAGCTCAGAGAATACCGGAATTGATGCGAGGAGAAGAGGGTTCCGTGGTTGTGAAGAGGATGTGGTGTCAATCTGTTGGGAGGTCAGTGGAGAATAATTGGGTGATGAAGTGGAAGATGCGGTGGGCTCAACAGGTGCTATGGGAGGTTCCGATGGTGGAGTGATAATGGTAGCGACAGATTGAATTACCTTTTGTTGCGTTGCTTCGGCGTTGTCTACGGCGGATTCTACAGCTTTAAGCAGTCTGTCGAAAGCTTCATGTTCCTCAGTTTGCTGTTCTTGCTCGATATGTTGCTGAGAGACTTCTTCGATCGAGATGGGTTCTGTTTCTGTTTGTCGTTCTTGTTCCTGGTGCCCGGATGATGTGGATTGCGCTGTCGAGTCGTGTTGTATAGACGTGGCAGTGTCGTGGAAAGTTTCATCTTCGGCTTCCTTGTCTTGTCCGGCGGATTTCTGTACATCACTTTCGGAGGAGCTGATTCTAATGCGTTTTCGGCGGAAAAAGCTGTTGGATCTCCTCTTCCTCTTCTTCTTCGTCGTCTGCTAATGGTTGGACAGATTCTTCGTGTCGTAGGACGGGGCCTCTGGATGGTGGTTCAGCTGCTAGAATGGCCGGAAAGAGAAAGGAAAGGATGTGGGGTAATCGAGACCGAGGGGTAGTTCCTTTATTAACCTGTTTCACTATGGCTACACATTCTTTATGGATCCGGTGAAAGAAATAGGAGGCGAAGTTAACGGGTTCTCGGGAAGCTAGGTCGATGGCAGAGTAGAAAGGGCGGGATATGCCGTAGGTGCGTTTCTGGAGGTTCAGGATGGTGACTAAGAACTGGAGTGCAGTTCTTTCGGGTTCAAGGCCGCAGAGGATAGCGTACTCATTCGATGAATAGCGGGGGAAAATTTCTATCATGCGGGCTACGGGGATGCTTGGGCCATTCTCGCGGCCTTGTGGAGTGAGGCGGAAGCATTCGGCAAAGGGTTGGAAGGTTACTATGGTTCGAGATGGTAGGGAGAGGAAGATCCATTTTCGCTCAGTGATGGGGGATTGGGCGATGGCAGGTATAATCTGCGCAAAAAAGGGATGGGCTTCCACTGAGTGCCAAGGCAGCTCAGCGAAGTTGGCTAACCCACGGGTGCGCAGGTATTCTCCTACCTCGGTAGGGATACCATCACGGAAGGCTGCGTAATTCGTCAGTACTTCCATGGCGCACACGAAAACAGAACACAGAACAAGGATACACAGAGCACAGTGGACGCACAGATTACAAACACAAAAACACAATAGCGATTTTTAGCGCAACAGAAGAGATTAAGTAGAGACATTACGGTGGGGGGGTAGGAAGTGATGGTTATCATTGTGCGGTGTTGGAATGATACTGCTTTCAATTTGGATTGCATGCTCGAGTAATTGTTAAGGGGGACGGCTTATGACATAACTATTTTCGTGCTTTTAAAAACGCGGCTATTTACAAAAAGAAAAGGAAAGAACAGAAGGAAAAGTAAAGTAAAACCAAAAAACGCGGTTCACCTCCGAATGTTTTAATGCGGGCTAGCAGCGTGTTGATACAGCCGCAGCTTTGAACCGTTGATTGCTTTTGGAAGTGGGTTTCCGGTCAACGTAGTCAACCGAAAAGTTGCTGGATCGATTTGCTTTTTAGATCTTGTAAGGGCCGAACCACCGTAATTTGAATTTGCTTGCGGATCTATTTGACTTTGCATTATAGAAAAGTACAAGCTGTCCCACCGAAAAAACTGGAGTCTTCAAGTGTCGATTGTGTGTCCTAGCATGTCTTAGTTGGACTTCGTGCATGGTTAAAAAACTGAGCCATCGATGCTCGTCTAACTCTCTGAGTGTGTCCAACCGAAATGACAGTGAGTCTTCCGGTAGCAGTTTCTGGGTAATGGCTACACGCAGACTTAGTATAACTACTTCCATTGGTGTTATTGCTTCTAAGCCATAAGCTAGTTTGAAAGGTGTCAATCCTATTGTTACCTTGTAGGTAGTCCGGTAGGCCCATAACACTGCAGGTAGCAGTTGATCCCATCTTTCTGGTGCTTCCATGATCAATTTTCGAAGCATATTCAGCAGAGATTTGTTTGTGCTTTCGGCCAAACCATTAGCACGAGGATAATAAGGAGAACTAAATTTATGTGTGACCTGGAACGATTGAGTAAGTGCCTTCATTAAATTGTTTACAAAATGAGTGCCTTGATCTGAGACAAGTTCTAGTGGTAGACCAAAACGTGAAAAGACATCGGTTAGCAGACACTTTGCTACCGCAACTGCTATAGCAGACCGTAAAGCCCAAGCTTCTGCCCATCTGGTTGCATAGTCTGTATAGGTCAGTATGTAACGGTTGTTATTGAAGACTGCTGGAGGTGTAATTGGACCGATAAAATCTAGACCCCACTTTTGGAAAGGTTCCAATGGTAAGATGGGTTGCAGAGGAAAAAGGTGACGTTGCAAGGGCTGTCCAGATCTTTGACAAGTATCACATTGTTTGACAAACTGTGATATGTCTCTGTACATAGTTGGCCACCAGAGACCACTCTGCAGAATTTTCCAGTGAGTTAAGTCTGCTGCAAAATGGCCACCGGAAGGAATCGAGTGAGCCAAAGTAATAACTGAGTTAGCTTCATGCGGTGGAATACAGCGAAGTAGGATTCCGGTATGATCTACATAATATAGTTCTCCCGCAATTAACCGAAATCGGCGACTAAATACTGCAATTTTCCTGCGTACTGCCGTAGAAGTCTGAGATGGAAGACAACCTTCCGTGAGAAAAGTCAGGATCTGATCATAATATGTAGATGGTATATGTGGGTCTGTAATATCATCATTCATTAGTTCAGAGCTATAGATTGCTGGAGTTGTGTCATCTATACCTATCGGAGCTTCATCGGAATCTAAGCGGGATAAGAAATCTGCTAAGGCATGTGAACTGCCTAGCCTGTGAATGACTTCATAGTCGAATTCCTGCAAGAGTAAGACCCATCGCACTAATCGACCACCTAGATGTTGTTGCCGAATCAGATAGACAAGTGCAGCATGATCTATGTGAAATGTGAATTTACGGCCCAGCAAGTAATGTCTGTATTTCTTGACAGAATATACTAGCCCTAGACATTATCTTTCTGTTACAGAGTAATTCTTCTCAGCAGGGGCTAATCTTCGACTTGCATAATACACTGGTCTGAAACCACTTATCAATTTGTTGCATCAACACACTTCCTATTGCTATATCTGAAGCATCAACAAAGACATGAAATGGGTGATCCCAGTTCGGCGGCTGTAATATAGGAACTTGTGTTAATAAATTCTTTAAACAATCAAATGCTATCTGGCATTCCTGGGTCCATTCAAATTGTCGAGGAGACTTGGTAATTAGCTTGTTTAGTGGTATTGCCAAATGAGCAAGCCACCGTAAGTGTCTTCCATGCCACCGTACTTGACCCATGAAGCGCATAACTTCCTTTGGTGAGTGGGCACCGGAGCTTCTAATATTGCCGAAATTTTATCTGGATCTACCTGTATACCTTGTGCAGATACAATGTGGCCAAGTAACTTGCCACATGAAACCGCAAACACCGATTTGTTTGGATTCAAACAAAGTCTATACTCTCTGCATTTCTGAAAGCAGCACCGTAAATGGAACATGTGTGCTATCATCTTACCGAAAACTGAGAAATCGTCAAGGTAAACTTGCATAAAAGAGGTGAGGTAAGGAGAAAATATTTCCTGCATACATCTTTGAAATGTGCTTGGTGCGTTTCTCAATCCAAACCACATTACAGTACAAGCAAATACACCCCAGTTGGTAATGAATGCAGTTTTTGGTATATCCTGTTCAACCATTCTAACTTGATTATAGCCACTGTATCCATCTAGGAATGAATACATCTCGTGGCCTGCTACTCTATCCAGCATAGTATCTAAAAAGGGGATTGGAAAGGGATCCGGTATGGTTGTTGCGTTTAATTTCTGGTAATCTACACAGATTCGCAGTTGCTTGTTTTTCTTTGGCACAATCACAATCGGAGAGATCCATTTATCATGCTCTACGGGCACGATGAATCCGACTTTTAATAACCTGTCAAGTCCTGCCTTTACCTGAGATGCATAATGGGGATTCATCCGGTAGCTGGGTTGCTTTATCAGTCTTGCTTCTGGCTTCAGCATGACCCTGTGCTGGTAGATGCGGGGGTCCAATCCTTTCATGTCCTTGTAGTCCCATGCAAACACATCGGAAAATTCGCGGAGTAGTTGGATTAGATCAGCTTCAAATAATTCCGGTAAATTTTGCTTTATCTTTACAGGGCACGGGTGATCTTCATCTCCTAAATTGTAAATGATCAGCTGATCTTCAGGGACATAGAACTGTTGAGATTTCTCTGTGTCGTCTGTTGGTTTAAGAAGTTGCTGCAGTTCATCGTCATATGTCGAAACAGTATCTTCCTTCTTAGCCTCTTCTGTGATGGGTATTACTGTACAGACTGAAGCGTTCCAATTATCTACAACGGACTATAGATCAACAGTCCCTAAGGAAATTAAGTCAGTGTTACTCTTCAGAAACTCTTCTTCTTCATCATCTGACAATCCATCTAGCATATGGACTGGTTCAGCAAAATACGGTCTAGCGTGTAGCTCGCAAGGTTGTATAGCATCTAATTTTACCACATATCTACGATTGGCATCTTTAAACGTAAGCTCTTGTGCAGACCAGTCCTGTATTACCTTCGCATGCTTCAGCCAAGGTCGGCCGAAAAGAAGGTTGTAATCCAAAGTGGATTCAGGCAGATCTAGTATAACAAAGGTCATTTTAAAGGTCGTACCTTGTAAAGTGATGGGTACATTCTGCACAAGTCCTAAGGGATGGACTCTTGATTGATCTGCCATTCTGACAAAAAATTGAACTGGTTCGATTTTGGTCCATCCTAACCTTTTGCATAATGCCGCAGTCGCAATGTTAACACCAGATCCTCCATCAATTAGTACCTGCGTAATCTTATGATTCTTATACCATACTGTAATCAAGGGAACTGAATGATCCACCATAGAATCAGGTTCCGGTTGAACTGCTGCTGTCGCTGGAATACAAGAAGGCACCGGACTGAACTGTTGTTGGAACTGTTGTCGAATTCCAGGCACTAATGCCAGTAGTTGGCCCAGAGGCAGGGTGATAGATGCCTTAGATAAGATTTCCCAGGCTTGTTGAGATTGGTTGATAGGCTCCACCGATGTTGAAGTTGATGCCTATGCTGATGCGGAGGTGTCTACTGTTGGTAATGTGTCTGCTGCTAATGATGTTCTCGCTACTGACTCCCGTGGTTGTGTTCCTTCCTTTGTTAATGAGGGCTGGGTTACCGGAATAGGCTCTGGGAAGATTGGTGGTTCTGTTGTGGTCCATTGACTAGCCTTGTTGTACATTCTGTGTTGTTCACGTATCCCGGGTTCAAATAATTCTGCTGCCGGTTGTAGTTGTTTACCGGATCGGGTCTGGACTGCAGCAGCCTGTGTTTCCACCGGTGTGATTTGTACCATGTTGGCCATTGGATTTTGACGTTCCTTCTTCCTTTGATCATACTCAGCTGCATCCTTGCAAAATCTCCTAGTATGTCCATACTCACCACAAAAATGGCAGCGCGGTGGTGGTAAATTGGGATTTTCTGGTGGTGGTCCGTTCTGCCATCGGTTTGTATTATAGTTGTTATTCCTCTGTCCTCTGTAATTTCGATATCCTTGCTACTGGTTGTTTCTCATTTGCGGAGGCACATAGTGGTTGGCTGGGTGCCCTTGTTCCTGGATAATTGCATTGATAGTCGTTGTTCCATGTACTCTAGCGTTGTATGCGCAGTTTTCGGTGGTATGTCCGGCAGTGTTGCAGATAGCGCAGAATGTCTGATTAAGTGCACAATTGGCACTAGTATGTCCTGAATTTTTGCATGTGATGCAGTATACTTGTCTGGTCATATCTTCGGTAACATTTTTGTTTGTTTTTAACCACTCAAGATCTTCTGTAAATCCGCCGACTTTGTTTTCCAGTTGCAGAGTCATTCAATGATTGCATCGAGTGTCATAGCTCCAACACATCTTATGATCATGATCTGCTTAAGTTATGGAGTCAAGCCATTGATAAACCACTGAGTGATAACGTCATCTGGTAAGTTAGCATGGGCCGGTGGTAGCTGCCTTAAGTGCGTTCTGAAGAGAGTAGCATACTCTTGTACGGTTTGATTTGCCTTTTGTCTGTTGTTCTGTAGATAGTCAAAAATTTTGGCTGGATTCTTTTTTAGCCTGAATCACTGCAGAAAAGAATCTCGTACTGCTTCATAGGTGCCGAAGTGATTAATATCATATTCTGTAAGCCATCTAGCTGCTTCATTGACCAGTGTAGCTTGAAAGACAATAGCCTTATAGGCCGGATCCGGTGGATGGTTGAGAACTGCGTAGCTTATCTCGAAAGTGCGTACGTGAGCATCCGGGTCATCTCCTGGGAATCCACCGAATTTCGTGTATGTCACACCTGTTGGAGGCGGCCTGGGTGGACATAACTGTTGTTGCTGCTGTTGTTGCCCGTTCATGGTGAGTGTATTGTGACTGTCTTCTGTATTTCGAGGCTGAATATCTGAACTATCGAAATCTGTATCGTCGGATGGTGCACTTTCTGATGCGATGATCTTGCTTACTATGCTTTGAATCTCTGTCTTGAATAGCTTTCCTTCCTTCTTGATGTCCAGTGTAGGGTAACTTACTTCAAAAAGTGGCAGCTGGGCTGAAGATTCATCAGAAAATGGTAAACCGTCGCCGGAAAACTATGATTCTGTTACCGAAATATCACCGGAATGTACCGAAATATCACCAGAATGTACCGAAATTTTGCCAAAATAAGGTGTTTTTTCGCTTTCGTCGATTTCTTTGGCTAATGTGTTTCTAATCGTAGACAAATTTGAATCTTTATCCAAGATTGTAAACTTACTTCAGACTGCGTTCTGGTAGATTCTGGAGTTACTATATCTCCGACAGACTGTGCCGAAATAGTACCAGAATGTACCAGAGGCATAACAAGTTCCACGGGAATATGACCGGAATTAGTTCTAACGTTCTTAACTTTCTTCACAACCGAGTCAGACCTAGTTGTACTTCTACTTCCCCGAGTTGTCTTTAGTACATTAAGTACTCCAGACTGATGGTTCTTGGGGTACGTTTCACCGGATCGAGTAATCGGCATGTATCATCTTTTGTACTAATCGCGTAGTATTACTATCGAAACAGTTTGCAACAATCTGGTTCTATTGCTACTTCCAATCGAACGATAATCTGGATGTTCGATTCTGACAGACGACTGGCAATATTGATGCCATCTTCCTACAGACGGTGCCAAGTGTTAAATGTTAAATGTCTAATGTGTTTAGCGTATCTCTTAGATTGTAACGTCTCTGTCTATCCGAAAATCGTTACTAGACCAACGTGGGTTCTTGGGAGTGGTAGGGGTCTGTTAGACAGAGGCCCTCTACTTATTTCCCAAATTTTTGTCACAACAACACAAGCACTAATACGCGTCTTAGCTCAGTTACTAACATCAATTGGACAATACTCGATTTCTGTGTCCTGGGTGCTGAACTTCTTCAGACTGACCTGCTATTGGAACAGAGTAGTAGTCCGATCTACAGACTCAACAGTATGTGGTAAATCAACCAGAGATAACACTATAGCCAATAGATTCATTCGTCACAACACTTTACAGTGATCTTCAGATAAAAGATTCACGTTACCCGAAGGTACTAGTTCTTCCTCGTATTCGGAGTTAACAAATAATAACACCAAATGCAATGAATCAGGTAGAACAAACAGGATACACTACAACAACGCTTTAAGTTGCCTATCCAAACTCTACACCGTAATATCACTACTCAGACTGACTCAGAGTACTTAAACAACTGAAGAATACACAACAACGCAACACAACGACAGTAATCAGACACACAATCCGTACTCAAACACTCATTACGGTGAACTACAGTATGAGCAGACGATGCAGAACGTATTCAACACCAACAGTACTCAAGACTTCACGCCAGTGTTAAACAATACTCTCACATATATTCAGACGACCAGTTTGGCAATTCCAGAAAAAACGTCTCTCTTGACCATTCTCTTTACATTGCTTTATATAGATTTTACAAGATGCGCGTACCAACTTTTCGTGCGTATTTCAAAAAACTCTGTTACATCTGGCATCCGTTACATCTATCCCACTCCGGCGGCCACTAACAACATACACACATAGACACATACACACATAATGATGCATACACACACATACACATGCATACACACACATATGCATACATACATGAATACACATACACACATAGACACATACACACACATAGATACATACATACACATAAACACATACATACTCATAGACACACACACATACACATAGACACACACACACATATACACACACACAAACACACATAGACACTTACACGCATAATGATGCATACACACACATACACATGCATACACACATATAAACACATATACACACACACATACACACACACATATATGCATACACACACATAGAGAGACATACTCACACATACACATACATGCATATATATACATACATAATGCATATGCATATGCATACATACATACATACATGCATACATACACACACATATACACATACATACACACACACATATACACACACATACACACATAGACACATATACACATAATGATGCATACATACACATACACATGCATACACACATATACACGCACATACATATACACATACACATGCATACACACATATACACGCACATACATACACACACATGCATACATACACATACTTAATGCATACACACTTACATATGTACACGTATATATATTGATTTCTAACCATTTTGTTTTATATGTTAGGTATTATGGATCCCAGTAGAGAGAGAAAGGCGAAACTCACTCTCATAAAAAGTCTTATGAGAGCAAGAGTTCCATCTGATACTCTAGGGGCCATAATGCGTGATTACTCAGAGACGTCTAATGAGGAGCTGGATTATATGATCCAGATGCTTACCCAACGATCAGACGAGGGCTCTTCTGCGGCTCCACATGCAGGAAGAGAGCTAGCTGCTCATAGGTATGTTTTGTTTTCATAAACTTTTTTAATGATATTATAACACATATTCTTATTTATATCTATCTATCTATTTTCAGGACACCTATACCACCTCCAGCACGTGATAGCAGAGTAGAGTTGCCTATGAGGACATGCATAGGCACCTTAGGACTAGAGTGCGACATAGAGCCAGAGGGGAACATTGTGTACATAGGGAATGGATTGGAGTTCAAGAGAAGAATGCGGGCACTATGCGACTCTTACGTGCGCTTTATCCACTTACCGTGGAAGTAAGTAAAAGTTTTACATATAAATTGAAATATATATCTTATGTTTTATTTACATTATGTTTTTTATTTTTGTAGTGAGTATGATGAGAGGGATAAAAAATATGTACTTAGTTCACTTGAGACAGAGTTTGGGATAGGATGGTCGCTTAAGTGGTGTTTAAAAGAGATGCGGACACTTATGGCTCATCGTCGCGACAATGCACGGTATGCACTGCTTTTATGTATATATATGTGGATATGAGTATGTGTGTTTATGTATGTATGTATGTATATGAGAGAGAGAGAGAGACTAGAGGTATAAATATATGCATACACACACATATACATCATACATGCACATTTACACACATATACATATACATGCACATTTACACATACACACACATACATGCACATTTTTACACACACATACACATGCAATGTTACACACATATAATGAATACACATAGACACATGCACATACTCACATACACGTATACATACTCACATATGAATACACATGCATAATCATATGTACACACACATAGACTCATATATTCATATTTACATGCATTTATACATATACACATGCATATATACACAGAAAACACATGCATATGCAGATATAGATACACATACATACACAACACATGCATACGCATAAATAAATAAATAAATAAATAAAACTTATTTCAAAAATCCTAAATTGAAAACACTAATTTCGATATTAGGGTTTTGAAATCCCTAATTTAAAAACTCTAATTCAACCTTTTAGCCATACGTTTGAAGTATATGTACACCTCCGATGTCCTACTAGAGAGATGTCTCTCCTCCCAATCTTATGCTTCTATATATAGCTACTCGAATCAACGAGGATCATAATATATGTAAAGATATATACACATCATGTAGATAGGATACATAAATATAAAATGGAGTAGATATATTATGCATCACACATACATGCCTAAATGCACACATAAATATATATATATACATACTAACATATTTACATGTACACATTTACACATAGACATATATACATATATACATGTACACATCACATATACATGCCTACATGCACACATAAACATATATATATACATGCATACATATTTACATGTACATATTTACACATAGACACATATACATATATACATGTACACAATTATAAACACTTGCATATATTACATGAATACAGGAATATTTTACATAAATGCATATGCATATATACACATGCATATTTAACACATGTATACATATATCACACACATGCAAACACATACATATACATGAAATACATATATATGCATACCAACATATGTATACATATAATACACATGAATACATACACATATGCTTACATACATGATAAAAAATTGCTCCTCGAAGATAAAGCTATATATAAAATAAGTAGGCATACCCCCGAGCTTCATGTTCTAACTTAGAAGAACATGATTTCATCTCTCTAATAGGATTCATCATTATTCAAGTTAATAAAAAAAACTTATTATTTGATATCCATTCAGAAGCTTCAAGTTATTGATCGATAACTAGAGTAGAATTTACTATCTAATCTGCTCATATGTTTTCATTATTGCCATCATTTTGGTAAGACATCAATATAGTCTCATCTTCATTATCCTTATTGATTTCATATATTTCTTCTATTGTTAAATCTATGTTCTCATGAATCACATCATCTATTGATGGATTAATATCTATTTCTGGTAATTCCTCTTCCTCATTAGTAGAATCAGCATGTAGAGAATTATCCTCTTCATCAAAAATATTAGTATCATTATCACGTATAATGATTCTAATTTCTATTTCAGATGTTGATGTATCAGTATCTGATGCTGAATCACCAAGAGGACTTTCTTCGATCTCTCTAACAATAAACTGTTCAAACAATGACCTACCTCTAGGTTGCACATGAATGACTTGCCACCAAGGATGAGCATCTGGGTTTTTATAAAAAAATGCGTGTTTAATATGCGTAGGAAGAATATATGGTTCTTTTGTAGATCGCATTACCTTGGAACAATCAATTGCCCAAAACCCAGATAATTCCTTTCTTAATGTAGAATTACTACCTTTATACTCCGCTCGAAACCAGTCAACCTTCAAAATGACCTATCAAAATATATAACAACAAAAACCCATTATTAGGTGCTTAAAAAAATAACTAACTCTAAAAAATATATATAAACTTTTTTCTACCTGTTTGAATGTACGAAATGAAATTTCGTAGATACCAACAATAGTTCCTACGTAACCAAGTTCGCTATCTATAAGGTTCGTGTCTTTTGAGCTAGCACGTGATAGTTGCTTGAAAGAAGCAATAATACTAGAATCCTCTATTTTACGTAAAGAATCAATGGCTTTGATTCTAATATGCTGTCCAAAAGCCCACATATTAGTGAACATTCGAGCCTGCAAAATAAATTCAATTAGTAAATAGAAACTAACATACATATATGAAAAAAATAAAATATTATTTTAATAAAATTACCTTTCGTTCACAACCTATCATTAACTCTCTTTGCTCATCTGAGATTTCTTCATTATTTGTGTTGGCGCGTTGCAAACGACTATATAGCCAATCCGTGAAAGAAGGTATATCTGTAATCTCATTATTATCGAGATTACGTCTAGATCTTTTGTTTTTTTGCCTTTTACTTCGAAGACTTTGAAGTTCCTCATACTCGCTAAGGAATGCTTGCATGCATTTGCTATTATATGCTACAAAAGTAGAAACATCATTTTTTTCTTGAAATGTAAATAAGAATGGAACCCCCTTACCTGATAATACCTCATCTTTTTTTTTTTGAAGAAGACTCGTTGGTCCATGTACGTGGAGCTTCTTCATGAACTCTTTCAAGGTACTCACTAACGTAATACATGCACTCTTCAAGCATCCAACCCTTTGCCATGGATCCTTCTGGTTTTGCTCTTTATCGCACATAACCTTTTAGTATTCCCATAAATCGCTCGACCCAAAACATCCATCGAATGTTGAAAACACCTGCAATCTCTATCTCATCTACAAGATGGACTAATAAATGAACATGAATATCAAAAAACGAAGTAGGAAGTTCTTTTTCCATCAAACATAGTAGCTCTTTGCATTCACGTTTTTTTTTGTGGGATCGAATTTTTATCGATCTCTTTGGATGTAATCCACCTATACATATCATAAAAACAATTATAAAGAAGTTAATTAAAAAATAAAAGATATCCAATATTCATACATATTAAATATAAAAGTATCATAATTACCTTATAAGTGATCCAAGACGATAGATCACATCTCGTACTCCTTTCGTTGTACATCCATCGATAATCAAAGGTAAAATATGTTTCAAAAAGTTATGACAGTCATGGGTCTTTAACCCAGATAAGCTTTTATCATCCATAGTAAACATGTTTTGAAACGATGCTCCATATCCTGTAGGAGTTTTAATCAATTGAATTCTATTATTGATAGTCTGTATCTCTTTTGTTGTAAGTACCCAAGGAGCAGATGCATAAGTTGTTTCTTGTCGATGTCTATCAAAAACTGGCCATAACTTTGGTTTGGATTTTTTATCTTTCAAATCATTCCTTGATGCTGTGGTATCTTTTAGTCCAAGAAGATGCTGCCATAGTGAATAACCAATATTTTTGAATATATGCATAGGATCAAGAAGATGACATACTTTTAACTCTTTCCAATACTCCAAAGAATACCATATTGATATGTTCTCTGCGAGTGCCAATTTTCCTTTGCCTCTGTTCACATACTCATTATCTGAATCATCACTGAAGATTTCTGCTTCTGGATCTATCAGAGGTCCATCTGTCCATTTTTTATACCAATCCATAGGTGTCATAGGTTTTGGATACTGGCCTGTTTCAAGCTTTCCATTAAAATGTATCGCTTCTCTTGTAGATCTTAATGGATGATCATCAGGCAAGAATCATCGATGTCGAAGATAAATATTTTTGTTGAGATTCTTACTATAGATTGATCTCAACCAATCACCACAATATGGACAAGCTTTATAACCCTTAGTAGACATCATGGAAAATGATAAAAATATAATTAGATTGAATCATATTTATTTACATGCATATTGAATAAAAAAATTACATCAATACCTGAACAAATGCCATATCCAAGAAAATCGTGAATAGTCCAAGCCACAATACCACGAACCGTAATATGTCTTTCATTGATGCTTTTCGATACATCAATGACATTAATACGTCTCCATAACTCTTGAAGATCGTCAATGAGAGGAGCAAGATATACATTCATATCTTTAACTTGTCTTTTGCCTCGGATTAAAAGTGAAAGCATTAAATGTTCCTAATGCTAAGATATGGCGGAAGATTGTAGTTTATGACTACCACTGGCCATGTTGATCATTTATTGGATTTCATGGAGAATGGATTAACCCCATCTTATGCAACTCCTAACTTTAGATTCTGTGGATTTTGTGCAAATTCAAGCCATGTAGAATCAATATGCCGAAAAGCAACACTATCATGAGGAATTCTGATTATTCCATCAGTACTTTTGTGATCATGTCCCCAAGTCAAAAGCTTTAATAATTCGGGGCTTTGAAACATATGTCTAATCCGTGGAGCCAATGGAAAATGTCTCAATATCTTTTTTGGGATTTTACCTTCTTCACCCTTATATCGAGGAGATTGACATTTGGGACATGTCAAAGAGTCTGCATATTCACCTCTATATAAAATACAATCGTTAGGACATGCATGTATACATTGATAATCTATACCAAGATTGTTGATTATCTTCTTCATTTCATCATGTGAGGTAGGAAGAATATTCTGACTTGGTAAAAACTTTTCAGATAATAACCTGTAAGTTTATCAAAAAAAGATATATTAAAAAAGGTAAATAAATAAATATACATATATACATGTAGGTTTTTATTCTTACTTTAGATAAGGTAAGAACAAGAACTTGAATTGAATGGACACTTTTTATCTGCGCATCTTTTAAAACTATTAATGCATCTTTCAAAATATTTACACAAAATTTGATTGTTTTGGATGGCAGGATACGATTGCTTGTTTTGGAGGATATGAAGTATGTACCTTCATTGAATGATTTATTGATTCACACTTTCAAACTGAACATATGTGTGAATCGACAAATCATTCATATCCTCCAAAACAAACAATCGTATCCTGCCATCCAAACAATCGTATCCTGCCATCCAAACAATCGTATCCTACCATCCAAACAATCGTATCCATTCAATTCAAGTTCTTCTTCTTACCTTATCTAAAGTAAGAATAAAAACCTGCATGTATATATATATATATATATATATATATATATATATATATATATATATATATATATATATATATATATATATATATATATATATATATATATATATATATATATATATATATATATTTATGCATATATATATAAATAGATAGAAAATTGAAAATTATACCTTAATAGTGTCGAAACAGATACATTACTCCATCCAAAACGATTTTGAAGGTTGAGAATAAGTAAGCTCGCACTTAGTCGTGTCAAACGACTTCCTTCATATACATGCTTTAGACATTCCTCTCGAAGATATTTCTCATTTTTAGAAATATCAATGCTCTCACTGTCATTTTGATACCAATCCTCAATAAAATCTGCCATGCCATCATCTTGATCATTGTCACACAAATCTTTTACTTTATCGTCTTTTGAATATAGATCTCTCAACTTTGCATATTGCACAGGATTAGTTTTACGTAGCCTCCTCATGGAAGCTTCTGATAATCGTGGTCTTACTGGTAATTGTGAATGCTATGGACGAATATCATCAACATCATACGTTGGAATCTACACATATAAATAAAACTCATTAGTATTCCATAAATGAATAAAAAGTAAACTTCAAATATAAAATTAAGTATATAACTTATTAAATATGGATAGAAGATTTTTATTCTCTCTAGCTAAAAGGTGCTCTTGGAGGTCTACGCCATCTATAATTCACTAATAGTTCATCACCAGCATGTAATGTAGTAATGGCATTGACAACTATGTATCTTGATACATCTCTACTCATGTATGGTGATTCATGACTATTTTCACGCTTCTCAAATGTGCAATTAGTCCTTGAACTATTATGTAACCCTCGACTACTATTTATTAAACCTGCTATATTTCGATATGTGTAAGTTCTTCCATCAATATATAATCTTTCATTTTCTGCATGTAAAATCCTTCTACTAGTAAGGGATGCTGCGTTCAAGCATATTCCATAAGTACTCATGCTTTGAACATAACGTGAATGTCGATGCCAATATCCCCATCCATATATAGGACCACAAAATGACATAAGAGTGACTTCAGAGTTCGGAGGCACATACAAATCCTCTACAATAAAGAGACCACGACCAGCATTAGTAATAGTGGATGGAGCAATCATATAGCGATTACCCCAAAAGTTGAAAACCTCTCCATCTAAAGGAAGTGGGCCTCTATTCCATCCTCCATATCTTCTTCTATCATATGTTTGTACTAAAGAACGATCACGAGTTGGCAATGGATAATCTCCAGCCGTTTCATTCTCTAAACCAGGAGGTAGAGGATTTCTAGAAACCTCTGCTTGTAATTGATGAACAGCAAGTCCATGACATGTACAAGGTATATTAACATAATGAGAAAAATCATCATCATCATCATCGAGCAAGTATTCCTGTATATCGACAATAATTTGATTTTATATATGGTTTTTAAATAAAATAATGATATTAATATATATAGAAAATACATACCCAAGCATTATCACGTTGAGTAGGTGATGGTGCACGCTCAAAAGTACCATACTTTGCCTCATGTTCAATACATTCCAATCGTGGTCTTTGATACGTGCCATAACAAGAGTTACACCAACATATAATATGCTCTTCATAGTAAAATTCATCATAATTCCTATCGGAGGACACATGTGAAGTCCTTGCATGGGTAGGAGGTGGTGGAGTACCCTCTGATTGATCAGAATCTGCACATAATAAGAAACATTAAAAAAAATATAAGTTATGAATCCATCAAATATAATTAAAAATAAAATATTTCATATACTTACAGTATAAAGTCGTTGCACGAAGAGGAGACGGTCGTGGAGTTCCATCTGATTGATCAGAATCTACAAATAATGGTATTTGATATTAATAATTTGATTATCTTCATAAACAAAAAATTCACATATACATATTTACACATACACACATATTCACATATACACATTTACACATACACACATATTCACATATACACAACTACATATTATTGTGGGATAAATGCATGTATTTTGTATGAATGAGTGTATATGCATGCATGTGTGTGTGCGTATATATGTGGATATGTATATGTGTGTTTATGTTATATGTATGTATATGTGTATATGTATACATATATGCATGCGTATATGTTTGCATGTATATATGTATGTGGGTATGTGTATGTGTGTGTATATATGTGTATGTATTCTGAATTTTTTTTTTTGAGATTAAATTAACAGGAGATATTGTATGGTCGAAAAAAATAAGAGGCGAGGTAACATACCACCTGAGTCGTGGCAGTTTTTTCGTAGACAGCTACGTTTTCAGGAGTCATTTCCTCAGCAAAAGGTACACAAATTAATGGTTTATATTTATAATTTTTATATATTTTAGTAATTTTTTACATTTAATTTATGTATTTTTTTTCTTGAATAAATAGGCTGCTGCAAAGAAGAGAGTGGAGTCGGGCCACACATCGCACCTAAGCCAAATGGGCCATAATGGTTTTGTAGCTACGTTTGTAAGTATATGTATTATTGTGAGTATATTTTTTATTTTAGTTAAAATGCAAGCAACTAATGTTTTTTATTTGTTTCATTGCAGCGGAAGGATTATGGCCGATATCCTACGAAACAGGAGATCGAATATGCTACACATTTTGGATATCGACGTTTGAGCGAGTATATGCAAGATCATCCTGATGCCTTTGTGAGTATTTTTAAATTTTATATAATTATTTTGTTTTTATGAATGTTTTAATTATTTTATTTATTTATGTTTGTTATATGTAATACATGAGTATTATGGAGAGACAAATATGGATGAGGTGGAGAGACAGACACAAGAGGGACGATCTCGATCGTCACAGGGTGATCATGACGATGAGGATGAGGAAGATCGGAATGATCATGATATTGCTGATGATGATGATCATCATGATGATGATGATTAGGATTTTAGTTGATTATGACATTGGATTATATATATATATATATATATATATATATATATATATATATATAATTTCAATTATGTTTTGAATTGTGTGTATGGTATTAAGTAATGAAGAGTTTTGTTCTATTGATTGTTATTATTGTTTATGTTAGGCATGTGTTTTAATACTTTAATTATGTATGTGTGTGTATATGTATGTATGTGCATGTGTATGTGTGTGTATATGTATGTATGTGCATGTGCATGTATAAGTGTATATGTGTGTATGAGTATGTGCATATGCATGTGTATGTACGTATGTGTATATGTATATGCATGTATATGTATAACTCTATGTGTATATGTGTGTATGTGCATGTATATGTGTATATGTAGGTATGTGCATGTGTGTGCATGTGTATATGTGTTTTAATACTTTAATTATATAATTCATTAAGTGTATATGTATGTGTGTGTATATATATGAATGTGCACGTGTACGTCTGTGTATATGTATGTATGTGCATGTGCATGTATAAGTGTATATGTATGTATCAATATGTGCATGTTCTTGTGTATGTGTGTGTACATGTATATGCATGTATATGTATAGCTCTATGTGTATGTGTGTGTATGTGCATGTATATGTGTATATGTAGGTATATGCATGTGTGTGTGTATGTGTTTTAATACTTATTATATAATTCATTCATATGTGTGTACCTAAGAGTATATGTATGTGTGTGTATATGTATGTATGTGCATGTGCATGTATAAGTGTATATGTGTGTATGAGTATGTGCATGTTCTTGTGTATGTGTGTGTATATGTATATGCATGTATATGTATGTGTGTGTATATGTATATGCATGTATATGTATATGTGTGTATATGTATATGTATATGTATATATATATATGTGTATATGTATATGCATGTGTATATATATATATATATATATATATATATATATATATATGCATGTGTATATGTATGAAACATGCATGTGTATGTGGATGTACATATACATGTATTTGCATATATGTTAATGTGTGTATGTGTGTATATATATATATATATATATATATATATATATGTATATATATATATATATATATATATATATATAATAATAATGCATGCATGGACGTCTTTTTATGTGGTTGTAGGAATGTTTGTGCATATGCATGTGTATATGTGTGTATGTCTAAGTGTATGTGCACATGTATCTATGTGTATATATGTGTGTGTATGTGCATGTGTATATATGTATGTGTGAAAGTGCATCTTCATCATGTATCATGTATAAGTGTATGAGTGCATATCAATAAGTGTGAGTATGCTATGTAATGAAAATAACACAATTCAAATGATCTACAAAGAATAGAAATTGTACTTACAATTGTTAGCCATACTTTTTGCTTGGTTAGCTTCTTGAATAACCTGCAATAAAGAGAGAAAGAAAAGAGAGAGAGAGAGAGGCACTAGAGAGAGAGAGAGAGATCTAGAGAGAGAGATCTAAAGAGAGAGAGAGAGAGAATTCAAAGAGAGAAAGATGTAGAAAGAGAGAAACAAAGACAGAGGGAGACAATAAAAGAGAGCTTAGGCAAAACAACAATTCTGCATATACTTGCTTCAGCTCATAAGCGCAGCGCAATTGCGAACGTTGGAGAACTCTTCGATCGGATGCATGAAAATGCCGATCGCAGAGCCTCTAACGTTTTAATTTTTGTCCATCAACAGATCGTCGTGTAAGTGATGCTATTCGTCGTCGTATAAGCGATAATTTTTAGCGTCGCTTATGCGACGGCATGTAACATCGCCTATGCGACGCAGGAAAGCGTCGCTTATGCGATGCTTTTAAATTGCGTCGTTTTAGTGACGTTGTATGAGAACGTCGCAATCTCATCGCGTCACAAGTCGCAAATACCGTCGTTTTATGTGTCGTTTAATCGACGGTTGGCGCGTGACGCTAATTACGATGCAAGTTGCAATTTTATAGCGACGAAATTCTATCGCCTTAACTGTCGCTATACGCCCGTATTCGTTGTAGTGCGACAACAAACTGCCGCCTATGTAGCCGGGGATATCAGGAGTTAAGAATGCTAGCGGGCCTACATGTATTGGAGCCAATCTCATGTACTCGTAACTCATGGGCAGCGATATCATGTCAGGGTCCTTCTCGTATTCTGGTGGTGGGCTGGTAGAATCGAGTACGATATATTCCGTCCGAGACACAGTGCCGCTCTCGAATTCTCCAACTTTGATTAACTCCTCCGGTTGTGAGATCATGTCCGACAGTATGCCCCCCAATGGCTTGTACGTCACCATGAATTTTGCACGGGAGTAGTCCGCCATTTTGGAAGGTGTCAGTTTATATTTTGTTCTGCTCATGTAGACGCCTGCTCGCCCTCCTGATCCCATGAATTCCTTTGCACTCGTAGATATGGAGCTCACCATCGTGAGCCTGAAGTCGAATCTCGGGCCCATGGTAGGCAGAAGCGTCTGTGAATATGCCTTCCCAACGAACGGCATGTATGAGGCGCCAAATGTGCCATCTACATGGATCCAATAACCCGTCCGCTTCACTACCTTGTATTCGCCTGCTGCATCCTCATACACCAACTCCCTCTCGAGCAGATGGTACTTATCTAGAATGGGCTTCAGCACATCGCAGGCCTGGCTGACATCGTCGTAAGCGCCATCCATCGTGCTGCCGAAGTTGAAGCAGACGATGATGGGGTGCCCTCGAGAAGCGAAGAAGTCTGCAACTCCAACGAGATCCTCGATGCTGATTGCCCCTGAGGCAGTTGAGGGAACTCCTTGTGGCCACTACCCAACAGAGGTGATCGGACATTCATCAAGGTAGTTTTCGTTCCCTACCTCGAACATGCTCCGCATGCCCAGAAGAGCCTTCGCCTTCCGCAGGGAGGAGTATTTAGTCGCCGAACATCTAATCACGGGATCGAAGGCATTGACGGCGGCAGTTGCAGGCTCTGTTTGTGGTGTAATTACAATATTCTTAGCTTCAACAGAGAGTAGCTTTCCACAGAGATAGTCCCGGGCACTCCACAGTGCATGAAGATTACCCTCTGTGCTACCCATGGTTGACATGTAACCCCAGTAGGATTCCCCGTCTTTCTCATCATGCGGCCACTTTGCATTCCACAGTTCTGCATAGTAGTCCAGAACAGCTCCCTCCATGAACTTGCTGTTAACAACCGAGTTGTTCTCTGTAAATGGATCTCCAATATTGCAAACCTACATCACCTAGCAAAAAAAGTAAGATTTTAACTTCAATTTCGGACACTCTGATGGTGTTATATAATCAAGCCATGCGGATGCTTGACGTGCATGCATAATGCGCACCGTGCTTCCGCTTCAATTCCGGTTAAGGTCATGATGTTTGTCTTTCTGCCTCCTGTTTTGACCTATCTCTGATCTAGGACACAGAAGCTCACACGAACATGTACACGCAGAGGAGCTCGCACGCACGTGTACACACAGAGACACGCGTGAAGTACTAGGTCATGTTGCATACATAGAAAGCACAATGCATACACGCACACACAGAACGCCTGAACACAAATTATAAACCTGCGCATTTGTGCGCACAGGCATATCCCCAAAACACAGGGATAGATTGCGGTATCAAACGGCACAACCTGTAACTATACAAATTTTACTCCATAAAAATTCCTACGGAGGCAACGTTATTAGAAGAGCCCAGATATACATACTGGGAGGGCGATGTAGTTTGCGAAGTCTTGGAAATCAAAGTCGAAATTTATCAGACTACCCAAGACGTTAGATCTGTTAGATTCAAGATGCTTCTTCACTGTTGCGATGGCTTCTCTGCGCGCCGAATCAGGTATGCCACCATGGCCCAAGAAAAATGTATCGTACGTATTTGGAATTCCCGCAACATCGGGATATGGTACCTGAGCAGTAACTTTATCAGAAATCGAGGGCGTGATCCTGCCGCCACCATCAGCTATAGCGTTCAGGGCGCTCTGAGTCACGTCTCTGACGTTATCTACTGAATCTTTCACCACGTTTAGGAGATCGCGGCCACCGTTCGTGACTCCTCTTCACCCTTCTGATGAAGGATGCCGCCTAAAGCAGCTCCCAAAGAGAAGTGACTGTTCGCCATAGAGCAGAAGCGTAAGGTATAGTGTGGAGACCCCCACAGGACACGCCATTGCGGTGAAGTGTGCTGAAAAATAATGGAGTACCGCTGCTTATTTATAGACTGAGGATCGTCCACAGCAATCATTAAGAGAAACTTCGGTGACTCCCCCAAAGAGTGGTCAATTGAGAAATCGTTGTTCCTCCTTGGCAAAAGGATTGTCAACTGTAAGAAATCCCCCCCCTTCAGGCATCATCAAGTACTCCTTTTGATCAATAACAAGCTTAAACCCAAGTGGGCCTCACATGAGGGTGATGAGAGGGTGATTAACCTTCTTTGTAATGTCATCTAAGCTCTGTAAAAGCTTCCCCTGCTTTGTGGGATTTGGGGGGTCCCGTGGGCACTAGTCCCCTTCTCTTGTACTTTTCTTTATTTAATTCAAGTCCGGGAGAGTAGGCTAATGCCGAACTTCCTTTATATTAAAAAAAAAAAATCATTAGGAGAAAATACCCACATATCTAGAAACATGAAACGTTTTACTATGTCTGCGGTAGTGTTGACAGCTGTTTAACCCAGTCTTGTAAACCCCTCTTCTTGTGGGATAAGGGAGGTCCCATGGGTACTATGCCCTTCCTTGTACAGTTGCAATTTCAAAGTTAAAGTCCGAGGGAGTAGGCTTCGGTTGAACCTCCATTAAAAAAATAAAATTAAATTTATAAAAAAAAAAAAAAAAAAAACGTGATTCTCTCTTTTCTGCCGTGGGTGCAATAATTCATAAAGAGAACTGACATGATAAAGAGAACTGACATGGTGAGTTGGAACTTGGGACTCCAGAGTCCAGACTTTTCAAGCTGGATATTTTATATTCTCTTCTTATCTTCTTCGTATGATCATCTTTCACGTGGATGAGTCTTAGTATTTAATATAATCCTTAGATTTTTTTTTTTTTAGAGTACAATGAATTGAAAATACATTCACATATCCAACTTCGTAATCTAGAGGCACTCATCTTTGAGGAATTCATAGATACATGTCGAGCCAAGACTTGAACTCAAAACTTTCTCCTTAAGACTCATCTTAAATTTTGAAGAGTAGGTTGAACTAAGCGAGCATAGTAACCAGAAGCAAGTAGATCTCAATGATCCAACTTCTTTAAAAAAAAACAAGACTACATCAAAGTCCTCAACCTCCAACATCGGGGGAGGGGGGGGGGGGGAGAGGGAGGGAGGGGGAGAGGGGGGGAGGGGGGCGGGGGGAGGAGAGGCTTGAGTTTGACCCCCGGTTGGTGCCTGTGGGACATTTTCCATACACAAAAAAATGGTGTAGCAGAAAGAAAAAACAAGAGTTTGGCCGAGTCTGTTAGAGCTATGTTGAAGGAGAGGAATTGTCCAAATTATATTTGGGTTGGGGTTATAAATACAACTACATATATTGTGAATAGATTACCATGTACAACTCAAAATGGAATGACTCCATATGAAGCTTGATGGGGTAAGAAACCAGCACTAGATCATTGTAAAGTGTTTGAATCAATGGCATATGCTTATGTTCCATCACAACTTAGACATAAACTCGAACCAAAGGGAGAAAAATATGTGTTTATTGGTTATGATGAAAAACAGATGGGTTACAACACTACAAGAAATAGGGGGGCATAGCGATACCTTCGAATTGAAAAAAAAATGGGAAACGTCGTTTATGCCACGCTACCGTCACATAAGTGACGGTCCTATTTTTGGTTTTTTTTTTTTTAACGAGCGATCATCGCATAAACGATGCTAGCCTCGCTTATGCAATGCTAAAACTATGCGTCGCTAATTAATGATGCTATTTGCGATGTTGGCAAAGCGGGTCGCATAAGCGACGTCCTCTGTTCCAGAGAGTCGCATAAGCGACGCTCTGGAATGTTAAAAAAATTTTCGATTTCAGATGTGCCGGGATTTGGACGCACAAGTGAGAGAGAGAGAGAGAGGGAGAGAGAGAGAGAGAGAGAGAGAGAGGAAGAGAGAGAGAGAGAGAGAGAGAGAGAGAGAGAGAGCAAGAGGGCACTCGTTGAAGCCAAGTATGCACGCACACATACACACACATACATATGCATACACACACACACATAAACACGCACACATACACATAGACACACACACATACACACACATATACACACATACACACAATGATGCACACACATATACATGCATACACACACACATACATGCACACACACATATGCATACATAATGCATACATAATGCACATGCATACATACACATACATAATGCATACACACACATATGCATACATACATGCATACACATACACACATAGACACATACACACACATAAACACATACACACTCATAGACACACACACATACACATAGACACACACACATACACACATAGACATATACACACATACACACATAATGATGCATACACACACATACACATGCATACACACGTACACACACACATACACGCACACACATACACGCACACACATACACACACATATATGCATACACACACACACATAGAGAGACATACACACACATACACAGACATGCATACATATGCATACATATGCATACATAATGAAATATGCATACATAATGCATATGCATATGCATACATACATACTTACATGCATACACACATATGCATACATAATGTACATGCATACATACACATACATAATGCATACACACACATATGCATACATAATGCATATACACACATACACACATATGCATAATGCACATGCATATGTATACATACATGTATACACATAGATACATAGACACATACACACACATAGACACATACACACACATAAACACATATACACTTACACACACACACGTCCATACACATTTACACACACACATACACATGCACACCGACACATGTATATAGATACACACATATATACACACATAGACACACCCACATACACACATAGACACACACACACACACACATAGACACACACACACACACATCCACACACATTTACACACACACATACACATGCATATAGACACATATATATAGATACACACACATATACATGCATATGCATACATAATGCACATGCATATGCATACATACATGCTTACATGCATACACAAACATACACATGCATACACACATACACATACATACACACACATACATGTGTACACACACACATAGAGAGACATACACACACATACACATACACGCATACATATGCATATACATATGCATACATACATACTTACATGCATACACACACGCACACATATGAGTACATATGCATGCATAATGCACATGCATATGCATAGACATACACATACACACACATAGACACATACACACACATAGACACATACACACACATACACACACATATGCATACATAATGCACATGCATACACATACACACACATAGACACATACATCCACATAGACACATACACACACATATACACACAGATTTACACACATACACATGCATACACACATATACACACACACACATACACGCACACGTACACACAGACACATACACACATAATGCATATGCATACATACATAATTACATGCATACACACACATGCATACATATGCATACACACATACACACGTAGAGAGACATACACACACATACACACACATGCATATGCATACATAATGCATATGCATATGCATACATACATGCTTACATGCATACAGACACATACACACAGATACATATACACACATAGACACACACACACACATGTAGAGAGAGACACACACACATACACATGCACGTAAAGAGACATACACACACATACACATACATGCATACATATGCATACATAATGCATATGCATATGCATACATACATACTTACATGCATACACAGACATACACACACATATGCATACATACATACTTACATGCATACACAAGCATACAAACATATACACACACATACACATACACATGCATATGCATAGATATATGCTTACATGCATACACATAGACACATACACAAACATAGATACATACACAAACATGGACACATACACAAACATGGACACATACACACAGATTTACACACACACATAGACACACACATACACAGACACACTTACACATGCATACACATAGACATACACACATAGACACACACACACTTACACACATAGACACACACACATAGACACATACACATACAAACTTACACACACAGAGATACACACACACATATATAAACAAACACATACACACATAGACACATACAGACTTACACACACACATACACATGCATAAAGACATATATATATATATATATATATATATATATATATATATATATATATATATATATATATATATATATATATATATATATATATATATATATATATATATATATATATATATATATATATATATATATATATATATAGGTACACACATATATACACACATAGACATACACATACACATACACACATAGACACATACATACTTACTCAGATACATACACACATCCACACACATTTACACACATACACAAACATGGACACATACACAAACATGGACACATACACACAGATTTACATACACACATAGACACACACATACACAGACACACTTACACATGCATACACATAGACATACACACAAAGACACACACACACTTACACACATAGACACACACACATAGACACATACACATACAAACTTACACACACAGAGATACACACACATATATATAAACAAACACATACACACATAGACACATACAGACTTACACACACACATACACATGCATAAAGACATATATATATATATATATATATATATATATATATATATATATATATATATATATATATATATATATATATATATATATATATATATATATATATATATATATATAGATACACACATATATACACACATACACATACACACATAGACACATACATACTTACTCAGATACATACACACATCCACACACATTTACACACATACATACAAATGCATAGACACATATATATAGATACACACGTATATACACACAGACACACACACATAGACACACACACATGGACACATACACACATATATATGCATAGACAGACACATAGAGACATACACACACACACATGTACACATACACATATATATATGTATAGACAGACACATAAAGACATACACACATATATATATGCATACACACACATAGAGACACATACACACACATACACATGCATGCATACATATGCATACGTAATGCATATGCATATGCATACATACATACTTACATGCATACACACACACACATGCATACATTTGCATACATAATGCACATGCATATGCATACATACATGTTTACATGCATACACACACTCATATATGCACCTACATACACATATACACACATACATATGTACATGTATATATATTGATTTCTAACCCATTTTGTTTTATATGTTAGGTATTATGGATCCTAGTAGAGAGAGAAAGGCAAAATTCACTCTCATAAAAAGTCTTATGAGAGCAAGAGTTCCGTCTGATACTCTAGAGATCATCATGCATTAGTACTCAGAGATGCCTGATGATGAGCTGGATTATACGATCCAGATGCTTACCCAGCGATCAGAGGAGGGCTCTTCTACGGCTCCACATGCAGGAAGACAACTATCTACTCATAGATATGTTTTATTTTCATAAAATTTTTTAATGATATTATAACACTTATTTTTATTTATTTTTATCTATCTATTTTCAAGACACCTATACCACCTCCAGATCATGATAGCAGAGTAGAGTTGCCTATGAGGACATGCATAGGCACCTTAGGGCTAGAGTGCGATATAGAGCCAGAGGGGAACATTGTGTACATAGGGAATGGATTGGAGTTCAAGAGAAGAATGCCAGCATTATGCGACTCTTACTTGCGCCTTGTCCACTTACCATGGAAGTAAGTATAAATTTTACATATAGATTGAAATAAATATCTTATGTTTTATTTACATGATTTTTTTTTATTTTTGTAGTGAGCATGATGAGAGGGATAAAAAATACGTACTTAGTTCACTTGAGACAGAGTTTGGGACAGGCCTTGGTCGCATCAGTGGTGTCTAAAAGAGATGCGGACACTTATGGCTCATTGTCACGATAATGCACCGTATGCATTGCTTTTATGTATATATACATGGATATGAATATGTGTGTTTATGTATGTATGTATGTATGTATGTATGTATGTATGTATGTATATGAGAGAGAGAGAGAGAAAAGAGTGAGACTAGAGGTATAAATACACACATACACACACATATACATCATACATGCACATTTACACACATATACACATACATGCATATTTATACATACATACACATACATGCACATTTTTACACACACATACACATGCATGCAGTTACACACATATAATGAATACACATAGACACATACACATACATATACTCACATACACATACACATGCATAATCATATGTACACACACATAGACTCATATAATCATATTTACATGCATATATACATATACACATGCATATACGCACACCCACACAACACATGCATACGCACATATAGATACACATACATACACATGCATACGCACATATAGAAACACATACATACACACATGCATGCACATTGATATATATATATATATATATATATATATATATATATATATATATATATATATATATATATATATATATATATATATATATATATATATATATATACACTTAGATATCTATATATATATAAATAAATAAATAAATCCTATTTCAAAAATCATAATTTGAAAACACTAATTTTGATATTAGGGTTTTAAAATCCCTAATTTAAAAACTCTAATTCAGCCTTTTAGCCATATGATGGAAGTATATGTACACATTGCATCTATTCCTCCGATGTCCTACTAGAGAGATGTCTCTCCTCCCAACCTTATGCCTCTATATATAGCTACTTGAATCAACGAGGATCATAATATATATAAAGATATATACACATTATGTAGATACACATACATTAATATAAAATGGAGTAGATACATTATGCATCACACATACATACCTAAATGCATACATAAATATATATATATACATGCATACATAAATATATATATATACATGCATACATAAATATGTATATACATGCATACATATTTACATGTACACATTTACACATAGACACATATACATATATACATGTACACATCACATATACATGCCTACATGCACAAATGTATACTTATACATGCATACACAAATATAAACACTTGCATATATTACATGAATACATGAATATTTTACATAAATTCATATGCATATATACACATATGCATACTAACACATGTATACATATATCACACACATGCACATACATACATATACATGAAACACATATATATGCATACTAGCATATGTATACATATAATACACATGAATTCACACACATATGCATACATACATGATAAAAATTTGCTCCTCGAAGATAAAGCTATATATAAAATAATTAGGCATACTCCCGAGCTTCATGTTCTAACTTAAAGGAACATGATTTCATCTCTCTAGTAGGATTCATCATTATTAAAGTTGAATAAAGAATTTATTATCTGATATCCATTCAAAAGCTTCAAGTTATTGATCGATAACTAGAGTAGAATTTACTATCTAATCTGCTCATATGTTTTCATTATTGCCATCATTTTGGTAAGACATCAATATAGTCTCATCTTCATTATCCTTATTGATTTCATTTATTTCTTCTATTGTTAAATCTGTGTTCTCATGAGTCACATCATCTATTGATGGATTAATATCGATTTCTAGTAATTCCTCTTCCTCATCAGTAGAATCAGCATATAGAGTATTATCCTCTTCATCAAAAAGATTATTACCATTATCATGTATAATGATTCTAATTTCTCTTTCAGATGTTGATGTATCAGTATCTGATGCTGAATCATCAAGAGGACTTTCTTTGATCTCCCTAACAATAAACTATTCAAACAATGACCTACCTCTAGGTTGAGCATGAACGACTTGCCACCAAGGGTGAGCATCTGGGTTTTCATAAAAAAATGCTTGTTCAATATGCTTAGGAAGAATATATGGTTCTTTAGTAGATCGCATTACCTTGGAAGAATCAATTGCCCAAAACCCGGATAATTTCTTTTTTAATGTGGAATTACTACCTTTATACTTGGCTCGAAACTAGTCAACCTTCAAAATGACCTATCAAAGTATATAAAAACAAAAACCCATTATTAGATGCTTAAAAAAATAACTAACTTTATCATAAAAATATAAACTTTTTTCTACCTGTTTGAATGTACGAAATGAAATTTCGTAGATACCAACAATAGTTCCTACGTAACCAAGTTTGCCATCTATAAGGTTTGTGTCGTTTGAGCTAGCACATGATAGTTGCTTGAAAGAAGCAACAATACTAGAATCCTCTGTTTTACGTAAAGAATCAATCGCTTTTATTCTAATATATTGTCCAAAAGCTCACATATTAGTGAACATTCGAGCCTACAAAGGAAATTAAATTAGTAAATAAAAACTAATATACATATATGAAAAAAATAAAATATTATTAAAATAAAATTACCTTTTGTTCATAGCCTATCATTAACTCTCTCTGCTCATATGAGATTTCTTCATTATTTGCGTTGGCGCATTGCAAACGACTATATAGCCAATCTGTTAAAGAAGATATATCTATAATCTCATTATTATTGAGATTACATCTATATCTTTTGTTTCTTCATCTTTTACTTCAGAGATTTTGAAGTTCTTTTTCATAATCGCTAAGGAATGTTTGCATGCATTCACTATTATATGCTACAAAAGTAGAAACATCATTTTTTTCTTGAAACATAAATAAAAATAGAACTCCCTTACCTGATAATACCTCATCTGTTATTTTTGAAGAAGACTCATTGGTCCATGCACGTGGAGCTTCTTCATGAACTATTTCAAGGTACTCACTAACGTAATACATGCACTCTTCAAGCATCCAACCCTTTGCCATGGATCCTTCTGGTTTCGCTCTTTGTCGCATATAACCTTTTAATATTCTCATAAATCGCTCGATCCAAAACATCCATTGAATGTTGAAAACACCTGCAATCTCTATTTCATCTACAAGATGGACTAATAAATGAACTTGAATATCAAAAAATGAAGTAGGAAGTTCTTTCTCCATCAAACATGGTAGCTCTTTGCATTCACGTTTTTTTTGTGGAATCGAGTTTTTGTCAATCTCTTTTGATGTAATCCATCTATACATATCATTAAAAAAATCATAAAGAAGTTAATTAAAAAATAAAAGATATCCAATATTCATATATATTAAATATATAAGTATCATAATTATCTTATAAGCGATCCAAGATGATAGATCACATCTCGTACTCCTTTCGTTGTACATCCATCGATAACCAAAGGTAAAATATGTTTCAAAAAGTTATGTGAGTCATGGGTCTTTAACCCAGATAAGCTCTTATCATCCATAGAAAACATGTTTTGAAAAGATGCTCCATATCCTATAGGAATCCTAATCAATTGAATTCTATTGTTGATAGTCTGTATCTCTTTTGTTGTAAGTACCCAAGGAGCAGGTGCATAAGTTGTTTCCTGTCCATGTCTATCAAAAACTGGCCATAACTTTGGTTTTGATTTTTTATCTTTCAAATCATTCCTTGATGCTATGGTATCTTTTAGTCTAAGAAGATGTTGCCATAGTGAATAACCAATATTCTTGAATATATGCATAGGATCAAGAAGATAACATGCTTTTAACTCTTTCCAATACTCTAAAGAATACCATATTGATATGTTCTTTGCGAGTGCCAATTTTCCTTTACCTCTCTTCACATACTCATTATCTTCATCATCACTGAAGATTTCTGATTCTAGATCAATTAGAGATCCATCTGTCCATTTTTTATACCAATCCATAGGTGTCATAGGTTTTGGATAGTGACCTGTTTCAAGCTTTCCATTAAAATGTATCGCTTCTCTTTTAGATCTTAATGGATGATCATCAGGTAAGAATCGTCGATGTCGAAGATAAATATTTTTGTTGAGATTCTCACTATAGATTGATCTCAACCAATCACCACAATATGGACAAGCTTTATAATCCTTAGTAGATATTTCTGCATCATGAAAATGATAAAAATATAATTAGATTAAATCATATTTATTAATATGCATTTTGAATAAAAAAATTACATCAATACCTGAACAAACACCATATCCTGGAAAATTGTGAATAGTCCAAGCCACAATACCACGAACCATAATATGTCTTTCATTGATGCTTTTCGATACATCAATGACATTAAGACCTCTCAATAACTACTAGAGATCGTCAATGAGAGGAGCAAGATATATATTCATATCTTTAACTTGTCTTTTGCCTGGGATTAAAAGTGAAAGCATTAAATGTTCCTTTTTAATGCTAAGATATGGCAGAAGATTGTAGTTTATGACTACCACTGGCCATGTTGACCATTTACAAGATTTCATGGAGAATGGATTAACCCCATCTAATGCAACTCCTAACTTTTTTAGATTCTGTGGATTATGTGCAAATTCAGGCCATGTAGAATCAATATGCTGAAAAGCAACACTATCATGAGGAATTCTGATTATTCTATCAGTACTTTTATGATCATGTCCCCATGTCAAAAGATTTGATAATTCGGGGCTTTGAAACAAATTTCTAATCCGTGGAGCCAATGGAAAATGTCTCAATACCTTTTTTGGGATTTTACCTTCTTCGCCCTTATATCGAGGAGATTGACATTTGGGACATGTCAAAGATTCTGCATATTCACCTCTACATAAAATACAATCATTAGGACATGCATGTATACATTGATAATCTATACCAAGATTGTTGATTATCTTCTTCATTTCATCATGTGAAGTAGGAAGAATATTCTGGCTTGGTAAAATCTTTTTAGATAATAACCTGTAAGTTCATAAAAAAAAGATATATTAAAAAAGTAAATAAATAAATATACATATATATATGCATATAATTTTATATATGTGTATGCTTATGTGTATGTGGATGTGGATGTGTATATGCACGTGCATGCATATACATATGTCAATGTGTATATGTATATATGTATGTATATGTGTTTTATAGGTGTATATGTATGTATATATACGTATGCGTATATGTATGCATATATGTATATGTATATGTGTATACATGTGTATGTATGTATGTATGTATGTATGTGTATATATGTATGAATGTGTATGTATGTATGTGTATGTATGTATGTATGCATGTGTAGTTGTGTATATTTGATTTCGTTTTTAATTGTTTTTTGTATATTATGGTTTGCAGATTTTCATATCTAGACCATTGAATCGTCTAGTGGTTTCCCATTTTATAGTCAATCTATTACCTGTCTTGCTAAGTTGTTTACAAATATTAAGTATCAGTTACCTATGAAGGTATTAAGTCTTCAGTAAAATGGGAGGATCAAATTTACCGTAAATATTTTGAAAGAGGCATTAACAGTTTTAAAGAATGGGCAGACAAAAGGTGTCCATTCAATGCAAGTTCTTGTTCTTACCTTAGATAAAGTAAGAATAAAACCTGCATTGAATGAACAGTTTTTTTTTTCGCCCATCCTTTAAAATCATTTTTCCATCCTTCAAAATCTTTAAGATAAATTTGGTTCTCCCATTTTACTGACGACTTAATACTTGCATAGCTAACTGATACTTAATATTCGTATGCAAAAGAGTTAGCAGCACAGGTATTAGGTTGACTAAAATAAGAGAAACATATGTGTCAAGAAGATTCTAAAGGTTGGGTGGATAATTCTAAAGGCTAGATAGACAAAACATCTTCATTCGATACAGGTATGTATAATTTGACCTTACTCTCATAACATGTGTATGTGTGTATATGTTTTTAATTGTTTTTTTGTATATTATGGTTTGCAGATTTTCATATCTAGACCATTGAATTGTCAGGCAGTTTCCCATTTTATAGTCAATCTATTACTTGTTTTGCTAAGCTGTTTACAAATATTCAATCTATTACCTGTCTTGCTAAGCTGTTTACAAATATTCAGTAGTCTTAAAAGATGGGCAGACAAAAAGTGTCCATTCAATGCAAGTTCTTGTTCTTACCTTATCTAAAGTAAAAATAAAAACCTGCATTGAATGGACACTTTTTTTCTGCACATCCTTTAAAATTATTTTTCCACCCTTCAAAATCTTCGAGATAAGTTTACTCCTCCCATTTTACATATGACTTAATACCTGCATAGCTAATTGATACTTAATATTTGTATTCAAAAGAGTTAGCAGCTCAGGTATTAGGTTGAATAAAATAGGAGAAACATATGTGTCAAGAAGATTCTAAAGGTTGGGTGGACAATTCTAAAGGCTAGATGGACAAAACATCTTCATTCGATATAGGTATGTATAATTTGACCTTACTCTCATAACATGTGTATGTGTGTGTATGTTTATATATGTGTATACATTCATGTATATTATGTGTATGTTTATATATGCATATATATATATATATATATATATATATATATATATATATATATATATATATATATATATATATATATATATATATATATATATATATATATATATATATATTTATTTATTTATTTATTTATTTATTTATTTATTTATTTATTTATTTATTTATGCATATATATATATATATATATATATATATATATATATATATATAAATAGATAGAAAATTGAAAATTATACCTTAATAGTGTCAAAACAGATACATTACTCCATCCAAAATGATTTTGAAGATTGAGAATAAGTAAGCTCGCACTTAGTCCTATCAAACGACTTCCTTCATATACATGCTTTAGACATTCCTCTCAAAGATATTACTCATTTTTAGAAATATCAATGCTCTCACTGTCATTTTGATACCAATCCTCAATAAAATCTGCCATGCCATCATCTTCATCATTGTTGCACAAATCTTGTACTTTATCTTCTTTTGAATATAGATCTTTCAACCTTGCATATTCCACAGGATCACTTTTGTGTAGCCTCCTCATAGAATGTTGAGAGCAGTATGGGCACCCAAGGACTGAGGAGACAAGGAAGCCAGCGGAGAGAGTCAGAGCAAGGCGAAGGATTAAGTAGACAAAGTAGTCAACGCAGATCTGGCAGATAGGCCTTCAAATTTTTCCAAATCAACATCTTTATAACAGTTATTTTTATCACTAACCATCATTGTAAATACCATCTCATATTTTTGTAGCTCCATTTTGTGCAACTCAAGGAGTCCTTGAGCTTGAGGAGCTTTAGAAGTACCCACATATCAATTTTCGTATTTTTTAGACTCCGTTTAAGCCCTCAAATAGGCCCTGGAACCTAATTTTTAACTAGGCCGGACACTAGGTCTGGACAGAGCCAAAACCTAGTCAAAAACTATAAATAGAGCTAGAGAGCTCATTTTTGGGAGGAGCTTGTAACTGAATTGAACTTCTATGAGATTTTTGAAAGTAATCTAAGAACTCCATTGCTTCTCGCTCTTTGTCTTACCGTGTGTGCGCGTGTGCGTGTATGTGTGTGCATGCTAGTGTGCTTCTCACTCACGCACTTGTGCCTTCACTTGCTCAAAGTCTTCATACCATCCTCATGTCTTCCTGGATTGACATTAAAGGAGGTGCTACTCATCACTGAGCTACACCAAATTTTGGCGCCGTTGTCGGGGATCGAGCCTTGAGGACGAGCGTGTGATGGTAAGATGTAGAGTTATGACGCGTTGGATTCATAGGTAAAATCTTCACCTTTATCTTTTTTTTGTGTTTTCTTCACCATCATCATCCTCAACATCTCCCACCTCCATCTCCATCATCGCAAAAATTTCAGTTTTTTGACTATATCTCCTTCGTTCTTTCATTTCCCTCATTTCACTTGTGAGAGAGAGAGCGAGAGAGCGAACTGTTGTGTGCTATTTTTTGCATGTTTCTTGAGTTTGCTTGCAGGTATTGGCTATCCCATCATCCCCAGCACGCTGCGCAGGTACGAAAATGTGCAGAATTGTCTCTGTGTCGCAAGTTTCTGTCAATCGCGATTGACAGAAAACTTCATCTTCTGGTAAAACTGAGTGCACCACAGTAGACTAGAGACCTTGCACTTCACAAATCCACAAAAATTTCAAAAAAATTTGCATTTTCTCTGTCCATCGCGATTGATAGCCTCAATCTCGATTGACACTGTCCATCGCAACGGACAGCCAGTCCATCACGACCAACAGACCCCGACGGACACGTGTCCATCGCGACGGACAGCCAGTCCATCGCGACTGTCAGAAAAATTGCGATTGACAACCCTTTTCATCGAGATTCTTGACCATCGTGACATACAGATGCCCGATCAACACATAAACACGGAAAAACCCGAAAATTCCAGTCCATCGCGACTGACAGCAGTCCATCGCGACTGATACCCTCTGTCCATCGCGATCGACACCCCCTGTCCATCGCGATTGACACCCATCAATCGCGATTGACACGTGTCCATCACGACTGACAGGCCACGACGGACAGCCTTGTCCATCGTGATTGACAGCCCAGTCGATCGCGATTGACAGCCAATTTCGGCCAATTTTTTAGGGTTTTTTAATTTGAAGATTTTGGCTAACTTTGGACATGGATCATGGACTCTAGAGGACATAAGGAGGCTATAGGCAAATAACCCGAGGAAAACCTGTTGCCCTGTTGGCCTGTTTGAACCCTGTTTTAATCCCTGAAGCCTGAACTGACATAACTTTCTCATACGAAATCCGTTTGCTGTGATTCT
The DNA here is from genome assembly GCA_020310875.1 of Ceratopteris richardii. Classification (NCBI taxonomy): domain Eukaryota; kingdom Viridiplantae; phylum Streptophyta; class Polypodiopsida; order Polypodiales; family Pteridaceae; genus Ceratopteris; species Ceratopteris richardii. The sequence continues at coordinate 116,022,343 of CM035410.1, forward strand.
TGTTTTCTTGGAAAGCTCGTGGGGAGTACAACCAAAACTTCCACTGGTTATGTGAAAATTAATATCAGGATTATTAGATAGGGTATTTTGAAGTTGACCATTCCTCGAGGTAGGAAAACTGAGGGATCCTTGGGATTGTTTTCCATAAAGGCAAAGGATAATTTGGTCTGAGTCACATGCATGAAAGTGGTCTATTGTGTCATTTGAATCTAAGTCTTGAGCTAATCGTGGGACTTTTACAGGTCCAGTAAGAGCACTTGAGAGCATTCTAAGCAAGAGTAAGTGCAAGCTTGGGAACACGCGTCCTGGGCACACCAGGGCAACAACACAAGGAAAGAAACTCAAGGTTGGAAAATCCTCAACACCCTCTATCAATTCCTAGCTTAGGCTAAGAACGACTAGTGCTAGGAGTAAGTCAGGGCAATGATAGGCATCAATCAAGTTGAAGACTACCTATGTACTCAAGTTCAAGATTAAACATAATCTCTCTGTGATGTGATAACCTTAAAGGAAAGAATCTAACGTGGAACGATCAACTTACAGTGCGAAAATTAACTCAAATATTCCGGACGACGTGATTTCTGACAAGAGCATAAACACGGTAACCACTAAAAAGAATCAAGTAACTGATACAAAAGAACTCAGCAACGAGGTTGTACTTGGACAAATTTGGGCTATTCAATTAGGCTTATGAACCTTAGATCAGGGCGACATCTAGGGAGAGATAGACAAAGTCTTAGGTCTTCAGAGGCTAGTGTCAACCACACTGCTAGGTCTTGGGCCCAGTAGTTGAGCCACCACTCATACTACCCTAGCTCTGAGACTAGTGAATCAGAGATGTCTCAAGGCATGGACCGACCTACGGGAAGTTCAGGAGTGCCATACTTGCACAGGGTAGAAGGCCCGTACAAGATGCAGCTGGAATACCTTAGGACCAACCGATTAGGTGCTAGCATCTATGAGGACGGCCTAGGAAGATACGTGGTCCAGATTAAAAATCCTGACCAATCCATTGGACTAGAACACCCAGCTGTGAAGTTTGAAAACGGAGCATACTTGGACAAAGAAGGAACCATATACGTGGTCACTAGTCAGCCGGAGAGGACAGATGAATTTGGGAATGTGATCCCTAAGACGGACATAGATGACCTAGAACAAGGGAACGTAGGAGGGGAGCCCAGGACCCCTCGAGGGAAATCTGTTCTTACTAGAATCCTCAATCCCGAGTGGGTTCCCCAGGACAACAAGAGCATAGATCTGCTTCTGAACCGAGAGACTGATGAAGCCTTTTGGAGGTATAAATCTGATCGGCCAATTGATATAGGAACAATCATGATCTATGAGTTTAAAGATCCAGATAGCCCAGGCAGAGTGACCTATCTAGATCACGCTTCAGAAAGGATCTTTGTGGTTACAGAACATGATAGACATGCTTACACTAGGATGGGTGAGTTTATTTTCCCCCAACCAAAATCTAACGTGTCCTCTTGCCACCCAGGAGCTGGAACATCCCATGCTCATGGAGTGCAGAGAGACATAAAGAGAGACAGACCTGAGGTAAGCTTTGCCAACTCCTTGGGAAGAGGAAGAACGAGAACGGAAACAAATAGAGTGGAACTTGAGGGACATAGAGCCCAGGGAACCAAAGAAATGCAGATGAATTCCCTCTACCAAGACCAAGAGAGCACACGAGGACCCTGAGACCGACCCAACTAGTTAAGTCCATGAAAAACTACTTCGATGGCATTGGAGATCCCTACGATCATGTGGCTGAGTTTAGGCAAGTCTTGAGAGCTGAACAAGTGGAGGATCTATTCACGCAGTACAATGCCTTTGGACTAACCCTTAGGAACACAACCCTTACGTGGTTTCAACCATTGAATGAGAGACAATTCAGGAGTATAGACCAACTCCTAGAGGCTTTCATTATTGAATTCTCCAAGAGTGGCATAAGACATAATACCTCCTCGCTGATTCACAGCTTCAAGCAAACCCCTCAAGAAACCGTGAGACTTGCAGGAAGAAGATTTAGGCAATACTTAGAAAGATGCCCTGTTTCGGAGCTACCCACACCAGCTAAGCAAGTGGCTTTATTCTTGGATGGATTGCTAAGTACCAAATTGAGATCTTATGTGTACTTGAAGGACCCTAGGACCATAGAAGAGTGTGTACGCATGTGCATTGACATCGAGGATAACCTAGGGGAGGAGTTAGAGCTTTCCAAGATATACAAAGATTCAGATAGTGCCTCTAGCCTCTCTTCCACGCAATCCACATCGATTGAGGAACTTGCAGAGAAAGTAGCTCAGAAATTAGGTGTCACTAGCAAACAGTACTTGTGGTGGCGACCACATGGCGAATGTATGTCCCATTATGGCTCAACCCCAAGTAAATCCTAGTAGCCAGTACTGCACCATAGAACGGAGGTACACCAATCACACCGCGCAAGATTGCCCCTACAATAAGCAAACCGTTAGGCAGACGTACCCACAACCATACCCTCAACAAGGAAGATACCAGAACCAGTACCCACCTCAGCAGTATGCGAGGCCTCAACAAACCTACCAACCCTACCAAAACCAACAAAGGCCTCAGTCTGTGCTAGCACAACAACCCCCTGCTCCAGCTAATGTGATTCCGGTAAAGTATGCTGTTGCAGAAGAAAACCTGAATAGAGCTATAGTCCCTGTAACACCAATGCTTTCAGAAAGTGATCCCAGTGACCATAGCTTCGATTCTACACATGTTGATAGTCCCCAGGCTTACTACATGCAATCTCCTGAACATGGTGAGTCCTACTATAGTGAAGAGCCAAATGAACCTAGTTGGGAGTCAGATTACACAAATGTCATGTATGCAAACCCCAACCCTAGACCTCAACCTAGACAAGTAAGACCCCCATTCCCTAGAGGACCATGCTACAGATGTCAGGGAGATCACCTCATTCGTGATTGCCCCATGCCTGCACCTACCCAAACCCAATCAATGACGATCCAGGGATTTTGTCAAGAGTGTAAAAAGGAGCATCTCTTACGAGACTGCCCTAAGAATCCTAATAATATGCCAAAAATCACTCCTATTAACGTTATTGGGTTAGTGGTAGATTCCACAGGAATTGTCACTTCCACTGCACCCGTACAGGTAGTCACTAGAGCTCAAGCATTGCAGCAAAACCAAGGGGTAGGCCAGGAAAAGAGCCTAGAGGCTAGTGAAACTGAGAGCATAACCAAGAAAAGGACTAGAGCTTGGAGAGATAGTCGTGAAAGAATGAAAAGGCAATGGGAAAAAAAGATGAGTGAACTTGAGGAAAGCCTCAGAGAAACAAAGGCCAAGATAACTGAACTCACATCTCAAACTCCCTCTCACACTACCCCACCACCACCATTCCCATCTCCATCTGACCCGCCACCTTCCAACCCACCTCACATAATTCCACCACCCCCAAGAGTAGGATCAGTCCTAGCAGATCCCACTCCCGAGGACCTTAATATGATGCTTAAAGACTATCATGCCAGAATCCAAAAAGGGTCAAACATAACTGATCATGAAAAGTGTTACCCTCGAGCAGAACTAGAGCTTGAACGAACTAAAATTTGTGCTAAGATGGTGGAATTGGCTCAGACCATGTTTGAAGCCAGTCGCCTCTTTAACATCTCTAGTTCAGCAAAGACACAGTTGCACTTTGATGGACTGTTAGAAAGAATAGAGAAGCTAATTGCACAATCAGAAAAGGAACCCGCCTCTCAACACAAGGACAAGGCAAGTGAAAGGGCAGGTCTTCCTGCCCAGGAAGCCTATGTGCCTAACTCTACAGCGCCAGACACATCATCTTCTATGAATCGGTTCACACCAAAATTCCTACGAGAGATTCAAGAAGACAAATGGGCTAAAGAAAGTGAAGTCCCTCCTCCCATTGAACTTGTGGATGATGCACATGACCAATTCCCACAAGACATCCCATCCATTTATGAGGAGCAGGAGAGCACCCAATCTCAGGAAAGATTAGACTTTGAGTCTAACTCTCTGCAAGAATTACCCCACTTCACAGGCCCATGGGAAGCTAAGTCCACGTGCATGAGAGCACCCACAGTCAGGGTAAGAAACGAAGACTCGATCATACCTAGGAATACGGAGGTAGTAAAGAATACTAAAGTGCAGTGCAACCTCACCTTAGAAGAGCTACTCAAAGTAAGGCCAGAGCTATGGAAACATGTAGCCAAACAAGTACCAGAGATAGCAAAACTTCGTTCCTAGGTAGGATCACAGAGAACAGTGCCAGAAATACCCTTGGACAAGATAGGAGACATGAGTTAGGGCGAAGAGGGAAACACATATCTTCCTATCACCCATCAAGGATACACCACCAAGGCCATTCTAGACTCAGGCGCAGGTGTTGCAATTGCTACCACTTCCCTATGGAAGCGTTGGGGCAAGGCAGCACTCAAGCCCACAAGGATGAAATTGCAAATGGCCGATGGTCACATAGAGAGACCCCTAGGATTGTTAGAAGGAATAACTCTCACCACCTGTGGTGTTGAGTTCGAGCACACATTTTCTATATGTGATTTTAGCAAAAATCATGCCTATGAGATGATTTTGGGAAGACCCTTTATGCGACAGTTGCAAGTGGTACAGGATTGGGGAACCAATTCTTTGTACCTGCAACACTTAGGTGTTACGACCAAAGTGAATCTCAAAGATTACTGTCATAGAGATATCCCTCCTATCCAATGGAATCCCATCCATAGAGCCAAAGATGATACAGAATCGGTGCATTCCAAAGGATCAAGATCCTCATGGATGCATGAAGACACCCACTTATGGATGTGTAAAGTAGCAGTAGAAGAAGAGAAGAGAGAGGAAGCTAGAGAGATAGGTGCAAAAGAAACACATAGATCAATTCAAGACCCAGCCTATGCACCTGTAGTCTTTCCTGATGAAGAATTTGAACCCCACGGCTGGGTAGAAATCCTAGCAACAATGGATGTAGCCATCAATGAAGAACAGTGGACACCTCACTGTGATGAGGATGGCTATGACATTTCAGTCTTCTCCATAGAGCCGATCATGGGAGAGGCAGTGTTAGAAGAGTGTGAACCTAGCCCTGATGCATTTGAGGATGCAAGTGACTCCGATCTAGAGTCAATCATTATGGACCCACCTTTTGCATCAGATGAAGAATACTTCTACGAAGTAGAATTTCAACCCAGAGGTATGGAGAACTTACAAATGGTGTAAGGCTAGCCACACATGTGACCCCAAAGGAAGAAGGAAAGAAAAGAAAGAAGAGAGAAGTCTCACCAGAAGAGGAAGAATCTTTGTTTGAGGTCCCGGAAAATTTTAAAAAGTATGAGATAGATGACAGGAGAGTCATGATCAGAATGCCTAAACGAGAGGCGCAATCAGGGGAGGCCTATGATAACAAAGAAACCACCAAGAAAATAGTGGTAGCCGTGGAAGAAGGAGAAGAGAGATGCACGTACATAGGCCATGACCTGACAGAAGAGGAAGAACAAGAGCTAATAGCCTTGCTGAGAGAATACAGAGATGTATTCGCTTGGAGTTACAAGGATTTGAAGGGTGTTGATCCAGACATATGCTCACACACTATCCCCATGACCAGAGATGCCAAACCTTCTAAGCAAAAGCCATACACATATAATGATAATTATGCTGCCAAGATCAAAGAGGAGATAGATAGACTGGTTGAAGCTGGATTTATCTATGAAATTGAGCACACTGAGTGGGTATCCCCCATCGTAGTGGTGCCCAAGAAAAATGGAAAGCTGCGTGTATGCATTAACTTGAAGAAGGTCAATGCAGCCACAATTCGAGATAACTATCCGCTTCCTATCACAGAGCATCTATTAGAAAGAGTAGCAGGCAAGGAAGTGTACAGCTTCCTCGATGGATTTTCGGGCTACAATCAAGTAGCCATAGCTCCAGAAGATCAGCATAAGACGGCATTTGCCACTGAATGGGGCATATTTGCCTTTAGAGTAATGCCATTTGGGCTTACCAATGCACCAGCTACCTTCCAGAGGCTGATGTGCCATGTATTTAAAGAGTTCCTGAGGAAGAACTTAGAAGTCTATGTTGATGATCTTTGTGCTCATTCCAACATTAGACAAACCCATATTCCTGAACTCAGACAAATCTTTGACAAATGTAGGGAGTATCAAGTCTGCCTGAACCCAGAAAAGTGTGTTTTTATGGTCAGGCAAGGCAAGATTCTAGGACACATAGTGTCAAAGAATGGCATATCCACTGATGAAGAGAAAGTGAGAGCCATAGCCGAGTTACCTAGGCCAAAGAATGTCAAGGAAGTACAAGCTTTCATGGGGCATTGTGGTTATTATCGACAGTTTATACACATGTATGCCATCATAGCAAAGCCTCTATACGGACTTTTGACTAACTTTGAGTGGACTAACGAGTGTGAAAATTCCTTCAATGAGCTTAAACGACGATTATGTTCAGCCCCAATCTTGACTACACCAGATTGGAATAAACCCTTTCATGTTCATGTGGATGCATCCAATTACGCTTATTGGATGTGTACTCACACAACCTACTTGTGAAGGTAATATGGATCTTCCAATTGCCTATGCTAGTAGACAATTGAATGCAGCTGAACGAAATTATACCACTACGGAGAGAGAAGGATTAGGCATGGTATATGCAGTTAAAAAGTTTAGACATTATTTCCTTGCAAATAAGTTTAAATTTTTTACTGACCATCAGGCACTGCTATATCTCGTAAACAAGCCATGCAATACAGGAAGATTAGTAAGATGGTTTCTCTTGCTAATGGAATATGATTTCGAGGTTGTGGTAAGGAAAGGGAAGACTCATTTGAGAGCAGATCATCTATCTAGGCTCACATCGGGAGAAGCCCCACAAGGAGTTTCAGATGACCTTCCTGATGCTTACTTGTTTAATTTGGAAGTGGTGCGGCAGTGGGCTAAGTCATTAGTGCCAGTATTGACCTACGGGCCTAACCACCCAGTAATAAACACACAGGATAGAGAGGTAGTAAAAGCCCAAAAGTATCACATCATGGCAGGTAGTATGTACAAGCACACAGATCAAGGGATCTTGGCTTGTTGTGTGGAAGAGGATGAGTACCCTAAATGGTTGCAATTAGCACATGTAGATGCATTAGAGCAACACTACTCAAAACAATGAACCCTACAGACATTAAGGAGACTCGGAGTGCATTGGCCGACGATGGAAGCTAATGTCCAGAAGTTGTGCAAGGAATGCCCAATCTGCTGCACTAAACCACCTGTGGAACATGCCACTCTTTATCAAGTGTCCATAGTGCAAGATTGGAGTGAACCACTAGTATCCTTCCTGAGGACGAAAACATTCCCTCCAGACATGAATATGGCTAGGAAAAGGAGTTTAGAACAAGAAGCCCTAGATTACTCACTCATTGGTGATAATCTATACAAGCGTGGTAAAGATGGTTACCTGAGACTATGTGTCCATGAAAGTGAATATTTCAAGATCTTGGAAACTGCTCACCAAGGTGTAGCAAGAGGACACTTTGGACCCGATCGGATGATCAAGGCGATACTATTGCGGGCTTCTGGTGGCCGACCCTTCACATGGATGCACATACCTATGTGAAACGGTGTGATGTTTGTCAGAGAACTCAGTATCCTATACGCAAAGATGAGATGCCACTGAAACCTATGATGGGTGGACGTGCATTCTCTAAGTGGGGAATAGACTTCGTAGGTCCTATTAATCCCCCAGCTAAGGGTTCTCATGCTGAATATGTCATTGTTGCGACGGACTATCTAACCAAGTGGGTAGAGGTAAAAGCCACAACGAAGAACGATGCTCAAACAACTGCTAAATTCTTGTTTGAGAATGTATTCACAAGATACGGGTTACCTATAGAGCTAGTTAGTGATAGAGGCACTCACTTCTTGAATGAAGTTATTGAAAATCTGCTCCAAGAGTTCTTGGTAGTACATAAAAAGTCTGCCCCCTATCACCCTCAAGCTAATGGCCAGGCTGAGAGCACCAATAAGATCCTATGCAATGTACTGACGAAATTAGTGAACAATAGACGCTCTGATTGGGACAAACAGCCAGACCATGCTGTTTGGGCATACCGAGTTGCCTATAAAACAATACTCCAAGCCACACCCTTTCAGATGGTATTCGGTCAAAATGCAGTGCTACCGTTGGACTTTTTAATACCTACATTGAAAGTGGCACAAGAGCATGAATGGACGGGTCATGAACTCTCTTCTAGACTTTTTGACCTTGAACGATCAGGAGAAACAAGACTGAGGGCGGCTGCAGGGATATATGCAACTAAGAAACGACAGAAGGCATACTTTGATGCCCACGTTAAGGATAAAGGTTTGAAGGCAGGCGACCTAGTACTAGTCTACACTTTGAAACAACATGCGAGGAAACTGGAGAAGAGAGGCTACGGACCCATGATCATTAATAGAATCTCAACCAGTGGAGCAGTGCAACTAGCCACATTAGAAGGCGATGTTCTCCTGAGCTACATAAGCGGATGCAGAGTCAAGTTATATCAGGAACCTCTGACGGAAGAGATGCTAAGTTGACTCAACACTACTAATAAATGCAAAGAAGAAGAAAAACGAATTCGTGAAGAAGCTCAAGCAGAAGCATTGGAACGCATCCGGAGAATGAAGTTGAGAAGGCAGGGTAGAGAGCAACCTCGGACAGATGCATATGCAGATCAAGGATATAATATGGCTATGTGTGAAGTCGCAGGTATTAGCTCTCATAGGATAATTGATCGACGTCCTTTTATAACCTTAGATATAGGACAAGGAAAGGGTGCAAGGACTGTAAGAGCCTTGATTGACTCAGGTGCAGCCACTAGTGTTGTTAAATTGTCTTACTGTCAAGAGTTGAAATTAACTGTCAATCCTATAGAAGCATATCTCATAGGATTGGGAGGTGTGGAAACCCCTTGCATGGGCGAGGTGGAACTTCCCCTCTATATTCAAGACGAAGCAATAACAGTCAAAGTACTAGTGTGTGAAGATGAGGACCTCACTGAGCCTCTTGTCTTGGGTCAGGACTGGATCTATGATCATGCAGTCAACCTAAACCTAAGGAGTGGACTTCTTCAGGTATGGGTAAATCATAGCCGAATTACAGTTGAATTGGAAAATGAGGCACTCAAGGAACTAGGTAAAGCACAAACTCCTGGTCCTTCCAGGGGCGCATATGAAGTTGACAATGCTATTCTTGTCCAAAACTGTATGATGCAGAAAGAGGCTTGTCTCAACAACGGAGTCAAGGAGAAGACGGCACTCCCTTCTTTTCCAAAGGCCAGAAGGAGGCAGCAACCAAAGGCAGTTCAAGTACAGAAGGAGCAGAGTACTACCTATACTGGAGGCCAAAAAAAGGAGCAAAGCATATTGTTTCAACCGTTGAAACAAGTATGGATGCGGAAAGGCGAACACCCTGTTGCGACCAAGCCAACCCCACAGCCAAAACCTCTTATTAGTAGTCAACAACACGACACTAATAAGAAGTCTTTCATAAATTCTTCTGCGAAAGTAAAGTCTATTTGGATACCCAAGAAGTCGATGAAGGCCAGCCCACAATCACGACAAATCTGGGTGCCTAAGGCTTGCTTGCGAGCTCAAATAGCTACACCAAGGCCACACCCAGTACAACACGTTTCACTCCTCGAACATCCGATGCCCATTCTTACACATCACACACGAACACATATTCTTCCATGAGCACAAGTAAAATCACTTGTAAATGGGTTCCTAAAAAGCCTCATTTTCAAGCAGATACTCCTATCAAACTCTCCAGATCCACAAAATCAAGATCAAAATCCATCCACTGCATTTGGCAGCCTAAAACTTGTAATAAACCCCCGGACCCCAGGTGTACATCCATGCCCACCTACTAACTACATCACTCTCACACTACATCATTCCACTTAGCTCCTAGGTCTACCCAATTCCTAACTACACACACAAGCACCGTGCACTCACTGACTGACTGACTTATCACTAAAAGCTCATGTTAATGTTGTAACGAGGACACACTGTCATTTTTGTGTCCATTGCAATGTTAACATTTATTCATATATTCTCACAGAACCGGCTGCGAATTTTTCAACATGGCTGAGGCGGCAGGAACTAGCTCTCAAACAGAAATTAGCCAGCAAGTGGTGGACTTAGACAGCTTACCCGTTTTGCCTGAGACAAATGAAAGACCAGAAGAATTGCAGGCCATCAAAATCATACCTATAGCGGACCCTCCCAGTGGCCATACCATGCCTGTAGGAAAAACTTCCCACTGGTTTAGTGAAGTTGCAGGACCCTTGGGAGAGGGATCATACCTATGGGAATCAGAGTTAGACTTCAATGGGAAGCAAGGTAAATAGCATTTCTTTACAAGAGAATTCGAGAAGTTACAAAATGCAGAAGGTCTACATTCGGTATAGGAGAAGGCAGGATTGGATGCATATTTCAGCGCCCGGCTCCCAAAGCCTGACTTCATGCGATGCTACTATCTCATCAACACCTTGACTCCAAACAAGAACCCAAAAGGTGCAAGCTCATTTGTGATCCCATCTCTAACAAAAGGAAATGAGCTCAAGAGGTTTAGGTTATCCAACAACTTGGTGAGAGAGGCCCTAGATATGCGCGGAATGCATATTCCTACAGAGAAGGAGACCCTAGTGCCTGATTACATGAAGAATCGAAGCCTCACCAAACTCAAGGTCATGGTGTCCATGACGCCTAATATTGCAATACACCTTCGCATGTGCATGCAACACTTTGCTTTTCCTGCCCAAGATAGATTCACCATGCCGCCCAAAAAAATATGGTTTAGTTTGTATCTGGCAGAGACACAGAGCCTCACCATCAACTTACCCCACTGGATAATTGATCAGATACACCTAGCTCACAAACGATGGCCGCAGAAGCATGTTTTATATGGATGTTGTGCTCTGACTCGAATCATTTATAGATGTTTGGCTTACGACATCCCTATTCAACGAGCTCTGATGTGAGTGGAGCAGTTCAAAGGCAGGACATCCACTGGACCCCCTTCTAAGAAGATGAGAGGAACTGTCCAAGTCCCTTGTGCTCAACCACGTGGAGCCACCCTAACACCGGAGGTTACCCCTCCACCCCGAAGAGTCCGACCATTCACACTCCGACTTCCAAGACGCAGCACCGATGGTCCTAACTTGATATTCCCTCCCATCCCAACTGATCTTGAATTTCTCGGTGGTGCACCTTTGGAAGAACTCACAAATGAAGATTTCGAACAATTATTACAAGAGGTAGAGCTAGAGGCAGAAGAGGCACAACAAGTGGAGAATGTGCAAACACAGGCAACGACCTCCCAAGTACCTGTCACCACAGTTGAAGTGGATGAAGAGGATGATGAAGATGAAGAACAGGAGGAAGATGAGGAGGATTATGATCAAGAGCATCAAGATGAGCAACAAGAAGTGCCAGAACTTGTAGGTGCACCTGCATATACAGCTCAGCTACAAAGGTTATACGACACAATCAAAGCAGTACAGGAAAGGCATCAACTCTCTCTTGTGTCAGGTCAAGCTTTGATGCAAGAAATGCTATTAGATGATGGGGTGGATCAACATTTCATTGACACCCTCAAATTAGTATCAGAATCTTTAGGAGTTCCGGAGGCTGTCCACACAGCAGTCCGCTTGTCCGTGAGGTATGACAAGCGCAGAGTTGACACATTACCACGAGCAGGTAAGACTATCAGGATGCCCGTCACAGCACAAGAAGTAACCATTGAAACCACAACCACCCCCACCACCACCATTGACCTCTCTGCTGAAACCTTCGTTCAGACATCACCCATCTCACCCCAGCACCCCCCATCACCACCTTCTCCACCCCCACCACCACCTCCCACCATGGAAGAAACGGCAATCATCACCTCTACCTTCACTTATAACCCACCCTCATTCACATCATTCTCATTTCGAGAACCCACCTCACAAGACACCCTCTTCTCTTTAGTCACCAATCCCTTGTACACTTCAACCCTTCTATCCCCCATAATTGGCCATCCCATAATTCCAAGTGTGATTGGAAACCCTGCACCCACAGAAGGCACCCTGTGTTTCCCAGCCTATCCCCCAATACGGGTACCTCCATTCCATGACCCTCACTTCCCATCTGCCCCCTACACCTCATTCAACCTAACCTCACCACCCCAATACCCATCCTTTGTGGAGCAGTTCATCCGCACTCCAATGTATCAGCCGCACATTCCCCACATATTCGCAACGACATCAATCTACACAAACACCACACTCACGTCACCTACATGGTAGCCCCTGTACACACCACCTTGTCTGACCCAATGGACATTTCACCAACCACCGCACCTCTCCCCACAATTCCACCATCTCCCCCTCCACTACCCCCCACCTCACCACTCAACACATCATTGGTAGACACAGCATTCACTACCTCCCTTCCCATTCCCACCTCCCCTGCATTCCAAACTTTTCCCCTTGGATCTCATAATGTAAATAGCACGTTCAATACATTACTTCAGTGTGCACATCAACTACAACAAGAATATCATCAATTGGAAGAATGCACTACTGCCCTCCAGGCAGAATCTCGGCGCCTACAGGCTAGAGTTAACACTTTAGAAGCTGATTACCAAACGCTTCTAGTAGAACATACCACCTTACAACAGGCTCACACAGAATTGGAGTCGAAAACCTTGACAGTGGATGATCAAGCAGTGAAGGAACTGGAAGGTATGCTCGAGTCCCAAATGATATCCAATGCTACACTTAGATGTAATCTTGGACTATTAAGGAAGCATATGACAGCAGCACTAGAAGAGAACAAGAGGCTTCAACAACAAAACCGAGACAACTTTGAAGCGGCTATGGAAGGAACTGCAGGAGCAACCATTAGCCCCACCAAGTATAGAGCAGTCCCATCAGAAGACATTCGCATCTTACTCGAAGAGCATGCAAATTTCTTGGAGTCATATGAAAAGTTAGAGGTTGAATGTGCGGATCTAAAGAAGCAGATAGCCAGTGCCCCCACAGCTCAACAGGAGCCAATAATCTTGCAACCCTCTACAGAAGAATTAGAGACCCTCCGGAAACAGGTGGCCGAACTCCAAGCACGTCTCTTACCATATAAAAGGCCACTGTTAGAGGGCCGCCGAACCAGGATGGATGAACCCGGATAGGTGCCGTAAAAAGTGGATTTGCGGAACCATTGTAGCAGATTTCTATTTAAAGCGCATAAAGGAAAGCGGTAAAGATCAGCAGTTTTTCGAAAAAGAGTCTCTGTCCTGCTGGGCACTGTAGTGAGTAGGGTTGATCACATCTCGAATTGAAGTGTTTGGAAATTGCAAGTATCATATTGTATTCTGTTTGTCTGTTATATTGAATCAATTTGGGAGATTGCGAGCATCATATTTTGAAACTATGTATGAGATATTGATGAGTACATTGAGTTCTGTTCTATTCTATTCGTATCTAATTATTCTGCTATTCTCGCTGTTGAACCGATTTCCATTCGGTAGTCTGGTGTTGTGAGTCTATTTGATGATCAGTTATATACGATTCTAGATCTTTTCTGTCGTGAGATTGTGTGATTGTCATCCTGCGAGAGACTGTGTAAGGTCAAAGTTAATCATCTACGTTTAGTATCTTTTCGGTCAAGTGACCAGATTCAATACAATAATCTGCGTTCACTGAGAATTCGATAAAGATCTGTATATGGACAGAAGTATTGGTAAGTTTATTAATTGCGGTAGGAATTTGTGACTCGAGTCAGTATACGAAAAGTTTGGCGTAATCCCGATTATAGTTGTCTGTGTATTATTGTTCGGTGTACTTACCTGTCACATGGAATCGTCATATTGAATAGTATTCAATTACTGAAAAGTGCGTATTCTATTATTTACAAGTCACAACAGGACCTCTGCTCCATTACCATAGCAGATTCAGGCTAAAAGTCCTAATATTCACCGTGCCGAAGAGTAGTCAGTATTCAGACTCACCCACTGTGCTAAGACGTGAGGGAGCATTTATGATTGTGTGAAGAATTGGGAAAATAGTACAGGGCCTCTGTCTAACAGACCCCTACCACTCCCAAGAACCCAAGGACCCGATAATACTCTTCCGAAAGTTGGATAGAAGTATTATCGTTTAACGGCCACCCTCGCCAACTGAAGAACCAGAACCTGAAATAGTGGTGGAAATCCCCGTCGATGACAGCTATGAAGAGCCGTACGAGCCGATGCCCACACCCGGTGGTCGGATAACAGAGGAAGGACAGGACACTTTGGAAATAGGAGTTCTAGGTTGGGTTAAAAGGATCGAGAAAGTAGGAAAGACACATGATGATCGTGTTGCCGTGCAAATTCAATCTCTCACAAATCTAGAAGAAACTGTCCTTCGATCTTCTTACTTTCAGAACCTATCCCACCAACGTTTGATCACAACATCAAAGACGCAATACATGCCTTACTTTGTCTTGCTACATGATTATAATGCAGAAGTTAAAAGGCATACAGGGAAGGAGCCCACATTCGCCACTCAATTTGAGCCAGAGGACTTACCAGCAGATGCCCGTGCTGGCTCAATCTTCCAACCCAATTGGCATGCATGTCTACTAACCGATTACCCTGAGATGATGAGCACATGGGCAACCATGCCACTGTATATCAAGTATAATCCATGCTATTACCCAGTGGTACGTCGCAAATCCTGGCAAGCATTTGCAATCAAGGTACGCAACAATAAAGAATGCTCGGCTTGGGTTAACTATCCATATTTTGCTCCACCTCGAGGGACCCCAACCGTAGCCTACATGATATCAACAATTCGACACTGGTCTACTCGTCTAAATAATGTACCCGACATAGCAGCGAAAATGTGTATGAAAATATTCGAGCTCATGACCATTGTCTTCAAAACCTTTCGGAAGGTACAAGCTCCATACATCTCTGCCCCTGGATTCTCTCAAGGTAACAAGGATTTAGTCTACGACATGAGCCAGACTCCCTCGGTCACTATAATCTTTGCCTGGCATGCACGAATAAAGTACTTACCCGCATGCTTCAAGCAGACATTTGAGGAAATTTTCTCTACGGGATTCTAGAATATCATTCGAAAATTTTCATTCCCAGACCAACACATTTGCTACATCTATTCGCAGTAGAACAAGCCATCCATGCAGATCAGTTACGTCTGCCACATCCAGACATTCCAGGACCAATTGATTGGGATCGCATGATGACAGATTTGGCGCGAGGACTACGCCTACAAGAACATCAACTTGCCACTCATGTGGTGGACTATTACATCCAGCACTCCCAGCAACAAGAGTCTGTCAGAGACGACAGACGCGAGAGCGGGGGGGGGGGGGGTGTTGAGAGCAGTATGGGCACCCAAGGACTGAGGAGACAAGGAAGCCAGCGGAGAGAGTCAGAGCAAGGCGAAGGATTAAGTAGACAAAGCAGTCGACGCAGATCTGGCAGATAGGCCTTCAAATTTTTCCAAATCAACATCTTTATAACAGTTATTTTTATCACTAACCATCATTGTAAATACCATCTCATATTTTTGTAGCTCCATTTTGTGGAAGCCAAGGAGTCCTTGAGCTTCAGGAGCTTTAGAAGTACCCACATATCAATTTTCGTATTTTTTAGACTCCGTTTAAGCCCTCAAATAGGCCCTAGAACCTAATTTTTAACTAGGCCGGACACTAGGTCTGGACAGAGCCAAAACCTAGTCAAAAACTATAAATAGAGCTAGAGAGCTCATTTTTGAGGGGAGCTTGTAACTGAATTGAACTTCTATGAGCTTTTTGAAAGTAATCTAAGAACTCCATTGCTTCTCGCTCTTTGTCTTACCGTGTGTGCACGTGTGCGTGTATGTGTGTGCATGCTAGTGTGCTTCTCACTCACACACTTGTGCCTTCACTTGCTCGAGGTCTTCATACCATCCTCATGTCTTCCCGGATTGACATTAAAGGAGGTGCTACTCATCACTGAGCTACATAGAAGCTTCTGATAAATGAGGTCTTATTGGCAATTGTGAATGGTGTGGAGGAATATCATCAACATCATACGTTGGAATCTACACATATAAATAAAATTCATTAGTATTCCATAAATGAATCAAAAGTAAACTTTAAACATAAAATTAAATATATAAGTTATTAAATATGGATAGGAAATTTTTATTCTCTCTATCTAAAAGGTGCTCTTGGAGGTCTACACCATCCATAATTCACTAATAGTTCATCACCAACATGTAATGTAGTAATAGCATTGACAACTATGTATCTTGATATATCTCTACTCATGTATGATGATTCATGACTATTTTCACGCTCCTCAAATGTGCAATTAGTCCTTGAACTATTATGTAACCCTCGACTACTATTTATTAAACTCGCTATATTTCCATGCATATAAGGTCTTCCATCAATATATAATCTTTCATTTTCTGCATGTAAAATCCTTCTACTCATAAGGGATGTTGCATTCAAGCATATTCCATAAGTACTCATGCTTTGAACATAACGTGAAAGTCGATGCCAATCTCCCCATCCATATATAGGACCAAAAAATGACATAAGAGTGACTTCAGAGTTCGGAGACACATACTCTACAATAAAGAGACCATGACCAGCATTAGTAATAGTGGATGGAGCAATCATATAGTGATTACCCCAAAATTTGAAAACCTCTCCATCTAAAGGAAGTTGTCCTCTATTCCATCCTCCATATGTTCTTCTACCATATGTTTGTACTAGAGAACGGTCACAAGCTGGAAATGGATAATCTCGAGCCGTTTCAATCTATAAACCAGGAGGTAGAGGATTTCTAGAAACCTCTGCTTGTAATTGATGAAAAAGTCCATGACGTGTACGAGGTATATTACCATTATGAGAAAAATTATCATCATCATCATCATCGAGAAAGTATTCCTATATATCAACAGTAATTTGATTTTGTATATGGTTTTTAAATAAAATAATGACATTAATTTATATAAAAAATACATACACAAGCATTATCACATTGACCAGGTGATGGTGCATGCTCAAAAGTACCATACTCTGCCTCATGTTCAATACATTCCAATCATGGTCTTTGATATGTGCCATAACAAGAGTTACACCAACATATAATATGCTCTTGATAGTAAAATTCATCATAATTCCTATCGGAGGACACATGTGAAGTCATTGCATGGGTAGGAGGTGGTGGAGTACCCTCTGATTGATCAAAATCTGATTATAATAAGAAACAAAAAAATATATAAGTTATGTATCCATCAAATATATTTAAAATTAAATGTCTGATATACTTACAGTATATCATTGCACGATGAGGAGACGGTGGTGGAGTTCCATCTGATTGATCAAAATCTACAAATAATGGTATTTGATATTAATAATCTGATTATTTACATACATAAACATTCACATATATATATTTACACATACACACATATTCACATTTACACATTTACACATACAAACATATTCACATATTCACAAATACACATTATTGTGGGATAAATGCATGTATTTTGTTTGAATGAGTGTACATGCATGCATGTGTGTGTACGTATATATGTGGATATGTATATGTGTGTTTATGTTATATGTATGTATATGTGTATATGTATGCATATATGTATGCGTATATGTTTGCATGTATGTGTATGTGGGTATGTGTATGTGTATGTGTGTGTATATATGTGTATGTATTCTGATTTTTTTTTCTGTTTGAGATTAAATTAACAGGAGATATTGTATGGTGGAAAAAAATAAGAGGCGACCTAACATACCACCTAAGATGTGGCAGTCTTTTCATAGACAGCTACGTCTTCAGGAGTCTTCCTCGGTAGAAGGTATACAAATTAATAGTTTATATTTATAATTTTCATATATTTTAGTAATTTTTTACATTTAATTTATGTCTTTCTTTTTTGTTAAATAAACACGCTGCTGCAAAGAAGAGAGTTGAGTCAGGCCACACATCGCACCTAGGCCAAATGGGCCATCATGGTTTTGTAGCTACACTTGTAAGTATATGTGTTATTATGAGTATATTTTTTATTTTAGTTAAAATGTAAGAAACTAATCTTTTTTATTTGTTTCAATGCAGCGAAAGGATTATGGCTGATATCCTACGAAACATGAGATCGAGTATACTACACATTTTGGATATCGACGTTTGAGCGAGTATATGCGAGATCATCTGGATGCTTTTATGAGTATTATTAAATTTTATATAATTATTTTATTTTTATGAATGGTTTAATTGTTTTACTTATGTGTCCATGTATTTGTGTGTGTATATGTGTGTGTATGTGCATGTGTATATGTGTATATGTGTGAACGTGCATCTTCATCATGTATAAGTGTATATGTGAGTGTGAGTATGATATCTAATGAAAATAACACAATTCAAATGATATACAAAGAATAGAAATTGTACTTACAATTGTTAGCCATACTTTTTTGTTGGTTAGCTTCTTGAATAACTTGCAATAAAGAGAGAGAGAGAGAGAGAAGAGAGAGAGAGAGAGAGCAACAGAGAGAGAGAGAATTCAAAGACAGAAAGACATAGAAAGAGAGAAACAGAGACAGAGAGAGACAATAAGATAGAGCTTAGGCAAAACAACAATTCTGCATATACTTGTTTCAGCTCGTAAGCGTAGCACAATTGCGAATGTTGGAGAGCTCTTCGATCAGATGCGTGAAAATGCCGATCGAAGAGCCTCCAACGTTTTAATTTTTTTTTGTCAACAGACCGTCAATGGTAACACGTCGTAAAAACCACTTGAATTGGTGTCACATAAGCGACATTTTTTAGCGTCGCTTATGCGACACAAAAAGCATCACTTATGTGATGCTTTTTTAAACCGTCACGTTAGCAATGCTCTGTGTGAGCGTCGCACACCCCGTCGCGCCACACGTCAAAAAAAACATCGTTTGGCTTGTCGCTTAATCGATGGTCCATGCTTGACGCTCCTTGTGATGCATTTTGCAATTTTATAGCGATGAAATTATGTCGCCTTAACCGTCGCTATGCGCCCATATTCCTTGTAGTGCAAGTTGTGGAATCCTCTAACCAAACCATTTCTTATTTTTAGAGATGTTACATTTCATGAACAAAAAAGTTGGTATGCAGATCAAAGTCATATAGTTGAAGAATTTGAAGAAGAGGTAAGAAGATGTGAGAAAGGAAAATCAAGTGTGTAGGTGAATGGAGATGAAGAGTAAATGCAAGCAAGTACATCCAAAAGTGGATTAACAAGAAGCAATGAAGAAGCTCCAATATTTGATGAAGAGGTGTATCCAGATAAACACATGAAGAATGTGAACCGAGGAGGTCAAGTAGGACAAGAAGGCAACTAGACAGGTATTCTTACGATACGTCTTACATAAATCAAAAGAACTATGCATATGTGGTCAAAGATGATGAAGAACCTTAGAACTATGATGAAGCATGAAGAAAGAATTCAATGCACTAGAGGAGAACAAGACTTGGGAACTTGTTTCTAAACCAAATGGTAAGAAGGTAATTGGAAATAAATGGGTTTATAAAGTGAAGAAACTTGCAAATGGAAGTATAGCTAGATAAAAAGCTAGACTGGTGGTGAAAGGCTATGCCCAAACTTATGACATAGATTATGACGAGACATTCAATCCTGTAGCTAAGATGTCAACTATAAGGACAATCATTGTTATTGCAACTTCAAAAGGATGGACTCTGACTCAACTGGATATAAACAATGCATTCGTGAATGGATACATATCAGATGAGGTATACATGGAACAACCTCAAGGATTTATAGATTCTAGGTATCCAAATTTTTTCTGCAGATTGAGAAGAGCACTCTATGGATTGAAATAAGCTCGAAGAGCATGGAACTATAGATTGGTGAAGTATCTCAATGATCTTGGATATCAAAGTTCAAATGCAGATCCAAGTCTACTCATCAAAAGAACAAAGGACAATCTACATTTATATTTATGTAGATAACATTATAATCATAGGTACTTCAGATGAAGGAATTAAGGAGGTAAAGAGATTACTTGAGAAAGAATTCAAGATCAGTGACCTAGGAAAGTTATCATGTTTTCTTGGAATGGAAATCAATTATATAGATCATGGCATATATGTATCACAAGAAAGGTATCTTCTGAACCTACTGAGGAAGTTTGGTATGGAAATTGCATAGAAGCTTCAACTCCACTTGAAGTTAATCACAAGCTTAGTAAATATGATGGGGTAGAATACAAAGATATGATGAAGTATCAATCTCTTGTTGGTAGTTTGATTTATGCTACACTAACAAGACCTCATCTTAGTTATGCAGTGGGAGTTTTGTCACAATTCATGTGTTGTCTAAAGGATCCACATTGGATTGCAAGTCAAAGAGTCCGTTTACTTCAAATTTGAAGTTGAGAGCATATAGTGACTTAGATTGGGCAAGTAATCAAGATGACAGAAGATCAACGCATGGATACATGTTATACATTGGTGATAAGCATGTAATTTGATGCTCAAAGAAACAACATACAGCAGCATTATCATCAATTGAAGTTGAGTACAAAGCAATCGTAGAAGCAGCTAAGGAGATCATATTGATGCAAACATTATTCAAAAGCTTGGGCATTAATCAAGGTATACCTACAGTACATGGAGATAACATGAGTTTACTTTATCTTGCAGCAAATCCAGTATTTCATGTAAGAACAAAACATATAGAGATACAATATCATTTCGTGAGAGAAAGGTAATGGAGAAAGAAATTGAAGTAGACTACAATTCTAGAAAGGATCAGATAGCAGATATAATGACAAAGAGCTTGGATGGTTTTGAAGACTAGCAGATTTAAAAGCATGGGAGGACAAAAAAAAAAGAAGATGATATGAAGTAATAGAGAATGTCAATTAGTGATTGAGGGGGAGCTGTTGGAGAACCAATCACAAATTGGACATAAATTTGAAGGTCAAATTCTAAGAAGAAAAGCACATGCCTATGTAAGGGACAATTTCACACATGTACTACATTTGTAAAGTTAGACTTAACTTTAGTTCTAGAATTTTCAAAAGTCACTAGATTGAGAAAATCTATATAAGTTAGTTTCTATCAACAGATGCGGTGAGAATGTGAGAATGAGACATTGAGATCTAGAGTTCATTTTGTATGATGGAGAAATAGTCCAGCTTCTCTGAGTAAGAAAGCACCTGTAAGTTTTTTAGTTTTTCATAGATATGAGAAGAACTAATTAAAGTTCTGTGTATGAGACACTCTCCTCCATCTTCATACTTTGCCTACTATGTAATGATCTTAGAAGTTCAAGCTTCCCAAGCAACTCGATGCCTAGCATCGCATTTGTGCTCATAAGTCTTTGTTTTATTCTCTGAGTTTTTACCTATTGTTGAATCTTCTAAGAAACATAATCTTTGTGAAGCAACTTGATGTTTGGCATTTCGTTTTAGCATAAAGTCAATGCCTAGCATTGAGTATCATCATAAAAGTGTTTTTCTTCATATTTGTGTTCAAAGGGCTATTTGAGGTGCTGAAAAAGTGGTCAAAAGCATGAAAATTTGATGCTTGGCATCAAATTCTTGGTGCAAGTCAATGCTAAGTTGAAATTTTTCAAAAATGGACAGGCGCTTTCACTAAAACAAGCAACATTTCCTATTTTGATAGTTAGACATATTCATCTTGTGAAGGCCATAACTTGATGTGTGTGCAAAGTTTTTTGAAACTAATAGTGTATTGGAAAGCTCTTCTTTTCTACTTTCATAAGCAGAAAATCTTGGCAAAATAATATTTTTTGCTAAGAGAAATAAGCAAATGAGTGAAGGTATGTCATTTCAGTGACTAGAAATTTCGGTAGAAGTAAAGTTCTAAGTTTTGGCTTTTATTTCTCAAAGTTTGGAGATGCATTGAGTTAATGGTGACCATAGAGGTTGTCTACTATCACATGAATGCATTTCTTATGATGTTTCATACATCAATGAGTGGTATCAGAGCAGAAAGGTTTTAGAGAGCATAAGGCATCAAAGGTACAAGAAGTTTTGGAAAGTTTTCATTAAAGTTTGAAAGTTGAAGCATTCAAAGACACACGGCATCAAGAGATTACTTCAAAAGTATATTTATACACAAAGAACTCCAAAAGGTATTATTCTTTATCCTTTAAACTCACAGGTTGAAGCAGAAGCAAAGAATTATGGCAGATCATATCACCATTGACAAACTAGATAGAGATAATTTTTTTGCATGATAATGAGAATGGAAGGCTTACTTATGAGTAAGGATCTCATGGTGTACATAATAGCTGAAGAAGAGAAGCCAATATTTGAAGATGAAAGCCAACCAAAGAAAGAGGAACTAGATGCTTTAAAGTATTGGTAGAAGAAGGATGCAAGTGCAAAGGCCTACATCTATAATACAATGTCAGATCATTTTCTACCAAGCATCAGAGGATTGGAATTAGCTAAGGATGTATGGAATGCATTGGAATATCATTTCCAAAATACTATCAAAGCAAGGAACATAAGTTGATGGTCAAAGTTTACTACATTCAAGAAGAAGCAAAATCAAAGTATTAGTGATTATGTCACTAAGATGAAGGATCTAGCACATAGTCTTGGATCCATAGATGAAGATATTGAAGATCACAGACTGATTGCTCAATTTCTTGTAGGTTTGAGACGAGATGAAAGGTGGAAACCTTGTGTCTTTTCAAGAGAACTTTCTTTGAATCATTATGTTCTAGATTTGAATCAATTGCTTGGTTTGATGCTCACATTTGAGCAATGTTGGAGAATTCCTCTCCTATTCATAGCGGAAAGTCTAGAAGACCTTCTCAGGATCAAGACTTTTACCAACAACTGAACACTCAAATGAAAACTGGTATCAACTGAAAAATGCAATGAACTTGAAACTTTGGCCACTCAAAACTAGACACTTCTATCAAACACTCAATTTGGAGTATTTTTGGTTTGGCAACTCTTTGCTTCAAAACAGGTTGTTTGTCCACTCACTTAGGTTGAAAATGTGACTTCACTAAAAATTGAATAACTCACAAGACATAAAGAATTTGATAAAACGGTTTAGAGAAAAAACAAGCTGAAGAAAAGCTTTCCAACAAATATTTAAACTCTAAAAATGGATACATATATTGAGAGATATGACTCTCATAATCAGGATACCCAGAAATTGGTATGCGGTTGGACATAGTCTATGAGACTGAAGAGAATGAAATGACTAAAATCAAACGAACTACCTACAAGGGGACTTCCATGCCTTTTTCCTCTATTCTTGAGTGTCCTCCCTTGCCTCTTTTGTAGCCAAATGACCACGAGCTCTCATGATGAATTTGAGAGCTCCTCTCCATAACTTATCCACTACTTTGGGAGTCACTCCTCTTCCAGTTCAATTTTTGGATTTGATTCTCTTTTGGCCTCCACTACTTGCTGAAGTAAATGCTTCCATTTTTCATTTTTGTATTTTCCTTCTATTTGAAGAAAAATATTGTTTACAAAATATATACGACCTTGCTTCTTTATTTTTAACAAGCAAGACTTGAAGGGAGATGGAGATAAAGGAGAAATTTATGCAATGTACATAAAGAACAAGAAGAAAGGAGATAAAAGTAAAGTAAATGATGAAGAGGAATCGAGTTCTCAAGGCTATTATGCAAGAGGTAGAAGCACTAGCAGAGGAAGAGCAAGACGTTTTGGAAGAGGAAGAGGTAATGAGAATAACAATAAGAGGGCTTGCTAGATCTATGGATTGAGTAATCATTTGGCTCATGACTGTTGGCATAATTAGCAAGGATCAAATCAAAATCAGAATAACAATAGCAGAGGTAGAGATGGAACATATCAAAGTTATTCTCAGAGTGGTAGACAAAATCAAAGAGGAGGCTATGGTAGAGGTGGAAAAAGAAGTTGGGGACAGAATCAATCCTACAACACCACCTACTACAATTATGCAAATGACACACATAATGAAAGACATACATCATTGATGATGAATTCAATTTCCACATCAGATGAAGAAGATCTAAAGGTATTTTACATTGACTCTGGATGTTCTAATCATTTGTAAAAAAACATAGAATCGATGTTAGAATTGGAAAAAAGGCATTTCTAGTCATATAGTTCAAACAGGTGATAATACAAAACATAGTGTACATTCAATTGGAAAAGTGAAATGCAAGAGTGGAGCAAATTTGCTAATCAATGTTTTGTATGTTACCACTAAAAACTTGATTAGTGTGAGATAGATAGTTGAGAAAGGTTTTCAAGTCAGGTTTACAAATGAAGGAGTATTTGTTGAAGATCTAGAGAATGGATATAATCAGATTGTTTGTGGTAAGAAAGAAGGTAAACTCTTTACTTTAAGAGTGCAAGGGAACATTGTTCAAGCTTTTCTCACACACAGTGAAGGAGTGATTACAAAACTTGATCTCTGGCATAAGAGATTAGATCATTTCAATGAAAGAGGAATTAAAGCTATGGTTGCAAATTAGTATGTACTAGAATTACCAAATCTGAAGAGTCAACATATGATTTATAAATGTGAAGCATGTCAGATGGGAAAAGCACACAAGTTACCATTTCAAAAGAAAAGATTCAAACATGATGGAGTACTAGAGCTCATTCATATAGATGTATGGAGACCAAAAAAAAAAATGATGTATTAGTGGCTCAAGGTATTATGTTATTTTCATTGATGATGCTACAAGATGGATAACTCTGATGTTTTGAAGGAAAGATCAAAAGTGTTTGAGCTTTCAAGAATTTTCATGCATATGTAGAGAGAGTCATAGGTCAAAAACTTAAGAGACTGAGGTTTGATGGAGGGGGAGAATACTTCTCCCAAAAGTTCAATGATTATCTTTTGAATGCAAGTATTAAGAGAGAAATAGCCTGTAGGTATACACCACAACAGAATGGTGTAGCAAAAAGAAGAAACAGGACGAATTGTCCAAATTATCTTTGGTTTGAGGCTATAAATAGAGCTACATATCTTGTGAATAGATTACCATGTATAACTCAAAATGGAATGACTCCATATGAAGCTTGGTGGGATAAGAAACCAACACTAGATCATTCTAAAATGTTTGGATCAATTGCATATGCTTATGTGCCATCACAACTTAGACATAAACTTGAACCAAAGGCTGAAAAATATGTGTTCATTGGTTATGATGAAAAATGTATGGGTTATAGGTTGTGGAATCCTCTAACCAAACAATTTCTTATTTCTAGAGATGTTACATTTGATGAATAGAAAAGTTGGTATGCAGATCAAAGTCATACAGTTCAAGAATTTGAAGAAGAGGTAAGAAGATGTGAGAAAGGAAAATCAAGTGTGCAGGTGAACGGAGATGTAGAGCATATGCAAGCAAGTACATTTCTTCATTAGAATGTGTTTCCATTGTTAATAATATACACATCTTCTTCTCTACACGGAGCATCTTGCCCCTCTATCTTTGGATTCTGATAGTATGCACCGTCTCTTTTTGAGTTTCCGGAGCAAAAGGAGGGAAAGATATTTTCCATTCAACAGCATCCAATGGGGTGTTGCGACCTTATCAGAAGGCCTCTTGCCTATTCAGTTGTGTTATGTTGTAGTGGATAATATGTTGTTGTTTAAGATCACCTCAACAACACTATAGTTTATCTGTAGCAAATTCGTGGCCTATTTGATCTTCTACAGAAGCACTAAAATATAACAGAGAGGTGTTAAATCCATGACCTTATTGCATGTGGGAAAACACTTTAGACATTCCATTTAGGAAGTTTGTGCATGTACACAGTAGGATATGATGACTTCTAGGGGTCGTTCTTTGACACTAGTTGTTTCAAAGGCTTAATGATTGTTCAACTCGTGATGGCCACACTGGAACTCATGTCTAATGAGTAGCTTCCACATACAACATTGTTATGCCATAGCAATATGCAGTTTTTGGTTCATAATTTCTATTCTTTTTTATGTATCCTGCCCTGCAAATTTATTTCTGTAGCAAAAGAATGCATATATCAATTGATACATGCATGATTTTGACCGACACTTGATAGCATTTGATTTGGCTAATCACGTTTTCTATTTTAGATCGAGTATCCGATTGAAAGCAAAAAATACAATGCCTGCAATCTTGATCGTCAATAATCTTTGGATCAAACCAAACAATGGAGTATAAAAAATCATAGTGTTTCGAGTTGCTACAACAACCGTGACATGAAATTATCACCTCGAGTACCAAGTCATTTAGATTAACCATCACACCTAGTAGTATTGCATGCAATAGTTCAGAGATTTAACTTAACAGTTGTAATCAATTTCTTTTTCAATTTTCACAATCGAAAGCTTGTATGCACACAGGGCTCATAATTTTTGAACCTACTACCTCACTAGCTAGATGAGAATTTTCTATCCATCAAGCTACAACATGTTGGTAAAATTAGCAAGTCTAAGTGTTTGGCTAATTATTAAGGACTACACATCAATTCAAATACCTAACATGGAGGATCACATATGAACACCTTCTTGTTAATTCAGGTGTATCTATCTTTGGATAAATGTAAAAGTCTAAAAGAAATAGAATCTTGTGAAGTTAGGGAGCGGAACCCATGACTCATGTGATAGGAAGAATCATCTCAATCACCCCTAAAGTGTAGGAACAATTTTAGGTGAGGAAAAATTCAAATTCAAACTCAATTGATGAGGACATATAGAGTTGATTTAGTCATGGGTTAGAGTGTGCCATTTTTGAGAGGATTGAAGTTACATCATTGAGCACACGTTGAGCTCAATGCATGTATGAGTAGTCCACTACAATTCCCTTGTATCATATGTGCATTGTCATATACTAATTGATACATTTCTTGATGATAAATTATGTCTATTGTTCTCTATTGTATTTCCATTATTTCAATGATCTTGTAGAATCAATTTCTCTATGTGTACTTGATCATTGGATCCACTTTGTCTATTATTTATTTATCAAGTTTCATTGTTTTTGGTTCTACCAATCTCGAGATATGAATTGATGAAGTCGACTATGCCCCTCCTGAAATGTCGGGATGACCCCCTTGAGTTCTTAACTCATTTCTCAGTGTATAGTGCCTCTAAACTCATGAAATAACTCTCTTTAGTTAGCTATACACTTGAATTATGCAAAACCTCTCTTGTCAATTCATACCTGGTTGTGATCTCTGAGCAAAACACAGAGCACTTCTGGTATTGACAAATCCAACATCGAAGAGCATTCTCTTATGGTGAAGCGATCTTATGATAAACAAATGGAAAATAATGCACAAAAGGGGTATTGTCCGATGGGAGTTTCTTACACCAAGTTTGAAGGATTCCCTAGAGATGATCGAGATGCTCAGCTATGAGCATTTGAAGTTAACTTGGATGTATTTGAAAGTATGGGTAATGTTACGATGGACGATGAAGATAAAGCCAAGATCTTCTAGACAACATTAGTGAATGAAGTAACAAAGTGGCTCGCAGAATATGACATTAAACATTTTACAACTTATGAATCAGTCAAGGATGCTTCCCTATGGAGATTCTGGTCCAAGAAAAATCTCACCCAAATTTTTTATTTCTTATAGAACAATCAAAAGAAGCCTAATCAGTCTATGCAGGACTATGGTACCATTTTCACAATGCATTTACGGCGATTGTTGACCAAGAGTATGTTACCAAAAGACATAACCACACAATGGCTCATTAATGGTCTTAACCCATAGTTGAAACAAGCCATGATAATTCAGAGCACTAGAGGATTATCCTTGGACACCATTATAGATCAGCCTCTACAACTGGAGAACAAGGTTGATGGTTTCACCAAAGATCTTGAATGGATTACAGTTGCAAAAGATAAAGTTATGAACACATCTAAGCAAATTTTTTGTGTGAAATGCAAGAACCCAAGACACCTTGTAGCAAATTGCAGATTGAATCAAATGCATTGCATAATTTGTAATATGGATAACCATGATATAGCTTATCATATGTATAATACAAGGCCCAGAATCAAGTCATAGTAAATGCTACCATAACAGAAACTGTATCGCCAAATACTTACGTACCACCACACTTGAGAAACACCCAATGTCCACAGTATGATCAATCAAATATGCAATAAGGATTAATACAATAGTCACCTTGGTCAAAGACAAGAATATCAAACTTTGCACCAAGGGGACCGAGAATGTTACTTCTATGGAGAATTGGGACATATCCATAGAAACTGTAAAGAGATGCATGCATACGATAAACATAGGAAGGAGAGAGTAGCACCCATGGCTAATTTGGTCATCATTGCAGAACAAGATATTCAAGAAGATGTCATGCAAACACGTTCAGGCCTAATGTTGCAGCCTACTAACACAATTTACGAACCAAGTTTTAAAGAGCAAGCATGCATGATGAACACAACACAAAAGTTGGTAGCAAAAGAACCAATTGTATTTCCCCCACCAAAACCAATTTCCCAGATATAGAAACCATCAATATTGTAGAGTGGAACAAACCCTAAAGTCATAATGTAGGCATCAGAGGGTGCCCAAAACATGAAAGTGGAGGATTTATGGTCTATGTTACAGTCCTCCCCCATAATGTTTTAGCTTGGGCAACTCCTAGCCTTGGATCTGAAGATTTGAAAACAATTTGAACAACATTTAGGTATGTCACTTGAACCCAAAGATCCTTGTGTGGTCACCATGCAAGCAATCAAAGAGACTGTGGATCATGTTGTACCTGTTAGTATATGATCAATGTCTACCCCTCATGATTGTATGCACATTTTGTAAGGCCCCCATTATGAGGAGAAGCCAAGCGTGCATTACCAATTGATGGGAATCCCAACTTGCATGCTGGATGAAGGTCATATTGGACCACATAAGGTATTGTAAGGAAAGGGAGTTACCAGGGCCCCCAATTGTGGGGTCCGGGGCAGTGCTGAGCAGCCCCGACTGGGGGGTCCAAGGGGGCCAGCGGACCCCCTAGCTGGGGGGTCCCAGGGGACCAACGGGCACCCTGGTGGGGGTTTGGGGACAATGCCCCCGGCGCGACGATAAAGGGAATATTCCATGAAATATTCCCTGTCAAAGTAAAAAATCATTTATATTTGTTAGGTGGGTTCAATCAGCCTAACCTGTGTATGGCAATTACGCGGGCGATGGTCCCCCACGCTCTACCGCCCATGTATCGCTATCCACGGAAGGCCACCCATGATCCTATATATACATGACTTCTGCACTACCTAAGACATCGAGTTGAGCCAACATACCTCTATCTTGTATCTCCCTATCTAGAGTTGTCTAGATCACCATTTAAGCTCTACCTTGGGAGTGCACGGGTGGACAATGCCATCATCTTTGTACTTGTTGTTAGTAGAAAATTGTTCAGATTCTCTTATATCTGTTATCTTCTCTGCTACTGCTCCTATGTTATATTGCGTAACTATTGTCTTACATGGTATCAGAGCCGTAAGGTTCAAATAGCTGAGAAGTATCACTATTTTAGCCTTTTAGCATACTAGAATATCAATAGATTATTCAAGTGATTACATGATGGCTTCATCGTCAAAAGCTGGTCTTGGTGTTTCAGCTAATGTTAATGTTGCACCTATTCGAATTCGCCCACCTACATTCACTAAAATGAAGCTGGATGGAACCAACTATACACTCTAGAAGCTCAAAATTTCTGCATTTTTGGACTCCTATGAATTACTTGACACTATCATGGGATCGATGGGATTGGATCCAGAGCCTATACCAATTGAAGATCCAACAAATTCAAGATTGATGATTCAGCCAGATCTAGATCTTCTATGAGCTTGGAAGAGGCGAAATGTTGATGCATTATGTGCAATTGTCACTAGTGTAAGTGATTTTGTGCTTACTTTAGTTCAACATACTACTAAAGCACATGAGGCTTGGGGCATATTGGCTCGTCAATATGAGACCAAGAACCACACTAGGATACAGAATTTTGAAAATCAATTGGCAAATGAAAAGCATTTTGATTCTAAAAAGGCTGAAGATTTTATCAAACGGATAAGACATCTTCAAGATTGATTGGCTACAATTGGTGTTGTTATAATAGTAGAAGAGCTGGCTTGAAGATGTGTACGTGTTCTTCCAGCAAAGTATGATGGATTAGTAACAGCCCTCAACACTCAGGTAAGACCAACTCCCCTTACATTTTAAGAGTTTTGTGCTATGCTTTTAGAAGAAGAGATGTGGTTGAAGAATTGGCAAAGTATAAGTGATGCTTCATTCTCAGCAAATGCAAAAGGTAAAGACTCTTCTGATGGATCAAAGAAGAAGCCAAAGAAGAAGCCAAAGAAGAAAAAGTTCATAGGAAGTTGCTTATATTGTGAAAAGAAAGGTCATGCCATCAAGGATTGCAAAAAGAAGCAAGCTGATGAACGGAATGGGACTGTAAAATCATCATGGAAGAACAAAGAGTCTACAAACAACACAGATTTGGAACTATGGGTAGCTATTGAAGAGGTGTGCTCATCTGCTCAAACTCGTGTTGATGAACCATGGATTTTAGATAGTGGAACTTCTCGCCATATGACCAGTAAAAAGGATTGGTATAGTTCCCTAGTGCCTCTGCGGGAATCCATCAATGTAGTGGTGGGAAATGACTCCAAGTGTCCAGCGGAAGGAATTGGAACCATCTCTTTTATCACTTCTCCAGGTGTTGAGAAAAAGTTACCCAATGTTCTCTATGTACCTACACTTAAAATAAATTTGTTGTCAGTTTCTACAATAACAGATCGTGGACTCGAACTTCACTTCAATAAGAGTGGTGCAGAAATCATGGATTCATCAGGTAATGTTGTAGGTAAAGGCATACGACGGGATAACTTGTATGAACTAAGTGCCTTTACTGTTACAGAAGATAAAGATGTAAGCAGGTTATGGCACCAACGATTTGGGCATCTCGGATTTGTAGTTTTGAAGGATGCAAAGAACAGGGATGGTTGCTCATTTGCCTGCATTTTTTGAGTTGCAGGAACCTTGTGAAGCTTGTATGATGGGCAAGCAACAACGAAATGCATTTCCAAGAGAGACCAACAATCAATTTCAAGCTTCTCTAGAGTTGGTACATGCTGATCTCTATGGTAAAATATCTAGGCCTGGTTTAGGATGATCTTTCTACTTTTTGTTGTTAGTCGACGATTATAGTAGAAAGATGTGGGTTTATTTCATTCGAGATAAGGCTGATGCTTTCAAAAAATTTAAAACATGGCATAAGTATGTGGAAAATGAATCAGGAAGGAAACTAAAGAAATTCAAAACAGATAGAGGAGGTGAATTCTTGTCAACAGAATTCAATAATTACTGTAAGGAGCATTGTGTGAAAAGGCAACTTACCACAGCTCATACACCTCAACAAAATGGCATTGTTGAGTATAGGAACAGGACAGTAGTTGAAATGGCTCATTGTATGTTAAAGGCTCAGGACATGCCTGATTCATTCTAGGCAGAAGTAGTCAATACAGCAGTCTACATCCTCAATCGAAGCTACACAAAAGCACTGAAGGGGATGACTCCTCAAGAAGCATATTCTGGTAAAAAGCCTTCAGTTTTGCATTTCAGAATTTTTGGTTTTTTCTGTTATGCACATATTCTTGATTCAACAAGATCAAAGTTGGATTCAAAAAGAAAAAATTGTGTCTTCTTAGGATATAGTGAAGAGTCTAAAGCATACTGGTTGTGGGATCCTCAGGCAAGGAAGATTTTTGTCAGCCAAGATGTGGTGTTTGATGAACGACCACACTTAGTAGAAGATAAAGGTAAATCTACTATCTCATCAAATGGAGAAATATCTCACCTTGTGCCTATCAAAAGATAGGTTAAAGTTGAGGAGGAGGAAACATCTGATGGAGAAATTTCCTCAATAAAAAGACAACCAGTTGTAGCTGCATAGCATAAGCCACTACCAAAGTGGGCACAACAGCTCTTTGATTATCACAATCCACATGTAGATGTACCAGAATCATCCTCTGATGGATTACAAAGATCAAAGTAAATAGAGGAGCAAAGAAGAGCCTCAAAACACATTGTTAACATGGCTCTAATGGCAGATATCATGGGCTCGATAAAGGAACCTACCACCATTGAAGAAGCCCTTGATGATCCAGGTTGGAGAGCGGCAATGCAGTCTGAGTATGATAGCATACTCAAAAATGATACATGGGATCTAATCGACTTACCACCAAAGAAGAAGGTAATAGGTACTAAATGGATTTGGAAAGGTAAGTATAAAGCAGGTGGAACATTAGAAAAGTATAAGGCAAGATTAGTTGCACAGGGTTTTTCATAGATCAAAGGATTTGATGTTCAAGAAACTTTTGTGCCAACAGCACGCATGACAATTATTCGGACGGTACTTGCAGTAGCTGCACAAAAGGCTTGGCCTATTTTCCAGATGGATGTCAAATCTGCATTTTTGAATGGTCACTTCAAGGAGGAGGTATATGTATCTCAACCACCAGGTTTTGAGGTGCCCAATTCAGAAAATAAAGTTTGTAGGTTGAAGAAAGCTTTGTATGGACTTAAGCAAGCTCCACGGGCTTGGTACCAAAGGATAGATAATTTTTTCAAAAATATGGGTTTTGGAAGAAGTACTTCTGATGCTAACTTGTATGTAATGAAAAGGGATAGCAAAATAGTTATTGTCATTGTATATGTAGATGATTTAATCATTATAGGAGATCATCAAGAAGTCATCAATCAAACTCGAATCAGCTTGGAAACTGAGTTTGAAATGACAGACTTAGGTCTACTCCATTTTTGTCTGGGAATTGAAGTATGGCAAAGGAAGGATGGCATTTTCATCTCACAACAAAAATATGCCAAAGAAATTCTCAAGGCATTTGGAATGATGGATTGCAAACTAACTAGCACACCTATGGTGGTAAATCATAAGCTATCTATGGATTATAACATGCCTGATATGTAGATGCTAAGAAGTATAGGAAGCTCATTGGAAGTCTTATTTTCCTATGCAACACTAGACCAGACATTTGCTATGCTACTGGAGTGTTAAGCAGGTTTTCCAACAAACCTAAGGAGAGTCACTAGAATGCTGGAATGCAAATTCTAAGGTACATTGTAGGAACCTTGGATTTTGGTATTTTTTATACCACAGGTGATACACTTCAAGGATATTGTGATTCAGATTGGGCTAGAGATTGTGATTCTAGTAAATCAGTTTCTGGATATTGTTTCTCACTTGGTTCAAGAATATTTTCTTGGGTAAGTAGGAAGCAACCAACTCTCGCACTTTCCTCCACTGAAGCAGAGTACAAAGCAGCTTGTTTTGCTTCTTGTGAGGCATTGTGGTTAAGAAGAATTCTTGCAAATCTAAGCTTTCCATCAAATATGGTGAATGTACTCAAGTGTGATAATCAAAGTTGTATGGATATTGCAAAGAACCCAGTATTTCATGCTCGCACCAAGCACATAGAAGTACAATACCATTACATTCATGAGCTAATTGAAGATGAAATTGTGGAGCTAGAATATTGTCCAACAGAGGCGAATTGTGCTGACATATTCACTAAAGCACTTGGAAGAGAGCAGTTCAATGGGCATCTTCAACAGATGGGCATAGGACCGAGACCTACTTGATTTATCATCAGTAAACATTGAGGGGGGGGTGTTAGTATATGATCAATGTCTACCCCTCATTATTGTATGCACATTTTGTAAGGCCCCCATTATGAGGAGAAGCCAAGCGTGCATTACCCAATTGATGGGAATCCCAACTTGCATGTTGGATGAAGGTCATATTGGACCACGTAAGGTATTGTAAGGAAAGGGAGTTACTAGGGTCTCGAATTGTAGGGTCCGGACAGCGCTGAGCAGCCTCAGTTGGGGGGTCCAAGGGGGCCAGCGGGCACCTTGGTGGGGGTCCGAGGGCAGCAACCTCGGCGTGACGGTAAAGGGAATATTCCATGGAATATTCCCTATCGGAGTGAGAAATCATTTGTATTTGTTAGATCGGTTCAACCGGCCTAAGCCATGTATGGCAATTACGCGGGTGGTGGTCGCCCATGCTCTACCGCCCATGTATAGCCGTCCACAGAAGGCCACCCATGATCCTATATATACATTACTTTTGCACTACCTGAGACATCGAGTTGAGCCAGCATACCTCTACCTTGTATCTCCCTATCTAGAGTTGTCTAGATCACCATTTAAGCTCTACCTTGAGAGCACACGGGTGGACAACGCCATCATCTTTGTACTTGTTGTTAGTAGAAAATTGTTGAGATTCTCCTATATCTATTATCTTCTCTGCTACTGCTCCTGTGTTTTATTGTGTAACTATTGTCATACAGTACCACTCATAATAGTGTGGTACAAGAACCATCACATTGATCGAGTGATGATTCATGGAGGATCTAGTGTTGATTTAGTGTCTTTGGAGCTAGCTAAAAGGTTTGGTTGGCTTAATTTTGAACCATTTTAGTTTTTCATATGCATAGCCGACCAATCTTGTGTCCACCCGGTTGGATTAGTTGGGATACTCCTATTACATTACAAGGGGCATTTTTCTCTATGACCTTTGTAGTGCACTTCTGCACATTGCAAACTTGAACATATGATGGAACTTCAATTCTCTGGGATTACCATACCACAGATAAAGTTGCTACCAGATTCACACCTTTCAAACTCACCTTTGGAATTGGAGAAATCGCTCCTATGGAATCAGTGGTCCCCCATCTCTATATTGCCATAGCGAACAAACTTTTACCGGAATAGATGATTTACAATGGACTTGATGACCTTCAAGCCTTGGATGAAACTCATTTTGAAATCTTTCTAGTGATGCAGAAGATGCAAACTTGGCAAGCTTGGATCATTTCCTCAAGAGACCAGTGTTTACCGTCGACTAGTTCGTATTAGTCTACAACTCGAAAGCTTAATGAAAAGCAGGAAAATTTAAAGTCAGGTGATTCAGTCCCTACCGAATCATGCATAGATCGATTTGGCTATGTTTTAGTTGGCCACTCTTACCAGCACACTTTTACAAAGTCCCTTTAATGGATCGAAGCTATGCCATATTCACACTCCCATAGAGGAATAATGTTGTCTAGTAGATCCTTAACGGTGCACACCATCCATGTCCCGCTTTCATGCACTTTTCCATGCAATCTTGTTCACTAATACAAAGCATTCTATGTTGCACTTTGCTCTATTGTGGTTGGTGGCATTTGATTACATGTTCTCATTTTCCATGATGGTTGTTGCATTATGTTATGCCCTCTTCCTCCTTTCCATAGCTATTCATCATGTGGCATTTTGCTTACTTCTTTTATGGTGTGCACCCTTGTATGTGTGCATTCTTGCAACATGTGGATCCTTGCATCTTGGCTTGCGCTCTTCTGCTATCTCGATGCCATTATCACCATGGAAGCCCTACCACACCTCACTAGGTTCGGTGCTGCTATGGATCTCGACCTAGCAGAGTATTTCCAAGTGCATGGCATGTTGCCATTTGCACAACTCCCATGGCACATGGTGCCTTCTCACCCCCCGGCCATGACCTTACTCCAAACCATTGTGGATTGTCGTGCTTTCACCATTACCTCGCTAGTGGTTGATTCGTATCTAATGACTTGTATCAACTTACTTATCACCTCTCTCTCCTTAATGTCGACTGAACTAAAGTTACTCCACTCCCCATAACTACGATGAATGCCCTCTTCCCTCCCTAATCATCAATGAATATGCTATTATGTGTCGTCCTCCCCCTAAATGTCATGCCCTCCATTGTTGGTGCAAGACAATCACCAATTGATTATTACGACAAGGGTTGAAGTCAAAGAATGAAGCAAAGATCATCATATGAAGCTTGAAGTTTAGTGCATTATTAGAAGATGAAGAATTTTATATACATGTATACTAAGCTTGTAATTAGTTCATAAAAACTTTGTATCTATGACAAGTTGACATGTAAACATCTATATATACTTGATATAGATGTACTACGAGTAAGATAGATGATGAATGACAAGTTTTTGAATTCATCAGACTTTATAAAGTTAGAAGAATATGAATTATCAATCAGATGTATGAATTTTTTGAAGAGAAGAAAGTTGCACCTAGATCTTTTGCTCAATGCTCCTTCTATGTTTATCTTCTTGAATAATGCTTTTTTAGAAGTCTTATTCTATAGTTCAGTGATCTATGTACAAGTTTTGAGAGTTTAACTATAATCAGGCTGAGAGAATTTTAAGTAGGAACATTTACATGTGTAAATGTGAAGAAGTGAAGATA
Organism: Ceratopteris richardii; assembly: GCA_020310875.1. Classification (NCBI taxonomy): domain Eukaryota; kingdom Viridiplantae; phylum Streptophyta; class Polypodiopsida; order Polypodiales; family Pteridaceae; genus Ceratopteris; species Ceratopteris richardii. Next base: position 116,058,720 of record CM035410.1, read on the forward strand.
GGTGCGGGTGCAAATTTGATGCTAATGTTTTGATCAGATCTCCCTCGACAGTGTAACCTTTTGAACAACTAAGTACCCATTCTTTAATTTTAAAGGTAAGCTACTTGTGGCTAAAAACATTTGAATAAACGAGTTCTAGTTTCATACAACCATGCATTAGAAGTTGCAGGTGTCAAAGTTGACTACACAGAAGAATAGTTTATGACATAGGTACATTGTTTGAAGGTAATCTCAAGATCTACTAACCCTTTTAAGGAGTTTTAACTTAGAGAAGGTGCGCAAGATTTAGCCAACACTGTCTACAAAGTTTCATTGAAAACTTTAGACATTTGGTCAATCAATGAGTGGATTAAGTGTAGAGGACTTTTCTGAATAATTAGTTTCTTCACAGTTAGTTGAAATCTTGATAATTTGGCAATAGATTTCCAAAATTGGTTGAGGTTATGAGTTTTTCTTGATATAGAGGTGCTCTAACATCAAGTATAATGTTTTCTTTTGGAGATTAACACTCTCCATCAGTGGTATCAGAGCCAGATTCATTAAAATTGAAGGAAGGAGGACCTCGACTATTGTAGATATACAGAAATAAATCTTTGAAGATTCAAAAGGTGAAAGTTTGAAGTGAAAGCTAGAGAAGGAGGCCTGAAGCTATCAAGAGGATCAAAAGGAACTACATTCAAAGTAAAGGTACATTCATTATTCACAAATCTTGAAGAATTTATTGCACAGGTGAAGAAAGGATGGGAGATTCTCTTCTGATAGAGAAATTGGATAGAGAAAACTATCGTGCTTGGTAAATGAGGATGGAAGTTCATCTAATGATCAAAGACCTAATAGGATATATCACAGGTGAAGAAGAAAAACTAGAATTTAAAGATCGTAGTGTTCCAAATAGGAAGAGCTCTCAGATTTGAAGACATGCATCAAGAAGGATGCTCAAACAAGGAGCATTATCTACATGGGAGTTAATGGTGACTTGTTACCTCATATTAGAGGACTTGAAAGTGCAAGTGACATATGGAATGCTTTGGAGGAGCATTTCCAAAATACTACAGATTCAAGGAAGGCATCTTTATGGGCAGAATTCACCACATTCAAGAAGAAGGCTTCTCAATCCATTTCTGATTATGTAGCAAGGATGAAGGACATTGCAGATGCATTAGGAGAAGTTGATGAAGATATTGAAGAGGACAAATTGGTAAGACAAATTCTCACACGTTTGAGAGATGAGAAGTGGAAGCCTTTCATTCTATCCACTGAATTGTCACTAGATCATTTCACTCCTGATTTGAATCAATTGCTAGGACATATGCTAACCTTTGAGCAGGATATCAAAGGTGATGTTGATAAGGGTACAAGTCAAGCAATGTACTCAAAGGACAAGAAGAAAATTAACAAAGGCAAGCAACAATTGAATGAAGATGAACGCACTACTAGCCAAGCTAACTTCCTAAGAGGAAGAGGAGGTGGAAAAGGAAGAGGAAGAGGCAGAAGCAATAAAGATGGTGTCAAAGCTTACTGGATTTGTGGTAAGACTAATCATTTAGCTCATGAATGTTGGCATAATAATCAGAATGGTGGAGGATATAATTAGAACTTTAATTCAAAAGGAAGAGGTTGTAGAAATCAGAGAGGTAATTTCAGAGGTAGAGGTAGTAGAGGTTTCTTTGGAAGAAATGCAGATAGAGGCTTTCAAAGTGAATCCTACAATAATACCTACTACAATTATGCTTCAGATTAGAAAGAGGATTCAACCTTAATTATGAATGAAACTTGTGAAAGACAAAGTGAAGATCAAAGAGTCTTCTACATTGACTCAGGGTGTAGCAATCACTTGAGTAACAACATAGCTTTCATGACTGATTTGGAGAATATGAACTACAAGGTGATAACACAAAGCACAATGTGAAATCCATTGGATTGGAGAGACTTTTTGCCATTGTGAAGAAGGAGAGCTCCTGATTTTCGAAATTGCTTCTTTCTCACAGATTTCCAACTTCCCTTTGAACTTTTATGTGTGTGTGATGCTTGGAATGTGTGTATAGGACTGTTGTCTACCCCTCCCCACTATTTTTGAGCTGTTGTAGTGTGTGTGTGAGCTTGTAGGAGTTGTGGAGTGAGTGTGGGTGTTTCCCGCCATTCACTATTTTGGTCATAACTTGAAGCACAGTTGTCAGAATCGAGAACCACCTCCAATAGATGCATCTCATCAAGAGCTTCAAAATGAGTCTGATATTGACTATATTGGGAGTTTAGAGCTGGGAGAAATCCTCGATTTACTAAAAACTACTGTAAGTGGTATCGCGACAGACACTTTCAATATTTCAGTGAGTTAGAGAGGTGGATTAGTCTTTTTTCATGCATATAAGTTGAACCACTTCATTTCCCATCACGTGAGCACATGTCTTCATACACTTGGTTAGGTCGTTTGATCGGATTGACAAATAAACGTGTGTCAATTTCCCACTATATGCACTCGTGTGGCAAATGAGGTTTAGTCTCTTTGGCACAAGTCCTTAAGTCTTCCTGACTTAGGTACACATGTTTTTGGCGCCTGTAGCTCAGTGATGAGTAGCACCTCCTTTAATGTCAATCCGGGAAGACATGAGGATGGTATGAAGACCTCAAGCAAGTGGAGGCACAAGTGCGTGAGTGAGAAGCACACAAGCATGCACACACATACACACACACGCGCACACACGGCAAGACAAAGAGTGAGAAGCAATGGAGTTCTTGGATTACTTTCAAAAAGCTCTTACAAGTTCATTTCAATTACAATCTAACTTCAAAAATGAGCTCTCTAGCTCTATTTATAGTTTTTGACTAGGTTTTGGCCTTGTCCAGACCTAGTGTCCGGCCTAGTTAAAAATTAGGTTCTCTACCCTATTTGGAGGTTCAAACGAAGTCTAAAAAATGTGAAAACTGACAGGTAGATACTTCTAAAGCTCCTCAAGCTCAAGGACTCCTTGGCTTGCACAAAATGGAGCTACAAAAATGTGAAATGGTATTTACAAGGGTTTTTAGTGATGAAAATCACTATTGTTGTAGGGATTTCTTCTAACATTTTGATATACATTTCCTGGAGCTCCCTACTTGCTCCTTCTCCTTGTGTCCACCTCTCTTATGTGCATAAATGTCTTGAAAAAATATTGGCCTACTTGCCAGATCGGCGTTGATTGCTCTGTCTGCTTGTACTTTCTCTTCTCTCTGACTCCCTTCTTAAGCTTCCTTGCCTAGTGAGTCCTTCAGTTCCAACATCCCCCCCTCTCTCGCGTCTGTCGTCCCTGACAGACCCTTGTTGGGTGGGTCGTTGGATGTAGTACTCAACAACGTCTTGTGCTAAGTGATGTTCTGCAATCCGCAACCCTTTGGCCAAGTCCGTGAGTAAAGCATCCCAATCTACCGACCGGGGAACCTCTGGATGTGGTATACGTAACTTTTCTGAATGGAGAGCTTGTTCCACTGCAAACAACTGCAATAAATGTGATGGTCTGGGAATGAATATCTCTGAGTGATGTTCCTAGAATCCCGTGACGAACATTTCTTCAAATGTCTGTTTGAAGCAGGCTAGTAGATACTTGATGCGCGCGTGCCATGCATATACAACATTAATAGATGGTGTTGCACTCATGTCGTAGACGAGGTCCTGATTACCTTCATTAAATCCAAGAGCTGACAGATGGGGCTCCTTGACATTTTTGAAAGTCCTGAAGGTAACCAACATGAGTTCAAAAATTTTAAGGCACATTTGGGCCATGACATCTGGTACATTTTTAAACCTGACCCCCCAATGCCGAATCGTCGAGATCATGTATCCTATGGTAGGTTGGCCTTTGGGTGGTGCTAAGTAAACATAATTGAGCCATTTCTCACTTCCTTTGTTTGTCAGCACCATTTTTGTGTATTCTGGCCATGACCTTCTTCGAAACACAGGACAGTAGCATGGGTTGTATTTGATGTACAAAGGCATGTTATTCCATGTTCTTACCATCTCTGGGTAGGTTTCCAGTAGACGAATCCTCCACATCGGTTGATGAATATTGCCCTGCTTGGCACTTGCTGGGATGTCGTCCGGTACGAACTGTGTAGCCGAGGTTGGTTCTTTTGATGTGTGACTCTTGATTTCCGCATTGTAATCCGCCATTAGGACACAGAAAGGAACATACAAATCGTCGGATGTGCCGATCCACCTATGATGGGAGAGATTCCTAAAGTAATCCGATTTTATGACTACTTCTTCCAAGTGTGACATAGATGCTATCTGAACTGCCACTCTATCATCATGGGTTGTGGCCACTTTCTCTAACCTCTGCATCCATTCAGGAGCCTCTATCTCTATGGTGTCCATGCCCTCGTCTGTTTGCTTGCCCCCTGGTGCAGGCATGGGAACATACGGATCTTCGAAAGTTTCCTCTATCTCGATTGGCACTAGATCTTCAGGCTCGGGCTCGACAAGGGGAGAGGGCTGACGTTCGTATTGCATGACTTTGCTGCGTAATTCTTCGAGTTCTGCTCTGAGTTTTGTGACTTCTTCGGATGTGTCGTCTGTGGCTGTGGCTTTGCTTGGTGACTCCTGCTGAGTTGCCAGTTGCTTAAGTAGATCATCCCTTTCTCGTTCTAATGTTGCATGGGCCTCCAGGAGGTCAGCATGGGTTTCTAACACAGTTTTCATATTTTTTGAGGGAATGGCCTTGAATTTTTTTGGGTCGATTTCCTGCGGGGAACCTTCCATGGCTGCTTCCAAGTTCTCTTCATTCTGTTTCTGCAGCCGTTTATTCTCTTCGAGAGTTGTAGACATGTGTTTTCGTAGGAGGGCTAGGTTGCGTCTAAGTTTGAGATTCTCCGTTATCTGGGAGTGTAGCAATTCATCCATATGTTGTCTTTCCTCTGCATCTGACTGGGGTGGGTTGCCTACTAACTGTTCATGTTGTTCCTGTAAAGTGGCATGTTGTTGTTGTAGTAGCCGCTTTTCCCTTTCGAGATCAATGAATCGGAGTTGAAGTTCCTCATGGCTTCGAAAGAGTCGTGTATGTTGGTTATCAAGATGTTGGTAGTGCTGTTGCAGTTGCGACATACACTGATACATATTATTAAATACATTATTAATAGGGGTGGATGCGGGAAGGGGGTTGAATGCAGAAGGGAAGGGAAAGGGGAAGGGGAATGGAAGTGTGGATGTGGTGCTGGAAAATGGTGAAGTGGGAGGTGGGGGAATGGGAGATGGTGGATGCATGGGGGGAGGGAGAGGCGCGGAGGTGGGTGAGATGTCCATAAGATCAACGGTGGATGCAGTAGTGGGAGTGATTGTGAATAGTGGAATTGTGGGTGCGGTGATAGTGGTGAAAGTGTACAGTGGTGTGTGTAATTGTGAATACGAACTGCCCGGAAGTGTGGTCGGGGGGTTGAGATCTTCTGTGCCAGCAGTTAGAACTATTGTTTCAGTGGTCGTATGGGCAAACGAAGTGGAGATAGGGTATGTGGGTTGTGTGGGTTGAGTGATGGTCTGTGCTTCGGTATGGGTAGTGGACTCGGAGGCGGTGACAGTAGTGGTTACACTGGTTGTGGGAGGTGAATGTGGTGGAGTTGGAGGCAGGGGTGGCAACGGGGGTGACGGAGGTGCACTTGATACATTGGTTTCCTCAGTATCGTGGACAGTGTGTGCGGTGCCCGTGGTTGTGGATGTGCCTTGTGGTTCTGATACTAATACATTCATCTGCTTTCCTGCTCGAGGGGGGCGTCTGCCATATCTTCGTTCCGTTCTTCGTGCTTGTGCAAGGGCGGTATGCACCGTTTCAGGGACGCCTAATGCCTCAGATATCATGTCAAGGGTGGCACGATATTGCTCGTCGACGCCTTCCTCCTCAAGGATCTGATTCATGAGGGCCTTGCCTGCTGCTAGGGACAGTCTATGTTGCTCTTGCACTCTGTTCATGGTATCATAGAGCTTCTTCAATGCCTTCGTGTAAGCGGGGGCACCTTCAAGTACCTGCAGGGCTTCCTGATCATATTCCTGCTCTTCTTCCTCGGATTGTCCATCATGTTCCTCCTCTTGTCCTTCTTCTTCTTCACCCTCCACATCGACGATTTCTGGTTCTCTGGGATGGGGTTGGTCTGTAGCAGTTTGTTGTCCACTATCTTGTTCTGCCTCGACTTTTGCGTTAACAACCTCAATGATTCTGGCTACCTCCTCATTAGTTAAGTCTTCTAAAGTGAATCCGTGAGGAAACTCTAGGTCGGTTGGTACGGGTGGGAACACCAGATTAGGTCCGTCAGTGCTATGCCTTGGTAATCTGATAGTGAAGGGTTGCACCCGCCTTGGAAGTCGTGGAGTGGTCTCTGGAGTCAATGTTGCACCGCGGGGTTGTGCGCAGGGCATCTGAAAGGCGCCTCTCATTTTCTTGGATGGTGGTCTTGCGGAGGATAATCGGCGCTGAAACTCTTGTACCCTGGTCCAAATGAGTGCCCTTTGCACTGGTACATCATACGCAAGACATCTGTACACAATCCTGGTCAGAGCACAGCATCCGTACAGTACAGACTTTTGTTTTTTATACCACCTTTGATGAGCCAAGTGGATTTGGTCGATAATCCAGTGGGGCATGTTGATTGTCAAATCAAAGGCATCAGCCAAGTATAAACTAAACCATATCTTTTTAGGTGGCATTGTGAACCTCTCCTGGGCGGGAAATGCAAAGTGCTGCATGACCATTCACAAATGAATAGCGATTGTAGGCGTCATTGCCACCATGTCTTTTAACTTTGTCAGATTCCTGTTCTTCATATTGTCGGGGGCCATAGTCTCTTTCTCCGTAGGAATATGCATACCTTTCATGTTTAGAGCTTCCCTTACCAAGTTGATAGTTAATCTGAAACGCTTGAGCTCATTGCCCCTTGTGAGAGATGGGAGGACAAAGGAGCTGTATCCCTTTTTGTCTTTGCTCGGAGTAAGGGTGCTAATCAAATAAGATCATCTTAGAAAATCCGGCTTTGGCAACTGGAATTTGAAGTACTCGTAGAGTCCTGCCTTCTTCCATATAGGTTTCAGTCCTTCATTATTCTGCAGTCTCTCAAATTCCCTAGTGAAAAAGTGATACCTGCCCCAGCGCCCATTGAATTCTATCTCGGCCTCCCACATATAAGTGCCTTCACCTAGGGGTCTTGCCACATCACTGAACCAATGAGAGTTTTTACTGACTGGCATAGTGTGCCCTTGTGGAGGGTTCTGAACCGGTATGGCGTGTAATGCTCTCAATGCTACAGGGCGTTCCTTCAATTCCTCCTCAACGGGAAGACTTTCAATATCCACGACTTAGGGGCTGGTGCCTATCTGGGAGCTAGTTCCTGCCGTATCTTCCATGTTACTTCTTGCCTCCTGATTCTGTGAGAATATAGAAACATGTGTTAACATTGTAAAGGACAAGATAGAACCATTTTTGTCCCCATTACAACATTAACATGAGGTTCGGGAGAGATTAGTGGGTTAGTAAATGCTCGGTGCTTGTGTGTGTAGTTAGGGATTGGTTAGACCTAGGAGCTAAGTGGAATGATGTGGTGTGAGAGCGACGTAGTTAGTAGGTGGGCATGGATTTACAACTGGGGTCTGGGGGTTTATTACAAGTTTTAGGTTGCCAAATGCAATGGATAGGTTTTGATTTTGACTTTGTGGAGGCTCTGGGGAGTGTGATAGGGTATTTACTTGAAAAATGGGGCTTTTTAGGAACCCATTTACAAGTGATTCCACTTGTGCTCATGGAAGAATATATGTTAGTGCGTGATGTGTAAGACTGGGCCTCAGATGTTCGCGTGAGTGAAACATGTTGTACAGGGTTTGGCCTTGGTGTAGCTATTTGAGCCCGCAAGCAAGCCTAGGCACCCAGATTTGTCGTGATTGTGGGCTGGCCTTCATTGACTTCTTGGGTACCCAAATAGACTTCACTTTCGCAGAAGAACTTATGAAAGGCTTCTTATTAGTATCGTGCTGTTGATTACTAATAAGAGGTTTTGGTCGTGGTCTTGGCCTGGTCGGAATAGGGTGTTCGCCTTTTCGCCTCCATACTTGTTTCATCGGCTGAAACAATCTGCTTTGCTCCTTTTTTTGGCCTCCAGTATAGGTAGTGTTCTGCTTCTTCTGTATTTGATCTGTCGTTGGCTGCTGCATCCTTCTGACCTTTGGAAAAGAAGGGAGTACCGTCTTATCCTTGACTCCGTTGTTGAGACAATCCTCTTTCTGCATCATACATTTTTGGACAAGAATAGCATTGTCAACTTCATGTGCACCCCTGGAAGGACCAGGAGTTTGTGTTTTACCTAGTTCCTTGAGTGCCTCCTTTTCCAATTCAACTGTAATTCGGCTATGATTTACCCATACCTGAAGAAGTCCGCTTCTTAGGTTTAGGTTGACTGCATGATCATAGATCCAGTCCTGACCCAAGACAAGAGGCTCAGTGAGGTCCTCATCTTGACACACTAATACTTTGACTATCATCACTTCGTCTTGAATGGAGATGGGAAGATCCACCTCGCCCATGCAAGGTGTTTCCACACCTCCCAATCCTATGAGATATGCTTCTATAGGATTGACAGTTAATCTCAATTCTTGATAGTAAGACAATTTAACCGCACTAGTGGCTGCACCTGAGTCAATCAAGGCTCTTACAGTCCTTGCACCCTTTCTTTGTCCTATCTCTAAGGTTATAAAAGGACGTCGATCAATTATCCTTTGAGCGCTGATACCTGAAACTTCACACATAGCCACATGATATCCTTGATCTGCATAGGCATCCGTCCTAGGTTGCTCCCTATTCTGTCTTCTCAACTTCATTCTCCGGATGCGTTCCAATGCTTCTGCTTGGGCTTCTTCTCGAATTCGCTTTTCTTCTTCTTTGCGTTTCTTAGCAGTATTGAGTCGACTTAGCATTTCCTCTGTGAGAGGTTCCTGATACAACTTGACCCTGCATCCGCTAATGTAGCTCGGGAGAACGTCGCCTTCTAATGTGGCTAGTTGCACTGCTCCACTTGTTGAGATTCTGTTTATAATCATGGGTCCATAGCCTCTCTTCTCCAGTTTTCTCGCATGTTGCTTCAATGTGTAGACTAAAACTAAGTCGCCTGCCTTCAAACCTTTATCCTTAACGTGGGCATCAAAGTATGCCTTCTGTCGTTTCTTAGCTGCATATATCCCTGCAGCCGCCCTCAATCTTGTTTCTCCTAATCATTCAAGGTCGAAAAGTCTAGAGGAGAGTTCATGACCCGTCCATTCATGCTCTTGTGCTACTTTCAGTGTAGGTATTAGGAAGTCCAATGGTAGCACTGCATTTTGGCCAAATACCATCTGAAAGGGGGTGGCTTGGAGTACCGTTTTGTAGGCGACTCGGTATGCCAACAGCATGGTGTAGCTGTTTGTCCCAATCAGAGCGTTTATTGTTCACTAATTTCGTCAGTACATTGCATAAAATCTTATTGGTGCTCTCAGCCTGGCCATTAGCTTGAGGATGATAGGGGGCAGACTTCTTATGTACTACCAAAAATTCTTGGAGCAGATTTTCAATAACTTCATTCAAGAAGTGAGTGCCTCTATCGCTAACTAGCTCTATGGGTAGCCCGTATCTAGTGAATACATTCTCAAATAAGAACTTAGCAGTAGTCTGAGCATCGTTCTTTGTCGTAGCTTTTACCTCTACCCACTTGGTGAGATAATCCATGGCCACAATGATATATTCAGCATGTGAACCCTTGGCTGGGGGATTAATAGGGCCTACAAAGTCTATTCCCCACTTAGAGAATGCACGTCCACCCATCATAGGTTTCAGTGGCATCTCATCTTTGCGTATAGGATACTGAGTTCTCTGACAAACATCACACCATTTCACATAGGTATGTGCATCCATGTGAAGGGTCAGCCACCAGAAGCCCACAAATAGTATTGCCTTGATCACCCGATCTGGTCCAAAGTGTCCTCCTGCTACACCTTGGTGAGCAGTTTCCAAGACCTTGAGATATTCACTTTCATGGACACATAGTCTCAGGTACCCATCCTTACCACGCTTGTAGAGATTATCACCAATGAGTGAGTACTCTAGGGCTTCTTGTTCTAGACTTCTTTTCCTAACCAGAGTCATGTCTGGAGGGAATGTTTTCATCCTCAGGAAGGATACTAGTGGTTCACTCCAATCTGGCACTATGGACACTTGATAAAGAGTGGCATGTTCCACAGGTGGTTTAGTGCAACAGATTGGGCATTCCTTGCACAACTTTTGGACATCAGCTTCCATAGTTGGCCAATGCACTTCTAGTCTCCTCTGGGTCTGTAGGGTTCGTTGTTTTGAGTAGTGTTGCTCTAATGCACCTACATGTGCCAATTGCAACCACTTAGCGTACTCATCCTCTTCCACACAACAGGCCAAGATCCCTTGATCTGTGTGCTTGTACATACTTCCTGCCATGATGTGGTACTTTTGGGCTTTTACTACCTCTCTATCCTGTGTGGCTATTACTGAGTGGCTAGGCCCGTACGTCAATACTGGTACTAATGGCTTAGCCCACTGCGGCACCACTTCCAAATTAAACAAGTAAGCATCAGGAAGGTCATCTGACACTCCTTGTGGGGCTTCTCCCGATGTGAGCCTAGAAAGGTGATCTGCTCTCAAATGAGTCTTCCCTTTCCTTACCACAACCTCAAAATCATATTCCATTAGGAAGAGAAACCATCTTACTAATCTTCCTGTATTGCATGGCTTGTCTACGAGATATAACAATGCTTGGTGGTCAGTAAAAAATTTAAACTTGTTTGCAAGCAAATAGTGTCTAAATTTCTTAACTGCATATACCATGCCTAAGCCTTCTCTCTCAGTAGTGGTGTAATTTTGTTCAGCTGCATTCAATTGTCTACTGGCATAGGCAATTGGAAGATCCATATTACCTTCACCAGTAGGTTGAGCAAGCACACACCCAATAGCATAATTGGATGCATCCACGTGAACATGGAATAGCTTATTCCAGTCTCGAGTGGTTAAGATTGGTGCTGAACATAATCTTCGTTTAAGCTCCTGGAAGGAATTCTCGCATTCATCAGTCCACTCAAAGTTAGTCAGAAGTCCATACATGGGCTTTGCAATGACAGCATACATGTGAATGAACCGGCGGTAGTAACCACAATGCCCCATGAAGGCCTGTACTTCCTTGACGTTCTTTGGCCTAGGTAACTCGGCTATGGCTCTTACTTTCTCTTCATCGGTGGATATGCCATTCTTTGACACTATGTGTCCTAAAATCTTACCTTGCCTGACCATGAAAACGCACTTTTCTGGGTTTAGGCAGACTTGATATTCCCTACATTTGTCAAAGATTTGTCTCAGTTCAGGAATATGGGTTTGTCTGATGTTGGAATGAGCACAAAGATCATCAACATAGACTTCTAAGTTCTTCCTCAGGAACTCCTTAAATACATGGCACATCAGCCTCTGGAAGGTTGTTGGTGCATTGGTAAGCCCAAATGGCATTACCCGAAAGGCGAATATGCCCCATTCTGTGGCAAAAGCTGTCTTATGCTGATCCTCTGGAACTATGGCTACTTGATTGTAGCCCGAAAATCCATCAAGGAAGCTGTACACTTCCTTGCCTGCTACTCTTTCTAAGAGATGTTCTGTGATGGGAAGCGGATAATTATCTCGAATTGTGGCTGCATTAACCTTCTTTAAGTTAATGCACACACGCAGCTTTCCATTTTTCTTGGGCACCACTACGATGGGGGATACCCACTCAATGTGCTCAATTTCATAGATGAATCCAGCTTTGACCAGTCTATCTATCTCCTCTTTGATCTTAGAAGCATAATTATCATTATATGTGTATGGCTTTTGCTTAGAAGGTTTGGCATCCGAGGTCATGGGGATAGTGTGTGAGCATATGTCTGGATCAACACCCTTCAAATCCTTGTAACTCCAAGCGAACACGTCCCTGTATTCTCTTAGCAAGGCTATTAGCTCTTGTTCTTCCTCTTCTATCAGGTCATGGCCTATGTACGTGCATCTCTCTTCTCCTTCTTCCATGGCTACCACAATTTTCTTTGTGGTTTCTTTGTTATCATAGGCCTCTCCTGATTGCGCCTCTCGTTTAGGCATTCTGATCATGACTCTCCTCTCATCTATCTCATACTTCTTAAAATTTTTCGGGACCTCAAACAAAGATTCTTCCTCTTCTGGTGTGACTTCTCTCTTCTTTCTTTTCTTTCCTTCCTCCTTCGGGGTCACATGTGTGGCTAGTCTTACATCATTTGTACGCTCTCCATACCTCTGGGGTTGAAATTCTACTTTATAGAAATATTCTTCATCTGATGCAAAAGGTGGATCCATAATGATTGACTCTAGATCAGAGTCATTTGCATCCTCAAATGCATCAGGGCTAGGTTCACACTCTTCTAACACTGCCTCTCCCATGATTGGCTCTATGGAGAAGACTGAAATGTCATAGCCATCTTCATCACAGTGAGGTGTCCATTGTTCTTCATTGATGGCTACATCCATTGTTGCTAGGATTTCTACCCAGCCGTGGGGTTCAAATTCCTCGTCAGGAAAGACTACCGGTGCATAGGTTGGGTCTTGAATTGATCTATGTGTTTCTTTTGCACCTACCTCTCTGGCTTTTTCTCTCTTCTCTTCTTCTACTGCTACTTTGCACATCCATAAGTGGGTGTCTTCATGCATCCATGAGGATCCTGATCCTATGGAATGCACAGATTCTATATCATCTTTGGCTCTATGGATGGGATTCCATTGGATAGGAGGGACATCTCTATGAGAGTAATCTTTGAGATTCACTTTGGTCGTAACACCTAAGTGCTGCAGGTACAAGGAATTGGTTCCCCAATCCTGTACCACTTGCAACTGTCGCATAAAAGGTCGTCCCAAGATCATTTCATAGGCATGGTTCTTGCTAAAATCACATATGGCAAATGTATGCTCAAACTCGACACCACAGGTGGTGAGAGTTATTCCTTCTAGCAATCCTAAGGGTCTCTCTATGTGACCATCGGCCATTTGTAATTTCATCCTCGTGGGCCTGAGTGCTGGCTTTCCCCAACGCTTCCATAGGGAAGTGATGGCAATTGCAACTCGTGCACCTGAGTCCAAAATTGCCTTGGTGGTGTACCCCTGGTAGGTAATGGGAAGATAGGTGTTCCCTTCTTCACCTTCACACATGTCTCCTATCTTATCCAAGGGTATCTCTGGCACTGTTCTCTGGGATCCTACCTGGGAACGAGGTTTTGCTATCTCTAGTACTTGTTTGGCTACATGTTTCCATAGCTCTGGCCTTACTTTGAGTAGCTCTTCTAAGGTGAGGTTGCACTGTACTTTAGTGTTTTTCACTACCTCTGTGTTCCTAGGTATGATCGAGTCTTCGTTTCTTACCATGACCGTGGGTGCTCTCATACAAGTAGACTTAGCTTCCCATGGGCCTGTGAAGTGGGGTAATTCTTGTAAAGAATTAGACTCAAAGTCTAGTCTTTCCTGAGAGTGGGTGCTCTCCTGCTCCTCATAAATGGATGGGATGTCTTGTGGGAATTGGTCGTGTGCATCATCCACAAGTTCAATGGGAGGAGGGACTTCACTTTCTTTAGCCCATTTGTCTTCTTGAATCTCTCGTAGGAATTCTGGTGTGAATCGATTCATAGAAGATGATGTGTCTGGCTCCGTAGAGTTAGGCACATAGGCTTCAGGCACATAGGCTTCCTGGGCAGGAATGCTTACTCTTTCACTTGCCCTGTCCTTCTGTTGAGAGGCGGGTTCCTTTTCTGATTGTGCAATCAACTTCTCTATTCTTTCTAACAGTCCATCAAAGTGCAACTGTGTCTTCGCCAAACTAGAGATGTTAAATAGGCGACTGGCTTCAAACATGGTTTGAGCCAATTCCACCATCTTAGCACAAATTTTGGTTCGTTCTAACTCTAGTTCTGCTCTAGGGTAACATTTTTCATGATCGGTTACGGTTGGCCTTCTTGAATTCTGGCCTGATATGCTTTAAGCATCATATTAAGGTCCTCGGGAGTGGGATCTGCTAAGACTGATCCTACTCTTGGGGGTGGTGGGTTTAGGTGAGGCGGGTTGGAAGGTGGCGGTTCGGATGGAGTTGGGAATGGTGGAGGTGATGGAGGTGGGGCAGTTTGAGAGGGAGTTTGAGCTGTGAGTTCAGTTATCCTGGCCTTTGTTTCTCTCAGGATTTCCTCGAGTTCACTCATCTTTTTTGCCCATTGTCTTTTCATTCTTTCACGACTATCTCTCCAAGCTCTAGTCCTCTTCTTTGTCATGCTCTCTGTTTCACTAACATATGGGCTCTTTTCTTGGCCTACGCTTTGGTTCTGTTGCAAGGCTTGGGCTCTAGTGATTACTTGTACTGGTGCAGTGGAAGTCACACTCCCTGTGGAGTCTACAACTAACCCAATAACGTTGATAGGAGTGATTTTTGGCATATTATTGGGGTTCTTTGGGCAATCTCGAAAGAGATGCTCCTTTCCACACTCTTGGCAATAGCCCTGGATTGTCACTGATTGGGTTTGGGTAGGTGCAGGCATGGGGCAATCACGAATGAGGTGATCCCCCTAACATCTGTAGCATGGTCCTCTAGGGAATGGGGGTCTTACTTGTCTAGGTTGAGGTCTAGGGTAGGGGTTTGCATACATGACGTTTGTGTAATCTGACTCCCAACTAGGTTCATTTGGCTCGTCACTATAATAGGGCTCCCCATGTTCAGGAGACTTCATGTAGTAGGCCTGGGGGCTATCAACATGTGTAGAATCGAAACTATGGTCACTCGGGTCACTTTCAGAAAGCAATTGGGTTACCGGGACTATAGCTCTATTCAAATTTTCTTCTGCCGCTGCATACTTTACCGGAATTACATTAGCTGGGGCAGGGGTTTGTTGTGCTAACACGGGCTGAGGCCTTTGTTGGGCTTGATATTGTGGTTGATAATTTTGTTGAGGCCTAGTATACTGTTGTGGTGGGTATTGACTCTGGTATCTGCCTTGTTGAGGGTATGGCTGAGGGTAGGGTTGCCTAACCGCTTGCTTATTGTATGGGCAGTCTTGCGCGGTGTGATTGGTGTACCTTCGTTCTATGGTGCAGTACTGGCTACTAGGATTAACTTGGGGTTGAGCCATGATGGGACAGTCATTCGCCATATGGTCGCCTCCACAAGTATAACATCTTTTCACAGGGGCAAACCTTGGGATTTGTTTGCTAGAGACACCTAGTTTCTGAGCTACTTTCTCTGCTAATTCCTCAATTGATGTGGATTGCGAGGAAGAGAGGCTAGAGGCACTATCTGAGTCCTTGTAGATTTTGGAAAGCTCTAGTTCCTCCCCTAGGTTATCCTCGATGTCAATGCACATGCGTACACACTCTTCTATAGTCCTAGGGTCCTTCAGATACACATATGACCTCAATTTGGTACTTAGCAATCCATCCAAGAATAAAGCCACTTGCTTAGCTGGTGTGGGTAGCTCAGGGACAGGGCATCTCTCCAAGTATTGCCTAAATCTTCTTCCAACAAGTCTCACGGTCTCTTGAGGGGTTTGCTTGAAGCTGTGAATCAGCGAGGAAGTGTTATGTCGTATGCCACTTTTAGAGAATTCGATAATGAATGCCTCTAGAAGTTGGTCTATGCTCCTGAACTGCCTCTCGTTTAGTGGCTGAAACCATGTTAGGGCAGTGTTCCTAAGGGTTAGACCAAAGGCATTGTACTGCGTGAATAGATCCTCCACTTGTTCAGCTCTCAAGACTTGCCTAAACTCAGCCACATGATCGTATGGATCTCCAGTGCCATCGAAGTAGTTCTTCATGGACTTAACTAGCTGAGTCGGTCTCAAAGTCCTTGTGTGCTCTCTAGGTCGTGGTAGAGGGAACTCATCCGCATTTCTTTGATTCCTGTGAGCTATAAGTATCTCAGGTTCCACCCTATTTTTCTCCACTCTCGTTCTTTCTCTGCCCCCTGGGTTGGCAAAGCTTACTTCTGGCCTATCTCTACTTCTGTCTCTTTGAATTCCATGAGCTTGGGATGTTCCAGCTCCAGGGTGACCATAGGACACATTCGATCTTGGTTGGGGAAAAACGAATTCACCCTTCCAAGTGTAAGCATGTCTATCATGTTCGGTGACCACAAAGATCCTCTCTAAAGCGTGATCTAAGTAGGTCACGCTGCCTGGGCTATCAGGATCCTTAAACTCATAGATCATGATTGTTCCTATATCAGTTGGCTGATCAGATTTATACCTCCAAAAGGCTTCGTCAGTTTCTCGATTCAGAAGCAGATCTATGCTCTTATTATCTTGGGAAATCCACTCTGGTGTGATAATCCTAGTGAGAATAGATTTGCCTCGAGGGGTCCTCGATTCTTCACCCGTGTTTCCTTGCTCTAGGTCACCTAAGTCCGTTCCTGGGATCTCATTCCCAAATTCATCAGTCCTATGTGGGTGATTGGTGACTACATATATTGTCCCTTCCTTGTCTAAGTAGGCTCCGTTTTCGAACTTGACAGCTGGGCGCTCTAGTCCAATGGATTGATCAGGATTCTTAATCTGTACCACAGATCTTCCTAGGCCGTCCTCATAGATGCTAGCACCTAATCGGTTGGTCCTAAGGTATTCCAACTGCGTTTTGTAAGGGCCTTCTACCCTGTGCAAGTATGGCACTCCTGAACTTCC
Organism: Ceratopteris richardii; assembly: GCA_020310875.1. Taxonomy (NCBI): domain Eukaryota; kingdom Viridiplantae; phylum Streptophyta; class Polypodiopsida; order Polypodiales; family Pteridaceae; genus Ceratopteris; species Ceratopteris richardii. The sequence continues at coordinate 116,075,416 of CM035410.1, forward strand.
CGTAGGTATGTCCATGCCTTGAGACATCTCTGATTCACTAGTCTCAGAGCTAGGGTACTATGAGTGGTGTCTCAACTGCTGGGCCCAAGACCTAGCAGTATGATTGACACTAGCCTCTAAAGACCTAAGGCTTTGTCTATCTCTCCCTAGATGTCGCCCTGATCTAAGGTTCATAAGCCTAAATGAATAGCCCAAATTTGCCCAAGTACAACCTCGTTGCTGAGTTCTTTTGTATCAATTACTTGATTCTTTTTTAGTGGATTACAGCGTTTATAGTCTCGTCTGATATCACGTCGTCAAGTATACTTGAGTGTATTTCCGCACTGTAAGTTGATCGTTCCTCGTTAGATTCTTTCCTTTAAGGTTATCGCATCACGAAGAGATTATGTTTAATCTTGAACTTGAGTGCATAGGTAGTCTTCAACTTGATTGATGCCTATCGTTGCCCTGACTTACTCCCAGCACTAGTCGTTCTTAGCCTAAGCTAGGAATTGATAGAGGGTGTTGAGGATTTTCCAACCTTGAGTTTCTTTCTTTGTATTGTTGCCTTGGTGTGCCCAGGACGCGTGTTCCCAAGCTTGCACTTACTCTTGCTTAGAATGCCCTCAAGTGCTCTTGCTGGACCTGTAAAAGTCCCACAATTAGCTCAAGACTTAGATTCAAATGACACAAAAGACCACTTTCATGCATGTAACTCACAGAACAAATTATCCTTTGCCTTTATGGAAAATAACCCCAGGGATCCCTCAGTTTTCCTACCTCCGGGTATGGTCAACTTCACAATACCCTATCTAATAATCCTGATATAAATTTGTTTTGGTTGTACTCCCCACGAGCTTTCCAACAAAACAAGAATCACAGCAATTGGATTTCGTATGAGAAAGTTATGTCAGTTCAGGGTTCTGGTGCTAAAACAGGGTTCAAACAGGCTAACAGGTCACAGGATTTTTCTCAAAAATACATGTGTAGGGACCTCACAAATCACTAATTGCTAGACCAATGTGCCCAAAAACTATCCCCAAAGCTTAGAATAAAAACCCTAATTTTTTGGCCGAAAAGCCTGTCAATCGCGATCGACAGGTCTGTCAATCGCGATTGACAGAGGTGTCCGTCGGGGCCTGTCGGTCGCGATCGACACGTCAGTCGCATTGTCAATCGCGATCGACAGAGTCGGTCGTGAGTTCTTTCAATCGCGATTGATGGTGTCAATCGCGATCGACACTTTTTCTGGGTTTTTCGCCGTGATTTTAGTCAATCGGGGATGTGTCCGTCGCGATGGACACGTGGCTACGCGTAAAAGTCAATCAATCGTGGAAATTCTGTCGGTCGCGATCGACGGTGTCAATCGCGATTGACAGGGTCTGTCGGTCGCGATTGACAGGGTCTGTCGGTCGCGATTGACAGTGTCCTACGTGGCAGTCAGTCGGTCGTGGGGTCTATCGGTCGCGATCGACAGGTCTGTCGGTCGCGATTGACAGGGTCTGTCGATCGTGGCTGTCAATCGCGATCAATGGTGTCGGTCGCGATTGACAGAGAAACACGGAATTTTCCAACTGTTTTTAGTGATTTAGAATGTGCTCATCATGCTTGTGCTAGTGGTGAACTTTGTTTTACCAAATGATCGAATTTTCTGTCGATCGCGATCGACAGAGGTCGGCGACACAGAGACAGGACCGCACGTTTTCGTACCTGCGCAGAGTGCTGGGGATGATGATACAGCAAGAACCTGCAAAAATGCTCTAGAACATGCAAAAACAACACACGCAATATAGCTCTCTCGCTCTCTCTCACAAGTGGAATGAGGGAAATGAGGTGGGGAAGGTGATAGGATCAAAAACTGAAAATTTCCGCGATGATGGAGATGGAGGTGGGAGATGGTGATGACGATGATGGTGATGAGGTAAGAAGGAGAAAAATAAGAAAAGTGAAGAATTTACCTACACGCCAACGTCTCACATCTACGTCTTACCATCACACGCTCGTCCTCAAAGCTCGATCCCCGCCAACGGCGCCAAAATTTGGTGTAGCTCAGTGATGAGTAGCACCTCCTTTAATGTCAATCCGGGAAGACATGAGGATGGTATGAAGACCTCAAGCAAGTGGAGGCACAAGTGCGTGAGTGAGAAGCACACAAGCATGCACACACATACACACACACGCGCACACACGGCAAGACAAAGAGTGAGAAGCAATGGAGTTCTTGGATTACTTTCAAAAAGCTCTTACAAGTTCATTTCAATTACAATCTAACCTCAAAAATGAGCTCTCTAGCTCTATTTATAGTTTTTGACTAGGTTTTGGCCTTGTCCAGACCTAGTGTCCGGCCTAGTTAAAAATTAGGTTCTCTACCCTATTTGGAGGTTCAAACGAAGTCTACAAAATGTGAAAACTGACAGGTAGATACTTCTAAAGCTCCTCAAGCTCAAGGACTGCTTGGCTTGCATAAAATGGAGCTACAAAAATGTGAAATGGTATTTACAAGGGTTTTTAGTGATGAAAATCAGTATTGTTGTAGGGATTTCTTCTAACATTTTGATATACATTTCCTGGAGCTCCCTACTTGCTCCTTCTCCTTGTGTCCACCTCTCTTATGTGCATAAATGTCTTGAAAAAATATTGGCCTACTTGCCAGATCGTCGTTGACTGCTCTGTCTGCTTGTACTTTCTCTTCTCTGACTCCCTTCTTAAGCTTCCTTGCCTAGTGAGTCCTTCAGTTCCAACAGCGCCGTTGCCGGGGAACACTCAGCCAAGGTGCCTTCGTGATGGTTATAGCTCGAGTTTGATGAAATCGTACTTGTAGAAGTGAATTCGTTCAGTGGCAAGTAGTCTACCACTTTAGCACTTGTTACTTCACATCCCGGACGTCTGTGTAATAAGTTTTTAGGTTTAGGGTGAGTAGGAAGGGAGAGAAGGGAGAATAAGGGTTAGGTTAGGAGAAGAGGAGTGGAGTAGGAGTAAGCCAAGATCACCAAAAAATCCCAAAAATTTTGCCAAAAATTAGTGTAGTTTAGTTTCTGTCACCAAAAAAGTATAAAACCAAAAATTTGAAATCATTTGACACCTTTTTTTTCATTCTGGTATCATCTGATCGCAGCAACCGGTATCGTCAAAGCTGTATCGTGCAACCTGAGCCCTCACATTCACCTTGTGACCTCAAGACTTGATTAGTGCAACCTAAGGGTAAGATACCTGCAAACTTTAACCTCAAAAAGTGGTGAAAATCTCCATTTACACGTGATTAAGGTTCCAACCGGTATCGCGGGGAGGGATTGTGTGTTTTGTGAGACTTTTCGAGTGAGATAGTAAGCTAGGAGTAAAGAGGGGTGAGAGAGGAGTAGGGGGCAACAAAAATTTTTGAATTTGGAGGTGTTTTGGCTTGAGTATCGCAATCGGTTGAGTTTCTGGTATCGCGATACCAAAAATTCCCTTGTATCGCGATACTCGCCGAAGCATCGTATCGTCGACTACCAGCCTTGGTATCGCGATACCAATCATGGTATCGTATCGCCGGGTTGGTATCGTGATCTCACTTTACCAAAGTGGTATCGTATCGCGGTCCACTTTTTGGTATCGTATCGTGTCATGTCCAGTCTAGTACCGCGATACCATACCAATTTCGTATCGTGCAAGTCGGTGGTATCGTATCGCCACTTGCATTGGTATCGTATCATGCGGTTATGTGGTATCGTATCGCATAGCTACTGGTATCGTATCGTGTAGTTTCTAGTATCGTATCGTCCACTACTCCAGCGTCGTATCGCTCAGGTTGGAGGTATCGTATCACCACCTGTAGTAGTATCGTATCGTGCAACTCCTAGGTATCGTATCATCTCTCATTCTGGTGTCGTTTCACGATACCATTGTGGTATCGTATTGTCACCTACTGTGATATCGTATCATGTGAGAAGGTCAGTATCATATCGTGCTTATTGGCAATATCGTATCGTCCCAATTTTAGTATCGTATCGCGAGAGTTTCTGGTATCGTATCCTGACTGGATATTGGTATCATATCGTCTACTCTGGAGGTATCGTATCGCCAGGACATCAAGGATCGTATCGTGACCAACCGTGGTATCGTATCGCCTGCTGCTACAGTATCGTATTGCCTAGTTCTCACGTATCGTATCGCGGACATTCTGGTATCACCTAAAGCAATATCACCTAGGGTGGTATCGTCCAGAGTATTTGAAACATTTTGAGGGGAAAACTTGAGGCTTTTGAGAGCCACTCAGGGAGAGTATCAGAGACCTAGAGAGTCCCAGAAGGGTGAATGAACTTGAGGTCACGGAGAGTGCTAAGTAACCGTAGAAGTGTCATATCTTCTATTTGAACTGCCGCTCAGGTCAGTCACCATTCTGTCTATTCAGACACCTCTAGTGACTCCGAGGAGGAGATACCCATGGCTTCAGAAGACATGCAGGGTCCCCCTCCAACTAGAAACTTCATGACCACTGTGGAAGGAGAGTACCGCACTTCCTTGCAGTATGTTTCTACTAATGCCCAGGAGATCCCCATCTACCTGGATGGCTTAAACGGATCTATGGCTAGGATGGTGACTTCAATAGATGCAACGATAGTGCCCAAACTGGTTGTTAAGTATGAAGGAGGAGCATACATGGACAAGATAGGTCACGTATACTTAGTAATCGAATTTCTCGATTTGATCAATGAAAGGGGAGAGTTAGTGGGACAAGAAAACTCAAGGAGACCAAACCCTGAGGAATTAGTGACAAGCCCTAGAGGTAGGTCCCAAGTGACACGAGTCTTGAGAGGAGACTTGATACCTCAAGATGACTACCTATTGGAAGTCTATTTGATCCATGGAATGGACTTATTGCTCCAAACAGATTCACCAACCCGAGGAAGAGAAGAAAGCCCGATGACATTTTATGAGCTAAAGGATCCAGAAGACGAGACTAGAATAACATACCTAGATAAAAATCGAAGAAGATATTGGTTGGTTGATTCCATAGATAGGGCTCAACTGAAATACATGGGTTTGCCTGTATTCCCTCAGAGAGAACAGGCAACCACCTCTCAGAACCCCTTTGGAACCCAACAAGAGGCAGAACACACCATGTCAGGAAAAACTAGCCAACGGAGTGTTCCAAATCGTGCTTATGTGCAATTTGCGACATCAGGAGTGCAACCACACAATGAAACCCACCCTGGGGTAGGTAATCAATGTTGACCACCGGTAAGACCATGACCACCAATAGGAGTACAGCCTGGAATAAACCCAGTTAGACCAACAGTTCCTGCCTTCCTTGTAATGCCTAGACCGCCAAAACCAATGAGAAGATTGAGGCCTATTCAGGTGGCCAAATGCGTAAGAAATCATTATGATGGATTGGGAGAATCGTACGATCACATTTTTGAATTTAAACAAGTTCTAAGGGCAAAACAAGTAGATGACTTCTTTGTGCAGTATGAATCTTTCGGACTCACCCTCATAGGAACGGGTCTGACTTGGTTCCAACCATTAGATCCCAACCAATTTGGAAACATGGAGCAATTTTTTCAAGAATTCATTGGGGAATTCACTAAGAGAGGGATTAAACACAATTCTGCATCTTTAATCCATAGGTTTAAACAGAACCCTAATGAAACTGTGAAAACGGCCGCCTGAAGATTCAACCACTATGTTGATAGATGTCCAGCTGCAGAGAGATCCACTCAGCAAAAAATGATATCATTATTTTTGGATGGACTACTGAATGGGACCTTGAGAACGCTAGTGTACGTGAAGAGGCTGCAAACCCTGAGTGAGTGTCTTCAAGAGTGCATTGACCTAGAAGACAATCTAGCTGAGGATCTTAAGAGCACACCCAGCCCCACTAAATCAGAAGACTCTCGGAGTACTATTACATCCAACTCCAATAATGTGGAGGAATTGGCAGAACTAGTAGCAAAGAAATTGGGAGTCCAAGGACAGAGAAATTACCAACACTCGGCCTTAAGAGTGCCCATGTTACGAAGATGTAGTCTATGTGGAGGAGATCACCCTACGCACATGTGTGTACGAGGGGGAACTGGTATACCACAGACATATCCTTACAACAGACATCCCCAACAAGGAACTGCCTTGTATTGCCACATAGAACAGAAATACACCAACCACACCACAGAAAATTGTCCATTCAATAGGCAGGCACGACCTTTGCAACCACCTCAGTATCGACCATACGGATATCCACCTAGAGAGCCAAGCAGAGAGATGCCGAGGTACAATCCCTATCCAACACCAATAGGAGCACCGAGGCCATACGAGCAAGTACCATATCCACCACCCCAACCAGTGTTAGGACCACAATTTTCACAACCCCAACAAGTGGTACCGGTAAAGTATGCCCAGCCAGAAGAAAATTTGGAAAGATCCATAGTGCCAGCCTCAACGATGACCAATATAGAATCGGCAAACCCTAGATACGAGCTGCCCTCAAGAGATTACTATCCCTATGAAGCCAACATGTTAGAATACGAACCAGCATATGATTCGGCTTATTATGGATATGAAAGTTATGATCAGGCTTATGGAACGGAGGTAGCAACATTAATGTACACTGCACCTAAAGCACAACCACCCGTGAGACCACCCATCAGACCTCCTGTGCCGAGAGGACCATGTTATAGATGCGGAGGAGACCATTTTTTTAGAGAATGTACTCGACCTTACAATCTCCCACCTCCTAGGACTTGGGAAGGATATTGCAGTGATTGTGGAAAGGAACACCTTTTTAGAGATTGTACAAAAAATCCTAATAAGACCCAGGATACAACACCTGTTAATGTAATCGAGATAATAGAAGCACCGGGGGATAAGGAATACACAGTGCCTTTAAAGTCCATTACAAGAGCTCAAACGAAAGAACAAAAAGGAAAACAACCAGCACAGGAACAAGAGAGCAATAGAACAGTAAGTCCCAAAATTCAAATAGTTGAAGATTCTAAGGACCCACGTGAGAGTACCCAGAACACAAAAGCACAAAAATGGAAGGAAAGAAGAGAAAAGCTCAAAGATAAATGGATGAAAAACAAGAGTGAAGACAATAAGAAACAAACCAGAAGTAAGAAAGAACAGAAAGAGCAAGAAATTCAGAAAGAAGTGCCCAATCCACCACCTAACCGAGAAGCAAAGAAACCAGGATCAATTCTAGCTGACCCAAAGCCGGATGATTTGGACATGTGGTTGAAAGCTTACCAAGCTAGAATTAAGAGTGGACGAAATGTAGAGCAACACGAAAAGCTTTACCCACAAGGAGAATTAGAAAAGGAGAGACTTGCAATATGTAGAAAACTTATAGAGGTAGCACAAGCAACCCTAGAGAAGACTATCCCAGCCCTTCCAGAAACGAGGATAGCAGATGATCAATACAAAGAGTATGTCAAAGCCAAGGATAAAGAACCTAAAGAGAAGGATGACAAGCGTGAGCGAACAAGAACCCAGGACGAACCTATGTCAACAATACCTGACTTAGAGGCTGAATGGCCAAAGGAGTTATGGAATAGAATCCGAGAAGAACAATGGAAGAAGAATGGAGAGACTAAGCCTCCCTTTGAGGAATTAGATGTAGAAGTTTATCAGCCAAATTCCAACATGGAAGAAGTATATGAGGAAGTATCAAGACTAGACAGAAATAGAGAAGAAGCTCAGAGCATTTCAACCTTACCAAATTACATGGGAGAATACGAAAAGGAGTCTATGATAATCCGAGCACCCATAGTACATGGAAAAGGAAAAGAAGAATTAGATAAGAATTCACACAACTTAATGGAACTTAAGAAGAAGAAAGTACAATGCAAACTGACTGTGGAAGAATTACTTCAGGTTAAACCGCAACTATGGAAGCAATTAGCGAGTCAACTGGAATTAGTGCAAGAGAAGGATGGAAAGGAAAGTAAAGGAAAAGAAAACTCATCTAAAATACAAGTTCCAATTGATAAGGTGGGAGAATTTAGTGAAGGAGACAAAGGTAATACGTGTCTACTTGTCACTTACAATGGGTACATGATTAAGGCCATACTAGACACTGGAGCAGGAGTAGGAATTTCCACCAAGGAAATTTGGGAGAAATGGGGAAAGCCTGCCTTACGACCCACATGCATGAAGCTCCAATTAGCAGATGGCCATGTGGAGAAACCCTTAGGAATATTGGAACGAATCAAATTAACCACCTGTGAAGTGGAATTTGAACACACATTAGCCATTTGTAACTTTGAAAAGGCTAAAAATTACAAAATGATATTAGGACGACCTTTCATGAGACAAATGTGGGTCATACAAGATTGGGGACGAGATTCATTATACCTGCAACATCAAGGAAATACCACCAAGATAAACTTCCATACATTTGCATATCGAGATGTCCCTCCACTACAATGGAATCCTATACACAAGGAGGAAGATGACTTATCTATTCGTCGCGTTGGATCAAGCGATCAATCATGGATGCATGAGGATGCTCAGTTATGGATGTGTAAAGAAGCCAAGAAAGAGGATAATAAAAGACAGTTGTGGCCAATAGGACATCCTAACTACCGACCGATAGAGGATCCAAGGTACATGCCTCAAATCTTTCCTGATGAAACCTTTGAACCACACGGATGGATGGAAATCTTAGCAACCTTGGATGTATGTGTGAATGAGGAAGTCCTAACTATGAACGAGTGCATAGATGAAGAAGGCTATGATGTAAATTTGTACATGGTTGTCCTTCAAGAAGTAGAAGCAGGAGAAATCTTAGAGAAGGAGTGGAAAGAGGAGTATGAGAGTATAGAAATGGAACCAGAATTTGACTCAGAGGAAAGCTATCTAGACACCATTCAAACTAAAGATGTGTCAGAACCGACCAAGATCCTGGCAATCGAAGCCGCCCCCATAGTACAAGAGCAAGAGGAAAGAATGAGTGAAATCGGACCAGATCCAGATCTGTTTGAGGTTCTTGAACAATTTAAAAGATATGAAGTAGAAGAGAGAAAGGTAGCCATTCAAATGCCTAAACGAGAGGCTCGAGACGAAGAAGCATACAACAACAAAGAACAAACAAAAAAGATCATAGTGACAGTGGAAGATGGAGAAGAAAGATGCACATACATAGGCAAAGATGTGTCAGTAGAAGAGAAAGAAGAACTAATACAATTGATCCGAGAATATCGAGACGTATTCGCATGGACATATAAGGATCTCAAAGGTGTGGAAACCTCGATTTGTCCTCATAGAATACCAATGACATCAGATGTGAAACCATCAAAACAATGCCCTTATACATACAATGAGGTCTATGCTGCTAAAATTAAGGAAGAAATACACAAGCTACTAGTGGCAGGATTTATATATGAAATAGAACACACCGAGTGGGTATCGCCACTAGTTGTTGTGCCTAAGAAGAACGAAAAACTGAGAGTGTGCATTAACTTGAAAAAGGTCAATGCAGCCACCATACAAGACAGCTACCCATTACCCATCACTGACCATCTATTGGAAAGAGTAGCGGGAAAAGAAGTCTATAGCTTCTTAGATGGATTCTCTGGATACAACCAAGTAGCTGTTGCTACTGAGGATCAACATAAGACCGCATTCGCGATCGAATGGGGAATCTATGCTTTTCGAGTGATGCCTTTTGGACTCACTAATGCGCTTGCTACTTTTCAATGATTGATGTATCATGTGTTCAAAGAATTCTTGAAGAAGAGCATGGAAGTGTATGTAGACGATCTATGTACATATTCCAATCAAAGACAAGACCACATTCCTGAGTTGAGAAAGATATTTAATAAATGCAGACAGTACAGAGTCTGTTTGAACCCTAAGAAGTGTGTCTTCATGGTACGGCAAGGGAAGATTCTAGGACACATAGTCTCTAGAAACGGAATTTCCACAGATGAAGACAAGATTAAGGTCATCTTAGAGCTTCCTAGACCTAAGAATGCGAAAGAGGTACAAGCATTTATGGGACATTGTGGATACTACCGTCGATTTATCCACATGTATGCCATAATCGCCAAACCCCTGTATGGACTCTTAACTCAATTCACTTGGACAGAGGAATGTGAGAAGGCTTTCAAGGAGTTAAAGAAGAGGCTTAGCACAGCTCCAATTCTGAAAACACGGAATTGGAACAAGCCTTTTCATATTCATGTAGATGCTTCTAATTACGCAAGAGGTTGTATCTTAGCCCAACCTACAGATGAAGGGAAGTTAGATCACCCAATTTCCTATGCGAGTAGACAACTGAATCAAGTTGAGAGGAATTATATGACTACCGAGCGAGAAGGATTAGGAATGGTCTATGCAGTGAAGAAATTTAGACACTATCTCTTAGCCAACAAATTCAAGTTCTTCATAGACCATCAAGTTTTGTTGTACCTAGTCAATAAGCCTTGTAACACAGGAAGATTGGTAAGATGGTTTCCACTATTGATGGAATTCGACTTTGAAGTGATAGTGAAAAAAGGAAATACCCATGTAAAAGCAGCTCACCTTTCTAGATCAACACACGGAGAACCACCAAGTGGAGTACCCGATGATCTCCAAGACACTTATTTGTTTAATCTGGAAGTGTGTCCCAAGTGGGCAGAGAAACTAATTCCGATACTCACTCATGGCCCACAACACTCAATCGATAAAGAGAATAAAAAGGAAATTCTACAGTCAAGGAATTTACATATTATTGCGGGAAGTGTGTACTATAAGGAACCCAATGGTGTATTACTAAGATGTGTTGAGGAAGACGAACAATTGAAGTTAATTGAACAAGCACATGTGAACAAATGGAGGACACACAAAGGAACTCATGGAACTATTCGGGAATTAAAGCGATTAGGAGTATACTGGTCTGACATGCCTAAGGATGTCCATGACTATGTAAGTAACTGTGCAGAATGCCAGGAGACTATCCCTGAGGATCACATGTCCATACCTTTCTCAACGATAGCACCCAATTGGAGCAAAACATTGGTAAAATTCCTAAAGACAAGAGAGCACGAGGAAGGAGTTAGCTTGGCAAGAAGATGATCCCTAGAAGAGATGAGCAAAGATTATATACTTATGGGAAGACAATTGTTTAGAAGAGGAAAAGACAACCAATTACGATTATGTGTGCATGAAGGAGAATATTTGCCCATATTAGAGATGGCACACGTAGGTGCGATAGGAGGTCATTTTTCAGCTGAGAGAACCGTAAAAATGATCCTCTTCACGGGCTTGTGGTAGCCAACTTTACATATGGATGCCAAAACATATGTACGAAGCTGCGAGACATGCCAAACGGCTAAATACCTGATTTGGAGAGATGACATGCCATTGAGACCTATGGTTTGTGCTAGAGCATTCTCTAAATGGGGTATTGACTTCATAGCACCCATTAACCCACCGGCAAAAGAGTCACATGTCGAATATATCATAGTAGCCACAGATTATTTGACAAAGTGGGTAGAGGCAAGGGCTACTAGAAAGAATGATGCTCAAACCACGGCTAAGTTTCTTTTTGAGCATATCTTCACTCGTTTCGGATTACCAATTGAGATTGTGAGTGACCAAGGAACGCACTTCATTAATGAAGTGATAGAGTCTAATGAATGAGTTCTTAGTGATCCATAAAAAATCAGCCCCATACCATCCCCAAGCCAATGGTCAAGTAGAAAGTTCCAATAAGGTATTATGCACAGTATTGACAAAGATTGTCAATCCTGGGAGGAGGTCTGACTCGGACAAGCAATTGCATCATGCAATTTGGGCCTTCCGAGTCGCATACAAGACTGCCATTGGAACTAGCCCATTCAATTTGGTGTACGGGCAGAATGCAATTTTGCCAATTGATTTTTAATCCCCACTTTGAGAGTAGCCCAACAGTATAAATGGACCGAACATGAATTATCCCAACAACTAGACCAAATGGAGAAGTTGCATGAAACTAGGTTGCAGGCTGTCGCAGGAATATATGCAGCAAAGAGAAGACAAAAGGAATATTATGATGCACATATAAAAGACAAAGGACTTAAAGAAGGAAGACCTAGTCCTGGTTTACATCTTAAAGCAACATGCCAAGAAGTTACAAAAACACGGATATGGACCTCTGATCATAAAAAGGATCTCTACTAGTGGAGCAGTTAATCTAGCCACTTTAGATGGAGACATTCTTCCTAACTACATAAGCAGGTGTAGAGTGAAACAGTTCATCGAGCCATTGATGGATCAAATGTTAGCACGTCTTGTAGGTGCACAAAAGGAAGAAAGAGGAAGAATGGATTAGAGATAAGGCACGACAGGAAGCCCTAGAACGCATCAAGAAACAGAAAGAATGGATTAGGCAAAGAGATGAACGGTATCTCCAAGGAGAAGAGCCTATCCCTATGGGTAATTACCAAGTCCATAAGTCTGACACTACTAATGCCTACATGTCACAACCTTATTTAAGCCTAGGGATTGGCAAGACAGAGTACAAATTGATAGATGCCTTGATAGCCTCAGGAGTAGGACTTAGTTGCATACGTAATACGGTCATACAAGATCTTCAAACGATTATGACTCCCATGAAAGCTCATATAATAGGAATTGGAGGTCAAATCATAGAATGCATGGGAGAAACTATTGTGTCCCTCCACCTAGGAAATTCTTCCATGGAACAACGAGTCTTAGTGTGCAAGGATGAAGACTTAATAGAAGATGTGATCCTAGGACAGGATTGGATAATTGAAAATGAAGTAAGCATTCACCTAGCTCAAGGATATATTTCAGCCAAGATAGAGCACAAGGAAATTTTTAGTCTATTAGGGGAGAATCCTCATAGAAACCAAAAGCCATCAAGCGTGCAAAAGACCGCAAAGAAGAGCTATTGGAACATGATTCCAGCCCCAATACCTCAGAAACAAAACTGGAAGAAGCAGAAAGCTCAAACCCTAATGTGTCCAAGGAAGAAGTGAAATCATCCTATTCAATTGGTGAATGGCCAGACACTAAGGGGACCAACTCTCATGGAGTTTCTCACATGACAAAAGGATCACCAATGTGGACAACAACACCCAGATACTCGCATCAAGGAACGGTCAAATTCAAATGGGTACGCAAGGATCAAGTGCAGAAATCAGAGATGTCAACACCAACTCATGAGGAGAAAAAGGAGAACAAAAAGTCAGCTTCACTGAAATCCAAAACAACAAGACTCTTGCAACTATGGCCCCCGGATCCTTTGATTGAAGCTCAGAAGGCACGACAACAGATATGGATTCCCAAAAAGGTCACTCAAGCAGCCAAGCAAGAGATAAGCCAACAGGAGGATGCATTACATCGAGACACTCAAATAATGCAACCAAGACAGACTCGTCGTAGAAACATGAAGAGCAAAACTTCAATCACTAGGACATCAAAAGAAATACATGAAGTTTGAAGGACCAGGAAGAAGACACGGACTATCAACATGACTACGAAGTGGATTTGGAAGCCAAAGCAACTATAAGGAATGGATCACCACAACAACAAAGATTCCAATTGCACTCATGAAGTATCAAATGCACCTAAAGTATGCATAGTAGGGCCACATTATGAGGCCAAGCATTCGGCACTTGCTGTACATAATGAGGTTAGCGGTGCACATTCTCCAATGGGGAATAGGTCATAGCTTCAACTTCCTTAGGAATGGACATACTATGTAAATAAATAAATGCTTCGGCTATAGTAATACTTGTTTTCTTTCAGGAAAAGAAATAAAAAGATGTGGTCAGAGATCTCACTTGTAAAATCAAGAGAAACGGAGTGACGGAGCGACGACATGTCACTGCAATGCACGGCACAATTGCTAGGTTTTCAATTGAAGCTAATGCACTTTTCATTACAATTGCAGATGGCATCTGAAGATTTCGAAGCAACAATTCAGGAGGAAGTATTGGAATTTCCTCTTCAGAGTATAACCAAAGCAAAGGGACATTGGTTTAGAGAAGATCAACCGGCTGGGGAGTATCTCTTCTTGGTGACTATCAAAATCATGGATACAGATCATCAATTTCTGGTCATGTCCCAAGATTTTAGAGTGGTGCATGAACTCTCGTCTACGATCGACATCATGAAGAAAGCGGCATACACAAATATTTTGAACTGCCGATCTACAAGCCCGACTTTCAAAGATGCACAATTAATCTGACTCCTTACATACAGGAAAGGCTATTCGAGGCAAAGAAGCAATGGAACAGCAAGAAGTTCCTCAATGGCAGTGTAGCTCTGACAATATTTATTTACCATGCTTTAGGCATTAGAGTGCATCTGCAAGAAATGCCATCATCGATTGCCATCGCTAAGTATGCCAAAGTCGCCACAGTTCCTGAAAAGAAAAGAGGAGTCAAGATTGTTGAAGAAGCAAAAACTAGCTCTCAACCCAGGATGAGAGGTACAAAGAGATTCAGGGAGGTAAAGCAAGTAGAAGAAGAAGTTCCAGCAACAAAAAGGGCACATGTACTTCCGAAGAGCAGGATTGAAGAACAACGGTCTATTACAGAAGAAGACTTAACTAAAGCCCTGGAAGATACACACCAATATACAGAAGGGCAAGTTAATCTACCAATCCAAGGGCACCATTACCAGCAGACCCAACAAGAAGTAGAAGTTAAAAAGAAGCTCACCAAAGTCCATCGATACAGAGAATTAGGGTTGGAAAATTCAAGCTCATCTTCGGATGCACAAGAAGAACCCGACACATCCTTATTGAATGTGGATATTCAAAGTGAATCAAAGGATGATGGACAATGGGAGGAACTTAATGCAGTCGACTACAATGAAGCAGAGGAAGGCATGAAGATGAATGACAACACTGTCCACACCAATCAAGACACAGGGAACATAGAAGGAAACCAAAAAGGCATACATGTCATCCAGATCAATGAGATTACCAAGATTCAAATCAAAGAGACGACAACTAAAGGAGAGGAATCCCTCAAGAATCCAAAAGAAGAATCAAAAGAAGCGAGAGTGGAAGAATCGGAACCCTTTACTCCAATAAGGTTTGTGGCAGAACCTTCCCCCATGGATGTCACCTTTCAGGGGTGTGCCACTAAAGTTATTGACTTGGATGAGCAACGAAAAGAACCAGAAATTCAACTACAAATCAGACAACCACACAACGAGACCATCCATGTAGAGCAAGGAAAAGATGTACACATAGGAGAAGCTCCAAGCATACCAAGAACATGGTTGAATGTAGACATCGCTCAGCTCAAGCCCGTAGTGCAAGACATGATCAGAATCGCAATGGACACGCAACCAGATGGAGATTGGGCAGGATCCAAGGATGATGGAAGAAGTACATCAGGTTTTCTAGCATTAACAGGATCAAAGCTTGTTTCTTAGAGTTCCAAGAAGGAACCTAGAGTAGCACTTTCCTCAACTTAGGTTGAGCATAGAGGCTTGACTTAGCCACTCAAGAAGCTATATGATTGAAGGAGCTATATTCAAATTTGGGTCTTTTGAGTTCTGAACCGCACATATTTGGAGATAACATACATTCAATGCATTTAATAGCAAACCCTATATACCATGTAAGAACCAAACATAAACAACATGGGAAAGGAGTTTAGGAGGACAAGATATAAATATATCACTAAGTTTGGAATGCATGAAAATAATTCTTCAAAATTCTCCATCAAGATAACTCAAGAAGATCACCTCCAATCAATGTGAAGACCCTTTCAAACAAAGCATCAAATGCTTGTCAACAGATCAAGAGAAGCTCGCTTATCTCTTGTCACAATGCACAAACTCAGCTTTGATCAACCAATCTTCTCCAAGCACCCAATAAAACAATTTTTATCTTCAATCTCTCAAAAGATCTCGAGAAATGAAATCATAAAAAAACACTCATATTAGTACATGTGAAGAGGTGATGAGATATATGCAGTGATGAGTTGGTGTTGCAACAAACCTGCTCTAGACCATCCAATATGACTTCAAGGATGCCTTATGTACTTTCTTAGCTTCACAAATATGCATAAAGAGTCATGGTCCTTTGGAACATCATTGTCAAATGATTGCATCAAAACAGATGACTTCCATTTTACCAGAGTTGAAGAAACTTTATATTTTGAGAACTGAAGGTCACAAGAACATGCTCAAAGCTCACAATTAGCATGAATTGACTAGTGAGCTTTTCCACACATCACATTGAAGTGTATAGCTAACAAAAGCAAGTTACTTGATGAATTTAGCTGGATCATGTTTAGCAATTCTAGGGAGGCACCCTAACTTTTAAAGAGCAAGATGAAGTGCAAACATAGTCAACTTCAAGAATTCATAAACTGATATTTATTGATCCAATTACAATGAAACTTGATATGTAGATACAAAATATTTCTATCTAAGGGATCCAAGTAAAAATGTAGTAATTGGATTCTCATACATAGAGAAACATACCAAACAAGTTCACTATGTACTTCAAGGTATTGTAGTAGCAGATAGAGAATGAGTAATCAAGATGTATGAATCATAATGTGCATTGATATTGCACATATGGTAGAAGGAGATATGGAGGACATCTCTAGCTTGAGGTGAGAACAATGTATGCTCAAAACCCCATCTTAAAACTCTTACAAAGGCTCACTCACCACATGACTAGCAGGAGATGTATATATATACGAGTTTAAATTTGAATATGGTGAGTCATAAACCTAAAAGTGTTCCTAGACTTTAGCAATGATTCAAATTTCATTCCAACTAAGAAATTTGTGGATTTATGCTTACTCTTATCAAGATTCCATCTTCTTTTGGACTTTTACAATTAAGTAAGATAAGTACATAGCTTTTACTTTTGGAGGATTTACAAACATGTGTTCACATGAACATATTTATGTGAGACATATCACAAGAGCATTCCATGAGCTAAAAAAAAGCACTTAGGCTTGCTAATTGCACCAAAAACTTGCTCTCAAGCATAAAAAGCTTGAGTCTTCAATCCCTCAATATTTTTTTGCAATCGAATCATTGATTTGAACCTCTTTAGCTTGACTCCATCCAATGCCTTTGTCATCATATCTGCACATTGTTGATGAGTTCACACATATGATAATGGAATCTCCTTACTTGTAATCATTTCCCTGACATAATGATAATGCACTTCTATCTATTTAGTCGTGGTATGATAGATTGGGTTAGCAACAAGATGCAATGAACTAATGTTATCCCCAAAGATATGATTAGATGACTTAAGACCTAAATCAGAGTATAAGGTCTTAATCCACATTGCATCCTGAGTTGGATTTGCAATTCTTCTATACTCATCCTCAATTGATGAGAGTGCAATGGTGGTTGATTCTTTGAGGACCATGAAATCAACTTTGTACTTGCAAAGGTGAGGTATCCAGATGTGCTTCTCCTATCATCTTTAGAGCCTGCCCAATTTGCATCAAAAAATAGCTTGATGTCTATACCAGAGGTATAAGGATAATACATACCTTCACTGATGCTTCCCTATAGGCATTTGAGGATTCTTTTGGCTACTTCCATGTGAGTTTTCCTTGGAGTACACATGAATTGAACCAAGTCACTTACTCCATAGCAAATGTCTATCATGGTTAATGTAGCATAAATCAAAGAACCAACTAGACTCTAATAACTAGTTACATCCTCAATTTTCTCACCTTCATGAGCACTTAATTTCAAGTTCGTCTCCATAGGAGCACTTTCAACCTTTGAATTCTCCATTTTGAATTTTACAAGAATGTCTTTGATGTATTTCCTCTAAGTAAGATACATACCTCTTTTTGTATATACTAGTTCCAATTCTAGCAAGTATGTGAGTAGATCTAGATCATTGATTTTGAACTCCTCTTTCATTTGAAGCTTGATCTTTCCAATTCCTTCGCATCATTACTTGTAATTATAATGGCATCAATGTATACGCATAGGTATATGACTTGTGATCTGTTCCTCTTGATGAAGAGGAAGGATTTGTTTTGTTCACATTGAATCCCTTATCCTACAAATAGGTAATTAATATTTGATTCCAATCCTTGCTTCAACCCATACAAAGCTTTTCTTAACCTCCACACATAATCAAAACATGATGAATCTTCAAAAGTAGGAGTTTGAGCCATATATACCTCCTCAAATACCCATCCATTTAGGAAAGAATTTGTTACATCCATTTGATAAATTCCAATCCTTGGAAGATGCAACATTCATAAGTATCCTGATGGTAGGCATCTTTGCAATGGGTGAAAAGGTTTCTTCATAATCAATACCTTGTGTTTGTGCATATCCTTTGGCTACAAATCTTGCTTTATACATGTTTATAGATCCATCAAAATTTTTCTTTACCTTGTATATCCATCTTGAGCCTATGATATTCATAGATGGCATCTTGGGCACCAATTCCCAAGTTTCATTTTCATGTAAAGCATCTATCTCTTCATCCATGGCATTCATCCATTGAGAATTCTTCTTTGCTTCCTCATATGATAAGCATTATTCATAATTTAACTTGTGCTAGATGTATAGAATGTTTAGTAATAGTGAAGTATTATATCCATACATTTTTAGCTTTCTCATTTCTCTAGTTGACCTTCTAATTGTTTGTTGAGAGGATTTTGCCACATCCCTCAACTCCTACACCTTGGCTTTGTCCTTAGAGTTCCAAGAGTTGACTTCTCTTCTTGGAGTCTTATAATCATCTTTTGAATCTTTTGATGCTTCTAGTGTATGCTCATTCCCCTTTCATAGAGTTGGAAAGTCCTCCTCTAGGTCATAAGGTAGTTTGATCCTCCTACAATCATCTTCAAAACATGACTTTTTTCATCAAACACAACATCTCTACTTACAATGAAACTTTTTTTCTTTAATTGTACAACCCATAACCTTCCTAATTAAGGTCATAGCCAATGAAGATGCATTTCTCTACCTTTGGGTCCAATTTGCCTCTAATCTATGAAGTTATAGACCCAAAGATCTTGCAATGATAAAGACTAGTTCTCCTTCCATTCTGAGGTTCAAGATGATTTCCTTTGTGTCCATTACACATCATCCTATATGAATTCAATGATCTAGACAAGAGAACAAATAGAAATTTATTTTAACAATAAAGAATCGTCATTTTTATCATAACAATTAAAACATGTATGACATCCACACCCTCCAAATCTACATCTCCTCTGGTAGGTGCAAATATAAGAATCCATGGGTTAGGAGCAACCATCCTTGCAACATCAATCATATTGAAGCACCTAAAAAAGTTATGGATGAGAATCATCCATCGCATAAGTTTGTTCATCCTTTTGGGCATTTATTTGCATGCATAGAACCTTGACATAGTTTGAATCCACATAACATCATCCACTGATACATATATAGCATCATTATGAAATACATGGAGAGCATCATCAATAAATATATTTACAACATCATCATCACATACATTCATAGCATCACCCTCAAGTACATTCATATCATCATCAAATATATTATCAACTTCATCATGGATCACAAAAGACCCTAGATGTTTCTTCATAAACATGTACGTGTTTCCTTGTATAGATTCTACATAATTATCTTGTTTTGTTGCATCAATTAATATTTTTTATATTTCATCATCAAGAAGTCCTACCATAAATTCCTTATAGACTACATATGCATCCTCTACATTATAACCTTCATATATATCTTGATATGCACCATAAATTGACATTAAACTTACTTGATATGATTGGTGGGATCCATTAACTGTAGATGAAGCCAACATGGAGTTTTTTAGAATTTTGTTTGATTTGTTCAGGTTTGTGCAAGAAATCATGTAGCTTGCACCTTTGATTTGCAACCTTAGTCCAAGGTATCTTCTTTTTCCTCTAGAAAGCTCAAAACCTCTCTCCCTTGGATCCTCACGGACAATTTCCCCTTAGCTATATGCAAGGTAATTGAATAGTCATAAATCCAATCTTGCCCTAGGATGAGATCTTCTATGAGATCCTTATCCTCACATAGTAGAAGAGTATGCATCATGGTTGAGTTCTCTAAGTCAATGGGGACACATAACTCTGCCTCAAATTTAATTTGGTTGCCTCCTATTCCAATCATGGAGGCTTCAAATGGAGAGAGCTCTAAGGCAAGATCATTGGTAATTGGTAATTGAATGGTTTTCAAAGGTGTTCCGATATCTATCAAGGAGTCAATTGAAATACACTCTTCATCATCAATACCTAGCTTTAAATAAGCTCTTCTATCGAGAAATGTTTTTCCTTCACTTATCCATCCTTGATGGTTATCCATTGAGGTTAATTTTTCATATTGAATCTAGCTCGCATCCTTTCTTTGAATCCACTCTTTTTGTTTCCTGATTCATTCTAATGCTTCTTATCATGCTTGTTCTTGTACTCTCCTCTTTTTTTTTTTTTGATCTTGAGGCAAGTGTGATAACATTTTTTTCAATGAAAATATTCCTATAAAGCTGAACTTAATACCCACTAATATATGTTGGTGCAATTAAAACCAAGCCCACATACTTGGTTAATTAGCTTATGCTTGATTTATTGGCATAACATATGCAAGGCTTCATGAGGGAATTTATCCTATACTTTAGGATTCACCTTTTAGGTAGAAGTTTGAATTTGAATTCAAACTTTGGCTCCAAGTATAACTATAAGAAGAGGATCTAAAAGACCCACGTGTATCTCGAGCCTATGAGATCATTTTGAAGGACATTCATTGTAAATTCAAAGCTTACCTCATATCTCATTCAGCTCTCACACATTGAGCAATGTATAATTGCCAATGACATTGTATTTGTACATGATTTAATACATATACGATCATTACATTCTCATTTCACTACTCTATTATAACTCCATCAGAACAGTGATCTTCTCAGAGCTTGTTCTTAGTGTGTAGTTGATCGTTTGCTATGATTTAAAGCATGGTAGAGTCAGCATACTATTTATTACATGGATACAAAGTTTCATTCACATTGCTTCTCGGGATCATGAGATATTACCATATCTTTGCTTACTGGTCTGTTGATTGTTGCAGCCCGTGAATGTCGAGATGATGCTATGATGGAAAACTTTTGGATGGAAAGATGGAGATATTTTGTCTATCTACACTGAACATTTTTTGTAATAACTATTACTTATTCATTCACTTGAAACGATTCCTGAAGATACCTTGCACAAAATATCCTAGGAGAGATGATTTGTTAGATAAACTTCTTGGAGCACGTATCTTTAGCAAAGTTGATCTTAAATCTGGATATCATCAGATATGAATGACAGAAAATGACATTTACAAGACTTCCTTTAGAACTCAAACTAGTCACTTTGAATTCATGGTAATACCTTTTGAACTCACCAATGCACCTGCTACATTTACACACATGATGAATAACATTTTTCTTGGGTACCAAGCTTTTGTTCTTGTTTTCTTTGATGATATACTTGTCTATAGTGAGAATGATGATGACCATGCAAATCATTTAGCAATATTCTTCAATTTGTTATGCAAAGAAAAACTTTATGTTAATCTTGAAAAGAGTTATTTTTTCCAAAATGAATTAGACTATTTAGGACATATTGTTTCTAGTCAATGCGTTCATGTAGATCCAAAGAAAATTAAAGTAATTGAAGAATGGCTTGTACCTCAATCTATGAATGATGTATGCTCTTTTCTAGGGTTAGCTAGTTTTTATAGAAATTTTGTAAAATATTTTCTTATTTAGCACCCACTCACATTACTATTGAAGAAAAAGTTAAAATTTGCATGGGGATGAGCACAACAATCTTTTGAAAAACTCAAACATGCACTTTCTCATGCACCTGTTTTGCAATTACCAGATTTTGCACAACCTTTCCATGAAGTTACAGATGCAAGTGGTTTAGGTATAGGTGTTGTATTAATGCAAAATGATCATCCCATTGCATTTGAAAGTAAGAAAGTTAAACCTTCTGAAAAGAATTACAGTACATATGATAAGGAACTTTTAGTTGTTGTGCATGCTTTAAAAATTTGGAAACATTACCTTATGGGTTCCAAAGTTCTAATCAAAACAGAACAATAGGCTATTAAGCATTTATTAAATCAACCATTGATTTCAGATAGACACATTAAATGGGCTTCATTCATACAAAACTTTCTGCCTATGATTCAATATCAACCTAGCAAAGCTAATGTTGTAGTTGATGCCCTTAGTTATTTCCCATCCCTGCAAACAAATATTTTTTCAATCAATAATATTTTTGCTATTCATGTTCATTCATTTCATGACATGATTCCTACTTATGAATTTGATTTGTATTTTTCACAAACATGGAATGCTTTCAATAATTCTATGACATTCACTGAGGATCACTACACTTTTCATAATGGAGTCTTGTATTTCCAACACAAGTTATGCATCAGGAAAGGTTTTAAAGAACTTGTTATGAAAGAGATGCATGATCCACCATATATGGGTCATAGGGGCATACAAAGTACTATTTCTACATGTAAAGAATTTTTCTTTTGGCCAAATATGGAAAAGGATATTGCACATTATGGTTCCCATTGCATTGTGTGTCAATGTGCCAAACGACATCATGGTAAAGCATTTGGATTATTAATACCACTTCCCATACCTAACGGACCATGGGAACAAATTTCTATGGATTTTATAACTGGTCTTCCGAAAACTTCATCTCATAATGATATGATTTGGACAATTGTTTATAGGTTTGGTAAACATGCATATTTCATTCCTTGTAAAAAGACTCTTTCTGCACCTCAAGCTTCTAAGTTATTTATTAAATGTATTTTTCTGCATCATGGTTTTCCAAAATATATTCTTTCAGATCGAGATGTTCGTTTTTGTAATCACTTTTGGGTTGCATTATTTCAAAATTTAGGTTCTAAAATAGACTTTAGCTCTGTATTTCATCTTTAGAGTAATGGACATAGTGAGCTACAAATAGTACTATTTTAGATCTATTATGTTGTTATTATTTAGATAATCCAAGTAATTGGGATGATAAAATTCCTTTATTATAGTTTGCATATAATAACACAACACATACCACTATTGGATGTGCACTGTATGAAATTGTTTATGATAAAAAGCTTCCCACTCCCATGACTCTCACTCAAACTAATATACCTATGGTTGACTCTTTTGCACAAGATCAATTTCAACACTTCATGAGGTTCATGAGCACATTAAAAAGAGTCAAGAACATTACATGCATAATGTTAATAAGAAATCAGTAGCTAAATAGTTTAATGAAAATGACTTTGTATGGTTACGAATAATTAAAAGATGTTTGAAAAATATTTCACAACATCCTAAGGTTAAACTTGCACCATGTTATTATGGACCTTTTCATATTATTCAAAAAATTAATGAGAATATTTTTAGATTAGACATACCTTCTCATTGAAATATACATAATTCTTTTCATATTACTTTAAATTCCATGCATGTGTTTTTACATGGAACAATCTTATGATTGTTCAATGATAGGACATGTGATTGGCCATCCATGTCTATTTTATTTTTATCAAGTAAGGTCAGTTGCTCATCAACTGGGAGGCATGTTGTACTTTATGGAATAATGGAATGTTATATGGATTTTAATGTCTTGAGGGTTTTAATGTGATTTGTGTTTCGATTTAGCAAGTGAAGCCTCATGAGGATGTGAACACACTTGGACTTATTTACTTTTTAACATATTTAGAAGAATATTTAGAAGATATTGTTTTATTTTTTTTTTATAATAGATCGCTTTAGAAAGCGATATTTTTCTAAAAATAGTAGATCGCTTGAAAAGAGATGATTTTGTAAATAATGCAGATTTTCATAAATGCATGCTTTTCGAAGCATCATCCTCATGTATCTTCTATTCAAGACATAGTAAAAAATACCTATAAATATACATGCTCTGATAGACTCGTCCATCAGATTATGTGGGGGAAGATTATACGCAATCTAGCATCAAGTCTCTTGTCTCTTTCTATTCTCTGAGTACTTTTGTGAGGTTTCGTTTCAGTACTATCTTTTGCGTACGTGCATCTGCAGGATTTGGTCAACAGAAAGGTAATCGAAATGCCTTAACATTTGAGAAGTTATTATTTGTTTTGTTGCAAAAAGACCAATCTAGGTAGAACATGTCCATTATGCATGTACCAGATCAAGTTTTCTTAGCTATTTAGAAGGGCAAAGGTAAATGGAGCTCATCTATTAGTAAGCAAAAATCTACTAATTCTACACAATCAAAAAAGGAACATAAAGAGTAGAAAATGGATATAAAGAAAATGATCATATCATAAAGAGTTATCCAAAATTGGTTGCAAAAGAGGACAAGAAAAAAGAATCCTAGAATGGTTGTTGCAAAGATCTCTACACCCAAAACAGAGTGTCCTAATCTTGTGCAGAATGAAGAATGGGCATTTACTATTGTTTGCAGTTACGACCCATCTTCTCATGAATAGTGTATGTCTGCAGTAGACTCAAACGTTTGGTAGTTTGATAGTGGGCCAACCAAACATATTACCTCGATGTGCAATTTCTGTAGTTTATTGCTAATGGTATTTCTTTCACATTGTCAGATGCTTTGTTTGTGTGAGTGATCAAGAAAAATATGTTTTCAGTTTCAACATTAGCCAAGATCGGGTTAGTTATCAAATTTGTTGATCATAGATGTACAATTCATGAGTTGTCAAATGGCATTTTATGTTGTGGGATGTATAAGATCATAGACTATGCAAAAATCTATCAATGATTCAGCATGTACAGTTCAAGATTCTCAGGCTATCTCATATGCAAAGATTTGGCATGCACGCTTTGGTCATCTAAATTTAGTGACTTACATGAAGAAGTGTATGTTTTCCAGCCCCGTGGTTTTGTGTAGACAAGGCGTGAAAACAAAGTGCAGGTTGAAAAAGGCATTATATGGTTTGAAGCAAGCACCACATGCTTGGTATGAAGAGATACATGCCTACTTGATTGCACATGGTTTTGAAAATAATCCAACTGAGAGAACCTTATATGTTAAGTGTGCAAATGATGTGCTTCTGATCATTTTCATCTATGTTGATGACATGCTGCTCAATAGTCCTAATGAGAAGCATATTATTGATTTTAAGGCTAATTTGCATGCCTCTTTTGAGATGTCAAATTTGAGGCATTTGCATCATTGTTTGGGCATTCAGTTTATGCAATTTGATGGTGGAATAGCTCTGTGTCAAACAAAATATATTGACACACTACTATAGTGTTTTGGCCTTGAAGATTGCAAACCTATTGCCACTCCTATAGAAAACACGTTTTGAGTCTTCATGATGTTGGAGATGCATTTGATGTCATCCTCTATCAGTAGGTTGTTGGATGCTTGATTTACTTACGCATAACTCAGCCTGATATTCTGTTTGTTCTGTCACATGAGCAGGTTTATGCATTACCTAGGTGTCAAGCATTGGCAGGCAGTTAAGCGCATCTTTTGCTACTTGAGTGGTACTCGGATACTTGGATTGCTTTATCCCAAGGAGGAATCACTATTGTGAGATTTACATGCTTTTGTTGACTCTGACATGAATTGTCACTATGACACTCATGTGTCCACTAGTGGTTTTTGCTTCACGCTTGGTAGCTCATGCATACCTTGGTTGAGAAAGAAGCAGTCTACCGTGGCCACTTCTAGTTATGAGGCTAAGTATAGGGTAGCTTTCACAATGATTGTTGAGTGTGTGTGGCTCATACACCTTTTTCTTGATTTGGGCATTGGTCAATCTTCTACCACCACCATCTTCACTGACAATCAAAGCACATTGACAGTTGCAAGGAACCTTGTGTTCCATGATCGCAAAAAACACATTAAGGTGCATTATCATTATGTCAAGGAGAGGTTCTCTGTTGGGGAGATTAGTTTGACATATGTGCCCACACCGGATAACATTGCATATCTTTTCACAAAGGCTCTACCTTGGGAGATGTTTGAAGCTTTTTGCAAAGCTTTGGGCTAAGTTCCTTTTTTCAATTGATCTCTTTCCACATAGCTTAGAAATTTCTTATACATGAGTGCTAGATCCTTGTTCACCACATCACCCCTAGGGGAGATTTGTTGATATATTTTGGTAGTGATGTGTGTGAACACACTTAGGACTGCTAGGGCACTTTTATCCCTCTTTAGGAGGGTTTTTTCCCCCAACTTTTATATATGCCTATAACCCTAATGGGTCTCTTATCTTTTTTTTTTAATACAATTAGTATTGTGTGTTGTTCTCCAAGCTTCTTCTTCCTTTTGTTGTTTGCGTGCTTCTGTAGACCTCAAACTCTAGTAGGGTGATCTTGTAATCAGAAGTATAATTCTGAAATCTTCTCTTGTCTAGTCAAAGGGCACAATCTAGTGCTCCCCTGACAAGATGCACAAAATATTCATGTATATTGGCTAGAAGCAAAAGATACTCTTAAGAGAAGGATAAGAACTAATGCTAATTTTCCAAGTTGATAATATATGCATGCGATTGTGGTTTGATGAAGGAATTTTGCTCACTCATCAAATACACACTCACAAAATTTTGGCACCTATCATCCATATGTAGATTAGAAAAGCTAAGAACACTAATAAAAGGCATGCACTTTATTGATTAAGATAAACTAGTGATTTTCAGAGTAACTAGAAAACAAACCTTACATCATTATTACAAGAAAGAAGCCAATAAACAAGCAAGATTCAAATTAGAGATCATATTGTTTATTACACGTGCCAACAACATGGAGAAACTTCCTATAGTGATTAGATAATTTATAACATTTCATAATACTGAAGATGATTCGCATCAATGATTGTGAAACCAAAAGACAAATAGTGTTGATATATTTAGGTAGTGATGTGTGTGAACACACTAGGATCACCGGGGCACTTTTTTCCCTCTTTAGGAGGTTTTTTTCCCTCAGCTTGTATATACGCCTATTACCCTAATGGGCTACTTATCTTTGTACATTCTCTAGTAATACATTCAGTATTGTGTGTTTGTGCTCCAAGCTTCTTCTTCTTCCTTGTGTTGTTCACGTGCTTCCGCAGACGTCTAACTCCAACAATTGGTATCAGAGCAAGTTGTCGCTTCATCTAGGGCACCGTCGACACTCCTCTGTTTGCAGTCTCAGAATTGCACGAATTTTGGTGAGCATACTCAGTGTGTTTCCAAATCAAAACTGCTTTGCTTTGTGGTGCCGAAATTGAGACTTGAGCTCGTTTCGGCCTCCGAACGCACTATCACAGTGCTTGTGCAGGCTATTTCGTCTTTTTGTGCCAAAGGTATATACCAGTTTCTATTTGCCAGTATAAGCATCTTGAAGTCTGCTACAGGTCTAGAAGAATTCGTCTGGGCAATTCTGTTCAACTTTTTGAGATACAGTCAATTTTTCTACATCAAGGTATCTTAGTCACCGACCATGGCTGAAAGCAGTGATGTATTCCGTATGTTGACTGTTGAGGATAAGTTGGATGGTACCAACTACCCATTATGGGCTTATATGATGCGACATGTATTTGTTGCAAAAGGATTGTGGAACATTGTGCAGGGTGTTGAAAGACGTCCTGTTACACCTATAACAACAGGTACTACAAATACAGGTGCTGGAGCTGATGAAGATGATGTCGAAGATAATATTCTGTAGATTCCTATTCATGCTGCTGTTTTTGTTGCACCTACTGCAGAGCAGATTCGTTGGGATGGCAGAGATACCCAGGCACATGCATTGATAGCTTTGTCTGTGAAACGTGCCATTATTCCTCATATTCGCTCTTGCAGAATAGCTAAGGATGCTTGGGATACACTTACCACATTGTACCAAGCTAGGAATGAGGCTCGTGTTGCTTACCTCCGAAAACAGTTAGAGAGTGAGCACATGAATGAAGGTGATTCTATGGATAGTTTCCTAACGAAGATCAAAGACTTGAAGGAACAATTGATTTCTGTTGATGAGGTTATACCAGATAGCTCATTTGTGCAAAACGTTCTGAATGGTCTTCGTGATTCATATCAGAGTTTTGCTTCTACTCTTCGTTTGATGATGAAAGGCAATCCGAATGCCTTATCATTCGAGGAGTTAGTCTCTGTTTTGTTGCAGGAAGATCAGTCCAGGCAGAACAGGTCCATTATGCGAGTTGCAGATCAAGCTTTCCTAGCTAGTTAGAAGGGCAAAGGAAAATGGAGCTCTTCAACTAGTAAGCAAAAATCTGCTAATTCTGCATATTCGAGAAGCAAGATAAAGATGAGAAGAAATCAGAAAAGCAGAAATTGTTTTGTAAGTACTGTAAAGGGAATGATCATATCATAAAGAACTGTCCAAAACTGGCTGCTAAAGAGGCAAAGAAGAAAGAGGCTGGAATGGTTGTTGTAGAGGCCTCTATACCAAAAACAGAGTCTGCAAATCTTGTGCAGGAAGAAGAATGGGCGTTTACTACTGTCTGCAGTTTTGACCCATCTTCTCATGAGCAGTGCATGTCTGCAGTAGACTCAGATGTTTGGTATTTTGACAGTGGGGCAACCAAACATATAACCTCGCAGCGCAGTTTCTTCTCTTCACTCGAGCCTGCCCCTACAGGGAATACTGTTACATGCGCAACAACTCCTCTTATCCTGTTATAGGAGTTGGTAAGATCATTTTGACTACTGTTGATGGTAGTTCTTTCACTTTGTGAGATGCTTTATTTGTCCCAGGGATCAAGAAGAATCTGTTATCAGTTTCTGCATTAGCCAAGATTGGCTTGGTTATGAAATTTGTTGATGACAGATGTACAGTTCATGATCTGTCAAATCGCGATGTGATTATTGCTTCTGGCATTTTATGTTGTGGGCTATATAAGCTCATAGACTATGAAAGATCTGTAAATGATTTGGCATGTGCAGTAAATGATTCTCACGCTATGTTAGATGCAAAGCTTTGGCATGCGCGTTTTGGTCATCTGAATTTTGCTAGTTTGCTACGCCTGCAAAAATCTGAAATGGTGTCCTCTTTGCCCAAACTTGAGGCACCTGGAAAACATGTTTGTGAAGGCTGTATTTTGGGAAAAATGCAGCGTTCCTCCTTTCCAAAAGATGGTTCAGTTCGGGCTACACAGAAATTGAAGCTTGTACATAGTGATGTCTGTGGTCCTATGCAGACACCCTCTTTTGGAAATTACCTTTACTTCATGACTTTCATTGATGATTTTTCCAGGCATGCATGGGTATATCCACTCAAAGCAAAGTCCGAAGTGTTCATGTGCTTTAAACAGTTTTTGGTTTTGGTTGAAAATCTGTCAGCATGTGAAATGGGCACCCTCCGTTCTGATCGAGGGGAGGAATATATGTCTTCTGATTTTAATGCATTTCTAGCTGAACGTGGGATAAAACACCAGTGTACAGTGCCGTATACACCTCAACAGAATGGAGTTGCTGAACGGAAGAACAGGTCTCTCATGGAGATGGCGAGGTGTATGGTCAAGAGTCAGGCTTTACCTCATAGTTTCTGGCTTGAGGTTGTCATGTGTGCAGCATATGTACTGAACAGGCATCCCACTAAAGCACTATAGTCTATCACTCCATATGAGGCTTGGCATGATCGCAAGCCATCTGTTGCTCATCTGTGTGTTTTTTGTTGTTTGGCATACGCATTAGTGCCTGAACAACATTGCAGAAAATTGGATGATAAAGCAATAAAATGTATTTTTGTTGGGTACAGTTCTGAAAGTAAAGGCTATCATCTGTATCATCCACAGACTAAACGCATTCTGGTTAGTCGTGATGTTGTTTTTGTGGAAGATGCTATTCAGCCATTGCTTTCATGTACTAAGGAGACATCTATTAGCTCCAAAGATATGTATGATACTTTGATGCCTCTTTTTACAGGTGGACAGTCTAGTACTGGTCTTAATGAGGCAACTTCTCAGCCTTTGCAAGTTTAATATGATGATGCAGATCATTCCATTTCTGATGCAGATTTACATGATGCACTTGTTGATGAAAGAGCTGATATTGAGTAGGCAAAAACTATGCCAAAATAGCTGGTGCAGACTTTGCGTGACAGCAAATTAGATGCACCTTTGTCATATCGTACTCGTTCAGGCTCTCATAGTGCCTGCTTTGCATCACATTGCTATGCTATGGCTGCGTCTAGTCTCTGTGATGAGAATGAGCTTGTTTCTTTTGATGAAGCACAGAATTCAGAAAATTGGATGGCTGCTATGCAATCTGAATATGATGTTATAATGAAGAATGGTACATGGTCTTTATGTGACTTGCCTCCTGGCATGAAGGCCATTGGCACTAAGTGGGTATACAAGCTGAAGCGTAAACCTGATGGTACAGTTGACATGTATAAGGCTAGGCTTGTTGCAAAGGGTTATGTGCAGGAAAGAGGCATTGATTTTGATGAGACCTTTGCACCTACATGCCGTATGACTACTGTTCGGAGCATTTGTGCACTTGTAGCCCATCATGGTTGGAATGTACATCAGTTGGACATTAAAACAGCATTTCTGAATGGTGACTTGCATGAAGAAGTGTATGTTTTTCAGCCCTGTGGCTTTGTGCAGAAAGGGCATGAAAACCAGGTGTGCAAGTTAAAGAAGGCATTACATGGTTTGAAGCAAGCACCACGTGCTTGGTATGAGAAGATACATGCCTATCTGGTTGCATATGGTTTTGAGAATAGTCCAACTGAAAGCACCTTATATGTTAAGCGTGCTAATGATGTGCTTATGATCATTGTTGTCTATGTTGATGACATGCTGCTCACTGGTCCTATTGAGAAGCATATTGCTGATTTCAAGGCGGATTTGCATGCCTCATTTGAGATGTCTGATTTGGGGCATTTGCATCACTACTTGGGCATTCAGTTTATGCAAGTTGATGGTGGAATGGCTTTGTGTCAAACGAAATATATTGACACATTATTGCAGTGTTTTGGCCTTGAAGACTGTAAGCCTATCGCCACTCCTATGGAGACAGGTTTACGATTGAGTCTTCATGATGTTGGAGATGAATTTGATGTTGTTCTCTATCAGCAGGCTATTGGATGCTTGATTTACTTATGCATTACTCGGCCAGATATTCAGTTTGCTATCTCATAGATGAGCAGGTTTATGCATTGCCCAGGAGTCATGCATTGGAAGGCGGTTAAGCGCATCTTTCGCTACTTGAGTGGTACTCGGCTACTTGGGTTGTTTTATCCCAAGGGGGGATCACTACCACCAGATTTGCATGCTTTCTCTGACTCAGGTTAGGCTGGTTGCTGTGACACTCGTGTGTCCACTAGTGGTTTTTACTTCATGCTTGGTAGCTCATGTATATCTTGGTTGAGCAAGAAGCAGCCTACTATGGCCACTTTCAGTTGTGAGGCTGGGTATAGGGCAGCTTTCACAGCTACTATTGAGTGTGTGTGGCTCAGACGCCTTATGGCTGATTTGGGTGTTGGTCAGACTTCTGCCACCACCATCTTCACTGACAGTCAGAGCACATTGGCAGTTGCGAGGAACCCTGTGTTCCATGCTCGCACTAAGCACATTGAGGTGCATTATCATTATGTCAGGGAGAGGTTCTCTGCTGGGGAGATCAACTTGGCATATGTGCCCACGCAGGAGAACATTGCAGACCTTTTCACGAAGGCTCTACCTAGGGAGAAGTTTGAAGCTTTCCGCAAAGCTTTGGGCTTACTTCCTTTTGTGGAGTGATTTCCCCATAGCTTGGCACTTCCTTATACATGAGTGCCAGCTACTTGTTCACCGCATCACTCCCAGGGGGGATTTGTTGATATATTTAGGTAGTGATGTGTGTGAACACACTAGGACAGTCGGGGCACTTTTTTCCCTCTTTAGGAGGTTTTTTTCCCTCGGCTTGTATATACTCCTATTACCCTAATGGGCTACTTATCTTTGTACATTCTCTAGTAATACATTGAGTATTGTGTGTTTGTGCTCCAAGCTTCTTCTTCTTCCTTGTGTTGTTCGCGTGCTTCCGCAAACATCTAACTCCAACAAATAGTCACTCCTAAAAAAAATCCAAATTATTTTTTAGGATGGGGAAAATTAAGAGGTCAAATGCATCAAAAACATAAGTAAAAACCAATAAACAATACATAAAATAAATAGTAGATCTAGAAGATATCCATCTATCTACTCAAAAGCTTTTGACAAAAATGAGGATAGCCATAGACATATAAAACAAAATCATACAAGGGCCAACTCACTGCCAGCATACATGTATGAAGATTCAACAGCTATGTTTATAGATATGGAACAAAGACACTATGATTATACATATGGAACAATTGGATATTTGTACATTCCCTCACGCAATTTTCATACAATTATAAATATTGTGTGTGAGGTTCCATGAAATTAATGTTATAGAATAAGTTTGCATCATCTCATATTTATATAACTTGATAGATCAAAGATCCAATGAAGGAGATATGGAGATTTTGAATGAGAAGATGATAAAGAAAATTTTCACCTATACGTTTCATGAAAGCTACATTAACTTATTTCCTAACATAAGATAATTGAATCAAGCTACTAAGATGGTATGAAAGCTTCCTAAAGTGAATCTCTACCTTGACATCCTGGGACTAGCATACGATCTATATTGTGATATATACTTCTTCAAAGAAGACATGCACACAAATTAGGAAAAGTGATTAGTACAACAATGGTGCAATTTTGAAAGTTATAGATGGAGAATGGTGAATAATAGAAGACAATTGGGATTATTTAGAGACCATCTGTCGTAAGGAACTAATATCATAAAATGCTATTGCTTTTGGTTGAAAAGCACTTGATTAGAACATTTTGATCCATGTGTATATATGGAGACGGAAGAGTGCAACAAAGTAAAGGCTATGAGGTGCACCTCAACATCAAATCCATTTCATTCTCCGATTGGTGCACATGTCGTACTCTAATTGCATGTGTTCTAAGATGGTGTGAGATGCAGAACTATTACAGAGCTTAAGGATGGCATTGAGGGGGGATGGATGTCAATCAAAAAACAGGTGTTTGCACCACTTAGATAAGTAGTTGTAACAATCGAGAATAAAGTTTGCTTGACAACTTTGTGCATGCGATGAAAAGAGACGTACTTCGAGCTATGAAAAAATCAACAAGAGAGAGGAGATATTGGGCAAAATATAGCTTGTCCAACTTAGTTCAATTACTTTTTATTATAGTAGTTAGTATCGGGATCTCTTCCCTTTATTCTATCAAACAACAATTAAATATTATTCATCATTTGAGAAGTTAGATCTAAACACAATTATCATTCTTGCTTTTTTCTCCCTCTTTCTTGCTATGTGCATTTGTAGTGTACTATTGTGTATTTCTTCATCTATAACATCAACTTCAAAATTTGTACTACAATTTATGACACCTACTTTTGATGATATAATGGCTACTAGTTGATTATGAGGATGTCATGTGTAGTTGTTTGCAGTTGTTGTATCTGAATGCATAATAATCTCTTTTTCTCTCACCAAAGCTCTATGCTTCAGCCTTCTTCACCACAGAAAGAGTTCTTGGTAAATTTCTCTCTAAAAGAGATGCTAACAATGTGTTCTTGCTCCATATTGTGTCTGAATTTTGAGATGTCTCAAAGTACAGGTGTATGCAAAAGGGAAAGATTCAAATCATACAGATCAGGTTGAATGGTGGATCCAATAGAAGATAAAGGTAATATATGTGAATGATATTGACACTATAATTTATTTTATACCACGGGTTGACTTTGTTTATCATTCTTTTGAAGTATGAAGTCCAAAGAAGTGGCACAATAATAGAGGAGACAATGATTTATTCTCATTTCACTTTCCGTGAAGAATAGAAAAGTAGTACTAAGAAAATATAAACACTTTCTATCTATTCTTTGAGTTTCTAACGTCTTTCGAGAAAATCATTCATCAAGCCATGTATGTTATATTTAATTTGAATGTCATTCTTTTTTGTGGGCATAGTTTTCGTAGCTTTATGTGAAAGTATCACTCATTGGAGTGCTCAAATACTACCATCAATTGAATTGGGAACTACATAACCTAATAAGTGGAGTTAGAGAGGGATATGATGGATGACCATCTTGTATGGTTCAACAAGGGCTCATTAGAAGATTTCACTCCATCAAGCATATAGGGAATTGAAGGCTTCCCTGAAGTATTTGTTCCTTTCTCCTCGATATTGGTTCTTATTTGGATCACACTATACTTGTCAATATTGAATTCACCTTTCCATGAAGTGAAGTTCTCTTTATATGTAATGGTGATTCTTTTGAGGCCAAATGGTGGTTCCTATTATCTGTGACTATGTTCATTCATGATGATCATTTAAGGTGACATATTAGTTACTATTCTTGACTAAAGAATATCTGGATATTAGATTTATATCATCTAAGCCACTTTAGAGTATTTACTGTCCAATAGCAATCGAAAACTCTCATAAGAATGATAGCTCTCTAACTCAACAATCCAAAGGTAGTCAAGTAACCCCTCCAGCTTGGGTTTTTATGTCATGTAACAATGCCACTTCAAGGAGACCAAGGCAAAGAGCCCAACAAGGCCACGGCAAACACCCCTTTGCATGTTGATGTCAAGAAGTTTGTATATGCCTTCGAACTGTTGAAACTATTTGTTGGCCTTCAGGCTATTCAAACAAGTTACCTCGTTTGGCTTTAGGGTTGTCCCTTCTCCAATCTCTACCTTAGCAAGCCTTCGGGATTTATATTCTAGTAGTTGCTAGGCATCTAACCCCTACTTTGTGGGATACAAGAGGTCCATGGGTGTTATGCTCTCCTCCCATTGTACTTTCAATTGATTCAAGCTTAACCAAAAGAGTAGATCTCATTGATCAAACTTTCATTGAACCTTGTGACTAAATATGAAATCCTGCATCATAAACATGTAGATCAATGTGATAATTAGTCCTTTTCCAAGCAGCCATCAAAAAAATAGGGGACCAACCAGGTATGTCAACTACTATATCTACATTATATCAGTCTATGTCCAGATCATTGGATTCATGCAGGACGATGAACAAAAGTCAAGTGTATAAGTTAGAAGCAAAAGATACTCTTAAGCAGGACAAGAACCTATGCTACTTTCCAAGTTCACAATATACACATGAGATTCTGATTTGACGTAGAGCTTGTGCTCACTTAAGAAACACACACTCTAGCTAACAGAGAGGATCTGCTAGAGAACTTAACAGTACTTCACAAAAGTTAGGCACTCATCATCCATATGTAGATCAGACAATGAAAGGCATGCACTTTATT
This sequence comes from Ceratopteris richardii, assembly GCA_020310875.1. NCBI lineage: Eukaryota > Viridiplantae > Streptophyta > Polypodiopsida > Polypodiales > Pteridaceae > Ceratopteris > Ceratopteris richardii. The sequence goes on from CM035410.1 coordinate 116,110,645, forward strand.
GATCGAGATAAATGAGTAATTTTGAGAGTAACTGGGCTCAAACTTTTCACCTAATACTGTGGATTCACTGTCTATCGTGATTACAAGGATTCATAAACACTTCAGAACTATCAGCAAAAAGCAGTCAATAGATTTTCCTAAAAATGGAGCAAAGAGGGGTTCAAATAAGGGATTTGTTACACTTGCTGGCAACATAGAGAAACTTCATATAGTCAATAGATAATTTAGGGCATTTCAGATGAGCGAAGATGATTTGCATCAAGGGTTGTGAAACCAAAAGACAATAGTCACTTGTAAAAGATTTTGTTTTCAAGCTATTGTTAAGGACAGGGAAAATTAAGAGGTCAACAGCATCAAAAAGATACACGTAAAAGCCAATAGATAATACAAAAGACAAACAGGCATTTGGAGTAATAAAGCTAAAAGATATCCATCTATCTACTCAAAAACTACTGACAAAAATGAGAAAACCCAGATTTGTAAAACAAAATCATACAAGGGCCATGTCACTGCCAGCCTGCAGGTCTGAAGATTCAACAGCATAAAGAAACACCTTGTGTCTACTATACTTCCAAAACATCTAGGAACCAAAGCTCAGGAGTACATGCCTGTTTATTAATTGCCCTGACCAATAGCTAACCTGCAGGTTCGCGGATTAAAGAGCACAGAGACACTTTCATTTAATACATTGTGTCTACTATACTTCCAAAACATCTAAGAACCAAAGCTCAGGAGTACAAGCCTGTTTATTAATTGGCCTGACCAATAGCTAACCTGCAGGTTTGCGGATTAAACAGCACAGAGACACTTTCATTTAATACATTGTGTCTACTAAACTTCCAAAACATCTAAGAACCAAAGCTCAGGAGTACATACCTGTTTATTAATTGGCCTGACCAATAGCTAACCTGCAGGTTTGCGGTTAAAGAGCACAGAGACACTTTCATTTCATACATTATTTTACGACATCAAGGAATAAACCTCAGAGGAGCCTAAAACCATATGCTCCTTCACACAAAAGGATTTGTGCTTTGAATTGTACGTCTGCTAATCTGCAGATCAACTTTTTGAAAAACTTTTCCCCTAAAATTCATGTGCTGAAAACTACAATGAAGAGAGGCTGGCAAGCATCCAATCCATACTCCAAATGCATGTAAGAAGATGGAGACATGAAAGTTCACGCAAAACCTATGACATGAATAGCTTCAGTAATCTTCTTCTAGAACACAAAACCTCACTGCTTCAAGGAGACCCTATTGAAGTAGCGCCAACTGAGAAGCCATTCAATCATTCAGAACACTCACCACATGCACAGTTCATTAACAGATAAATCAGCAGACCAACTAGCAACTAATACCAGCATGTGAGCATATTAATTCTCTTTAAATATAAATACATTGAATGTATCAGCTGTACAATGGCAATACCAAGTCATAAGTCACTCACATGATCAAATTATGAATCTTTTATGAAGCCATTTTAATGCTTGTTCTGTTTAATATTTTCAAGCCACACTACTCCACAATGGCAGCAGCCACAGTGGAGACCATTGAGTTGACACCACACTCATTATGACCCTGACAAATCTTGTAATAACCCCCCTCTCCCCAAGAGGGTCCCCATGAGTTCTTGATGATCCAGTAGGGCTTCTCCTTGAGACGCGCTGGGGCATAGCCTGCCTCACCATAACCTACCAATAAGACTCCATGATCAATCCGGCGCTTGCTGCATATATACGGACATGAGACACCACCAATGTACGTCTGCATGAAAGCTGCATTGAGTCCAACTGCATATAACCAATCAAAATGTCACTTTAGGAAAAGCATAAACATTAGAAATCAGAAAGGTTACAACATCTTTTCTCTCATAAGGGAGCATCTTTCTTGTGTTTCATCTGCAGCAAAACGTCCTTCAGGGAAAGTTCATGCAATGCCAGTCTTGCAAAGCTTAATAATGTAGAAAAGAGTAACTTTATCCTCTTTTGTTTATCCCAAAAGTGTCTCAGCTTGTGCCTTCTACCATCATACGATCTTTAAAAGTCAAGCAATTGTAACTAAGGGGTGATATAGGAAATGAAAGCCTACAATTTTACCAGAATCCAATTTGAAATGAATCCCAGGATCTAATGGCCTATCTTGCAGACACTCACAGCCTAAACCATCGAGAAGGAACTTACTTGCAAGAGGTCCATTCTTGACAAGGTTAGCTGCTATCTGAGCCTCATCAATCACAATTGTGCTGAAATTTGACACCTTTGCTGCAACCTTTGATGGGTCAAATTTGCATGTTCCCTCAACACCCTTGTACGGGTAGTCAGCCTCAAGCTGTAACCCACCTGCTTTGTGGATGTACCCATATGCACTAGTCATGAGACCCCCATTACACCCAGAATCACATGCATCAGCACCATACTTTGGATCACACTGCAGCCACAGCACAAACTTAGAGAGCTCTATAAATGTAAAAAATTCATTAAAACAAAAAAGGCCAACTCTTAGACCTCGTGATCACAGTCCACTAATTGCTGCTCGCTGAGACTCAAGAGCTTCCCAGTTTTAACAAAGTAAGCACCTTCTACAGCTCCAGTTGTGCTGAAAGTCCAACATGATCCACAGGTTCCCTGCGATGATAAGACAGAAACTTAGACTATTGGGCTTATGAAGCACAACCTAAATACAACAGTCTGGATAATCTTGTAATGGGCAGCGAATACCCCATAGAAATCCCTTGCAGTTTTAAAATGCCATGAACACTAAAGCTCTGTGTATATCATACTAGTATGCATGAAAAAATCCCTGTACAGATCCCTTGCATCCATAAAATAACGCCATGTACATACATTAAAGTTCTCTCTATAATATAATTGTATGCATGTATGTAATATGTATGCATGTACACATACATGTATGCATGCATCTACATATGTTCGCAATCATGATTGTATGCATCTATGGCTGCATTCAAAATTTCAGGTGCATCTGGTATTCTCTTCCAGTGTGGGATATTCTTTTTCAAACAAATTGTAAATTGATTATTGATTTCAGACTTGACCATTCCCATCCAGAGAAAAAATATAACTTAAGACAAATGGTTAAATATCTTGCAAACAGAGATTTTCCTGCACCAAACGAGGACTGTTCCTTTCCATATTCACAGCCTCTCACTTGTATGCAGTGTCACAATGCTTGCAGTCCTGAGCTCACATGTGTTCAGAATTCAACTTCCACATGAAGCTGTGCTGTCTACTGCCACAACCTGTATTTATCAAGGATCATAGGATTCAAAACTTTTTTTGAACAAACTATATCTTCATTGTATATACAGTCAGCCAAGGAAATACGTATAACCATATAGGACTGGATAATCTCCAGATGAAGAGAAAAAGAATACCTAAACAATCGAAATATAAGACCTCGCCTGAAAAACACAGCAGCTGATAGTTTCAAGGTGCATACTACAGCCTGTACAGCAGCTGAAGTTTTCAAGGTACATACTGCAGCCTGTGTACAACAAGGATCATATAGACCATATGATCACATAGGTCACTGGGCCATAGAGCATGCAAGTATGATGAACCATGATGTTACCGAATGGAGCGACTGAAAGCTGATGCCTAAGAAAAAGACTCTTAGCCTTAAACTTTATGCTACATGAACAATGAACAGAACCACGGTGTACAAATTACAATGTTTATGTAGATATCAGTTTGTAGCATACATATGGTAAAGTATGGGTCCTGTTTCCATACTGGTCTTATGATTCCCTAGCCATATGGTTTGGAGTTATGTTCCACTATCAAACAACAATGTGCATGTATGTATATAGATACATACAATACATATGATGTTCAAAGACGACTGTGTTTCTAGATTGCCCGATGAGCCAGAGCAAGTAGATTTCTTAAATTGAACAAATATCCAAATAGCATTCTTATCATGATAAGTATATACAGCAAATTATTTTCATGGCAGCCCTTCCCATTATGCCCTTTGTATCATAACGTGAGTGCTTGTAATTCCTTCTTTGCTGTTGAGTATAGAATCATAGCATGGCTATTCATCTTCTAAATAGATTGGCACCACATATCACCCGTCCATTGTGCCTATATGGGAATTGAGCCTTTATGAAAAGAAACTTGATTAGTAGTTTCCATCCATTGTATGGACACCTTGTGCTACTCATTGACATGATCTCCTTGGAAGCCATCGACAAACTGGGCCAGATAGAGAGAATTTTTCCAGAAATTCTTTTCACTGCCTTCATCAACTTCTAAGTAATAATACCCTGATTTTTGTATGCAAACACAAACCTGGAATGGACAAAAATAGAGTGGCTACATGGATTCTTCTTAAGCATCTTCATGATGTTTAAATAAATTGCAAAATACAATACCCATTGGTATCAAAGAAGTCGAAAGAATAGATGGATGGAAAAGCTTCCTGCCCAACAACAGGAGGTTTAGATCATCCAATGATTCTACTTAGAAGAGTCATTTTGGAACATTTGGAACATTTGGAACATTTAATTGTGACCTTGTGATCACATGATGAAACCAATAGAGTGATCAATCAAGACATCTGGAGACTGGCATACAGACAGGATTGATAGATGTATCAGATTTACAGAATCAAGAGCCATTCCTACCAAAGATACACTACAAGGATCATTTTTTGTACACCATGATTATAGTCTTCACTAAGTATCAAGAATTTTCGCTATATGTCCACCTTGTGCATTGAAACTATGGAGAAGCTCATAGATTTTTAAAACAAGATTGAGTTTGAGAGCGAGAGAGAGACAGACAGACAGACAGACACAGAGAGGAATGCAAAAATGCCCAGAAAGCATTGCATATGCAAATTATGACTCTCTAATATAGTGTAAGGAAGTGCATACTCATATATGTCCACCTTATGTGGAGATCAAGGAACCCTACAAGAATATCTTCATTGAAGAGATACATTAGAAGGGCTACTGAAGACCTTCCATCAATCATGATAGGAGACAACTGATACATCCATGAGCTTTGGAAATAAAGACAACATACTCCAAAGGAAATACATAATAGGAGAGTGAAGTAGCTCACAAGAACCTACCTTTCAGAGTCAACGAGAAAGATTCAAGCCTTAGTTCAAGTACCTGGACTCACCCTAAACAAGGCACAGCACGGGAGAAGACATCAATATCCTAAAGTCCCCAAGTTCGAAAGTTCCTAGGCAAAATATAGGAACTATGAACTACATAAGAGGACATGATGTTGCACACCTTGAACATGACTACATGATGCACGATTATTTTTTCCCATCATCCTACTTGGATATTAGCATTAATGTTTGCATCTAGATACAGAAGCTGAAAAGATGGAAGTTCAGAGAGGATTTATTAGTGAAAAAGTCAAAGTTCACCTCACAGCACTCACATCTAGACAGTACACAAGAAGAAAGACCTGAATAAAAGTTAACCCAATATGAGAATACGAAGCATAAGCTCAGTAGATGTGAAGCAAAAGTGAGAACAAACGAAGAGCAAAAGACGGAAACAAGCTGAGTGATTAATTATCTATTGACCACTAAAAACAGCAACACAGCAAAAACTATTCAAGTAATACAAACGATAAAGGCAGGGCAAACAACAAAGCAGAAGAAAATAAAGGTGATATCTCATTAGACAAAGCCCGAAAAGAAAGGCAAAAGTAAGAATGAAGGAAATAGGGGGAAAAACGATGAAAAGGAAAAAAATGAAAACAATTTGCTAGAGTAAACAGATAAAAACAACAACAAAACAAAATCTATTCAAGTAATGAAAACAACAAACACAGAGAAATTAAAGAAAATTATACACAATCAAAGATGAAAATGAAGAGCATCGAAACGTAAAAGTTACTCCTTTTCCTGAACAAAAAGCTTGAATACACAAATTTCAGACTCAACTAACAGTCCAAGCGTGTGTATATAAGAACGACACTCATGCATACATCTCCACTCATCTGCTAAAATCAGTATGCAATGATTTCACAAAGTAAGGTGAGGACATGGACACATCCACCAGTCCGTACAAGTACACAGGCATTCATATATATGCTCAAACAAATACGTGTAGAACCTACACGACATAAGCACTACGGCAAAATTGCTCCTGCAAAAATCACATCTCCTCCAATACCAATATTATACACCGCCAGAATCAATTTAACTTCTTTATACTGAAGAATATTTGGTGTAAAACTGCAGACTTATGTCTATTTCCTCTACTACGTAGCCATATTCTCTCATAGCAAATTGGACTGTGAATGATTTACTGTCGCCACCAAATCAGTTACAAGACATAAAACAAAGAGAAGTTTTGGAAAGAAAGACAAGCAGAAGGGGAGAAAAGAAAACCTGGTTTTTGACTTCAGAAACAGCTCCATGTTCACGCCAGTCAAAATTGTCCGGTAGGTCGTTCGTAGGCAGGATCGGGGCATCCGAACCAGGAGAGCGTTTGAGGAACCTAGGAGTCTTCAGACCTAAGAAACTCGAAAATTCCTTTTCGGTGAGATCGGAGAACTTGGTGACTCCATGAATAGCAGTAGGGTCATGCCTCTGCATCTTTGCCGCCTTCATCACATTCCTCTCAAACACGCGAAAACGATGCGCCTTCTCCTCCATAGAAGCATAGTTCTTACCGAACTTCTCTATGAACCTCTCGAACAAGCGCTCAACGTCCTCGCGCAGAGAAATATGTGAGATCGGGATCCCAGACAGGGAGCTCTCGAGCTCTACATCGGTAACTTGCTTGATTATTGAGTCAGCGTCTGAGTCTGCGCCTACTCCGATGGATGCGAGGATTAAAAACACACTGAAACAGACAACAGGGAGTCTCATGACTGGGACGATCGAGATGATGCAAATCTTCTTTCAGTTTCTTCTGTAGCTGATCTGCGACGATGGAAAGATAAAAGCTTCCTGATGTCTGAGTTTATGCCGTCCTCCCCATCGATGATGTATCAGGAGTCTTCCTTTAATCCCGCTGACATTGACCAATCAGAAAACTTAGCGCCGAATAAAATCAGATATTGGCTATTTAACCTCTCATTTAGTACTTGGAACGCCTCAAATTGAGAAAGCCAAAAAAAGCGGGGTTGAACTTGAGAAGCGAAAAAAAGCGTGGATAGCGGACGTCGTAAAAAATACTTCACACGGCCAAAAAACGTTCGACGAAGGGAACTCGCATTGTAAGGGTAGTTTCACACGAGGTTGTTTTTCAACAAGATGGAAAGACACACCATCCAAATTTCCTCTTGGAGGGAGGAGGGACACTTCATTTGTGAGAATTTGAGAAACTTGCAAGCCAAGGGTGTGTGTGCTTCTCACCTCCCATCTTATTCATCCATGTGTCCCCAAGATAGATAATCTTTTGAATGTTCGAGTGTAGACATGTGGTGATCATGCACACTCATTCCACTATTACCTTAGGAATCATATGATAACCCTCGAACTAGGAACCTTGGACACTTCCCTTATTCCTTGCACACACTATCTATGACCCACTACCTAGTAGTTATAAGTCTTATGTCTAACTACTAGGTTTGTTTCATATGTCTGACTATATTATATAGTACAAGCGACTCGTTCATTCGAGCGCACATCTGGATATGTATGTCAAGTCTGTGGGGGAACTTGGATCCGGGCCTTCAAGTTTAAGGTGGCAATCACTAAAAAAACCTCTATGGTGTGCTCATTGAAAAACATTGTGCTCATTGCAATTGCAATGAGATGGAAATATTTTTGGGCATCTAATTTACTATGCTTATTCTACTTCAAAGTATTTGAGAGTCTCTAAAGAGATGATCGAATGTTTGGTCAACTTTAGAATTATCAAAACAGTAAAATCTTAAAGGATCTTCTTTGGTAGGGATGTCCTAAACATGTGGAGGATCCTAATAGAACTTCTTATCAAAATTTGTAAGAAAAGAACTCCTTATAGACACTTGAGACCTAAGAAATCACATATGATGTGCACATGCATGTTCTTCACTTTGATTACTTCTTTTTACTCTGTGCACAAATATACTATTGCTAAAATATTAATTTATTGGTGTCCATAAACGTTATTTAAGGTATTCTCATTCTTGCACAATTGTAATTTCAAACTTGAAGCTCACCAAAGCATAGACACTCTGTTGGGGATTCTTGGACGAGAAGGAGTTTGAGGGTTTGTAGGAGAAAAAGAAAAGAACAAGAGAGGAAATAATCTTGACAAACTTCTGCAGAAGCACCCTTGAATCTTGAGTTTTGATTACAGCAGAACAATTACACTGTTTAGTACAATCCGAGTTAATACTTCAATCACAAAAGACCAATTATCCCAAAGTCTTCCAGCAGCCGGCCTCTTCTGCACCAGTCCTTCACTTGCTTCAAGCTTCTCCTTGTGCACACCTTGCACCAAGCTTTCACCAAGCTGAGGGATGAATACCTTTGCGGCCTGATCACGATAAGAGACCTTGTGATCTGTGGGGTCTAGCTTCGCACTCCTTGCACCCTTCCTTAGCCACCCTTCTTGCACTCTTCACTTCCACTTCCTAGTGTCGTCGCACACCAGTGACTCTCCACTTCTCTTTCTTGCTTCCTCTTGAAACCCTCTCTGCTTACTCTCCCTGTGTAGAATAGCCTTTGCTTTCCTTCTTGAAGTGTGTTGGTCCCGTACGCTCCTAACTGCACTAGACTCTTGGCCTTCCTTTGATGTCCCCAAGATTGTCTTGTTAGGAGGCGGCCAACGACTCACTACTTTGTCCTGTAGTGACTTTAGACCAAAACAAAAATTTGATTGGGCGGCCATATTTCCACATGTGCGTACACAGTCGCATTGCCTTTATTTTTTCCTTTTAATTCGTCACTTTTGCCCCAAAGAGGGGTTCACCTGGACCTTCCCGATTACTTTGAACACCCTTTGACCTTAAGGGAATTAGCAAAAATACTTCTGCAATACCTCTTGTCTGTGAACAATCAAAAGTTACCCTTTATATGGACAATTGAAGGTGCACTACCTGTGCACTTTGACCCTTGAATTTTAACACTCCATTCTTGCTTATACATAACTGTGACCTTGACTTTGCTGGTTTCAACCTGCCAGGGCTCAACAGATGCCCACCACCTAATGTGCTCTCCGTCCCGGAGAGACAGCAGCAACACGATACAGGGAGAACTCAAGAACAGAGTGGAACAGCAGAAGAAACACAGAGGGAACTGAGGCATGAAAATAGATAAGGATTGATATTATTGATTAAGCAAGAAAACCCGATAAATCACGCTACAAATATTTATTATCCCTGATCATGACAAAATCAGAAGGATGAGAGTTTTATTTGCAAATCTATAAGGGAAACTGAAGCCGATAGCAATTGATTGAGAAGTAGGCTTGCAAATTATTGAGAAGGTGGATTGAGGCCTGCAGCGGGGGGTTGTGGAGAGGAGGGCAGAGGAGCAGAAGCTTGCTCAATCATATGCTGGAGAGAACTAAGGCACTACCTAAGGTGGTCCCGTTCGCGTTTGATACGACGGCACGCAGCATTATCACAGAGCCCTAAGGTAGAGCGATTTTGAATATCTGATAAGGCCTTCAACGCAGAATCGGCCATCGAGGGTATGGATTCCATCTTGTTGTTGTTGCTGGAGAAGAACTTAATGTTGCTGAACCTGATTTTCGTGAATTCCTTTGAGGGGGGGGGGGGCTGTTGAGGTGGCGGGTGTGGCGGAAGGGGTAGGGGGTAGGGGGTGCGGCTGGAGAGATGAAGGGGAAAGGTGAGGGGGATAGCGCGGGGGTGGGGTAAATATGGAGGGGAAGGGTTCGGCGGGGTGATATGGAGGGGGAGGGGAGAGGGGGCTGGCGGCGGTGGGGGGTGGAGGGGGGTTGTGCGGGGGGAGATGGAGGGGAAGGGGGAGGGGGTAGGCGGGGGGGAGTGGAGGGGGAGGGGGTGGGGGTTGTTGGCGGGGGGAGATGGAGGGGAAGTGGGAGTTGGCTGTCGGCGGGGGAAGATGGAGGGGGAGGGGGAGGGTGGTAGGCGGGGGGAGATAGAGGGGGATGGTGGGAGGGGGCTGTCGACGGGGGGAGATGGAGGGGGAGGGGGAGGGGGCAGTCGGCGGGGGGAGTGGAGGGGGAGGGGGAGGGGGCTGTCGGCGGGGGGAGATGGAGGGGAAGGGGGAGTTGGCTGTCGGCGGGGGGAGATGGAGGGGGAGGGGGAAGGTGGTAGGCGGGGGAAGATGGAGGGGGATGGTGGGAGGGGGCTGTCGACGGGGGGAGATGGAGGGGGATGGTGGGAGGTGGTAGGCGGGGGAGATGGAGGGGGATGGTGGGAGGGGGTTGGCGGGGGAAGATGGAGGGGGATGCTGGGAGGGGGCTGTCGGCGGGGGGAGATGGATGGGGATGGTGGGAGGTGGTTGGCGGGGGAAGATGGAGGGGGATGTGGGAGGGGGCTGTCGGCGGGGGGAGATGGAGGGGGAGGGGGTGGGGGTTGTCGGCGGGGGGAGATGGAGGGGAAGGGGGAGTTGGCTGTCGGCGGGGGAAGATGGAGAGGGATGGGGAAGGTGGTAGGCGGGGGGAGATGGAGGGGGATGGTGGGAGGGGGCTGTCGGCGGGGGGAGATGGAGGGGGAGGGAGAGGGGGCTGGCGGCGGTGGGGGTGGAGGGGGGTTGTGCGGGGGGAGATGGAGGGGGAGGGGGTAGGCGGGGTGAGATGGAGGGGGAGGGAGAGGGGGCTGGCGAGGGGAGATGGAGGGGGAGGGAGAGGGGGCTGTCGACGGGGGGAGTGGAGGGGGAGGGTGCTGTCGGCGGGGGGAGTGGAGGGGGAGGGGGTGGGGGTTGTCGGCGGGGTGAGATGGAGGGGAAGGGGAAGTTGGCCGTCGGCGGGGGAAGATGGAGGGGGAGGGGGAGGGTGGTAGGCGGGGGAAGATGGGGGGGGATGGTGGGAGGGGGCTGTCGGCGGGGGGAGATGGAGGGGGAGGGGGAGGGGGCTGTCGGCGGGGGGAGATGGAGGGGGAGGGGGAAGGTGGTAGGCGGGGGGAGATGGAGGGGGATGGTGGGAGGGGGCTGGCAGGAGGAATGGAGGGGGATGGTGGGAGGGGGCTGTCGGTGGGGGGAGATGGAGGGGGAGGGGGAGGGGGCTATCGGCGGGGAGAGATGGAGGGGAAGGGGGAGGGGGAGGGTGGGGTTGTGGTATGAAGAGGATGAGAAGGAGAATTAATGCCCGAAAATTATTGCTTCATTTCCAGTCGAAGAAGATGCTGGAGATCTACTCTGCATATCGGCAACAGAGTTCCTCTGAGCTAAAACTCGGCCTGAGCATTGATGATGATATTGTTGCAGTGGATATCAATGAGGATATGGAGGGGTGGTGTTGCTGAAGCTGAGGGCAGCAAGAATGAATGAGAGGTCTCATTATATAGCAAGGAGGAATGTGAGATTACCTCACAGAAAAGGATGGTTCAGCTTAAAAGAGTGCTCAAAAGAGAGGAGAAGCAAACTTCAATCTCATTCATCCAATAGATAAACAAAGAAAGGGTTCTTATTTAAAGATGTTGAGTAGAATAAGAGCCAATAAAAAAAATAAATAATTGACGCCTAATTTTCATTTAGTGATTATTTATTGAATTGAATGCTTAATGAAAAAAGAAAAATGTCGCCCAAAATGCGTTAGCATTTATAGTTATGCTATTTTATTACTTCCTATTAAAAGAAAACCAAAACTATTAGGAAACAAAATTTATGAAAATGTGATTGTTATGACATTTTATGATAAGCTTTGAGTCTAGAAATATTTACTAATGGCAGGGTGTCGCCATCGAGTGTTTCTAACTACACAGCACCCCACTGCAGCATCTTCGTAATGCGAAAAGGTCCTTCCCAGTGAGGGATCCATTTTCCTTTGGTTTGAGTAGAAATCTGTGGTCTGGGTAGTAGAGCTAAATCACCAGGCTTCAAGTTGTTGTGCCATAAATTATTGTCATGAGTCTCCTTTCTTTGTATCTGAATCGTCTCTAACTGTTTGGAGGCTAAAATCCTTGATTCTTCCAGTTTATGCAAAGCAGTTAGTCGGGCTGGAACTTCTATCCCATTTTTCTCAACTCCTTCCGTTCGGATAGAGCCCTTGATGAACTCAAATGGTTCAATGGGAACAAGGCCATAAACTAGTTGAAAGGGAGAATACCCCGTCTCTTTATAGGCCAATCGGTATGCCCATAATGTACCAAGATAAGCCTGTCCACAAGAAGTAGGCTGTAACATACATTCCTTTCTTAGCATTGAAATCAATACTTTGTTGGTTGATTCGGCTTGACCATTAGCTCGTGGGTAGTATGCACAAGAAGTCCTATGTAAAATTCGATACCTGTTGGAAATTTCCTGCAGTACTTTGTTGACAAAATGAGTACCCTGATCGGTACATATTTCAAGTGGACATCCAAACCTGCAAATGATGTTACTGTATAAGAAATCAGCCACAGTTTGTGCAGTGCAGTCCGTGGATGCAATAGCTTCAGCCCATTTTGTCACGGTAGTCGGTGGCTATCAGTAAGTACTTTTCTCTTTTAGGAACCGCCACGGGGTATATAGGCCCGACAAAGTCTAATCCCCACTTCTCAAATGGTTGCCAAGAAGTGGAAACAATCAACGGATTATGCCTCTGCTTGGTGGGCTTAGGGCCACACCGCTGGCACACATCACATGTTCTTCTCCATTCATCTGCGTCCTTAAATAGTGTAGGCCACCATAGACCAGCATCCAGTATTCTCTGGCTCATGATATGCCCTGGAAGGTGCCCACCACCTGTTCCTTCATGTGCAGAGTGCAGTACTTCCCTCACTTCATCTTCTTCCAAGCATTTCCTAACCCTGTCATCCTTGCCCTGTCTATATAATTTATCTTTAATGAAGGTATATGGTCTACTCTTGATTAGCAGTCTCTTCCTTTGTACAACACTAGCCTTTTCTGGATACAGCCCAGTCTTAATGAACTGCTTAATATCATCATACCAACCTTGAGCTTGTACAGCAAACAGATGAGCATCGGGAAAATCATCATTGATTCCACTGGTTTGATCCATCATACTTATTCTGGACAGGTGATCCGCCATAACATTCTCTCTACCTGGTTTATGAATTACCGAGAAATCAAACTCCTGGAATAACAATAACCACCTCCATATTCTACCAGTGGCTTGTGGTTTGTTGAGTAAGTACTTTAGAGGTTGGTGATCAGTTATAATAACAAATTTCGCTCCCAATAAGTAATGCCGAAATTTTTGGACAACAAAAACCATGGCTAAGGCTTCTCTTTCTGTAGTGCTATAGTTCCTTTCAGCCTTAGACAAAATTCTGCTGGCATATTGAATCGGTCTGTCCATCTTAAATTCTTCACTAGGTTGTGTTAGAACTGCCCCTACTGCATATGCACTAGCATCCACATGTAAATGAAATATTTTTTACCACTCAGGTGTGATCAAAATGGGAGCAGACACTAACCTTGACCGTAGTGTTTGATATGCTTTTTCCTCCTCTTGATCCCATTTAAAAGGAACCTCCTTGCCTGTGAGCCTAGCCAAAGGTCTGGCTATATCTGCATACATTTTAATAAATCTGCGGTGGTATCCTGTATGGCCTAGAAAACTTTGAATCTCCTTTGAAGATTAGGCCTAGGTAATTTTAATATAGCTATGATTTTGTCTGGATCAGGTGCCATACCTTTGGAAGATACCACATGCCCTAACAAAGTACCTTCGGTCACCAAAAAGTGGCATTTGTTTGGATTCAGTTTCAGCTTCGTTTCTCTACACCTCTCAAAAACTTGTTTTAATTGAAGCAGATGCTTCTCTAAACAGTCCAATGGAGTTTCTTTAAGAGTACCTGAAAAAGATGAAAAGTCATCCATGAAGATTCTTAAGGACTCTAGTAGCAATGGTCCAAAAATGAGATTAACTGTTCGGTTGAAGGTAGCTGGAGCATTTCTTAACCCAAAGGGCATCTTCAGATATACATAAGTTCCCCAAGGAGTAATGAATGCTGTCTTCTCCCGATCCCCAGGGTGAATGGATATCTGATTGTATCCACTGAATCCATCCATGAAGCTATAAATGGAATGACCAGCTACTTCTTCTATGACCTGCTCAGCAAATGGCATTGGAAATCCGTCTGGAATCGTGACCTTGTTCAATGCCCTAAAATCCACATAGATTCTGATCTTGTTAGTGTTTTTCTTTGGCACTATCACCATGGGAGATAGCCACTCCGAATGTTCTACAGGAATAATAATGCCTGCATCTTCCATTTTCTGAATTTCAGAATAGACAGCTTCAACATACTTGGGATTCAACCTATAACTTTTCCCTCTCACCGGCTTTGCTCCTTCTATCAAAGGAATTCTGTGTTCTCCATAACTTGGGGGTACTCCTTCTAGATCCTTATAATGCCATGCAAAAACATCTGTGTAGTGGTTCAAGAATGTTCTGACCTTTTCCAGAAGCCCTGGGTAGTTTCACAACCAGGTGGCCACCAAAACTGGTCGGTTATTGTTTTGAGTATCTAAATGTATTTCTTTGACAGGATCTCTCTCTACCATACTCTCTTTGTGCTCAGTTCCTTCCTTGTCTTCTTCCACTAGTCTTCTCTGCATTGCTTCATAAGTAGGTGTCTCCTGAATTTCAATGTGTTCCTCTTTTTCCTGCATCCATCCTGCAGGTATTTCTTGAATAGGAAAAGAGTATTCTTCACTAGAGTCCGTTACCCTGCCTTTAGCCTTGGCATCCGCCTTATTTGTAGATTTGATATCCTCCTCTGAGTTGTAGTTGAGGGGTGTCTTTCTGCCCCTTCTGTGGTCCGTGATAGGCTCTCCCAATCCATCAACCTGGACTTTTTTGTCACCTTCATCATAATCTTCAGTTGTGCAAGAATTATTGAGAAAAAATCCAAAACAAGAAGAAGAGTTGCCTGCATGCAGCCACTTTAGAATATCCTCTTCTTCCTCAAAATCTATGTGGGGTTGATCTTCTGGTTCTGGTTCCATGCAAATGCCAACGTTTTGCATCATGTTGGTGTTTCCTTGATTATCCGGGCCTTCTTCCAAGTGAAGCTGCGTCAGCTCTTGCTCTTTCTTTTGTACCCACATAGTGTCTTTGCCCCAATCATGGATGACACTTGCATGTCTCAACCATGGTCTCCCAATTAAGAGGGGAAATCCTCCTTCAACCTGGGGCAATCTTAAAACAACAAAATCCAGTATGAACACATTACCTTGTATTTCAAGTGGGACTTTTGGAATCACTCCGACAGGCCTTACTTTGCTCTGATCTGCCAGGGTAACGGTGAAATTTGCAGGCCTGGAAGGGTGGAGTCCAATCTTTTCCATTGTATGTTCAGGCATCAAGTTGATGCCAGAACCACCATCCACAATAACTCCCTGAAATTCATGACCTTTAATAGATACTGTCAGTCGAGGACTTTTATAATCTGTAAGGGGTGCTTCCCCTATAATTATCCCTTTATGTAAAACAGCAGTCTTGGCCACTAAACTTGTAGTAGAAGCCTCATCAATTATCTGCAATAACTCTGACCTGAATTTTCCATCCATCTTTATTAGATCAAAAATACTAACCTCCTTCTTCATAGACTTGAGTAGTTTTGAAGCTTCCGACTCTTTAAAGGAATGGGCTCCACTTGACTTATCCAACTCTTCCTGAGCCCTGATGAAAGCATGCCCAATGACATCACTGGTGCCTATGAAGTTTTCCTTTTGTTTTGGGTCTGCACCTGTGGTTGCTTTGTCTTCAGCTGCAACTTTGTCTTTGTTGAATCCCCTAATCATTGATTCTTGACTTACGTCCACTTCAGCCTTCCCCTTGCTTCTTGTATGCACTGTAAAAGATTCAAGTTCTTCTAATTGTACCACCCTGGTAGACGGTGAGGGCTCATTGACCTGAGGTAATGTTTCCTCCTTGTATACAGAGATCATTTGGAGATGGGGTCTGGAAGTAGAGGCTTGATTCTTAGGACAACAGTTTGTATAGTGATCCCTGGCCTCTAAACAGTTCCTGCAAGGAGGGGCATTTTCTGGGAGAGTGCACCTAGATTGGTAGTGCCCGCACTCTCCACATCTGAAACAAATGATGGGCCTTCTAGGCCCATTTGCAAAATTATTCCTTGGTCTAGTATTATAGTTGTTACCTTGGTTTGCTGCGGCTGCCATTACATTTGCTGGTGGCAGAGGTCCTCCCTGTATCCAGTATGTCGTTGTAGGCATTCCCTTGGATTGGCATTCATGGGCCTCATGGCCAACTTTCCTGCATAATTGACAAGTCACGTTTAGCAGAGGACATTCACTTACTATGTGCCCTTGCTTGCTGCACATGGAGCACCAGAGTCCACTCTTGATACCGCCTCCTTTGAGTTCTTGCAATTCCTGTCTCAGCTGAGCTAATTCTTCTGCTTGGGCCTCCTCTTCCTTTTGGAGCTTGAGTGCTTCAATCTCCCTTCTCAGTTGAGCCACAGCAGTCTCCTCCTCTGTGTAGGGCTTATTCCTTTTCAAGCCCTCCAGCTCCCTTCTTAACTGGATCACTGGGTCCTCCAGTTCTGTACGATAGGTTGGTTGGGAAGAAGTTGCACCATACTGGTGCCTTATCTGCTCCAAGCGTGTGGCCGTATTGATGAACTCCTCAACAGAGGCAATAGGTAACACTAACTCTTTTATTTTGCATTGGGTGACCACAGGTAGGGGTTTGGCTAACCACTTCTTGACAAAGAAATCATGCGGTGGATCTGGTAGTTTAGCCATTAGTACTTTGGCCCTGGTCACAAACTCTGGGAACTTTTCTCTTGGACCCAATCTCAAGTTTTCTAGCTCTTCTATAATGATCTCCGCAGTGTTGCCATGCTGAAACTGATTTTTGAAGGCCTCTTTCATCAAATCCCAAGAGGTAAAGTGGTTTTCAGCAAACTGGCCAAACCACTTGTCTGCCAATCCTTCCAATGTGGCAGGGAAGAGTATCAAGAAGGCATCTTCCCTACCCATTAGACCTCTAGTCTTGCATAATGCCAGAAATCTTCGAATGTGCTCATCTGGATCCTCATGAGCTAAACCTCTGAAAGAGGGAAATTTTATGTTTAATCTGGAGAGTAAGGTTTCTAGGTCTACCTGTCTTGCCATGCTTCTTATCGATGAAGTTGATGAAAGTGGACTCGATGATCTTCTGACCGCCTTTCTTCTTGTCTGCTTGCACGTGACCCTCAAGGTTTGTGACCGGGTCGCGGTCATGAGCTGTTCATAGTCCACTTAATATGAGACACTTGATATAAGTATGTACCTCTTTAGTCAACTGGAGTATTACTGTCGACACTGGAATATTGTTCTCCAATTGCAATAGATCTTCTCCTATGCTCAAATCTCCTTGGATGTCCCACCGTGCGTACCAAATTTGTTGGGGATTCTTGGACGAGAAGGAGTTTGAGGGTTTGTAGGAGAAAAAGAAAAGAACAAGAGAGGAAATAATCTTGACAAACTTCTGCAGAAGCACGCTTGAATCTTGAGTTTCGATTACAACAGAACAATTACACTGTTTAGTACAATCTGAGTTTCAATCACAAAAGACCAATTATCCCAAAGTCTTCCAGCAGCCGGCCTCTTCTGCACCAGTCCTTCACTTGCTTCAAGCTTCTCCTTGTGCACACCTTGCACCAAGCTTTCAACAAGCTGAGGGATGAATACCTTTGCGGCTTGATCACGGTAAGAGACCTTGTGATCTGTGGGGTCTAGCTTCGCACTCCTTGCACCCTTTCTTAGCCACCCTTCTTGCACTCTTCACTTCCACTTCCTAGTGTCGTCGCACACCAGTGACTCTCCACTTCTCTTTCTTGCTTCCTCTTGAAACCCTCTCTGCTTACTCTCCCTGTGTAGAATAGCCTTTGCTTTCCTTCTTGAAGTGTGTTGGTCCCGTACGCTCCTAACTGCACTAGACTCTTGGCCTTCCTTTGATGTCCCCAAGATTGTCTTGTTAGGAGGCGGCCAACGACTCACTACTTTGTCCTGTAGTGACTTTAGACCAAAACAAAAATTTGATTGGGTGGCCATATTTCCACATGTGCGTACACAGCCGCATTGCCTTTATTTTTTCCTTTTAATTCATCACTTTTGCCCCAAAGAGGGGTTCACCTGGACCTTCCCGATTACTTTGAACACCCTTTGACCTTAAGGGAATTAGCAAAAATACTTCTGCAATACCTCTTGTCTGTGAACAATCAAAAGTTACCCTTTATATGGACAATTGAAGGTGCACTACCTGTGCACTTTGACCCTTGAATTTTAACACTTCATTCTTGCTTATACATAACTGTGACCTTGACTTTGCTGGTTTCAACCTGCCAGGGCTCAACACACTCCTAAGAAGATTGAGAGTAAGAGTTTCATAATGGGTTGCATAAATAATGAACATCTCTTTGTTTTGAGGGTAATGCATCCATGAAAATTTTTCCATGCAGCTCTAACTATCTAAACACAATGCTATTCTAAATTACTCCATCTTACATGCTATTCTAAATTTTATCTTAGTACCAAAGATAAAATTTTTAATGATTTTGAAGATCTACTAATTCTAAAAGTAACAATAAGAAAAGGTGTGTTATTTTTTCTACCAAGAGGCATTTAATGAGTTTGTGGTGTATCCCACTCTCCTCCTATTAGCAAGCTTGGAGGGTTGGAGAAAAAAATATATAAACATGATCAATTTCCTCTTTGCCATGGTTATTGTGACTGACTAGGCTTAGGCCTACCAAGTACTTTTACCTATGAGAACATTGAAATGACGTGCCTGGAACTCACCTCCTATTGTATAATTCATGGGTTCAGAAGGCTAAATATATGGATCCTAAAGGTTAGAATATGATCTATATTTTCCTTCTCTTATTCTAAAGGTTAGAATATGATGTATATTTGCCCTTGAGTTACCCTTCGAACATGCCCTCAACCTTTGGGTTGAACCCTTGGTTTTAACCCTTAGGGTATTAATTCATATGAGCTCCCAATTGAATGGTTGGAACATTTGATTTATCCTAAGGTGTGGGAACCTTAGTCTTGAGAGAAACTTCTCTTGGAGCCACTTTGGGTGTATGTGAGAGAAGAATCCTCATTTGATTTAGAAGACATGTGATAGACCTTGGGAAATCAGAAGGCATGTGATGACCCTTGGGAAAGTGTCCACATGAGGGACACTTGGCCAATCCCAGGGACGTGCACCCCCTTGGCCCAGAGGTATATATATGCGTGGAGTTGGATGGGTGGATACGTGCTCTATCTTAGGATTGTATTCTTGGTAGTTAGATTTGTAGATAGTAATTGTATTGGTTATACAACATTGGTATCATGAGCTAGCTACATATGAGTTCTATGCTAGATGAGATTATTCGTATCCACGAGCTTTGACATTTGTGTCCATTCAGAGCCTTAATTAACCATGAGTTAGAACATTTTGTGTTCGTTCTCTAGCATGTCAAAGAGTGACAAGTTAGAGTGAAAAATGGTTAAACCATTTTTAAGTGGTCATTTCCTCCCCATTAAGGTTCTCCATTTATTTAGAAGAGGTATGGTCCATTTGGAGCTTTGAGAAAATTGCACCAAGAGTGAAGGGTTTTGAAGTATTTCGATGGCAATTCACCACAATGTGCTCTCCTTCTTGAGAGCTCCATGATGATATCCTCGGAGTAGAAAACCGAGCTCCTAGGCCCACACACGATACTCCGCACAGAGGCTGCAGAATGCATAGAAAAACACAGTACACAGGGAGCATGAAGACAAACTTCTTAAGTGTTACAAATGCGGTCGAACTTACAGTCTATAAATGACCACGCCATATAGCTCACTTCAACCTCCTTAATGGGTTGTTTATGCATCTTAGACTCATTGAAAATTACATCACTACTTTTGATCACTGACCGTGTTTCAGGATCCCATAAGCAATATCCAAATTGTCCTTCTTGACCATATCCAAGAAAAATGCATTTCTTTGACTTATGGTCCAATTTTTGTCTAAGATTCTTGGGTATATGAACATATGCTTCACACCCAAAAACTCGAAGAGCCTTGTGAGAAGTTTGCATGATGCGACATAGAGACTACTCTACCTTGAGTAGTTATATTCATCCTCTCAGCTACTCTACAAATCCCTCTAGACTGACAGAAAAGGCTGAATTCATGTGAGGTATACTCACCCCCGTTATCTGAATGTAAAGCCTTAAGCTTAGTTCCTTTTTCAGTCTCAACTGAAGCAAGACATTTTCTGAAAGTAGGGAATACCTCATCCTTTAATTTGATAGGATATACCCAAACTTTTCTAGTAGCATCATCTATGAAAGTGACAAAGTAAAGAGAAACACCTAAGAACCTAGTGGGCATAGGACCACACACATCTGGATGAACAAGATCTAAAGGCTGAATTGAAGAGTCAATGTGCATTCTATGCACATTTCTGGTTTGCTTTCCATATTAACAATGCTTAAAAAATGAAAAATCAGAGAAAGATAACACAGAATAGTAGCTAGAACGAGAAAGATTTTCCATTCCACTATGAGATATATGGCCCAAACAACATGCCAAATACAAGCCATAGTCTATTCAGTAATAGCTAACAATTGTTCTTTCTGTGATACAAATAAAGGATAAAGTGAGCCAACTTTGATTCCTTTTGCAATAACCATATTGCCCTTTGATATGCGAAAAGACTGAGCATAGAAGACCACCTTGTAACCAAGGTCATCAAGTTGATCAACTGACATCAAACTGCATGATAACTGAGGTACATGGTGTACATTATGCATAGTAAATTTTGAACCATCAATGAACTGCACAAACCACATCTCCAATCCCCACAACATCATATTGGTAAGAGTCACCAAGCCTCACGGTACCAAGAGACTTTGCTGCATTATTAGAGAACCATTCTCTATGTGGTGTCACATGGAAAGAAGCACCAGAATCTAGCAGCCACACGTGGGAAAGAGAATCAGCCATAAGAGCCTCAGTTGGCATAGTACTATCAAGTGTCAACACATTAGCATCATCAGAAATAGCATTAATTTCTTCAATCTTCACAATTGAAGTAGATGGTGCAGGTAACTGTTTAACATGCCCATCAACATTATGTCCTTTACCTTTAGCATTCTTTAATGCATAACAGTCTTTCTTCATGTGTCCTTTCTTATGAAAATAATGGCATTCGATATCCCTCTTCTTTGATTTACTTCTACTCTTATTCTGTTGACCATTCTTTTCCTTATTCTTGCTCTTGTCACATTGCTGATTCTTTCCTTGGTAAGAATCATGAACATTATATGCATCTCCACTCTGAGTGCCAACCATAGATTTTCTATGAATCTCCTCACTCAAGAGTGCTCCACATATGTCATCATAGATGAGTTTACCACCAGGTGCACTATTGCTAATAGCTGTGCAAAACGTATCCCATGATGATGGTAAGGTGCATAATAGCAATACTGCTTTCATTTCGTTATCCATATCCATTTTCTGAGCCTGTAACTAGGAGAATATAGCATCAAACTCATTTAGATGAGCAGCAACACTATCTATGTCCTTCATACGAAGGTCATATAATTTTCTTATCATATACACTCTATTTGATTCCATCTCTTTTTCATATGTATTGCATAACTTCTTCCAAAGCTCCTTTGCACTTTCACAATCTAATACTGTAAAGTAAACATTATCTGCCAGGTGCAAGTGAATGGTAGACCTGGTCATTTCATCTAACTCATCCCAATCATCTTCATCCATGTCATCAGGCTTCTTTGAAATTCCATTTACTGGCTTCCATTGCCTCCTTTAAATCAGCACATCTTTAATATGATTCTTCCATAGAGCAAAGTTTGTGCCATCGCTTTTCGGATCTCAAAATGGTCTTTGCCCTGTAAGTTATAGCTCCTCCTCAGAACATTGGCACTAGACCCTGATCCACTAAATGTGCCTGAGACCTCTGATGCCATGATCGTAGAGAACTAAATGGAATGATAATGAGCTAGAAGAGTCCAAACACCATCAAATAGGTGTATCAAGGAGTAAATCGACAATTATATAGTTCACTAAACCAAAAATCCAAAAAAAATTTGCCAAAGTATCCTCTGCAAAATGAGCATATGACTAGTGTCAAAATATCATAAAACTGCAAGTACTAACATGTTTACCTGCATAGTGAATCACTGACTCCACTGCATATAATCAATTACCCAATAGAAGCCAACTAAGCTTATCGAGCACCTATGAACAACTATCATACATCTCTTATGGTGAGGCTGGGTAAGTCTTCCACTTGCATCACCGAAGAGACCCTGACATCTGGGTGTCTCCTAGTTAAGAAAACCTCACCACGGCCCTTTTTGCCAAATGTCAAAGGCTTTATGCAAAAATCATAACTGATATATCAATGACCATATGGACGTACAATTGAGGGATTCTTGTGCAAAAAGGAATTTGAATGTTTGTAGGAGAAAAGGGAAAGATAAGACGAAAGATACAACACTGGAAGCCTTTGTCGATTGATTATAAGAAGACAAATACGATGGTGATGCACAATACAATCCAATGCTTTCTGTGCAAAATCCCACAGAGTGCACAATCACAAAGTACAAAATACCCAAGGTTCTTATTGTTGTCGGCCTTCTCTGCACCAAACCTCCACCTTCTCCAAGCTTGCACTTGTGCACACCTTGCACTCAAGCTTCCAATAGGGGGAGGGATGGACACCTTTTGTTGACACGCGCATAGCTTCAATGGGACCTTGGGATCTTTGGTGGTATAGCTTAGCACTTCTCTGCACACTTTTAAGTCCTCTTTATGCACACCTTGCACTTCACTTCTCTACGTCGCACACTCATTGTATGTCTCTTGCACTTCTCTCTTGCTTAGTCTAGACTATGCTCACCTTGCTTAGTCCCTCAAGAATAGTCCTTGCTTTGATTTGAGTGTCGATTCACGTACACTGCTAAATGCTAGAGTATCTTGGTGCTCACTTTGATGTCCCAAGATTGTCTCCAAAAGTGGGCAGCCAATGAATCCTTGTTTTGGCCTGTAGTGACTTTAGATTAAAACAAAAATTTTAATTGGGAGGCCATACCTTCACTTTTGCATATGTTGCCGCTTCACGTACCTTCACCTTTTGCCTTTTAATGCTTCAAATGTGCACCTAAGGGAGGGTTCACCTGACCCTTTCAAAACACTTTAAAAACACTTTTGAACCTTAGGGAATTATAGAAATACCTCTGCAACCTGCAACCAACTTTCTGCAATTATACCCTTTGTGAACAATTAATTGTGCACTACCTGTGCACCTTGACCCTCCAACTTTGAACACTTTGACTTCACCCATGTTGACTTTTGACCTTGAACATGTTCACTTTGACCAATTTGACTTTGACCTTTTGACTTTGACTCTAGTTGACTTTGATGATGGTTAACTTTGATCAGTATGACTTTTATGGGCTCAACAATTGCCCACCACCTAATGGGCTCTCCATCCCGAAGAGCTACAACCAAACCTCGGAGCAGAGATGACATCATGATTCTTGTGTTGCAAAACTTCCAAAGGACACTTGAGCAACTACCAAGTCTACCAGAAGAAAGAAAGGCTTGCTATATGCAGGAAACTTATAGAGGTAGCACAAGCAACCCTAGAAAAGACTATCCCGGTCCTCCCAGAGACAAGGATAGTAGAGGAGCAATACAAGGAGTGTGTCAAAGCCAAGGATAAATAACTTAAGGAGAAGGATGACAAGTCTGAACGAGCGAAAACTCAAGATGGACCTATGTCAATTATACCTGACATAGAGGTTGATTGACCAAAAGAATTATGGAATAGAATCCGAGAAGAACTATGGAAGAGGAATGGAGTGACTAAGCCTCCCTCTGAGGAATTAGATGTGGAAGTTTATCAACCAAATCCCAACATAGAAGAAGTATATGAGGAAGTATCAAGACTAGACCAAAATAGAGAAGAAGCTCAGAGCATTTCAACCTTACCAAATTACATGGGAGAATACGAAAAGGAATCCATGATAATCCGAGCACCCACAGTACATGGAAAAGGAAAAAGAAACTTAGAAAAGAATTCACACAATCTAACGGAACTTAAGAAGACGAAAGTACATTGCAAACTGATAGTGGAAGAGTTACTTCGGATTAAACCGCAATTATGGAAACAATTAGCAAGTCAACTTGAATTAGGGCAAGAGAAGGATGAAAAGGAAAACAAGGGAAAAGAAAACTCATCTAAGATACAAATCCTAGTGGATAAGGTGGAGAATTTAGTGAAGGAGTCGAAGGTAATACGTGTCTACCTGTCACTTACAATGGGTACATGACCAAGGCTATACTAGACACAGGGGCAGGAGTAGGAATTGCCACCAAGGAGATTTGGGAGAAATGGGGAAAGCCTGCCTTACGGCCCACACACATGAAGCTCCAATTAGCAGACGGTCATGTGGAGAAACCCTTAGGAATATTGGAAAGGGTCAAATTAACCACCTGTGGGGTTGAATTTGAACACACATTAGCCATTTGTAAGTTCGAAAAGGCTAACAATTACGAAATGATATTAGGACAACCTTTCATGAGAAAAATGCGGATAGTACAAGACTGGGGACGAGATGCTTTATACCTGCAACATCAAGGAAATACAACCAAGATAAACCTACATACATTTTCATATAGAGATGTACCCCCACTACAGTGGAATCCCATACACAAGGAGGAAGATGACTTATCGATTCATAGTGCTGGATCAAGCGATCAATCTTGGAAGTATGAGGACACCCAGTTATGGATGTGTAAGGAAGCCAAGAAGGAGGACAATAAAAGAGAGTTGTGGCCAATAGGACATCCTAACTACCGATCGGTAGAGGACCCAAGGTATATGCCTCAAATCTTTCCTGATGAAACCTTTGAACCGCATGGATGGATGGAAATCTTAGCCACTTTGGATGTATGTGTGAATGAGGAAGTCCTAACTATGAACGAGTGCATAGATGAAGAAGGCTATGATGTAAATTTGTATATGATTGTCCTTCAAGAAGTAGAAGCAGGGGAAATCTTAGAAAAAGAGTGGAAAGAGGAATATGAGAGTATAGAAATGGAACCAGAATTTGATTCAGAGGAAAGCTATCTAGACTCCATTCGAACTAAAGTAAAGCAGGAGCCGACTAAGATCTTGGCAATAGAAGTTGCCCCCATAGTACAAGAGCAAGAGGAAAGGATGAGTAAAATTGGACCAAATCCAGATCTTTTTGAGGTTCTGGAGCATTTAAAAGATACGAAGTAGAAGAGAGAAAGATAGCCATCCAAATGCCTAAGAGAGAGGCTCGAGAAGGAGAAGCATATGACAACAAAGAACAAACAAAAAAGATCATAGTAATAGTGGAAGATGGAGAAGAACAATGTACATACATAGGTAAAGATGTGTCAATTGAGGAGGAAGAAGAATTAATACAATTGATCCGGGAATATCGAGATGTATTCACATGAACAAGGATCTCAAGGGTGTGGAACCCTCGATTTGCTCTCATAGAATACCAATGATGGCAGAGGCAAAACCATCAAATCAATGCCCTTATACATACAATGAGGTCTATGCTGCTAAAATTAAAGAAGAAATAGACAAGCTACTAGCGGTAGGATTCATATATGAAATAGAACATACCGAGTGGGTTTCACCATTAGTAGTTGTGCCTAAGAAGAACGGAAAATTGAGAGTTTGCATTAACTTGAAAAAGGTCAATGCAGCCACCATACGTGATAGCTACCCATTACCCATCACCGACCATCTATTGGAAAGAGTTGCAGCAAAAGAAGTCTATAGCTTCTTAGGTGGATTCTCTGGATACAACCAAGTAGCCATAGCTACAGAGGATCAACATAAGACCACATTCGCAACTGAATGGGGAGTCTATGCTTTCCGAGTAATGCCTTTTGGACTCACTAATGCACTTGCTACTTTCCAACGATTGATGTGTCATGTTTTCAAAGAATTCCTGAAGAAGAGCATGGAAGTGTATGTAGATGACCTATGTACATATTCTAATCAAAGACAAGACCACATTCCTGAATTGCGGAAGATATTTAATAAATGCCGACAATATAGAGTATGCCTGAACCTGAGAAGTGTGTCTTCATGGTAAGACAAGGGAAGATCTTAGGACACATAGTCTCTAGAAATAAAATCTCCATGGATGAATACAAGATTAAGGTTATTTTGGAGCTTCCTAGACCTAAGAATGCGAAAGAGGTGCAAGCATTTATGGGGCATTGTGGATATTACCGTCGATTTATCCACATGTATGCCATAATCGCCAAACCCTTGTATGGACTTTTGACTCAATTCACATGGACAGAGGAATGCGAGAAGGCATTCAATGAGTTAAAGAAGCGGCTTAGCACAACCCCAATTTTGAAAACACTGAATTGGAACAAGCCGTTTCATATTCATGTAGATGCTTCAAATTACGCAATAGGATGTATCTTAGCCCAGCCAGCAGATGAAGGAAAGTTAGATCATCCAATTTCTTATGCGAGTAGACAATTGAACCAAGCGGAGAGGTAATATACAACTACGGAGCAAGAGGGATTAGGAATGGTCTATGCAGTGAAGAAATTTAGACATTATCTCTTAGCCAACAAGTTCAAGTTCTTCATAGACCACCAAGCCTTATTATACCTAGTCAATAAGCCCTGTAACACTGGAAGACTGGTAAGATGGTTTCTGCTATTGATGGAATTCGACTTTGAAGTGATAGTGAAAAAGGGAAATACTCATGTAAGAGCAGGTCACCTCTCTAGGTTGACACACGGAGAACCACCAAGTGGAGTACCACATGAATTTCCAGATACTTACCTATTTAATCTGGAAGTGTGTCCAAAGTGGGCAAAGAAACTAATTCCGATACTTACTCATGGCCCACAACATTCAATCAATAAAGAGAGTAAGAAGGAAATTCTACAGTCACGGAATTTGCATATTATTGCAGGAAGTGTGTACTACAAGGAACCCAATGGTGTATTACTAAGATGTGTTGAGGAGGATGAGCAATTGAAATTGATGGAACAAGCTCATGTAAACAAATGGAGAACACACAAGGGAACCCTTGGAACTATTAGGGAGTTGAAACGATTAGGAGTATACTGGCCTGCCATGCCTAAGAATGTCCATGACTATGTGAGTAACTGCGTAGAATGCCCCGAGGATCATACATTAGCACCCAATTGGAGCAAGACATTTGTAAAATTCTTAAAGACAAGAGAACATGAGGAAGGAGTTAGCTTGGCAAGAAAACAATCCCTAGAGGAGATGAGCAAGGATTATGTACTCATGGGAAGACATTTGTTTAGGAGAGGAAAAGACAACCAATTACGAGTATGTGTGCACGAAGGAGAATATTTACCTGTATTAGAGATGGCACATGCGGGTGCAGCAGGAGGTCATTTTTCAGCCGAGAGAATCGTGAAAATGATCCTCTTTGGTGGCCAACTTTACATATGGATGCGGAGACCTATGTAAGAAGCTGTGAAACATGCCAGAGGGCTAAATATTCGATTCGGAGAGATGACATGCCATTGAGGCCTATGGTTTGTGCTATAGCATTTTCTAAATGGGGTATTGATTTCATAGGACCCATTAACCCACTAGCCAAGGGGTCACATGCTGAGTATATCATAGTAGCCACCGATTATCTGACAAAATGGGTAGAGGCAAAGGCTACTAGAAAGAACAATGCTCAAACCAGTGCTAAGTTTCTTTTTGAGCATATATTCACTCGTTTCGGATTACCAATTGAGATTGTGAGTGACCGAGGAATGCACTTCATTAATGAGGTGATAGAGTCTCTAATGAATGAATTTTTAATGATCCATAAAAAATCAGCCCCATACCATCCCCAAGCCAATGGTCAAGCGGAAAGTTCCAATAAGGTGTTATGCACAGTATTGACAAAGATTGTCAATAACGGTAGGTCTGACTGGGACAAACAAATGCATCATGCAATTTGGGCCTTCCGAGTCGCATATAAGACTGCCATTGGAACTACCCCATTCAATCTAGTATATGGACAGAACACAATTTTACCAACTGACTTTTTAATACCTACTTTGAGAGTAGCCCAGTAGCATGAATGGACCGGACATGAATTATCCCAACAACTAGACCAAATCGAGAAGCTGCATGAAACTCGGTTGCAGGCTATCGCAGGAATCTATGCGGCCAAAAGAAGGCAAAAGGCATATTATGATGCACATATAAAAGACAAAGGACTAAAAGAAGGAGACTTAGTCCTGGTCTACACCTTGAAGCAACATGCCAAGAAGTTACAAAAACGCGGATATGGACCTCTAATCATTAATAGGATTTCGATGTGTGGAGCAGTTAATCTAGCCACTCTAGATGGAGACATTCTTCTTAACTACATAAGTGGATGTAGAGTGAAATGGTTCGTGGAGCCATTGACAGATCAAATGTTAGCACGTCTCGTAGGTGCGCACAATAGGAAGAAAGAGGAAGAACTGATTAGAGAAGAAGCAAGGCAAGAAGCCTTGGAACGTATTAAGAAACAGAAGGAGTGGATTAGGCAAAGAGATGAATGGTATTTCCAAGGAGAAGAGCCTATCCCCATGGCTAATTACCAAGTCCATAAGTCTGACACAACAAATGCCTACATGTCACAGCCTTATCTAAACCTAGGAATTGGAACCATGGAGTATCTATTGATAGATGCTTTGATAGACTCAGGAGCAGGACTCAGTTGCATACGCAATATGGTCATCCAAGATCTTCAAACGATTTTGACTCCCACGAAAGCCCATATGATAGATATCGGAGGTCAAATCATAGAATGCATTGGAGAAACTAATGTATCCCTCCACCTAGGAAATTCCTCCATGAAAAAACGAGTCTTAGTGTGCAAAGATGAAGACTTGATAGAAAGCTTGATCCTAGGACAAGATTGGATCATTGAAAATGAAGTAAGCATCCACCTAGCACAAGGCTATATTTCAGCCAAGATAGGACAGAAGGAAGTTTTTAGTCTATCAGGAGAGAAGCCTTCACCGAAACCAGAAGTCATCAAGAGTGCAGAAGACTGCAAGGAAGAGCCATTAGAACATGATTCCAACCCCAATCTCTTAGAAGCAGGTCAAAAAGAAGAAGAAATTTCAAACCCTAACATATCAACAAAAGAAGTAGATTCAGTCAAGGAACAGAAAGACACCAAGGAAACCAACACTCTCAGAGTTTTTCACACGACAAGAAGATCACCAATTTGGACAATCACAATCAAATACTCGCATCCAGGAAAGGTCAGATTCAAATGGGTACACAAGGATCAAGTACAAAAACCAGAGAACGCTACACCAGCTCTTGAGAAGGGAATGGAGGGCAAGCATTATTCTTTACCGAAATCCAAACCAAAAAGACTCTTGCAAGTATGGCTCCCTAGGCCTTTGATTGAAGCTCAGAAGGCACGACAACAGATATGGATTCCCAAGAAGGTCAAACAAGCAGCCAATCAAGAGATAAGCAAACAGGAGGATGCATTACATTGAGACATTCGGACAAGGAAGCCAAGACAGACTCGTCATAGAAACATGAAGAGAAAAACCTCTATCACTAGGACATCAGAAGAAACAAAGGAAACACATGAAGCTCGAAGGACCAAAGAGAAGATACGGCCTATCAATGCGACCACGAAATGGATTTGGAAACCAAAGCAACTATGAAATATGGACCACCAGAGCAACGAAGATTTCAATTGCACTCATGAAGTATCGAATGCACCTAAAGTATGCATAATAGGGCCATATTACAAGGCCACACATTCGGCACTTGATGTACATAATAAAATTAGTGGTGCATGTTCTCCAATGGGGAATAGGTCATAGCTTCAACTTCCTTAGGAATGGACCTACTATGTAAATAAATAAATGCTTCGGCTATACTAATCCTTGTTTTCTTTCAGAAAAGAAATAAAAATATATGGTAAGAGAACTCACTTATAAAAGCAAGGAAAACGGAGTGACGAAACGACAACATGTCACTGCAATGCACCGCACAATTGCTATATCTTCTATTGAAGCTAATGCACTTTTCATTACAAGTGCAGATGGCTTCTGAAGATTCTAAAGCCACGATTCAGGAAGAAGTGATGGACTTCCCTCCACAAAGTGTGACCAAAGCAAAGGGACATTGGTTTAGAGAAGATCAACCGGCTAGGGAGTACCCCTTCCTGGTGAATATCAAAATCATGGATACGGATCATCAATTCCCGATTATGTCTCAAGATTTTAAAGTGGTGCATGAGATCCCGTCTACAATTGACATCATGAAGAAAGCGGGTATACACAAATACTTTGAACTGCCGATCTACAAGCCCGACTTTCAAAGGTGCACACAAGTCATGAATACATTACAGCCAGCACTACATGACCCATTAGTGCCAGAGGCCAGAGTCATGGGTGGAGTAGTTGAATGGGTAGTCATTCAGTTCACACATGATTTGATTAAAGAAGGTTTCGGTTGGGAGAAGGACGGAATCACTGTCTTGAAGGAAGAAAGTCGAGGGGCGAAGACCAGAACATTCGCAGACATCAATAGAGTTGACATAGAAGAAGAAGTCAGACTCATTCATAAGCACTTCTGCTTCCCAAACATGCATCGATACACCGCCCCTCAGAAGATAATTGTTCAACTACTCTCACATGCTATTAAACAGATTGGCAATCAAATTAATCTGACTCTATATATACAGGAACGGCTATTTGAGGCGAAGAAGCAATGGAATAACAAGAAGTTCTTGAACGGTAGTGTAGCTCTGACCATTTTGCTCTACCATGCTTTAGGCATTAGAGAGCACCTCCAAGAAATGCCATCATCGACTGCCATGGCTAAGTATGCCAAAGTCCCCACAGTCCCCAAAAAGAAAAGAGGAGTCAAGATTGGTGAGGAGGCGGAAACTAGTTCTCAACCCAAAATGAGAGGAAGAAAGGGACTAAGGGAGGTAAAGCAAGTAGAAGAAGAAGTTCCTGCCACGAAAAGGGCACACGTACTCCCAAAGACAAGAATTGAAGAGCCAAGACCAATTACAGAAGAAGACTTAACTAAAGCCCTGGAAGATACACACTGTTGGGTTGCACACATTCTCATTTGTGCATGAGAACCCTCCCTAGATCATACGAGTAACTCTTTTTGTATGTGAACACTCTCTTAGGACACCTTTTAATATTTCTTTATACCTTAGTATAAAAGACTTCATATTTTCACCCATTTTGCCCTTCTAAGGATTTCCCACGTAGAAAATCCCACGCATGTCTTTTTGGGGATTTGTTTGTTACACATGTGATCTTGGAACATCCTAGAAGATTTGTTAGTAAGAGAAAGAATCCACTTTTTGACTTGTCAAAGAAGCACATGGGGAATTGTGCTTAGGCTATATATAGAGCCTCATTTTTGTAGAGTAAGGGGGGCTCTTGGTTCGACGTACTCCATGTAAAATCTTCATGAATGGAAGAACTCTCTTTTATTCTAAGGCTTGTACATTTATGTGTGTAGTCTTGGAGTGTGAGAGGGTGTGGTGTGTGTATGCTTGCTGAACCTTCCTTTGTGTGTGAGTAATGTGTTGCATTACTTGTATTTTCCATGTGTGACCATGATCCTTGACTCCCATCTCTCCATGTTTTCAAGCATGTGGCATAGCTGCGGGCTGATGGCCAATGGCTCGAACATGATGGAGGATGGGGTGGATGAAAGGAGAGTCTTTCTTGGGCCTTCCTCCTTGCTTCCATGCAAGGTGATGTGGGTCGGTTACTCCCCTATGCTCTCAACAACAAATTTGGCGCCGTTGCCGGGGATGGTCGGCCTTTCATCACTTGGAGAGCTCAAGAACATGTGGTAAAGTATTGTGTTGCAATTGTTTTTGCTCAATTGCGTAGGATTTGAGTTTGTGCATGGTACTTTCACCCTTCCTTTGGGCCATTAGTTCCCCATTTCTTGTTTTTAGTAGTGTAGTTTTAGTTCATTTTTGTTGGATGCACAAAAACACCCCCTAACCCCCTTCTCTCCTTCTTTTCTTCACACATACACACTTCCACACATTCACACACAATGGGCATCACTATCCAACTCTATCATCTCTATTGTAGTGATTTCCTTGGGAAGTGGGGTGGGTAGTACCTCTTTTTTTCCCTCCCTCTCTCCAATTTCAAAAATATATATATATATACAAAAGACAAAATAAAGTAAATTCTCTATTTTGAGAAGGGCTTATTTTCCACGCATTTCTCTCAAAAGGCGTTGGATTCTCCATGGGATTCCATAGCCCCTTAAAGAGTTTCATTTTCACATGAGTTGCAAATCGAAGCTATGCATGCTTTTTGATTTCGGAGAAATAGCCGTTTTCTTTTCCTATGCATTCATAAGGAGGCATTACTTACGAGCCTTTTGTCGCCTTTATGAGCGCCATGCATGCAGGGTTTGGTGAGGTGGAGTTATTGGCCCTCACGATTCTCTCTCCTCTATGAATTCTAAATGCATTCGTATGTGGTACCTGGTGGAGGGAACTTCTCCATTTTCTCTCCAATCATACCGAGAATCTATCCTCTGTCGTATATTGAACTTCCCCCTTTTTCGCGTTCTTTCTTTCCCTCTATCCTGGGGGCAGAAATGTAGCTTCTTCGCCGTCTCTATGCTTTCTTTGCTGAGGAGTTGAGCTAGATGCAAACTCCCCATTCTTGCTCTGCTCAAGGTCGAGCTCGTGCCCTCTTCAGTCCGAGAAGCTGGGGATGATTGTGCACTCGTGCCCCATCAGTGCCCATGGCACACAAGAACGAGGCGGTGTGGGTGCCACCTTGCTTGAACAGATGATCTGCATCGCTGTTTTTGAGCTTTTTTTTGAATTATGAATATGTCATCCTGCTACCTTGATGAATCTTAGTGCTGGGGTTTGTTCGTTCCATCAGATGCTCAGGTCGAGGATACGGTAATTGGGCTCTTATCACCTTAGCTTGGGCATCGATTTGGGGCTCGCGGTTCTCCTCATCGACTCCCTGCTCGGGCTCTGTGAAGAACTATGTTTCCCCGGAATACTAATGGTTCTCTGCCTTTTTGCTATGGCGGACACACCATGCAGGGCCCCCCTTCTTAAGCTCCATTCCATTTCATGATGATTCATTCAGTATGGTGCCTTGGGTTGAGTTGCCTCAAACTCTCCCTCACCATTTGTTTTGTGCAGTCGTGTGAGCTCCCCACATGCTCCCCGCCTCTTCTTTGTCGGTGTTACCTCCACGTTGTGTATGCTCTCTATAAGAGAAGGACTTGTGGCCTTCAGCTTTCTCTGCAGGAGGGGGGTGTGCTTTTCTCCACATACCTACTCGTCTCAAACCTTCCTGTTGGTAATTGATCGGGCTGCTGTCACACTTCGTTGGTGATGAACAGAGGTGGGTGCCAACATTTTTGAAAGGGGACGCATACTAAAAACTTCCCCAGTTTTATATACAAGCTAGAAATCTTCGCTAAAACCAACCCAAACCTACGAGTCGATGCCCTGGTTTTCTGCATGCTGCCTCGTGTGTGGATATGATCAACCTTATAACAGGTCTTTTTTTATTTTGTTGTGTATTGCAAGGAACCTTCTATACCTATGGGCTGGTCGTATTACACTCCTGATTGGCGGAAGTTTTGTAATTACGAAAACCCCAAAGTACTTTGATGTGAGCTTTGTATGATGCTTGAATAAACATGATTATTGTTTTGCAGGATCTTGTGAACGGATTCGATTGATCTTCATGTGTTAGTTGCACGCGATGCTATTTCTTGCTATCACCTCTTTGATTCTTCCACCTTTTTGCATTACACATCAAGCTCGAGCTTCCCACAAGGATTCTAAAAGACATTAGACCTCTTGCTTGCATCACCACACTATCTGGCTTGATTAACCTGCATCAAATCCAAAGATCAACTTGCAAGAAGGCATGCACATAGGAGTTGGCTAACATTGATTTAGTATGTGCATTCCCATTCTGTTTGGGGACTATGAAAAGGATTGAGTTGATTTCCTTGTTGGTTTAACGTCCACTTTTCTCGAGCCATGACTTATCCTCTCTCCTATGTGTTTCTATGGCTTTGTGATGATTTGCTAAGTTAAAAAGCTATGTGATACCATGTTTAATACATTTTGCCTTGAAAGGGTCATAAACCACTTTGTTTAGGTTGCATAATCGTTGGGGATTTCTTGCCCTTGTTGTGTATGTATCGGACCTGTCAGAGGTGTGCAGTCGAACTTAAGGGGTACCTTTTCCTATCTTTGATTGACCCTTCTTCTGTCTAGTGTCGATCTGAGGTTGCTTGAAGGGCAAAACAATGGAGGCTGACATCAAGCCATAAGACTCTAGGAACTAGATCTGGAAAGGTAACTTAGGGTTTTATACATGAGATCTATCCATCTAAGGACTACAAATTGGGTACGGGCCAGCCACTATGATTGGCGTACTCCAGATTTTAGTGTTACGGGATTGAGCACAAAGCTATGGGAAGACACAATCTATGGGCCCATGATTCAATGATTGGTTCATCTTTGAAATCCTTGTGAAGTCTAATCTGTCTTACAGGGATGCTTCCTCTTGGTGCTTAATTCTCTTGAAGATTCTCTCCTTTCATTTTGAAGCAAGGGTGGATTTATGGTTTTCGGGTTCACTCTCACTCCTGATTTGTAATCATTCTAGTCTAACAACAACCTACTTTGAGGTGGTAAGGGTCTCTTGTGTTTAAGTGGTAGCCGTAAATACCTTTTTGGGTTTTTCACTTGAAAACGATTAAAGATCTATGATGCCATAAACTTGATGTAGACTGTAGTCATGTTCTCAATTTCTATAAAGGCCTTCGTGTTGGTGTCATTTCATGCTAGTATGCCATTGTTTTATGTGGTTGATTGGTGACTCCCTTCTAGGGGTAATGTCCAAAACACTCCCACTACACAGAAAAAGGACACAACACTGTGAAAAAACGGCATGCTCAGGATTTCATGGGGGTGTCCATATGGTTCTGTTTTTGTTTTCTTTCCCAGACCATTCATTGTAGCTAAAATATAACTTTGTGGTCTGCATTGGTCGCACTTCATTTCTAGGAAAGATCTGTACTACCCATGTTTCATTCTAGAGTTAGGAATAATGCTAGTGGTATGCCGACTCTAGGTGTTACAAGCTTTTCATAGTCTCCTTCGACTAGACATGAGAAGAATAGAACGTATAAGAAGCTTTGAAAGTTTGCTTGTACTCTTTTGGGGGTCTGTTTTTACTTCTTCAGGCAAGCCTCACAAATTCTTGATAGTATTGGGAGGAGGATGGTGGTGTGTATTGCCATACTTGGGGGTTGAAATTATATTCCCTTCACTCAAACTTCTTTTTGTGATGGTCTCTTTGGTGTGTGTCTTAGCCACACTTCCATCAAGGTTCTGAGTGGTAATCTGCAACACAGGAAGGCAAAGGGATTATTTTGGTACTTGTTTCTGTGGCACATTCCAAACTTAGTTCTTGACATAATTCTGTTACGATCTGTGTTCTGTTGTGATCATGTGTTCACCTGTGGAAAAGAAACTTGTAACATCATATGATTGAAGTGAGACTGCTCTAGCTAAGGACCCAACTTGCCAGCAGACATCCTATTGTGAATTGCATTAACTTCGTGAATGATAACTGAAATTTCTACCCTTTTTTTGGAGGCATGTATTAGGGAATGACTATTCAAATGGCATGAAGTTGCATGACCGACCCTAGTGTATGACCTTGGAACTCATATTGTTGCACAACCTGCTCTCTCACAATGGTTGAGTTCTGAGTTACTTGCAGTTTTGATATTTTGGTAACTACTCACCTTGGCTCTACCCTGAGTATCACAGGACGAAACAAAGGTCGATGGAAGGGTTGCTCTTTTAGAAATACTTGATGGCTTGGGATGTTACTCACAGATTTGGATAAAAGGCACTTGATAGATTCTGCTCTTTTGGGAAATTTGTTGATGCCTCTAAGACTCATATGTTTTAGGACTGCCCTTCATGTTGCAGGTAGAACATGTTTATGCCCTTGAAATTGTGTCTGAGGCAAGATAATCACATGTTCCTATTTCGAATAAAAGCTCTGAAAGTTGTTGAGAAAGCAATATCTGTTCTTTGCAATATCATGCATTCATAGCTCAGGGACCTTTCCATTCATGCTGGATCTGCCCGATTGCAGCATCCCTTATGACTCATGTTATGCAAAATGATTAGTTGACAGATGAATAATGATCTATTTTTCCTAATAAAAGATGAAGTATTAGGAGAATGCCTCTACCAGACTCATTGGACGACTGGAATGAATCGCTCACAGGTATGATAGGTAGAGGTGCATGGATACTAGTTTTTGAATTCTTGTGACTTAAGGCACTTGGTGAGTCGCAACACGTGACCACACTGTTCAGGGATTGTTTTCAAACATGCCACTACCTCTTAAAGGAAACTTTAGTCTCTGTTTCCTGCCAATGATTGTTGCAGGTACTTGGTTGAGCTACAAGATCCCTTTGGTCCTGCAACAAGTTCCCAAATAAAAATGATTAAGGATATGCATAAATTTCAAGTTCTGCCCATGGTTGCTTGAATAATTATCAAGTTTGGGATGATATGGTGTCTCAATGATTTACTTGCTGTTTGGTTTTAAGTGCCATACATGTTTTCAATGATATCTAAAGTCGCAGGTTTTGATGCCCCACCCAGGAGAGATAATTTCTGACTACTCTAGAACCCAACGAGTCTAAAGACATCCTCTGCTCTTGGATTTCTGATGTTGCTAACTCTTAGGAAACCCGGCTATGTGTAATTGTGTTTCATCAATGGTTCTAGAGCTTTGCTATTTTGTTTTCATGAGCTGTACAGGTTGAATACTTAAGTGTGAAAGTTCGAGTGATTGTTTTTTGCCAGGGACTTCACTCACTGGTTTCACAATACTCAAATGGGTCTCCTTTATTCAATTGCTCAGAAATTGTTTAGATTGGTACAGGTCAAGAGGAGGATCATTGTAGCTCCTAATATTCAGGGATAACTGTTGGTCCATTTGCTAAATGCTTCTATGATTTGGAGATTAGAATGAGCCTTACAGGGTTAACACTAGTTGAACATGTGTCCTAGGATTGCGGCCCTCATTTTCACTTCCTCTGTTTTGAAAGAATTGATGTGCACTTGGTTTAAAAGTTCAGGTTTGGTATCTCTTTGACAGGCAAAGAAAAGCTCATGAGGACTTGAAGAGTCAGTCCTATAGGACTTGATATCAAGTCCCTTTAAGTGGAAACAAAAAGATAAAATAAATGTTCTATTCAAACCTCTTTTTCCAGGAACAGTTTACTGGTTATGTATGTTTTAATTTCAGGATTAGGAGATCCTTGCAAGAGCTTCAGCAATGTTACCTGGGACTGCACAAAGGGATGCATGCTGGGCTGACTGCCCCCCCATGGGGATTGTGTCGCCCCTCTCTAAAGACTAAAGATTTGCAGATTAAAGGAAGGACTAGTGGCCTGAAGATAGATGTGCTACTGATATTATGAAGACCTACAGATTGCAGATTCAAGCATTGCAGCTTCCAGACTTGAAGACTCCAACAGATCAGTTGTGTATGATCTTCCTTTCTGGCTTTGTCGAGGACGACAAAGACTAGGGAAGGGAGAGTGTTGGGTTGCACACATTCTCATTTGTGCATGAGAACCCTCCCTAGATCATACGAGTAACTCTTTTTGTATGTGAACACTCTCTTAGGACACCTTTTAATATTTCTTTATACCTTAGTATAAAAGACTTCATATTTTCACCCATTTTGCCCTTCTAAGGATTTCCCACGTAGAAAATCCCACGCATGTCTTTTTGGGGATTTGTTTGTTACACATGTGATCTTGGAACATCCTAGAAGATTTGTTAGTAAGAGAAAATCCACTTTTTGACTTGTCAAAGAAGCACATGGGGAATTGTGCTTAGGCTATATATAGAGCCTCATTTTTGTAGAGTAAGGGGGGCTCTTGGTTCGACGTACTCCATGTAAAATCTTCATGAATGGAAGAACTCTCTTTTATTCTAAGGCTTGTACATTTATGTGTGTAGTCTTGGAGTGTGAGAGGGTGTGGTGTGTGTATGCTTGCTGAACCTTCCTTTGTGTGTGAGTAATGTGTTGCATTACTTGTATTTTCCATGTGTGACCATGATCCTTGACTCCCATCTCTCCATGTTTTCAAGCATGTGGCATAGCTGCGGGCTGATGGCCAATGGCTTGAACATGATGGAGGATGGGGTGGATGAAAGGAGAGTCTTTCTTGGGCCTTCCTCCTTGCTTCCATGCAAGGTGATGTGGGTTGGTTACTCCCCTATGCTCTCAACACACACCAATATATAGAAGGGCAAGTTAATCTACCAGTGCAAGGGCACCATTACCAGCAGACCCAACAAGACAAGGAAGCTAAAAAGAAGCTCACCAAAGTACATCAATACAGAGAATTAGGGTTGGATAATTCAAGCTCATCTTCTGATGTACAAGAAGAACCCGACACATCCTTATTAAATGTGGACATTCAAAGTGAATCCAAGGATGATGGACAATGGGAGGAACTTAATGAAGTAAACTACACTGAAGCAGAAGAGAGTATGAAGGTGAATGACACCCCCATCAAACACAATCAAGACACAACATGCAAGGAAGCAAACCAAGAAGGGACACATGTCATCCAACTAAATGATAATTCCAAAATTCAAATCAAAGAGACAACGCTTAAAGGAGAGGAACGACTCAAGAATCAAAAGAAAGAACCAAAAGAAGCTTCAGTGGAGGAATCAGAACCCTTCACTCCGATAAGGGTTGTGGCAGAACCCTCCCCCATGGACATTACATTTCAAGGGAGTGCCACGAAAGTTATCAATAGAGAAGAAGATCGAAAAGAACCGAAAATACAACTACAGATCAGACAACCACATAACGAAACTATCTATGTGGAGCACGGCAAGGATGTACAAGCAGGAGAAGTTCCAAGTATCCCACGAACATGGTTGAATGTCGACATCGCTCAGCTCAAGCCAGTAGTGCAAGACATGATCCGAACTGCAATGGATACGCAACAATTAATGCTTGA
The DNA here is from genome assembly GCA_020310875.1 of Ceratopteris richardii. NCBI lineage: Eukaryota > Viridiplantae > Streptophyta > Polypodiopsida > Polypodiales > Pteridaceae > Ceratopteris > Ceratopteris richardii. The sequence goes on from CM035410.1 coordinate 116,149,831, forward strand.
GGCTGATGAGGACTATGATCAAGTGATGCAGGACAAGCATGAACTTCAAGAAATGGGTAAGAGTCTTTCAACAGAATTAAAGCTAGCAAGAGAGCAAATAGTACATAAAGAAAATGAAGTTCAAGAGGTCAAACAACAGTGCAAAACTTTAGAGACAGAAAATACAAAATTAAAAGAACAACTACAGGAATTACAGAAGAAATATGAGGCTAGCGAGGCAGAGAAGACACGGATGAATGCAAGAGGCAAAATATTAGTCACAAATAAAGGTATACATGGATGAGGCAGAAAACCTAAGGAATAGAAATAAGGAGCTAATGATAGCTCTCCTTAGTGATCAACCCATAGAAGTCCAAGAAAAGCCAGAAAAAGATATAAAGGAAATGGAGGACAAGATAGTGTTAAATGTTAATCGTTAAACTTCCAATTTCAGACTCAAAATACTTTCAAGTTCATACGTTTCCGAACCTTTCCTAACCGTAAATTACCTCTTAGCCACGTGGGTCCTTGGGAGTGGTAGGGGTCTGTTAGACAGAGGCCCTGTACTATTTTCCCAACTTATTACACAATCATAATTACTTCTAGCGTCTTAGCTCCGTGCGCAATTCTGAACAACCGATGACTGTTCGTTGTACTGGACTTAGAATTTCTGAACTAATCCTGCTACGATGGTCTGAGCAGTAGTCCGATGACTTGTGTCCAATAGAATAATCTACTTCAGTAAACGAAGATCACCTAATACGTACTTCTTCAGAACAGACATGTATACCAAACACATATATATATATACTGAAATTATACAGCTCATCGTATACCAATTACGAGCAACAAATGTCCTGACAACAAGCGACTTGTTACAGGCTTAACAATGACCTACTCGCACTTCAACCGTTACAGATGCTAGTTTTTCTGTGATCGGAATCAACAGTGAACGTAGACGACTGCATCGAACTTGGTCACTTACCAAAATGGTTAACATGCGATCAGTTCGGAACTACTTCCATACTTCCTTGTTCAGTATACTACTGACAAGTAACACACTGCACTTATTAACACTCAGAGACACACTCAACCATTACCGAACAGATTCGTAACACAAGATTACTAATTCGCAACTCTGCACTACGGGGTGAATAAACGACTAACCAAGCGCAGAACAGAACAAAAATCAACACAAACAATACTCAGACTTCGTAACAGTGTAATAATAATCTGACAAATAATCAGGCGAACAAACTGGCAATTCCAAGAAAAATCGTTTCTCACAAGTGTCTCTCTCTCCATTCAGATCTTTACATTGCTTTATATATCTTTTTCAAGATGCGCGTACCAACTTCTTTTGCACGGATTTTGATAATTCCGGTATATCAGGCGGTCATTACGTCTGTCCCACTCCGGCGACCGTCTAACACTGGCACGCACGGTGGACTCGAACCCGCAAGTTCCACAAAATTTTTTTCAGAGTTATGTTCAGATTCATTAATGATATTGGGAGCACCCTGTAGATTCTGTAAACTAACAGTATTTTCTTCGCCACTTTGGTGCGTCTGATTGTTTGTGTCAGTGTTCTGCTCCCGATTCACCTGTGTCTGCACCTATAACAGTTCTTTTTGCAATTCTTTAATCGTCTGTTTGTATTCTTCAAGCTGATTTTCCTGTCGTTTAATGACTGTCATGAGATCGTTTTCATGGTTGGACACAAAACAAGACCGTCTTTGATCAATTTGGGGAACAAGTATACCCAGCCATCTTCTACGAAAAAGTTTCCAAGTATCATGTACATGATTATACAATTGTTGTTTCAGTGACTCGATATCTATCTTTGTCATCAACGTGGCATCCAATTCAACGCCTTCATTATTTAATAATTGGGTTTCCATTTCCTGTAAAACTTGTATTCGTGAACGCAAAACTTCATTTTCTGCTTGCAGGTTGGCATTCATGATAGAAAAGCTCATCATTTCGTCTTGTATCTGTTTTTGTATATTTTTCTGCCACTAGTTAAATTCTTGAAAAAACTTTTTAGCGTTAATCAACTCCGCTACTAATTGCCGTTGGTTACTCTGTAACTCCTTCAGTAAGCCTTCTTTGTCGTCCAGTTCATTTTGCATCTGTTTCATCTTTTCTAATAATGAATTGGAATTATTCATATTAGCAAATAATATTTCTTTTTCCTGCTGAATCATTTGTTCTTGTTGACGCAAATAATCAGAACTTCTTGTAATTTATTTTGCAACCCTGTCACATAATTTGGTGGGAGATTGTCATTCGGCAACTTCCTTGGACTGACAGTTTGTAAGTGGTCTTCCATTCTGCGTTTAGTCGACAGCCTAAAAGGCGTTCCTACTGCCTTGTTATGTTCTCTATTATCTGTGTGAAATAAATTTTCAGACGATGTAGAAATTTGTTCTGCTTCCTCTTGCTCTGCACGTGTGGATGTCCTGTGTCTATCATGTTATGATCACAGGAATTAATATCTTGGGACCATCTCAGCTTCTGCTCTTTCACCGACTGCACGAATTTGAATATAGCAGCTAAATATACTGCTATTCTGCTACTGGTTTGGGATCTTCGCTTATCCCCGACAAAGATTTGTGTATAGAGATAGTTATATAGCCAGTGTGTCCAGCTAACTCTACCACCTCCTTCGGCATGTACTAATGGTGAGAAATTTTCTCTAGACATCAAATCAAATTTAACTAAGAAACATAGTCTCTCCAAATACCACTTGAATTGTTCACGGTGATTATATGTGGCATTTTTCATCATGTAATATCTTCTGCGGCCTTTGCAGTTTCCAAATTCTTTTCTCAGATCATCATTCGAACATTTAGGAAAACGTGCATCATCATACAACGGCAATTTAAATATGGCTGAAACTAACTGTGGTGAAAATTGTACCTGGTTTAAAATGAGGCCTTTTGTTCGTCGCATGCTGTGAAACTGATTCTCTGCATCTTCATTACCTGTCCACTGCTCCCATGGTGTTGCTCTAGCACAATGGTAAATACCACGTTAAGAAGCGTCACCTCCTTAATGTCAATCAGTGGGAGAGGTAGGAGTGATATGAAGATCGTGAACGTGAGATGATGTGAGAGTGAAGGTGAGAAGCACAAAGATGCACACTCACATACACACACACAATGAAGAGACAAGCAAGACACAATGGAAGGTGGGAAATTAACTCTATTACTCAAGAATACTCTTACAAGCTCACAAGAACTCTAATCTCAACCAAGCTACAATGAACCAACCTGAAAAATGAGCTCTCTAGCTCTTTTTATAGTTTCTAGACTAGTTTTGACCGGTTTCACATCTAGTGACCGGCCTAGTTAAAAAATAGGTCCTAGAGGCTATTTGGAAGGGTAAACGATGTCTAAAAATAATGAAAATTGGTACGATCATTCTACCTAAGCTCCTCAAGCTCGAGGACTCCTCGGCTTGCACAAAATGGAGCTATGGATTACAAAATGTGGTTTTCTATGATACATATGTTACAATTAGTGATAATAATCACTGTTGAATGTTTGGAGAATTAATAAGAAATATATTTGTTTAAAAAATTGATCCGCCTGGTTGATCCGCCTGGCTCCCTACTCCTTCTTTACATGCTTCCGTGGCGTCTGTGCCTCTGGCTGCTTCCAACACCCCCCTCCCTCTCGTTTCTGTCGTCCCTGACAGAACCTTGTTGTGAGGTCTGCCGGATGTAGTTCTGTAGGAGGTCCTGAGCGAGGGTGTGCTCTGATATACGAATGCCGCGGGCTAGATCAGCCTCGAGTTTCTCCCAGTCGATAGGTTGTGGCTCGTCTGGTGGTGGGAGCTGATAATGTGTGGAGTACACCATTCGTTCACAGGCGAATAATTGCAATAAGTGTGTGGGCCTGCTTATAAATACCTCTGAATGGTACTCCCAAAAGCCGGTGGTGAACATTTCTTCGAATGTCTGCTTGTAACATGCCGGTAGATACTTGATCCTGCAGTGCCAGGCGTAACACACCCGTAGCGATGACGTTGTGCTCATATCATATACTAAATCGAAGTTGCCATGCTCAAAGCCCGGGGTGTTGACATGGGGAGCCTTGATGCGTCGGAAGACTTTAAAGACCATCTGCATCATGTCAAAGATTTTGACAGTCATGTGCGCGGCAATATCATCCATATGCTTTAACCGAGGGAGCCAGTGGCGGATCGTCGCCATCATGTAGCCTACTGTGGGTAACTCGATTGGTGGCCTGAAATAGGGATAGTTCAGCCAGTCTTGGCACTGCTTATTGTTCTGTACCTTAATGGCGAAGGCAGTCCAAGAGCGGCGTCGTGGGACTGGTCCCCAACACGGGTTAAATTTTAAGTGCAGCGGCGCTTTTACCCACGTGCTCATCATTTCTGGATAATTTTGCAATAAATCTTTGCGCCAGTCTGGTTGAAGGATTTCACCTCTCTGCGCCCTTGGTGGCAAGTCCTCTGGCTCGAATTGAGTGGCATGCGTTGGTTTCATTCCTGTTTCTTTCTCTATGGCTAACTGGTATTCGGCCATTAACATGAAGTACGGTTTATATTGGAGCTCATGCCCAGATATGTATCGTCGCGGGGCCAATTGAGCAAAGAATGGTGACTGTAAAATTTTCTCTTCAATGATGGCCATGGCATGTAGCTGTGCCTCTACTCTGGCCGAGTGTGTCGTTCCGAGTTCTTCAACTGTCTTCATCCATGCGGGGGTAGGTAATTCATAGGTCATCTGGCCTTCGGCCGTGACACGTCCGCCTGGGATGGGTATAGGTTCGTATGCCTCTTCAAATGTCTCCTCCACCGGGATAGTGACGGTTTCTTCCTCAGCTGGTAGCTCAGGTGGGGAGTCTGGCCTTGGTGGTGCTTCATAGACTGCAATTCTAGATTCAAGATTTGTTACCTGGGCCCGGAGTGCGTTGAGTTCCTCTAAAATTTCAGGGGCAGGGTCCGCAGGCGCTGGTAATTCTGCTGCTACTTGTACTTGCTGTGTTGCTGGTTCTCTGAGCTGTAGCAGTTTGTGATCTTCCTTTAACTTTTGATGTTCTTCGTTCATACGATCATAGTCCTCGAGCAATCGCACATGATCATCTAGCAACATCCGCATCGACTCAGATGGGATTGCCTTGAATCTGCTCGGACTTAAGGGTTGGTCTGGATGGTCCAAAGCCGCTTCCAAGTTCTCTCTATTCTGCTCTTGGAGTCTCTGGTTCTCCTCTTTTGCTGCGGCTAAGTGTCTTCTTAGTAAGCCCATATTTCTAGTAAGCGTTGCATTGTGGACGGTCTGGGCTCGAAGTAGGTTATCCAAATCCGCGGTGGCCTCTTTGGTTTTCTCCTCACTTTCTAGTTCTAATTTGTGATAGGCCTCTCGTAAATCTTGGTATCGGCTGTTCAGTGAGGCGTTCTCAATTGATAACGAATTAAGCTGCGTTTGTACTTCATTCGTCGTCTTCTGCAGCTGTTGATAGTTGGTGCCGAGTGATGCAAACTCATCGCGAACTTGCGCCATGCATGTGAACATGTGTTGAAATGCGGTGTCTATGGTGGGCGATAGTAGTAGTGAAGTGCTAAATGAGGGTGCAGTGGGAGTAGATGCAGTGGGAATGGGAAATGGGGTTGGGACAGTGGATGCAGTGGTGATTGTGGAAAATTGTGACGTGCCTAAATATGAGGGTGCTGTGAGTGGAGTGGGTGGTGGTGAGGTGGATGGTGATATGTCCATGCCATTGGACGTGTTTAGTGTTGTGACTGTGAAAAGTGGTGTGATTGTGGGTGGTTGTGTAGGTGTGAATACGGGATTTACAAATGCAGTGTAGTTTACAGGGGGAATGGTTGGAGCAGCTTGGTGAAACGGGGAAATAGGGGTTATGGTAGGTTGGGGAGGTGAGACTGGTGAGAAGGTTAGTGGAGTTAGGAAGGGGAATGGGGGTCTTAGAGGTGGGGAAAACGCTGGGAAGGATGAAGGGGTGAAGGGGTTAACATATGGATGCGGAGGGTTGGGTGTGGGCATAGTGGTATGAATGGGTAAGGAAAAGGTTGTGGCTATGTCGCCTTGGGTTGGTGTGGATGTGGGGGGAACAGGTGGGTGTGCGGGGGATACGGGATGTGTTGGTGAGAGATGAGGTGAGAGAGGAGTAGAAGGGGTGGATGTTATTTCGAGGATAGTAGTGGTATGTACAATGGTAGTACGGGGTGGGGAATCTACAAGGATGGTTTATGCGGTCAATGAACTTTCTGGGGCGAGGCGTGCCTCCCTGGCTTGTGCTGAAGATTGGGCTCCTGTTGGTACACGAATATACTCCCCAGGTTTTGAAAGTAGTCGCACTCGGCGGGGATCAAACTGTGGTAGTTGCTTTCTTTGTAAAAACCTGAGTGCTTCATGGGAGCCTACTGATTTGACTAACTCTCTGAACCCTCTGATGTATGCGTCTTCGAATCCTCCGGAGATGAGTTCCTGTTCAAACAATGCCTGGCTCTCCTCTTCAGTTAACTTCTTTCGTGCCCAGACTTTCTCCATGGTACGATATAATTTCTTTATAGCCAGTGTGTACGCTGCGGCTTCGAAAGTCTCATCTTCATATGTGCTGGTGTCGCCGTGTGTGTCGGTTTGTTGGCCTTGGCCCTCTGTCTGTCCGTCATGTGAGCCCTGGCTGGCTTCATCGTCGCCTTCCTCGTTGTCTGTTTCGGTTCTCTCTTCTTCAGAGCTCGACACAGCTTGTCCCTGTGGAAGATCTCGTGGTGTGGTAGGGTAGCTCGGACGTTCATATTCCTGGGAGAACAGTTGTGCTTCTGAATACTGGAATTCGTTTGAGAATGCATCAGGCATCTCAAAATCAAATGTCGTGTTTATGGGGTCGGCCTCCATATGTGGTATCGGGAAAGAAAACGCTTCCGCACCAATAGTGGTGGGAGCTTCTGCTGTTGTGGTGGTGGGTTCTGGGGTGGCAGCTGCCTGAGGTGCAGCGGTACTAGTGGTGCCCTCCGTAACCACTGGTCTGGACAACCTTATGCGAATGGGTTGTACTGTGGGAGCCGCTTCTGTCTGTGGTCGCTCTGGAGAAGGTTGTGGTGATGGCGACTCTGGCACTTGAAGGCAAGGGATGGTGCCTCGCATGCGCTTACCCGCCCGTGTCCTACTGGGCTTCCTGGCTTTCTTCGTTGTGCCCTTGAATGCCTTCAGTTCTTCTCCTGTTAATGCACGCTCGATGGGCAAGTCATAAGCCAAACACATGTACACAATTCTAGTGAGTGCACAACATCCATTAAGTACTTTCTTGCGCTCCCATCTGTGCTGTGCCAGATACATTTGATCTATGATCCAGCTTGCCAGATCAACTGTTTGAGGTCCCGTACATGCCAAATACAGTCCGAACCAGATTCGTTTATGGGGCATGGTAAATCTGTCCTGAGCTGGGAATGCGAAATGTTGCATGCATATCCTTAGTGGCTTGGACAGCTCAGGTGTAATGGCCGAAATCTCTTCCCACTTAGTGACATCCCCACGTTTCATCGGTTCTGGAATCAATCTCTCTCGATCTGTGGGTGTGTGGGTGCCATGGATCTTGATGGCTGCTCTGATTAAGTCCTTAGAGAGATAAAATCTCTTGTAAGGTGGATCATCCACTAGAGTAGGCAATATGAAGGTTCCTGGGATGTCCTTATTCTCTGATGCCAGCAAGGTAGTGATTAAGTAATAGCACCTGTAAAAATCCGGTTTGGGCAGAGGATCACTGAAGTATTCTGTGAAGCCTGCTCTGGCCCAAACATGAGTTAAATCCTGGGTGCTCTGTAGGGCTTCGAACTCTCTGGAGAAAAACTGGTATTTTCCCCACGTGCGGTCATCAAATGTCAGAGAGGATTCAAATATAAAGTCCGCGTCCGCAAGGGGTCCTGCAAGGCCCTGAAACCAATGAGAGTTCCTGTGTATCTTTTCGGTGTAGCCCATGGGTGGGTTGTCGATAGGCATGGGTCCTGGAAATCCCTGAAATTCCGGCGGTGGAGCAGTCGGGTGGGACTCAGCTCGTAGCACGTTGAGTGGTACTGCCGCTACACTGGGGCCTGCTCCTGATGTTCCTTCGTCGGTTTGCATGGTGATTGGTGCGTTAGTGAGAAAGATCTGCTACAAAAGATTAACACATTAGCATGGAAATTAATTATGATCCCATTAAAGTGAGACCGCAATCCCTTTCCATAACTGATGCGTAACCCGTGTAGCCAAGTGCTGTGATGTGATGGATGCAATGTTTCTTGCAGCACTAGTGCAGGTCTCTAGACACCTGTACGTTTCAGATCATGCATACATTTCTTGATGAGATGAGATTACGAGTGATGTGTGATGATGGTGGGTGAATTTATACAAGGTTTAAAGGTTAGTGATTTAGTACAAGGTTGTATGTTAGTCGGGGGGTTAGTTTTATCAGACATGGGGTTAGGGGGAGACGGTTGGACACGTTTCGGTATCCATTTCCTAAGGATCTTGGGGTGGGTGGTGGGTTTCTGCTGAGGGGCAAAAGGTGGTGTCGGGTGTGGTGGTATCGAGGGATGAAATGAGTTGTGGGGGTTATATATTACATGGCTTAAGGGTTGAGCTATGATACATGGTTTGGGTACCCAAATCTGCGTGGGTGTGGGTCGATTGATAAGATACTTCTTGGCGATCCAAATCTGTCGAATGCTCGGACCTGTAGGAGACTGTCGAGGGGATGGTGGATACTGATTCTGTTTCTGCCTTGCCTTTTTCTTGTTGATCTCTGCTTGGTTGGAGATCTTTGGTGCTTTTTGTCCTTTTGGCACCCATATTTGTCTGGTGCCGCAGCCTTTGGCTGGCCTGAACTGCCTTCCTTGTTGTTTCCTCCGATACTGCAGTAGGTCTGGGTTCCTTTGTCGTGGTTGACTCTGTTGTTGCTGGGGTTGAGAGGTCGGATGGACACTCTGCTTTGGAAAAGAAGGGAGATCCAACACTTGCGTGACCTGCCCATTAGGAAGTGATGCCTTTTGTAACTTTAATCTAGGCCAGTCCGCAACAAGTTTGGAAGGATGAGCACCGCAGGGTGTCGTGCTCATTTGGCCGCTGATGCAACCCACCTGACCTCTGATTGTGCCCTTCTGCCCTTGCGGTTGGGTAACTGTCTCTTCTAGTTTGCAGGAAGTCCCAGGGAAGATCTCCTGTCGTCCTTCTGATTGACACCTGTCTATAGCCAAACCCGAGTGGGTTGGTGTAGACGTAACGTGACTGGTCTGCCCAAAAATCTTCCTGTCTTCCGTCGCATGCGTTTCATAGGGTCTAGGGTGACAACCGTCAAGCGGAATGCCGTCAGGGAAGTCAAGCGGTATCACTCGCTTCTGCTCTAAGGTTCCAATCTGTAAGGAGCCTTGTCTAAGATTTAGGTCCACTGAGTGATCGTATAGCCAATCTTGGCCAAGGATTAGGGGTTCTATCAGGTCGTCATCATGGCACACTAGTAGCTTCGCTGTCATGGTCATATCCTTAATGAGGATAGGAAGGTCCACCTCACCCATGCAAGGGGTTTCCATGCCTCCTAGGCCTATGAGGTATGCCTCAATTGGCCGCATTTCTATTCCTGAATCCTTATAGTGGGACCATCTAATCGCACTAGTCGCAGCACCTGAGTCAATCAAAGCTCTGAGTTCTTGGCTATGGTTACCGTGCTCTAGCCTAACTGTAATGAATGGTCTCCTGTCCACTATGCTAGGATGAGTGGTTGACTTTACTTGACACATGGCCATGGGGTATCTGGGTGATGTCTCCAGATGGTTATAATGTGCTCTCCCTAGTCCTTGTCTTCTTAGCTTCATGCGCTTAATGCGTTCTATTGCTTCTGCCTGAGCTTCCGCTCGTATTCTATTCTCTTCCTCCTTATGCTTCTTTGCCAGTGTGAGTCGTCTAAGCATATCCTCCGTAAGAGGTTCCTGATATAGCTTGACTCTACAGCCACTAATGTAATTAGGCATTATATCTCCTTCTAAGGTGGCTAACTGTACTGCTCCACTAGTCGAAAGTCTATTAATGATCATAGGTCCATAACCTCGCTTTTCTAACTTCCGTGCGTGCTGTTTCAGCGTATACACTAGAACTAAATCTCCTTCTTTTAGGCCTTTATCTTTCACATGTGCATCAAAATATGCTTTCTGTCGCTTCTTCGCTGCGTATATTCCTGCTGCTGCCCTCAGCCTTGTTTCTCCTAATCGTTCCAAGTCCATTATTCTTGCTGATAATTCATGGCCGGTCCACTGATGTTCTTGTGCAACCTTAAGGGTCGGTATCAAGAAGTCGAGAGGAAGCACTGCATTCTGACCAAAAACCATCTGAAAGGGAGTTGCATTGAGTATGGTCTTGTAGGCCACTCGATATGCCCAAACAGCGTGGTGTAACTGTTTGTCCCAATCTGAACGTTTGTTGTTTACTAGTTTTGTCAGTACGGTACAAAGTATCTTGTTAGTGCTTTCAGCCTGACCATTGGCCTGAGGATGATATGGTGCAGATTTCTTGTGAATCACCATAAAATCCTGTAACAAATATTCAATGACTTGGTTTAGAAAGTGAGTGCCTCGATCGCTCACTAACTCTATAGGCAATCCATATCTTGTAAAGACATTTTCAAATAAGAATTTTGCCGTCGTGTGTGCATCATTCTTTTTTGTGGCTTTTGCCTCCACCCATTTGGTTAGATAATCTGTGGCAACAATAATGTATTCCGCATGTGTTCCTTTTGCAGGGGGGTTGATGGGTCCTACAAAGTCTATACCCCACTTAGAAAATGCACGTCCGCCCATCATGGGTTTCAATGGCATTTCATCTCTGCGAGTAGGAAACTGAGTTCTTTGGCACACATCACATCTCTTAACATAGGTATGTGCATCCATGTGAAGAGTGGGCCACCATAATCCTGCAAAGAGAATGGCTTTGACTATCCTATCTGGTCCAAAATGACCTCCTGCAACACCTTGGTGTGCAGTCTCTAGTATGTTAAGATAATCGCTCTCATGAACACATTGTCTTAAATATCCATCTCGTCCTCTTTTGTATAAATTATCGCCAATAAGTGAATAGTCTTGAGCTTCCTGCTCTAGACTACGTTGTCGAGCTAAGGTCATGCCTTGAGGGAATGTGTTCGTCCTCAAGTAAGTCACTAAAGGTTCACTCCAGTCTGGTGTGAGAGACACATGATATAGTGTAGCATGTTCTACTGGTGGTCTTTCACAACACACGTTGCATTCCTTACACAACCTGTAGACATCTGCTTCCATCGTAGGCCAATATACTCCTAATCTATGCAGAGTCTGTAGTGTTCTATGTTTTGAATGATGTTGCTTTAATGCACCTATGTGTGCTGATTGCAACCAATTCGCATGTTCAGATTCATCTACACAACAAGCAAGAATCTTTTGATTATCTTGTTTATATATGCTTCCTGCCATGATTTGATATCTCTGAGACTTGGTAATCTCTCCTTCTTTGATCTTTATCTTAGGATTCTTGGGTCCGTATGTCAGAATAGGGACTAAAGGCTTAGCCCATTCTGGTGCTATCTCAAGGTTAAACAAGTATGCATCTGGTAGATCATCCGCTACTCCTTGAGGAGCTTCTCCTGAGGTTAATCTTGAGAGGTGGTCAGCTCTAAGATGTGTCTTTCCTTTCCTGACTACCACTTCAAAATCATACTCCATGAGTAATAGAAACCATCGTATCAATCGTCCTGTGTTGCATGGTTTGTTGACTAAATATAATAGGGCTTGATGATCTGTAAAGAACTTGAATTTGTTGGCCAACAAGTAGTGCCTAAACTTCTTTACCGCGTAGATCATTCCTAATCCTTCTCGTTCCGTTGTGGTGTAATTTCTTTCTGCTGCGTTCAGTTGTCTGCTAGCGTAGGCTATGGGGAGATCTATGTTACCTTCATTCGTGGGTTGTGCTAACACACATCCTATAGCATAATTGGATGCATCCACATGTACATGGAATGGCTTACTCCAATCTGGGGTAGTCAATATAGGTGCTGAGCACAAACGTCGTTTAAGTTCATTGAATGAATTTTCGCATTCTTCTGTCCACTCAAAATTGGTCAAAAGAGAGTATAACGGCTTGGCTATGATTGCATACATGTGTATGAATCTCCTATAATAACCGCAATGGCCCATAAATGCCTGTACCTCTTTCACATTAGTTGGTCTAGGTAATTCTGCAATTACCTTCACTTTTTCCTCGTCCGTAGAGATTCCATTTTTTGACACAATGTGTCCTAGAATTTTGCCTTGTCTGACCATGAAAACACATTTTTCTGGGTTCAAACAAACCTGATATTCTCGACATTTGTCAAATATTTGTCTTAACTCTGGGATATGTGTCTGCCTTACATTTGAATGAGCACATAAGTCATCGACATAAACTTCCAAGCTCTTGCGTAAGAATTCCTTAAAAACATGACACATAAGTCGCTGGAAAGTGGCGGGTGCATTTGTTAAGCCAAATGGCATTACACGAAATGCAAATATGCCCCATTCTGTGGCAAAAGCCGTCTTGTGTTGGTCTTCTGGAGCAATGGCTACTTGATTATAGCCTGAGAATCCATCAAGAAAGCTGTAAACTTCCTTGCCCGCAACTCTTTCCAATAGGTGTTCTGTGATAGGAAGAGGATAACTATCTCTAATCGTGGCGGCATTAACTTTTTTAAGGTTAATACACACACGCAATTTTCCATTCTTCTTGGGCACAACCACAATGGGGGATACCCATTCGGTATGCTCAATTTCGTAAATAAATCCTGCTTCTATCAAGCGATCTATCTCCTCTTTAATCTTCGCAGCGTAGTTATCATTGTAAGTGTAAGGTTTTTGTTTTGTCGGTTTTGCATCTGGAGTCATAGGGATTCTATGAGAACATATATCTGGATCTACTCCTTTCAAATCTTCATAACTCCAAGCAAAAACATCTCTATATTCGCGCAATAGGGCAACTAACTCTTCTTCTTCTTCAGTCGTCAAATCATGCCCTATGTAGGTGCATTTTTCTTCTTCTCCTTCTATGGCAACTATTATTTTTTTGGTTTTCTCTCGGTTATCATATACTTGTCCGTCCTTCTCTTTTCTATTAGGCATTCGTACCATGTTTCTTCTATCTTCGATTTCATATTTCTTGAAGTTCTCGGGTACTTCAAACAAAGATTCTTCTTCTTCTGACATGGTTTCTTTCTTCTTCCTTTTCTTGCTTTCACTCCTGGTAGTCACTTCCGTGGCTAATCTCACTTCATTCGTAATTTCCTCGTGTCTCTGAGTGTGAGTCTCTACTTCGTAGAAATATTCTTCCTCTGATGCAAAGGGTGGGTCCATGATAATTGATTCTAAATCAAAATCGCTTGCATCCTCGAATGCATCAGTGTTCGGTTCACACTCTTCTAAAATTGCATCGCCCATGATTGGTTCTATCGTGAAAACTGAAATGTCATAGCCATCCTCGTCACAGTGGGGTGTCCATTGTTCTTCATTGATGGCTACATCCATGGTTGCTAGTATTTCTGCCCAACCACGGGGTTCAAACTCCTCGTCTGGGAATACTACAGGTGCATAGGCTGGATCTTGAAGGGTTCGTGGATGTTGTTCCGCACCTAAGGTCCTGGCTTCTAACCGCTCTTCCTCTTGTTTGGCTACTTTACACATCCATAAATGGGTATCCTCATGCAACCAAGAAGGATCTGATTCTAATGAGTGCACGGATTCCGTCTCTACTGGTGTCTTATGGATGGTATTCCATTGTATTGGGGGTACATCTCTATGTGAATAGTCTTTAAGATTGACTTTGGTAGTCACTCCTAAATGTTGCAAGTACAAAGAATTAGTTCCCCAATCTTGTACAATTTGTAATTGACGCATGAATGGTCGTCCCAATATCATCTCATACGCATGGTTTTTCGCAAAGTCACAAATGGCAAAAGTATGCTCAAATTCTACACCACAAGTGGTGAGAGATATGCCTTCTAGTAAGCCTAATGGTTTTTCTATGTGTCCATCGGCCATTTGTAGTTTCATCCTGGTGGGTCTGAGTGCTGGCTTACCCCAACGTTTCCATAAAGCGGTAGTAGCGATGGCTACTCCGGCTCCTGAATCTAAGATGGCTTTCGTGGTGTAGCCCTGATGGGTTATTGGAAGATATGTGTTACCTTCCTCTCCTTCGCTTACGTCTCCAATCTTTTCCACGGGTATCTCTGGTACCTTCTTATGTGATCCTATTTGAGAGGGTGTGGTAGCAAGCTCAGGGAATTGATTTGCTACGTGCTTCCACAATTCTGGTTTTACCTTTAACAATTCCTCCAAAGTGAGATTACACTGTACTTTCGTGTTCTTGATCACTTCCGTGTTTCTAGGGATCACTGATTCTTCATTCCTCACTATTATCGTGGGTGCTCTCATACTAATAGACTTAGCTTCCCAAGGTCCCGTGAATTGAGGTAATTCTTGTAGAGAATTAGATTCAAATCCTGTGGGTTCACTCAGTTGCTCCACCTCTACATCATCGTAAATAGAGGGGATGTCTTGGGGAAATTGTTCCTGCAAGTCGTTTATTTCTTGAATAGGACAAAAATTCATGTGAGTACCTCTGTATGGAAGATAGGTTATCTTGACTTTCTGTATTGGGTACTTGAGACAGGGATGGTGGATTCCTTTCCTGTGTCTCTGGGACAATAGGGTTACTAGGCTGATCCTTTTTCTCTTTGCTTTCTATCAGGTGTTCTAGCCTCTCCATTAGTCCTTGAAAGTGTAGTTCCGGTTTTGCCATGTTATTCCAATTAAGATATCTAGAGGCTTCGAACAAGGCTTGTGCTAACTCTACCATTTTCATGCAGAGTTTAGTTCTCTCGATTTCTAGATCCGCTCGAGGGTAGTTTTTACTCATTTCCGTTACTTGAGGTCCCTCTTTTATTCTAGCCTGATATGCACGAAACATCATGTCTAGATCTTCCGGTATGGGTTCCGCTAAGACTGATCCTGATTTCTGAGCTGGGATTTCTTGGTTTAATTCTTGTGAAGCCAATTCTTGGATTTTGGCTCTAGATTCTCTTAGACTTCCTTCCAACTCACTTATCTTTTTACTCCACTTTCTCTTTATTCTTTCCCTAGAATCTTTCCAAGATTTCGTCTTTTTACTACTCGATTCTGCAACTTCACTAGTTTCGGCTATTTTCTCTTGATTAAGCTGTTGGTTTTGTAAGAGCGCCTGGGCTCTGGTTATAGCTTGGATAGGCACGTATGTAGGGTTGGATCCATCTGCGTTGTTTACAATACCTATCACGTTGATCGGTGTCACATTTGTAGTGTTAACTGGGTTCTTAGGACAATCTTTGATTATGTGCTCTTTGCCACAGTCGGCACAAAAGCCTTGTATGCTATAGTACTGTGATTGTCTTGCTATTGGGGGATGTGGACAATCCTTTATGAAGTGATCTCCTTGGCACCTAAAGCATGTTCCTCTAGGGCCCTGTGGTCTCTGTTGTCTCAGTTGGGGCCGTGGGTTTGGGTTTGCGTACATTACATTAGCATAATCTGGCTCCCAACTAGGTTCCATTGGTGGACTATCATAATGATATGTCTCCACATGTTCTGGTGACTCCGTGTAATAAGCGGGTGGACTAGTTACATGAGTGGAGTCGAAACTGTTTGAGTTCGGGTCACTTTCGGTGATCAAGGGTGAAGAAGGCACTAAAGCCCTACTTAGGTTCTCTTCTGCAGCAGCGTATTTGACTGAGATGACATTCGCTGGTGGGGGTGGCTGCTGAGCTAAGACGGGTTGAGGTCTCTGTTGAGCCTGGTATGGGTAGTTCTGGGGAGGCCTATAGTAATACGGCTGAGCATTGTATTGGCCTAGATACCTACCTGGCTGCTGGTATGTTTGCGGGTAGTTCTGTCTCACGGTTTGTTTGTTGTATGGGCAGTCCTGAGCCGTATGATTCGTGTATCTTCTCTCAATTGTGCAATATTGGCCACTAGGGTTGGCTTGAGGTTGAGGTGCATTGGGGCACATGTTTGCCAAATGGTTTCCACCACAAGTGTAACAACGTACATTAGTTGGTAGCTTGGGCACCTGTTTACTAGAAACTCCTAGTTTTTGGGCCACTTTTTCTGCTAGGTCCTCTATCGAATTAGACAATTTTGTGGATGCTAGAGAAGAACAATCTGAGTCTTTATAGACCTTTGAGAGTTCTAATTCATCTCCTAGGTTGTCCTCAATGTCTATACATATCCTTACACACTCCTCTAGCGTTCTGGGTTCTTTTAGGTACACGTAGGAGCGTAGTTTAGTGCTCAACAAGCCATCTAGGAACAGTGATACTTGTTTGGCTTGTGAGGGTAGCTCTTGCATTGGACATCGTTCGACATATTGTCTAAACCTACGTCCTGCCAGTCTTACTGTTTCCTGAGGGGTTTGTTTAAAACTATGAATCAACGAAGACGTGTCATGTCTAATCCCGCTTTTAGAGAATTCAGTGATGAATGACTCTAAAAAGTGATGGATGTCTCTAAATTGCCTTTGTTGCAATGGTTGAAACCAAGTTAAAGCGGTATTCTTTAACGTTAGTCCAAATGCATTGTACTGCGTGAACATGTCCTCGACTTGTTCTGCCCTCAGTACTTGCTTGAATTCAGCGACGTGGTCATAGGGATCTCCTGTTCCATCAAAGTAATTTTTCATGGATTTCACTAATTGAGTGGGTCTCAATACTCTTGCGTGTTCGCGTGGTCTAGGTAGAGGAAAATCATCTCTACCACCTGGTATTCCATGATTTCTTTGTCTATCCGCGCTATTGGTGTTCGTGGTTGTTCTATCTCTCCCTATGGGGTGAGTGAAGCTTACTTCCGGTCTCTCTTTATTTCCTTCTCTTTGATTTCCATGGGCGGAGGATGTTCCTGCCCCTTGTTGACTTGTATTCATGTTTGTTCTGGATGGAGGGAATATCAATTCACCTCTCCATGTGTATGTGTTTTTAGCGCGCTCAGGCACCACAAAGACTCTTTCTGAAGTCTCATCCAGGTATACCACCTTTCCAGGTGTATCTGGGTCCTTGAATTCATAAATTGTAATGATGCCTATCTCACCAGGGTGTTCCTTTCTGTACCTCCAAAAGGCTTCCTCTGTCTCTTTATTTACGAACAACTCGGTGCTCCTGTTATCTTGAGGGATCCATTCTGGGATGAGTATTCTTGTTAATACAGATTTCCCTCTAGGTGTCCTAGGTTCTTCTAACGGTTCTTTTCCTTGAAATTTCGCTTCCGTCTCTAATTGAATTGTGCCAAACTCATTAGTATCGTTTGGCTGCGTACTTAGCACGTACATGGTTCCTTCTTTGTCTATGTAAGCGTCTCTCTCAAATTTCACCACTGGTCTTTCCAATCCAATGGGTTGATCAGGGTTGTGCAGTTGCACCACTTGCCTTTGCAAACCATCCTCATAGATGCGAGCACCTAATCGGTTGGTTCGGAGAAACTCTAATTGCGTTCTATAGGGTCCTTCTGGTTTTTCTAGGTATGCTACATGAGATCCTCCTTCTGGTCTGTCTGTGCTAAACGCCATTTCTGATTCACTTGATTCTGAGCTCAACTCGTAGGGATAACTACTATTCAATTGTTGAGCCCAAGATCGTGCAGTGGTCCTTACACTCGCCTCTGATGATCGAAGGCTTCTTCTGTCCGACTTACCTATATGTTTGCCCGATCTAAGGTTCATTAATTTTCTTCCTCGTTCACTCAATTACACACTTAGATCGTCAAGGGTCCTTTGTGATTACTTTCTGGATTCTTTTTAATTTTCTCTGGATTCTTGTCTTAATTTATGCGTCAGGAATTCGACTTTTGTTATGATTTTGAGTTCTCGTTCCGTCAGACTTATGTTCTTTTCTTTAGGTTTTCGCGTCACACACACCTTTACTTTAAGTCTTAATCTTGAAAGAATTAAGTATCTTGAACTTGAGGCGTTCCTATCGTCTTAAATTCACAATGCTAACGTTTAGCCTAAGCTAAGAATTGACTAAGGGGGTTGAGTAATCTTCCAACCTCGAGTCGGCTTTTCTGATTGCTCTGATGCCCTGTTGCCCAAGAAGCCGCGCTTCCCAAGCTCTGCTGTCTTCACTGCCTTGCTTGCTTGCCTTTGATTGTCCTTGCTAGACCTGGAAAAATCCAATATTAGACCAATTCACAAGATGATCAAACACTTGAGCATATACACCTCTTTAAGTCCCTTCTCGTTTGCCCAAAATTTCAATACTTGCCCCCTGGCTTCCTAGTCCCAAACTAGGTGAACCTCAAAATAGTTTATCAAAAAATAGATGTATCCTTTATATAAAAAAAAACAGTTGAGGTCACGTAGTACTCGTCACGAGCTTTCTAACGAGCTATTAAGCTCAAAAAACGGACTTCGGATGAAAAAGTTATGAGCATTCAGGCCCTGGGGGGTAAAAACTGACAATCCAGTTTTTCTTCTAATACAGGCTAAGGGGTCTCCTATGAGTCTAATGGTCCAAAAATTTTTCAAAAATACCCTCAAAATTGGTCAAAATTTGAAGTTCAAAATTCGCTATGGGGGTGGGCAATCGCGATGGTCTGGGACCGTCGCGATGGTCCAAGCGAACCGTCGCGATGGCGTGGGATTTGGACAATCGCGATGGCGCGAAAAGGTGAACCGTCGCGATGGCTCGAAGTGAACGATCGCGATGGCGTGAGGTCGAACCGTCGCGATGGTCCAAAAAATGAACCGTCGCGATGGCGTGATCGGGTGGACAGTCGCGATGGCGCGGGTCAACGGTCAAAGGTGGACAATCGCGATGGTCCGAAGTGAACCGTCGCGATGGTCCGCGATGCGATGGCTTGAGCCAATCGCGATGGTCCGATTTTGGGCTGTCGCGATGGTCCGAAAAACGAACCGTCGCGATGGTCTATCGTGACACGTGGCACTGTCGTGGCGATGGCCTGAGCCAATCGCGATGGTCCGGGGTAAGCTGAACTGTCGACAACGCCGAAAAAAGCTATTGTGTTGTATGTTAGTATTCTGAGCCCTCGTGCATTCTGCATCCGTGTTCATTGTCTGTCTCAGTAAACGCCATGGAAGCGATAGCCAACTATGCTGCCTTCCGTGATGGTATCCCTACAGAGGTAGGTGAATACCTGCGTTGCAGAGGGTTGGCCAACTTCGCTGAGTTGCCTTGGCACTCAATAGAAGCCCATCCTTTCTTCACGCAAATCATCACCACCATTGCTCAGTCCCCCGCCACCGAACGCCAATGGGTCTTCCTCTCGCTCCCTTCGCAAATAGTCATCACCTTCCAAGCCTTCGCTGAAGCCTACCGCCTCAATCCGCAAGGCTGTGAAAATGGCCCTAGTATTCCCCCCGCCCGCATGACCGAACTATTCCCCCGCTCTTCGTCCAACAAATACGCCATTCTCTGCCGCCCCGAACCCGAACGATCCGCCCTGCAGTTCTTAGTCGCCATACTCAACCTACAGAAGCGCACCGACGGCATCTCACGCCCATTCTATTCCGCTTTAGATTTAGCTGCCCGAGAACCCATAAACTTCGCCTCGTATTTTTTCCTTAGAATCCATAAAGAATGTGTAGCTATAGTAAAGCAACTCCAAAAGGGTACCACCCCGCGCTCTCGCCTTCCCCATATCATCTCATTCCTTTTCCCAGCCATCCTTGCCGCACAACCACCACCCCAAGGTCCCGTACTTAGACTCGAAGAATCAGTTCAACCACTCGACGACGAGGAAGAAGAAAATGAGGAGATCAACCAACTCTTCCGCAATAAGAGAATTCGGATCAGCTCCTCAGAAAGCAAAGCACAAGGATCCGCCAGAAAGAATCAGGACACCCGAAATGAAGAACAAGAAGAGACCTTCCATGACACAGCCACTTCCATCCACAACGAATCATCGGCCGACCACCACGACCAACAGAATCACACAGAAACAGAACCAGTCTCAACCGAAGAAGCATCAGCACGACGAGAAGATGAACAGCAAGTGATCGACAGCACACTCAACACCCTACTGAAGGCCGTAGAATCCACCATCGCCCACATTACAGGTGAACACCAACCCATCCATCAAGTAACTCACCCTGCATCCCCTGATCCTCAATCCCCACCAGTCAACCCTTTCCCGCCGCCAATTTCCGAATCCTCTTCATCCTCCCCCAATTATTCACCCCCGACATCCCCCCAAATCCATACCCAAACCTCTACACCACCACAACACCCACTTCTTCTTTCCTCTGTTCCGGTCTTTTCTGAACTGGCCGCCATGGGCCAAATGCTCATTACCCTCTCACAACAACTTCCGGCACAGCTGAGTGAGGTCGCAAATACCATTCGGCAAGACCTACAGCACAAAGTTGACCTCCTGGAAGCCGACATCACCCCACTCCAAGAAGAAGTCGACGTCGTAAAAGCGGAGAATCATCAATTACAGAGACAATTAGCAGACCTCCAAGCGCAGTTTTCGGAACAACAGGCCTTGATACAGCAAAGGGATGCAGCACTAGAGCAGATTGCCGCCAAAGATCAACTATTACACGTAGCACACGAAGAAATCCGGGAATTAAAGACCGCACTCCAAGAAAAAGAAAACCTCAGCTCATCCCTAGAAGAATTGGTCGAAGAAACGAAGGCCCAGTTGCAGGAAACCATCCAGAAGAATCACGACCAATAGAGAGAAGCAGAACAAGTCCAAGACAAGCTACGAAGAGCCCAGGAATGTTTGGACGAGGTAAACAGAATGCTGAGACACCAATTAACCAGGGAAGCAAAATACCAAAAAGATCTGGCAAATGCTCGAAGAGAACGAGATGCATATTCCAAAACGATTGAATTTCAGAACCAGCAATGCGAGTGACTCGACAACCAATTGCGAAATCAGAAGGATCGAGTCACGGATATGCAGCAGAAAGTCACCGAAATGAAGACATCCCGGGACGCTGCATTATCCAATTATTTTTATTTACAGGAGGCCTTTTTGCAAACCCAGGCCGAAATTTTGCTTACTGAAGCAATCGCACTTAGTTCCGTCAGAATAGATGCGCAGATTTTAGAACCCGACACTCTGAAGCAATTATTAGAAACCCTTATGAAAAAAATAGCTCGTACATTTAGATTAGCCAGGAATATGTACCTCGAAGGCCTCATAGAAGAATAGTAAAATTCGGTCATGCGATTTCGCAATGTAATGATGAGTTCGAATTGAGTATGATACCAAGGTTTTGTTTCATGATACTTTTTCGCACATGTAAAAGACTTGCTAAGTCCAGCATCGATCTACGGGATAAAATGCAGAATGATGATTTTTTATGCTACAATTTTGGTAAGGGGAATGAAGTGTCATGTCCGAATGAGATATAATCATTCCAACAAAAGGAAGTTCAAGCTCTGGTGCTTATAAAATGCGTATGCCCAGCATAGTATTTTTCAGTATAGTATTCTTCGAGCTTTGGTGCTAGTTAACAAATATTCAACATATTATTTTTATGCGAGCCTTACAACCATGCCTGAATCTGATATACTAAGATGGCGACTCAGGAAGCGCGCAACTGCACAGAACCGTGTTGTGACTACAACAGACACTACATTACAGGATGATGAAGATGACTCAATGACTTCTGCAACATTAAAGGTTCAGCATAACAACATATCATTTTCCACAGAATTTAAAATAGAGCTCGACATCCATTCTAGGAGGAATGAGAACTGGCTACGGAGGATCGGACTCCTCCAGTTTGCTAAGTTACCATGTGTTGGAAGCAGCCAGAGGCACAGACGCCACGGAAGCATGTAAAGAAGGAGTAGGGAGCCAGGCGGATCAACCAGGCGGATCAATTTTTTAAACAAATATATTTCTTATTAATTCTCCAAACATTCAACAGTGATTATTATCACTAATTGTAACATATGTATCATAGAAAACCACATTTTGTAATCCATAGCTCCATTTTGTGCAAGCCGAGGAGTCCTCGAGCTTGAGGAGCTTAGGTAGAATGATCGTACCAATTTTCATTATTTTTAGACATCGTTTACCCTTCCAAATAGCCTCTAGGACCTATTTTTTAACTAGGCCGGTCACTAGATGTGAAACCGGTCAAAACTAGTCTAGAAACTATAAAAAGAGCTAGAGAGCTCATTTTTCAGGTTGGTTCATTGTAGCTTGGTTGAGATTAGAGTTCTTGTGAGCTTGTAAGAGTATTCTTGAGTAATAGAGTTAATTTCCCACCTTCCATTGTGTCTTGCTTGTCTCTTCATTGTGTGTGTGTATGTGAGTGTGCATCTTTGTGCTTCTCACCTTCACTCTCACATCATCTCACGTTCACGATCTTCATATCACTCCTACCTCTCCCACGGATTGACATTAAGGAGGTGACGCTTCTTAACGTGGTATTTACCATTGTGCTAGAGCAACACCAAATTTGGCGCCGTTGCCGGGGATCGAGTCTAGGACGAATGTGTGATGGTAAGAGTATAGCAAGAAGTGGCGTTGGAAGGTAAAAATTTCAGTTTTCGTTGTTGTTTTTACTTAGTTTTTAGTGTTTTTCACCTTCCCCATACTCCATCTTCATCATCACATCATCATCTCCATTCCCAAAAAAATCAGAAAATTCACCATATCCACCCATTCACCTCATTTCCCCTCATTTGTGCATGCGAGAGAGCGAGAGAGAGTTTTTGCGAGTGTTTGTGCTTGTGTTTTCTTGAGTTTTCTTGCAGGTACAGAGCTTCAGAGCATCAGGAAAGCTTCCAAAAGGTAAAACATGTACTTTCTGTCAGAAATTTCCGAGTGTGGCGGACCATCGCGATGGTCTGCAACTTTCAGATTTTGAGGTAGGCGACCACACCACGAGGTAGGCGATCCCTGCGCATACACGGCACCATAGTTGCATCTCAAAAACAACACGGTGGGGAGGAGAAAGGGGTTGGATATCATTGTGCAGTGCGGGAATAATGCTGGTTTTCATGCAGGCATGCGTACTCGAGTGACTGGCAAGGGGGCGGCTGGTCACATAAAGATTGTACAAAACACGGCTATTTATAAAAAGCAGAAAGAAGAAAGAAAAAAAAGAAAAGATTAAACAAAACGCGGTCCATCGTCGAAAAATTTAATGCGGGCTAGTGGCGTGATGATATGGCCGCAGCTTCGACCCATTAATTACTTTTGGGAGTGGATTTCCAGTCAATGTAGTCAACCGAAAAGTTGCCGGACCGACTTGCTATGAGATCTTAAAAGGGCCGAACCATCGTAGTTTGAACTTTCCTGCTGCTCTATCCGACTTTTGCGTTATAGAAGAGTACAAGCTGACCTACCAAAAAGATTGGAGTCTTCAAATATCGATCGTGTGTCTTGGCTTGCCTTAGTTGTACTTCGCGCATGGTTAAAAAGCTGAGCCATCGGTGCTCATCAAGTTCTCTGAGTGCGTCCATTCGTGCTGTCAGCGAATCTTCCGGTAGCATCTTCTGAGTGATTGCTACATGCAGACTTGGGATGACTATTTCCATGGGTGCTATTGCTTCTAAGCCATAAGCTAGTTTGAAAGGTGTCAAACCTGTTGTTACCTTATATGTAGTTCGGTATGCCCATAATACTGCAGGTAGTAGTTGATCCCATCTTTCGGGTGCTTCCATGATCAGTTTCCTGAGGATATTCAATAGTGATTTGTTTGTACTTTGGGCCAAACCATTGGCGCGAGGGTAATATGGAGAGCTGAGTTTGTGTGTCACCTGGAATGATTGAGTGAGTACCTTCATTAATTGATTTGCGAAGTGAGTACCTTGATCTGTCACTAATTCGAGTGGTAAGCCAAATCGTGGGAAGACATCATTTAGCAGACATTTTGCTACTACAACCGCTGTAGCAGACCATAAAGCCCAGACTTCTGCCCATCTCGTTGCGTAGTCTGTACAGGTTAGTATGTATCTGTTGTTACTGAAGACTGCTGGAGGTGTGATTGGACCGATAAAATATAATCCCCATTTTTGAAATGGTTCAAGTGGCATAATGGGCTGCAAGGGAAAGAAGTGTCATTGCAGTGGTTGTCCAGACCTTTGACAGTTATCACAGTTTTTGACGAATTGGGCCACGTCTCGGTACATAGTTGGCCACCAGAGACCTCCTTGCAGAATTTTCCGGTGAGTTAAATCTGTGGCAAAGTGACCACCAGTAGGGGTCGAATGAGCCATTGTGATGACCGAGTTAATTTCATGCGGAGGAACACATCGAAGTAAGATTCCGGTGTGATCTACATAATATAGTTCTCCAGCAACTAACCGGAATCGGCGGCTAAAGACTGCAATTTTCCTTCGAACTGCCTTGGCAGTCTCGGATGGAAAGCATCCTTCGGTGATAAAAGTTAGAATCTGATCATAATATGTAGATGGTGCTTGTGATTCGGCAGTCTCATCGGTCAGTGGCTCAGAACTATAAATCGCTGGAGTCATGTCATCTATGCCTACCGGAGCTTCACCAGAATCTAGATGAGATAAGAAATCTGCTAAGGCATGTGCATTTCCGGGTCGGTGAATGACTTCATAATCAAATTCCTGCAAGAGTAGCATCCATCGTGCTAATCGTCCACCTAAATGCTGCTGTCTTACTAGATAGACGAGGGCAGCATGATCCACATGGAATGTGAATTTCCGGCCTAGTAGATAATGTCTGAACTTTTTGATGGAGTAAATTAATCCTAGACATTCTCTTTCGGTGGTAGAATAGTTCTTTTCTGTAGGTGCAAGCCTTCTGCTGGCGTAATAAACAGGGCGAAACCACTTATGTGTTTGTTGCATCAGAATACTGCCGATCGCAATATCTGAAGCGTCGACAAAAACATGGAACGGATTGTCCCAGTCCGGTGGTTGTAAGATTGGTGCCTGTGTCAATAAATACTTGAGTCGATCAAATGTGGTTTGACATTCTTGAGTCCATTCGAACTGTCGGGGAGTTTTTGTGATTAGCCTGTTCAGTGGTACAGCCAGATGAGCAAGCCACCGTAAGTGTCTGCCGTGCCACCGTATTTGACCCATAAAACGCATTACTTCTTTTGGAGTGGTGGGTGCCGGGGCTTCTAAAATTGCTGAAATCTTATCTGAATCTACTTGGATACCTTGTGCCGATACAATGTGGCCAAGTAACTTGCCACATGAGACCGCAAACACTGATTTGTTTGGGTTCAAGAAGAGTCTATATTCTCTGCATTTCTGAAAGCAGCTCCGTAAATGGAACAGGTGTGCTATCATTTTCCCAAAAATTGAAAAATCATCGAGATATACTTGCATAAATGAAGTCAGATAAGGAGAAAATATTTCTTGCATACATCTTTGAAATGTGCTTGGTGCGTTTCTCAATCCAAACCACATTACCGTACAAGCAAAGACACCCCAATTGGTAATGAAGGCAGTTTTTGGTATATCCTCTTCAGCCATTCTAACCTGATTGTAACCACTGTATCCATCTAAGAATGAATACATTTCATGTCCTGCTACTCTATCAAGCATGGTATCCAAAAAGGGGATCGGGAAAGGATCCGATACTGTTGCTGCGTTTAATTTTCGGTAGTCTACACAGATTCACAGTTGCTTATTTTTCTTTGGCACGGTCACAATTGGTGAAATCCATTCAGCATGTTCTACTGGTACGATGAATCCAACTTTTAATAATCTATCAAGTTCGGCTTTTACCTGTGATGCATAATTGGGATTCATCCGGTAGCTGGGCTGCTTATTCGGTTTAGCTTCAGGCTTCAACATGACTCTGTGCTGATAGATGCGCGGATCTAATCCTTTCATATCTTTGTAATCCCATGCAAAGACGCCTGAGAATTCGCGAAGTAGTCGAATCAAATCAGCTTTAAATGTTTCCAGTAAGTTTTGCCTTATCTTTACAGGTCGTGGATGATCTACGTCTCCTAGATTGTACGAGGCCAACTGGTCTTCGGAGACATAAAACTGTTGTGGTTTCTCTGTATCGTCTGTTGACTTGAACAGTGATTGTAATTCGTCGTCATGTGTTGAAACAGTATCTTCCTGCTTAGAATTCCCGGTGATCAGTACAATTGTACAAACTGAAGTACTCCAGTTATCTATCACGGACTGTAGATCAACAGTCCCTAAGGTCATTAAATCAGCGTTATTCTTTAGAAATTCCTCTTCTTCATCATCTGATAGTCCATCTAACATGTGGACTGGTTCAGCAAAATATGGTCTAGCGTGTAGTTTGCAAGGTTGTATAGCATCTAATTTTACCACATATCTATGATTGGCATCTTTAAATGTAAGCTCTTGTGCAGACCAGTCCTGTACTACCTTTGCATGCTTCAGCCAGGGTCGACCGAAAAGAAGGTTGTAATCCAAAGTGGATTCTGGCAGATCTAGTATAACAAAGGTCATTTTAAAGGTCGTACCTTGTAAAGTGATGGATACATTTCGCACAAGTCCTACAGGATGGACTCTAGATTGATCTGCCATTCTGACAAAAAATTGAACTGGTTCGATTTTGGTCCATCCTAACCTTTTGCATAATGCTGCGGTCGCAATGTTAACACCAGAGCCTCCATCAATCAATACTTGCGTGATCTTATGCTTCTTATACCATACTGTAATTAAGGGAACTGAATGATCAACCGTAGAATCAGGTTCCGGTTGAACTGCTGCTGTCGCCGGAATACAAGAAGGTACCGGACTGAACTGTTGCTGGAACTGTTGTCGAATCCCAGGTACTAATGCCAGTAGTTGGCCGAGAGGCAGAGTGATAGATGCCTTGGATAAAATTTCCCAGGCCTGCTGAGATTGGTTATCCTGCTCTTTTGAACTTAAGGTCTCTACTGATGCAGAAGTATCTGCTGTTATGTCTACTGCTGATGATGGCTCCGCTGCTGCTTCCTTTTGTTGTGTTCCTTCCTTTGTCGACGAGGTCTGAGTCACCGGAATAGGTTCTGGGAACACTGGTGGTTCTGTTGCGGTCTAGTGACTAACCTTGTTATACATCCTATGTTGTTCTCGTATCCCTGGTTTGAATATTTCTGCTGTCGACTGCAGTTGTTTACCAGATCGGGTCTGGACTGTAGCAGTCTGTGTTTCTACCGGTGTGATTCGTACCATGTTGGCCATTGGGTTTTGCCGCTCCTTCTTCCTTTGATCATACTCAGCTGCATCCTTGCAAAATCTTCTAATGTGCCCGAATTCACCACAAAAATGACAGCGTGGTGGTGGTAAATTGGGATTTTCCGGTGGTGGCCCGTTCTGCCAGCGATTTGGATTATAGTTGTTATTCCTCTGTCCTCGGTAATTTCGATATCCTTGCTGCTGGTTGTTTCTCATTTGTGGAGGCACATAATGATTGGCTGGCTGCCCTTGTTCCTGGATAATTGCATTGACAGTCGCTGTTCCCTGTACTCTAGCGTTGTATGCGCAGTGTTCGGTGGTGTGTCCGGCAATGTTGCAGATAGCGCAGAATGTCTGATTAAGTGCGCAATTGGTGCTGGTATGTCCTGAATTTTTGCATGAGGTGCAATATACTTGTTTGGTCATATCTTCGGCAACATGTCTGTTTGTTTTTGCCCACTCCAGATCTTCTGTAAATCCGCCGACTTTGTTTTCCAGCTGCAGAGTCATTGCGATGACTGCATCAAGTGTCATAGCTCCGACACATCTTATGATCATGATCTGCTTAAGTTGAGGAACCAAGCCATTGATGAACCACTGAGTAATAACATCATCTGGTAAGTTAGCATGAGCCGGTGGTAGCTGCCTTAAGTGTGTTCTGAAAAGGGTAGCATATTCCTGTACAGATTGATTCACTCTCTGTCTGTTATTCTGCAGATAATCAAAAATTTCGGCTGGATCCTTTTTTAACCTGAATCGCTGCAAAAAAGCATCTCGAATTGCTTCGTAGGTGCCGAAATGATTAATATCGTATTCTGTGAGCCACCTGGCTGCTTCATTGACAAGTGTAGATTGAAAGACAATGGCTTTGTAGGCAGGATCCGGTGGATGGTTGAGGACGGCGTAGCTTATCTCGAAAGTGCGTACGTGAGCATCCAGATCATCTCTTGGAAATCCACCAAACTTCGTGTATGTCACTCCTGTTCGAGATGGCCTATGTTGACATAACTGTTGTTGTTGTCCGTTCATCGTGAATGTATTATAACTTCCGTCTGTATTTCTGGTCTGAATATTTGAACTACCGGAATCTATATGGTCTGATGGCACACTTTCCGGTGAAATGAGCTTGCTTACTATACTGTGAATTTCTGTGTCAAACAGCCTTCCTTCTTCCTTGATGTCCAGTGTAGGAGAACTTGCTTCCAAGCACGGCAGTTGGGCTGAAGATTCAGCAGAAAGTGCTAATTCGTCAGCGAATAACTGAGATTCTCTTACCGAAATATCACCGGGATAAACCGAACTTGTGCCCGAATGCGGTGTCTTTTCGCCTTCGCTGATTTCTTTGCCTAGGGTGTGTCTAATCGTAAGTGAATCTAAATCCTTTTCCAAGAGTGTTAAACTAGCTTCCAACTGCGACTTGGTAGGTTCTGGAATTACTATATCTTCGACAGACTGTGCCGAAATAGTACTGGAATGTACCCGAGACGTAACACGTTCTACCAGAATATGACCGGAATCAGCTTTAACGTTCTGAACTTTCTTGACAACTGGGTCAGTCCTAGTTGTACTTCTACCTTCCAGAGTTGTCTTTAGTACTCCAGACTGATGGTTCTTGGGGTACGTTTCGCCAGACCGAGTAACCGGCATTTATCATTTTTCGTATTAATCGTGGAATATTACTAACGAAACAGTTTGCAACAATCTAGTTCTGTTGCTACTGACAATCAAACAATAATCTGATTCTGACAGATGACTGGCAATCTTGATGCCACTTTCCCACAGACGGCGCCAAATGTTAAATGTTAATCGTTAAACTTCTAATTTCAGACTCAAAATACTTTCAAGTTCATACGTTTCCAAACCTTTCCTAACCGTAAATTACCTCTTAGCCACGTGGGTCCTTGGGAGTGGTAGGGGTCTGTTAAACAGAGGCCCTGTACTATTTTCCCAACTTATTACACAATCATAATTACTTCTAGCGTCTTAGCTCCGTGTGCAATTCTGAACAACCGATGACTGTTCGTTGTATTGGACTTAGAATTTCTGAACTAATCCTGCTATGATGGTCTGAGCAGTAGTCCGGTGACTTGTGTCCAATAGAATAATCTACTTCAGTAAACGAAGATCACCTAATACGTACTTCTTCAGAACAGACAGGTATACCAAACACATATATATATATACTAAAATTATACAATTCATCGTATACCAATTACGAGCAACAAATGTCCTGACAACAAGCGACTTGTTACAGGCTTAACAATGACCTACTCGCACTTCAACCGTTACAGATGCTAGTTTTCCTATGATCGGAATCAACAGTGAATGTAGACGACTGCATCGAACTTGGTCACTTACCAAAATGGTTAACATGCGATCAGTTCGGAACTACTTCCATACTTCCTTGTTCAGTATACTACTGACAAGTAACACACTGCACTTATTAACACTCAGAGACACACTCAACCATTACCGAACAGATTCGTAACACAAGATTACTAATTCGCAACTCTGCGCTATGGGGTGAATAAACGACTAACCAAGCGCAGAACAGAACAGAAATCAACACAAACAATACTCAGACTTCGTAACAGTGTAATAATAATCTGACAAATAATCAGGCGAACAAACTGGCAATTCCAAGAAAAACCATTTCTCACAAGTGTCTCTCTCTCCATTCTCTTTACATTGCTTTATATATCTTTTTCAAGATGCGCGTACCAACTTTTTTTGCACGGATTTTGATAATTCCGGTATATCAGGCGGTCATTACGTCTGTCCCACTCCGGCGACCGTCTAACAATAGCTAGGTATGAAGATCAGCTCAAGCAGGAGCAGGCAGTCATTGTCGGGTGGGAAAAGAGATACATGGAGGACACCGCAGCTCTAAGGACAAAGTGGAAACAGGCGGAGAATAAATATCTCGTGCAATGTAAAGAAGACATTGATAACTCACGGTCGTGAGCAAAGAAATCCAAAAGAATAAGGACACAATTTTGAAGGCCCAGGAAGAAATTCAGCAAAAGAAGGAAATGATAAAGCAACTACAGGATCAGCTAGCACAAAAGGCAACGGAGGGGACACCAGTAGTTCCGAAATCCACAGTGGCTACTAAGGAGATTGAGGTATGTCCTCTCTCTCCCCCCTTACATCATTCGTCGATAAGGGAGGAAATGGAGATCCAATTTGAACATACTCATCGGTTGAGAGGGCAATACTGGTGTCCTAGCTTACTACTGAATTTGAAGATCAAATAATCCAGGTCATGAAGGAAGCTAAGATTGAGAGCAAAAACATGGAACAAATTCTGAAGCCATTTAATGTACCATATGGACTACTTAAGGAACAAACTCGGCAATATATAAGGACAACTACAAATAAGGACCCTGACACAAACCTCCAATTCAGCAAAGATACATTCAATTATACTCAAGAAGAATTTGAAAAGGCTGATCCCATCTGGAGGCGCAAAATTTTGGAAAAGAATCCTACACTGCGGGTACAATGGGAAGCATCACCATATGCACTTCAGGTAAACCCATCTTTTTGTCCAGTACCCGACAGACGCTCCTGGTCGCAATTTTGGGAAGGAAAGCACTAGGGTAGCATAAATAATCAATGGTTTAATTATACACTCCTACTAAGTCCACCACATAATTACCTTCCAACAGAAGAATACATGGTGAAAACCATGGAATTTTGGATTGCGAGATATGCAACGGTTCCGGATTTAGCGGTGAAAATGACAAATAAGATTTTCAGCATGCTTCTTACAGTTATTAAAGTCTTTCAACATGCAAAATATACATTTTTGAACTTCATTGGCATTACACAAGGATCCGAAGCGCTTTTTTTTTATTTTTCCACCATTCTGAGCTGCTTAACACTCATGGCCTACTATTCACGACTTATGTTTTTGCCGAGCACATATATGTAGACTTTTGAAGAAGCATTTTTCACTGGCTTTTTCGAAATTGATTCAAAAATTTTTGTAAAGATGACTTTAAATATTAATCCAAGACTGGTGGCTTACGAAACTAGCTTTTTTGCGGATCACCAACAAGCACCAGAGGATGGAGTGAAGTCAACACAGTGGAAAGAGTTTATGATATGTCACACCAACCTGCTTAATCAAAGAGAGCAAACTGCCATTCAAACGTACTCATGTGGCCAGAAGAAAATCAAAGACCAAAACTATTCAATAAAGAATGAAGATAATAAAGCAGAAGAACCACCCTCTGCCCAAAGCCCCGCAGGGGCACGCATAAGGCAACAATGCAAAACATCCAGGTCCTGAGGAATGGAATTAAAGAACAATCAGAACCAGGACATTTCATGGGAAGGACGGACCAGGGCCAGGAAGTATCCATGAAGAAGTGCAAGACAATACTTGGCAGGTAATAATCCTCCTGCTGATAGCGTGCGATGGCAAAATATAAACAGGCTTAAAGCAATACAATAGGGTCAGACATGTGAAGATAAAGACAAATCAGAAGACCAAAAGCTAGAAAGAGGCAGAGGCTGAAAAATTGAAGAGGGTGACTAAGAACATCACATTCTTAGTCACTGGTGGCGTGCGTGGCAGCCCGACTGAATGCAACAACCCAGATTTCTGATGTACAAAATACCAAGGGGAAAACAGAAGCAAAGGACATATTTCGGATAAAATAACAAATTCTTTGACAGTCCTTGTTGCTTCTTCGACCACTGGGTGCGTGTATTCAGAAAGCTTAGACAAGCAGCAAACGAAAAGCAAAAGCCTGTCAAGGGACGACAGAGACAAAGAGGGGGAGAGTGTTGCGGAGCAAAGAGGCAAGAAAAGGGAGCCCCAAAATTTTCAAATTAATGGGCATATTTTTCTTCTTCAAAGTCTTAGGAAATTCCCCCAAGCCATGTAAATGCACTAGAGGAGTCCTCTAGATGCATAATCCAAACTCATTGTAATATATTCCTTGTAAATTAGTAGGAAATTCACTTTTTAGTAATAAAGTGCCGGTCTCTTATGTGAAAGGACCAAATTTATGACACATGTATATAATTCACTTTGTGACTCTTTGTAAAGACTTTTTGCCATTGTGAAGAAGGAGAGCTCTTGATTTTCGAATTTGCTTCTTTCTTGCAGATTTCCATCTTCTCTTTGATCTTCTATGTGTGTGTAATGCTTGGAATGTGTGTGTAGGACTGTTGTCTACCCCTCCCCACTGTTTTTGAGCTACTATAGTGTGTGTGTGAGCTAGTAGAAGTTGTGGAGTGAGTGTGGGTGTTTCCTACCACTCACTATTTTGGTCATAACTTGAAGCACGGTTGTCAAAATTGAGTGAAACCACCTCCAATAGATGTGCCTCGTCAAAAGCTTCGAAAACAACCCACTACTCACCATATTCGGAGTTCGGAGCTAAGAGAAATCCTCGATTTAGTGAAAACTACTGTAAGTGGTATCGCAAGAGACACTTTCAGTATTTCCGTGAGTTAGAGAGGTGGATTAGTCTTTTCTCATGCATGTAAGCTGAACCACTTCATTTCCCATCATGTGTGCACATGTCCTCATACACTTGGTTAGGTCGTTTCATCAGATTGACAAATAAGCGTGTGTCAATTCCCCACTATACACACTTGTGTGGCAAATGAGATTTAGTCTCTTTGGCACAAGTCCTTAAGTCTTCTTGGCTTAAGTACACAACCTCTTTAACATTCCTTGGCCATGGCAACTCCGCTATGGCTTTTACTTTGTCCTCATCTATTGATATTGCGTTCTTAGAAACAATATGACCTAAGATTTTACCTTGATGTACCATGAAGACACACTTCTCTAGGTTCAGACACACTCGGTATTCTCTACACTTGTTGAGGATCTGTCTGAGCTCAGGAATGTGACATCTCCTTTCTTGGGAATGAGCACATAAATCGTCCACATATACTTCTAAGATCTTTTGCAAGAAATCTTTGAAGACATGACACATGAGCCTTTGGAATGTTGCAGGTGCATTGGTGACCCAAATGGCATCACACGAAATGCAAAGATTCCCCACTCTGTGGCAAAAGCTGTTTTGTGTTGATCTTCTGGGGGAATGGCTACTTGGTTGTAACCTGAAAATCCATCAAGGAAGCTATAAACTTCCTTGCCTGCAACACGCTCCAATGGATGTTTAGTGGTGGGAAGCAGATAACTATCTCTGATCGTAGCGGCATTAACTTTTTTAAGGTTAATACACCCTCACAAATTTACATTATTCTTGGGCACCACTACAATGGGGGACAACCATTCAGTATGCTCAATCTCATAGATAAATCCGGCTTCAATCAATCTGTCGATTTCTTCTTTTATTTTAGCTGTATAGGTGTCATTATATGTGTAGGGCTTCTGTTTGGTGGGCTTGGCATCTGCTCTCATGGGGATCATATGAGAACAAATCTTTGGATCTACTCCCTTCAAGTCTCTATAGTGCCACGCAAACACGTCCCTGTATTCCCTTAATAAGGCTACCAACTCTACCTCCTCTTCTTTACTTAGGTCATCTCCTATGTACATACATCTCTCTTCATTCTCTTCGATGGTGACTACAATTTTTTTGGTCTTTTCTTTGTTATCTGTGAATGTTGGTTAGTAGGTTGGTGTTCATCCTAAATGCATACTTTTGGATGTGCAATGTACTCAAAATGCACCTACATCAGAGTGGACTGATTTACAAAATTAGTTCAGGGGGTTTGATAAGGGGTTTAAGTCTCCAAAATTTGATTGTGGGATCATAGCTTTTAGTGATGATGACATGTAAAGGTTTGTGGACTAGATTGTGTTGGATTTGGGACCTTTTGGGTACCCATTTCCCGACATTCCTAGGTGTGAGTGAAGATGTAATGGTGTGGAGTGTAGGTGTTGTCCCTGGGATATGTGCCAAGAGTGTCTGTGAATGTTGACGCAATCTTGTGAATGAAGGTGAAGCTATTTGAGCTCATAAGTAGGTCTGGGGCACCCATATTTGTTTAGCATTTGGGATAGCTTTCATTGACCGCTTTGGGACCCAAATAGAAATGGTATGTCTAGAGTGTTGCCTACAGTACTCCTTTGTTGTAATCCTCGATGGTGTAGCTCGTTTGGTGCATCTTTGAGAACCTATCTCTAGGGCCGTGGATTTTCCACCCTTGCGTATCCAAATCTGCTTCATGCCAAGAGGTACTTTATATTGCACAGGTTGGTGCTTATGCTTCTTGATCATCGGCCTCCTCTGTGGCGTGTGTTGCTTGGCTTGCTTTCCTCGAATCCTCTTTGGAAAAGAAGGGAACTCCTCATTGACTTCTTCACCTTCGTCAAGAGTGACAATCTTCTGCACCATAGAACTTTGGACAAGAATAGCATCGTTATCTTCATGTGGGTTCCTGGAGGGACTAGGATTTGGTGCCTTTTCTAGTGGCCTGAGTGCTTGATTTTCTAATTCAACCATGATGCGGTTTTGGCCTACCCAAGCTTGAAGAAGTCCACTTCTTAGGTTGAGGTTGACTGCATGATCATAGATCTAGTCTTGGCCCAAGACAAGAGGTTCGGTAAGATCCTCATCTTCACATACTAGCACTTTGACTGCCATTAGAACCTCTTGAATGTAGAGGGGAAGTTCCACCTCTCCCATGCAAGGGGTTTCCACACCTCCCAATCCTATGAGATATGCCTTGATAGGATTGACCTTCAATCGCAATTCTTGGTAGTAAGAAAGTTGAACTACACTAGTGGCTACTCTTGAGTCAATTAAAGCTCTCACAGTCCTTGCACTCTCTCCTTGTCCTACCTCTAGGGTCACAAAAGGTCGCCGATCGACCATCCTATGGGAACGTTCACCTGAAACCTCACACATGGCCATGTGATAACCTAGAGCTTCTTAAGTGTCAGGCATAGGCTGATCTCTACCTTGTCTTCTCAATTTCATTTGTTGGATGCGTTCTAAAGCTGCTGCCTGTGCTTCTTCTCGAATTCGCTTTTCCTTTTTTTTATGTTTCTTTGCCGTATTGAGTCAATTTAACATCTCCTCCGTGAGGGGTTCCTGATATAACTTGACTTTGCATCCACTGATGTAACTCGGTAGGATGTCGCCTTCTAGAGTGGCTAGTTGAACTACTCCACTTGTGGAGATCCTATTGATGATCATTGGTCCATAGCCTCTCTTCTCTAATTTCCGTGCATGTTGCTTCAAAGTGTAGACTAGGACTAGGTCCTCTGCTTTCAAGCCCTTATCCTTCACATGTGCATCAAAATATGCTTTTTGTCTCTTCTTGGCTGCATAAATTCCTGCTTCAGCTCTCAATCGTGTTTCACCTAATCATTCAAGATCGAAGATTCTAGAGGAGAGCTCATGGCATGTCCAGTCATGCTCTTGTGCTACTTTCAATGTAGGTATCAAAAAGTCCAATGGTAGCACTGCATTTTGGCCGAACATCATCTGAAAGGGTGTGGCTTGGAGTACCGTTTTATAGGCAACTTTGTATGCCCAAATAGCATGGTGTAGCTGTTTGTCCCAATCAGAGCATTTATTATTAACCAATTTTGTCAATACATGGCATAGAATCTTATTTGTGCTCTCAGCCTGTCCATTAGCTTGTGGATGATAGGGGGCAGACTTCTTATGAATCACTAAGAATTCTCAGAGAAGGTTTTCTATGAATTCATTCAAGAAGTGCGTGCCTCTATCACTTACTAGCTCTATTGGCAGCCTGTATCTAGTGAACACATTCTCGAATAAGAACCTAGTTGTTGTCTGGGTGTCGTTCTTCATGGTAGCTTTTACTTCTACCCATTTGGTTAGATAGTCAGTGGCCACAATAATGTATTCAGCATGGGAACCCTTAGCTGGGGCATTAATAGGACCCACAAAGTCTATTCCCCACTTAGAGAATCCACGTCCATCCATCATAGGTTTCAATGGCATCTCGTCTTTACGTATAGGGTACTGAGTTCACTGACAAACATCACACCTGATCACATAGGTATGTGCATCCATGTGAATTGTGGGCCACCAAAGACGTGCAAAAAGTACTGCCTTGATCACTCTATCTGGTCCAAAGTGTCCTCCTGCTACACCTTGGTGAGCAATTTCCAAGATCTTCAGATATTCGCTCTCGTGGACACATAATCTAAGATACCCATCTTTTCCTCATCTGTATAGATTATCTCCAATGAGAGTATAGTCTAAAGCTTCTTGTTCTAAGCTCCTTTGTCTAGCCAATTTCATATTTTGGGGAAAGGTTCTCATCCTCAAAAAGGCTACTAATGGTTCGCTCCAATATGGCACTAAAGTCACTCGATAAAGAGTGGCATGTTCCACTGGTGGTTTAGTACGGCAGGTTGGGCATTCCTTGCACATCCTATGGACATCTGCTTCCATAGTTGGCCAGTGCACTCTGAGTCTCCTTAGTGTCTATAAAGTTCTTTGCCTCGAGTAGTGTTGCTCTAATGCACCCACATGTGCTAACTGCAACCACTTCCCGTAATCATCCTCTTCCACACAAAAAGCTAATATTCCTTGGTCTGTATGTTTGTACATACTTCCTGCCATGATATGATACTCCTTGTGGGGCCTCTCTAGATGTGAGCCTCGAGAGATGATCTGCTCTCAAGTGAGACTTGCCCTTCCTCACCACTACTTCAAAGTCATATTCCATTAGTAAGAGGAACCATCTTACTAATCTACCTATATTGCATGGCTTGTTTACCAAGTAAAGTAGAGCTTGATGATCAATAAAAATTTTAAACTTATTTGCAAGCAAATAGTGTCTAAACTTTTTAACCGCATATACCATGTCTAATCCTTCTCTCTCAGTAGTGGTATAATTTTGTTCAGTTGCATTTAACTGTCTACTAGCATAGGCAATTGGAAGATCCATATTACCTTCACCCGTAGGTTGTACAAGTACACACCCAATAGCATAATTGGATGCATCCACATGGACATGGAATGGCTTGTTCCAATCTGGTGTAGTCAAGATTGGTGCTGAACATAATCATCATTTAAGCTCATTGAAAGATTTCTCACATTCATCAATCCGCTCAAAATTGGTCAAAAGTCCGTACAAGGCTTTGCAATGATGGCATCCATGTGTATAAAACATGGTTAATAGCCACAATGCCCCATGAAAGCTTGCACTTCCTTGATGTTCTTTGGCCTAGGTAGTTCTGTGATAGCTCTCACTTTCTTTTCATCAATGGATAGGCCGTTCTTCGACACTATGTGTCCTAGAATCTTTCCTTGCCTAACCATGAAAACACACTTTTCTAGGTTCAGGTAGACTTGATATTCTCTACATTTGTCAAAGATTTGCCTGAGTTCAGGTATATGTGTCTGTCCAATGTTGGAATGAGCACAAAGATCATCAACATAGACTTCCAAATTCTTCCTCAAGAACTCTTTAAACACATGGCACATTAATCTCTGGAAGGTTGCAGGAGCATTGGTAAGCCCAAATGGCATTGCCCGAAAGGAAAATATGCCCCACTCTGTGGAAAAAGCCGTCTTATGCTGATCTTCCGATGCAATGGCTACTTGATTGTAACCAGAGAACCCATCCACGAAGCTGTACACTTCCTTGCCTGCTACCCTTTCTAGTAGATGCTCAATGATAGGAAGCGGATAACTGTCTCTGATAGTGGCTGTGTTAACCTTCTTCAAGTTAATGCACACACGTAATTTGCCATTCTTTTTGGGCACCACTACAATGGGGGATACCCATTCAGTGTGCTCAATTTCATAGATAAGTCGAGATTCAACTAAGCGATCTATCTCTTCTTTGATCTTGGCAGCATAGTTGTCACTGTATGTGTATGGTTTCTGTTTAGAGGGTCTGGCATCTGAGCTCATGGGGATTGTATGTGAGCATATGTCAGGGTCTACACCTTTCAGGTCCTTGTAACTCCATGCAAACACATCTTTATATTCCCGTAGTAAGGCTATCAACTCCTGGTCCTCATCTTCACTTAGGTCATGTCCTATGTATGTGCAACGCTCTTCGCCTTCCTCCATGGTCACTATGATTTTCTTTGTAGTTTCTTTGTTATCATAGGCCTCTCTGATGACTGCTTCACGTTTAGGCATCCTGATCATGACTCTCCTATCTTCAACTTCATACTTCTTGAAATTTTCAGGGACCTCAAACAAAGATTCTTCTTCCTCTGGTGTGACATCTCTCTTCTTCCTCTTCTTGCCTTCGTTCTTAGTGGTCACTTGTGTGGTTAATCTCACCTCATTCGCAATTTCTTCGTATCTCTGAGGGTGAGCTTCTACTTCATAGAAATATTCCTCATCTGATGCAAAAGGTGAGTCCATAATAATTGACTCTAAATCCGAATCGCTTGCATCCTCAAATGCATCAGTGCTAGGTTCACATTCTTCAATAACCGAATCACACATGATTGGATCTATGGTGAAGATTGAAATGTCATAGCCATCCTCATCACAATGAGGTGTCCATTGTTCTTCATTGATGGCTATATCCATTGTTGCTAAAATTTCCGCCCAACCATGAGGTTCAAATTCTTGGTCTGGAAATACTATAGGTGCATAGGCTGGGTCTTTAACAGATCTATGGGTTTCCTTAGCACCTACCTCTCTGGCATGTTCTCTCTTCTCTTCCTCTACTGCTACTTTGCACATCCATCAGTGGGTGTCTTCATGCATCCATGAGGATCCTGTTCCTATGGAATGCACTAACTCTGTATCATCCTTAGCTCTATGGATGGGATTCCATTGAATAGGTGGGACGTATCTATGAGAGTAATCCTTGAGATTGACTTTGGTTGTAACACCTAAGTGTTGCAAATACAAAGAATTGGTTCCCCAATCTTGTACCACTTGCAACTGTCGCATAAATGACATTCCCAAAATCATCTCATAGGCTTGATTTTTGCCAAAGTCACATATAGCAAAACTATGTTCAAACTCTACACCACATGTAGTGAGAGTTATCCCTTGTGGCAGTCCTAAGGGTCTTTTTATGTGACCATCGGCCATCTGCAATTTCATTCTCATTGGCCTAAGTGTTGGCTTGCCCCAATGCTTCCATAGGGAAGTGGTAGCAATTGCAACTCCAGCACCTGAGTCCAAAATTGCCTTGGTTGTGTACCCTTGATGGGTAACGGGAAGATAGGTGTTTCCTTCTTCTCCTTTACTCATGTCTCCTATCTTGTCCAAGGGTATTTCTGGCATCGTTCTAAGAGATCCTTCCTGGGAACGAGGTTTTGCCACTCTTGGCATTTGATTGGCTACATGTCTCCATAGTTCTGGCCTAACCTTGAGTAGCTCTTCTAAAGTGAGGTTGCACTGTACTTTAGTGTTCTTTACTACCTCCGTATTCTTAGGTATAATTGAGTCTTCGTTTCTTATCATGATCGTGGGTGCTCTCATACACGTAGACTTAGCTTCCCATGGGCCTGTGAAATGGGGTAGTTCTTGTAAGGAATTAGACTCAAAGTCTAATCTCTCATGAGATTGGGCACTCTCTTGCTCTCCATAAATGGAAGAAATGTCTTGTGGGAATTGATCGTGCGCGTCATCCACAAGTTCAATTGGAGAAGGGTTTAGCCCATTTCTCTTCTTCAATCTCTCGCAGGAATTTTGGTGAATACCAATTCATGGAAGAAGAGGTGTCTGGTTTAGTGGAGTTAGGCACATAAGCTTCCTAAGGAGGAATGCTTTTTCTATCACTTGCACTCTCCTTAGACTGGGAGGTGACTCCTTTTCCAGACTTTGCAATTAACCTCTCCAATCTATCTAATAAACCATCAAAATGCAATGGTGTTCTAGTGGAGCTAGAGCAATTGAAGAGGCAACTGGCCTCAAACATGGCTTGAGCCAATTCCACCATCTTGGCGCAAAGTTTTGTTTGTTCGAGCTCTAGGTCCGCTCTAGGGTAACACTTTTCATTATCTGATACATTTGGCCCTTCCTGGATTCTTGCCTAATATGCTCTAAGCATTATGTCTATGTCCTCAGGAGTTGGATCTGCTAAGACTGATCCTACTCGGGGTGGTGGGTGGGTTACATGTGATGGATTAGAAGGTTGGGGGATGGAAGGTGATGGGGATGGTAGCAAAGGTGATGTGTGAGAGGGCGTTTGAGATGTGATTTCTATTATTTTGGCTTTGGTCTCTCGCAGACTTTCCTCGAGTTCGTTCATCTTCTTCGCCCATTGCCTTTTCATACGTTCACGACTTTCTCTCCAAGCTCTTGTCCTCTTCTTATTCTGACTCTCGGTCTCGCTAACCTTTGAATTCTTTTCTTGTCCTAAGTCTTGGTTTTGCTTAAGTGCCTGAGCTCTCGTGATGACTTGCATCGGGGCCGTGGAAGTCACACTTCCCGTGGAGTTTACCACTAACCCAATCACATTGATAGGAGTGATTTTTGGCATGTTGGTGGGGTTCTTGGGACACTCTCATAACAAATGCTCCTTTCCACAATCTGGACAAAAGCCTTGAATTGTCACAGATTGGGTTTGTGTAGGTGCCGGTAGAGAGCAATCACGAATGAGGTGATCTCCCTGACATCGGTAGCATGGTCCTCTAAGAAATGGAGGTCTTATCTACTTAGGTTGAGGTCTAGAGTTGGGGTTTGCATACATGACATTTGCATATTCTAGCTCCCAATTAGATTCACTCAATTCTTCATAATAGTATGACTTATTATGCTCGGGTGACTACATATAGTAAGCATGTGGGCTATCAATATGGGTAGAGTCAAAACTATGATCACTTGGATCACTTTCTGAAAGCAATGGTGTCATTGGCACTAAAGCTCTATTTGGATTTTCTTTTGCACCTGCATACTTCACTAAAATCACATTGGCTAGAGGAGGTTGTGCTAGAACTCGTTGAGATCTTTGCTGTCCTTGATAGGGTGATTGATAGGATTGCTGGGGCCTACCATACTGTTGTTGTGGGTACTGATTCTAGTATTTTCCTTGTTGTGGGTAAGTCTGAGGATAATTTTGTTTAATAACTTGTTTGTTATATGGCAGTCTTGTGCCGTGTGGTTGGTGTATCACCTTTCTATGGTGCAGTATTGGCTATTAGGGTTCACTTGGGGCTGAGCCATGATAGGGCACACATAAGCCATATGGTCTCCTCCACAGGTATAGCATCATTTTTTTGGGGAAAATCTAGGAATCTGCTTGTTAGAGACTCCTAATTTCTGAGCTACCTTCTCTGCTAGATCCTCAATCGACGTGGATTGTGAGGAAGCAAGGCTACTAGAACTATCTGAATCTTTATAGATCTTTAAGAGCTCTAATTCCTCACGTAGATTATCCTCAATGTCTACGCACATGCATACACATTCT
Organism: Ceratopteris richardii; assembly: GCA_020310875.1. Lineage (NCBI taxonomy): Eukaryota > Viridiplantae > Streptophyta > Polypodiopsida > Polypodiales > Pteridaceae > Ceratopteris > Ceratopteris richardii. Next base: position 116,191,281 of record CM035410.1, read on the forward strand.
TCTATGGATCTAGGGTCCTTCAAGTACACATATGATCTCAATTTGGTACTTAACAATCCATATAGAAATAAGGCTACTTGTTTGGTTGGAGTGGGTAACTCTGGAACAGGGCATCTCTCTAGGTATTGCCTAAACCTTCTTCCTACGAGCCTCACTGTCTCTTGAGGTGTTTGCTTGAAGCTGTATATCAAGGAAGATGTGTTATGCCGAATACCACTCTTAGAAAATGTAGTGATGAACACTTCAAGAAGTTGGTCTATATTTCTGAACTGATCTTGGTTAAGCGGTTGAAACCAAGTCAATGCAGTGTTCTTGAGAGTTAGGCCAAAAGCATTGTATTGAGTGAACAAGTCTTCAACTTGTTCAGCTCTCAAAACCTGCCTAAACTTTGCCACATGGTCATACAGGTCTCCTGTGCTATCGAAGCAATTCTTCATGGACTTAACCAATTGTGTGGGCCTCAAGGTCCTTGTGTGTTCTCTAGGCCTTGGCAGAGGGAATTCCTCAACATTTCTTGGATTCCATGGGTCCCTATGTCTCTCATTTTCCATCCTATCCATCCCTGTTCTCGTTCTTTCTCGTCCTAGTGGGTTAGCAAAGCTCACCTCAGGTCTATCTCTACTCTTGTCTCTCTGGGTTCCATGAGCTTGAGAGGTTCCAGCACATTGGTGACCATAAGAAACAGTGGATCAAGGTTGGGGAAAGACAAATTGACCCTTCCAAGTGTATGTGTGTCTCCCATGCTCTGAGACCACAAAGATCCTTTTCGAAGCATCATCTAAGTAGGTCACTTTGCCTGGGTTGTCGGGAACTTTGAATTCATAGATGGTAAGTGCTCCCACTTCATTAGGCTTCTCTGGCTTATACCTCCAAAAAGCCTCATCCGTCTCTCGATTCATGAGCAAATCTATGCTCCTATTGTCTTGGGGAACCCACTCTGCTGTGATTATTCTAGTGAGAACTGACTTGCCTCGAGGGGTTTTTGGCTCCTTTCCTAAGTTCCCTTGCTCTATGTCACCTATTTTGACCGCTAATATTATGTTTCCAAATTCATCTATTCTTTCTGGTTGGCTAGTGACCACATACATTGTTCCTTCCTTATCAATGTAGGAACCATTTTCGAACTTGACTACAGGGTGTTCTAGTCCCATGGGCTGATCCGGATTTTTAATTTGGACAACAGGTCTTCTCAAACCATCCTCATAGATACGAGCACCTAAGTGGTTGGTCTAGATATATTCCAGTTGAGTATTGTAGGGACCTTCTAGTTTTTCTAGGTATGCCACTCCTGAACTACCTACAAGTCTTTCCAAGTTATAAGACATCTCAGAGTCACTAGTCTTGACGACATGATTGCTCCTACTTCATCTACATTTGTATCTGCATGAGTGCATCTCCATTTTGTATCCAGGAGGCACTCCATTTCTAGTATATTTCCATTTTATATTGTATTTCCTTTGTATTTGGGTACCTTGTCATGTGCTTCTACGAGTTGTATTCATTATCCTTTCAGGAGACTTATCCCACATATGATGTACTTTTGAGAGCCCCTCCCAAATCTATATAAGGAGGGCCTCTCCCCTCATTTGTACTTGGTTAGAAGCTTGAGGAGCCTACTCCATGCTCTTGGCAATCTCATTTCTAATCCACATGAGTTTACCCATTTCATGGTCTACTCACTTTGTGTCTCACACATTCTTTGTTTTGTGAGAGTACTTTACTTTTCATTTTGCTTCCGCATGTGTACTCTCTACATGGTATCAGAGCGCTAGATGGAGGTCTTGGTGGTGCGTTTGGCGGTTGTGTTGGTAGTGGTGGAGCTTGAGTTCGGTGGTGTGGCTCTCGTCATTGTGAGAAGCCTCTTTTGCCATCATTTTACACTCTTTTTGGGATTCATTTTGCCCATTTGCCCACCCTTCCACCCTTTCTTTCGTCCATTATCTTACCCTATACCCATTTTCCCCTCCCACCAACCCTCTTTTGCAGCACCCTTTATTGGTTTGCTTCATTTTTTTTGTGATCATTTTCAAGGAGTTGATGGTTCATCTCAAACTTTGGAAGTGTGTGTAAACACTTTTGCTGTCTATCCTTTCTTTTGCTTCTCTGGTTTTGAAGTGTCCATTCTCACTCCACTTTCTCATGCTTCTCTTCTCCATGAAAAAGTGCTTGCATCTTCATTTTTCGGTCTGCATCTTCATATTTCGGTATGCTCTCGTCCATAAGCTGCACACACAGACTAATTAAACATCATCCTCGTGAACCTTTGCACAACAATAGAAGCTCATATATCAGTTGTTCTTGCCAGTTGACTGAATCGTTTGCTCACAAGGAGCATTTGTGGTCATTTCCTTACTATGATCTACTTTGACATAATTCGGACCATCTATAGTGGATGAGTTTTGAATCTAATCCATAGCCCAGCAGCAGATGCATAACACGCCTAGAGAAGAACGACCGATGCACATAGCAGCAAGAAGACGAACCTGAGAGAGAGAGAGAGAGAGATTTTCCCTGCTACAATCAAAAATCGACCATGACTTCTGTCAGGCTCAGAGAGAGAGAGAGAGAGCAACATTTACTCTGCTATTCCTCTGCAGAGAGAGAGCTAGACCGTGCTCTGTCACTCCAGCTACGAGAGCCGTGAGAGAGAGACAAAGAGAGAAATCGCGAACCAACTTGCTGACGCCTTATGCCACTACTGTTCTGATGGTGCCTTGCATTGCTGAGAGTAAGCAACTACAAAGTAACTATTGATCTAACAACAGAGAAGGAACATCACAGAGTCACTCTCCCATCAACAAAATAGGAAGCTTTGAGAGTCTATGTAGCAGTCAGCCCTCACAAGTCACAACGTAGTCGCACTGCAGAGAGAATCTAGCTTAGGGACATCAGAGATCAGGTCCCATTGCGGCCTTCTTCTTTTCTCTTCTAGGGGAAGTCAAGTTACTGTCTTAGCAGCCAAATATTCACAAGATCCTGGTGCCCAAACTATGTTATCGTGCTTGAGTCTGTTGCAGGGTCTAAAGGTTTTGCACCAGAGAGAGAGCCAGTGATAGACAGAGAGGAAAACAATGATTCCGATGTACTCAATAGCTCAAAGTCAATTTCTTTGCTACGCTATATGTTCTTCTCCATATTCATGTGCTGTGCCTATGCCATTTTTTATTTTCTGAGAGAGAGAGAGAAAGAGCAAGTGATCATTTCTTAATCTCTGTCACCTACCACAGATAGCCAGAAGAAAGTGCAAAAGGTGTCCAGCTCGGGTCCGGCTACCACATACAATGTCAACGCGTGCATATACCCGGCCAGTTCTTTCTAAGTGCTCTTCGTATGCTGCAGGTTTAGTGGAGCAAACAAAACGTTGCTGTTCACGTGTCCCCACTAAGGCTAGGGCATTGAACGATCTTGGGAAGTTGGGAGTGCTCAAAATAGGTCATCCACTATATCCACACTTGAGGGAGATAGCACCAAAGTTCAAGGCATTGTGAGGTGGGTAGCGCGCCCAAAAAAAAAAAAAAATCTTGCATCGCTGGCTAAGGGAGGTGAGTTGAACCGGCTGCAACTTCTACATACATCTCAGAATGGTCCATTTGTGATCATCATATTGGATTTTCATGAATATCTCTTTCGATTGACATCATTGATGATGTCAATCCTGCTTAAAATTCATCGCAGTTGCTAGTGACTGGTGATTAAATGTTCTACGAATGATTAAATGTTCTGGTAGTACAACATACATATGTTACTCTAATTGCTCACCCATGCGAATTTATTATGCTCACCCATGCGAATCTATTATGTGGTTACAAATCCACATGAAATAATTTAATTATCACGCATCATGAATATCTCTGCTATGGAGTCCTTTTTCTAAAATCCTTTTCTATTGAGGTGCATTACTTAGGTGCACACATAAGTTGGGCATCTACGTTCGCACTACACAAAACTCAAGGGTACATTGAACCATTGAAAATTTTCCTACATATTTAAGGGATCATATTGTATTTCATTAGGGGTCATCTTTTGGGGTACCACACCCAACTTTCACACATCATTTGGCACCCCTTTGTTTGTATTGACCAATGGTGATAACCCTTTGTGTCAAAGAACACAAGTTGGCATACTTTGGCACTAAGTGCCCGATTTTGTAACTCCAACATATAAGAAAAGGATCCATTGTGTATGCATTTGTGGGTTGGAGGCTAATCTAAGCCCACCTACAAGCTCTCTCCAAGTGTCTAAGCCTACTCTAAGGCTCCATTGGTGTACAACGGGCTAATCTAAGCCCCCTCCTCTCGCGTTGACTTATCTTGGTGTTGTACAAGTGCAGGGCTACTCTAAGCCCCCCCCTCCCCAAGAATTTTAAGTGTGGTGTCCAGTTGTTCATTTCAAACTTTGCAATTATTTTGAAGCGGTGTCTTTGATACTGTTTCTAAACACTTTATCCTTAGAGCTTTGTAATGACCAAAAGTGAAGGTAGCTCATCATCTATGGCTAACTTCTTACCCTCTTTCACCCTTATTTTTATGTCTAAGGATGAATGCCTCAATGGACAAATTACAATCTATGGAAAGATGTCATGCATGCATATCTCTACATGAATTGCCTGCATGAGGTAGTAGACGGCTCAGACCCCAAACCCAATAAGGATACCCACTTAGGCAATTGGCATGTGTGGAATGTCAAGGACAAACGAGCTTTAGGTCAACTGTTACTTGCCTGCGATGAACTGACGAAAGGACATATCACAGCCTATAAGACGTCCAAGGATGCTTGGGATACGTTAGCCACTTTGTATGAAGACAAAACCCCTTCAAAAATATATGCATTAGAGGCTGAGTTTCATAATTTGACCATTCGGCCACACGACACAATTACCAAGGTCATAGCCCAATTTGAGGACTACCAGCGTAAATTAGCACTATGTGGTAGGCAGATCTCTAGTGAAGACATGGCCATTAGGCTTCTTAACAAGTTACCTAAGTCGTACGAGACATTTGTCACAACTTTGTATAATCGCGGCCAAGTCTTAACGTGGGAAGAGGTTCGTCGACTATTGCTCCTTCACGACTCGCGAGCCAAATCGACTTCCTCCCAAGAGTCTGCCATGAAGGCCAAAGGCCCATTCAATAAGGGCAAAACCACAAGTCATCATGCTAGCAATGGATCTAAGCAAGGATCGCATAATTCATCGAAGAAGTTCACCTATAATTTTTGTGGAAAATCAGGACACTTAGAAAAGTTTTGCTATAAAAAGAAACAATCATCCAAGGCTTCTACGTCTAGGCAAGCATTCAAAGGATCCCAACATAGATCCCATTGCTCTAGTGAGGAACTCTTCATCTCCACAGAAGCCAATGCCCTGGTTACTTCTAGCTCCCCGCATGAGTGGATCTTTGATAGCAGAGCTACCTCCCATATGTGCAAAGACAAGGACTCCTTTCAAGAACTCGTAGAGCACACAGGAGAAGTCTATCTTGGCAACAACAAAAGTTTACCCATCGAAGGAAAAGGGAAAGTTCAAATTACCAACAATCAGGGGGAATGCAAGTCTTTATCCAATGTTCTTTTGTTCCAAATTTATGTATGAATCTACTTTCCGTCAAGGCCATTACAGATCAAGACAAACAAGTATGGTTTGATAACACCTCAGTTAAGGTAGTTGATCCCCATACAAAGGATGTCATTGCTCAAGGTATTGAAGAAAAGGGCCTCTACAAACTATCTTTCTTTGTATCCAAAGAATCAACCTCAAGTTTGTGGCACCAAAGATTTGGCCACACCTCTTACTTATCAAAAATCTCTTCATCCCAACTTGTGAAGGGATTGCCAAAGATAGGGCAACTTACTGATGTCTGCCAAGCTTGCACCCAAGGCAAGCAACATAGGGCCCTAGTTCCCAAGGAAGCTTCAACACGAGCGAGGAACCCTCTAGCCCTTATCCACATGGACTTATGTGGACCCATGAACACCCCATCCCTGAGTGGATCCCTCTACTTTTATCTTCTATTAGATGACCGCTCTAGCTATATTTGGGTGTACTTTTTGAAGTCAAAGGCAGACACATTCTCTAAGTTTCAAACTTGGATCAAGGAAGTTGAGAATGAAGCTTGGACTAAAGTTAAAACCATCAGATCAGATGGAGGTGGTGAGTTTATCACTCATGACTTTGATAACTTTCTCAACCAGAAAGGGATCAAAAGACAAGTCACTCAGCCTCATACTCCATCCTAGAATGGAGTAGTTGAAAGAAAGATACGGAGTGTGATGGAAATGGCAAGAACTATTCTTCATCACAAGGATCTACCCTACAAGTTCTGGGCAGAACTCGTGCATACTGCCGTTCACATTCTTAATTGAGGATTTACAAGTGCATTACACAACAAAACACCCTTCGAAGCTTACTATGGAAGAAAACCAAATGTGAATTACTTTCGAGTCTTTGGTAGTGAATCTTTTGTCCATGTACCAAAAGAAGATAGAAACAAGTTACAATCAAAGTCCAAGAAACACATATTCATAGGGTACAATGACCAATCAAAGGCATACCGTCTATATGATATGGAAAACCACTCCATCACCATTTTGAAGGATGTGATCTTCAATGAAGCTTCCTCATACTCAAGAAAAGATTCAAGTAAAATTCTTAGTCCACCTATCTACACTTTAGAGGGGGACACAGTTTTTTCAAAGCAAACATCAGAAGCAAGTACTTCACCTCATCCAAGAAGATATCAAAGACTTATTGACAAGAGACAACGAGAACAAAGTCATTATGTTAATTATGCCTTAATGCATCAGATTCAACAAATCCCAGAACCATCTAATTACAAAGAAGCTCAAGGACAACCAGAATGGGAAGAAGCTATGCAATTAAAAATGGATGCCATCAAGAAGAACAAAACTTGGACTCTTGTACCTAAGCCCACAAATCACCAAGTCATAGGAGTTAAGTGGCTTTATAAAGTTAAGTACAAGTCAGATGGCACATTAGACAAGTACAAAGCAAGGTTGGTAGCTAAGGGATACAAGCAGCAACATGGCATTGACTATGAAGAAACCTTTGCTCCTACTGCAAGATTCACAACCATAAGAATCATCTTAGCACTAAGTGCTCACTTTAAGTGGCCCATTTACCAACTGGACGTCAAAAGTGCATTCCTCAATGGAGATCTTCAAGAAGAAGTATATGTTGAACAACCTGAAGGCTTCAAGGTCAAAGGAAAGGAAGATCAAGTGTACAAACTTCACAAAGCACTTTATGGACTCAAGCAAGCTCCCAGGGCCTGGTATGAAAAGATTCACAAGTTCTTTGAAGACAAGGGATTTCACAGAAGCAATGCTGATGCTAATCTCTATATCTATCAAAAGGAGTCTTTAGTAGCCATCATCATTCTCTATGTAGATGACTTGATCTTGACAGGCTCAAACAAAGAACGCATCCAGTTTATCATCACACAGCTTCATCTTGAGTACTTATGACAGATCTTGGATTACTACACTACTTCTTGGGTATGGAAGTTTGGCAAACAAAAGAAGGTATATTCCAATCACAAAAGAAGTACTACTCTGATCTACTTTGCAGATATAACATGGACCAATGTCGCTCAGTTTCTACACCACTTGATCCAAACATCAAGATTACACTGGAGGACTCATCATCACTTGTGGATGTGCATACCTATCGATAGCTTGTTGGCTCATTACTCTATCTTGCCAATACTAGACCAGATATTGCTTATGCAGTTGGTATACTCAGTCACTTTGCACATCAGCCTTGTCAGACTCATTGGGATGCCTCTCAGAGACTACTTTGATACATTGCCCTCACCCGACATCATGGTCTTTGGTATAGAGGGGGCATCGAACTCACCGGATATTCAGATTCTGATTGGGCTGGTGATCTTGATTCTCGATGATCTACTTCTAGGTACATATTTTTACTTGGCTCAGGACCTATCTCTTGGGCAAGTAAGAAGCAGCCTACAGTTGCACTATCATCTACCAAGGTCGAGTACCGAGCATCGAGCTTTGCAGCATGTGAGGCTATTTGGCTTTGACGTTTATTATCTAACATTGGTGTTTGCAGGATGCTCCGACATGTCTTCGCATGGAAAACCAGTGAGCCTTGGCCATCACCAAGAATCCAGTGTTCCACGCTCAGACAAAGCACATCGAGATCCAGTACCACTTCATTTGCCAAAAGCTCATATCTCAGGAGATTACTCTGGATCATTGTACCTCTCTGGAGAACCTGGTGGACATGTTCACGAAGGCTCTACCTCCAGTTCCGCTTCAACGCTTGGTGGACCTCTGCAGCATTCAGCCGCTCCAAAATGGAGCTGCAGAGGGGGTGGTGACGACATGATTGCTCCTACTTCATCTACATTTGTATCCGCATGAGTGCATCTCCATTTTGTATCCAGAGGCACTCCATTTCTAGTCTATTTCCATTTTATATTGTATTTCCTTTGTATTTGGGTACTTTTCCATGTGCTTCTACTAGTTGTATTCATTCTCCTTTCAAGAGACTTATCCCACATATGATGTACTTTTGAGAGCCCCTCCCAAATCTATATAAGGAGGGCCTCTCCCCTCATTTGTAATTGGTTAGAAGCTTGAGGAGCCTACTCCATGCTCTTGGCAAGCTCATTTCTAATCCACATGAGTTTACCCATTTCATGGTCTACTCATTTTGCGTCTCACATATTCTTTGTTTTGTGAGAGTACTTTACTTTTCATTTTTCTTCTGCGTGTGTACTCTCTACAACTAGTTTCTGAGTCTAAAGCGTAGGGATAATCACTCAACTGTTGGGCCCAAGATCTCGCTGTATGGTTGACACTAGCCTCGGATGATCTAATACTTTGACGGTCTCTCCCTAGGTGTCTTCCCGATCTAAGGTCCATATGCCCTTCCAATTAACCCAATGATCCTTGTACAACCAAGTTGCTGATTCTTTGATACCAATCACTTGTCCCTTTTGAGTTCCTTTGTATGTGTTTTCTCGTCTTTAATTATGCGTCATCAAGAGCACTTAAGTGTGTCATACTTGATGTTCTTCATCCACTTAATTTAAGTTCTTTTCCCTTAAGTTGTCCCTTGAGTGTATTAGTTTAACCTATTCTTAGACTTGAGAAATTAGAGGCTCTTAGAACTTGTGTATTCCTATCGTACCCCTAGTCAATCAAGACAGTTACTCGCACTTAGCCTAAGCTAAGAATGGATTGATGGGGTTGAGAGATGTTCCAACCTCAAGTCGCTTCTCCTTGCTATACTTGTCAGCCATGGAAGTGTGTTCCCAAGCCTGCACACAATGGCACTTGCTTTGATTTCTCCAAAAGCTCTCGGTGATCCTGTAAAAATTCCACGTTTAGCTCAAATTTTTACCTTCAATTCACAGACAAGTTATTTCAGACACTTTTAATGACCCTTTTTCCCTCTTTTGTATTGCCAAAAAAATTTCTCTAGAGTTATGAGACTTCAGGGTTCAAGGGGTTAAAATAGACATTCAGGACCTTTCAGGAGTTTAGTGCATTTTTATAAGGCCTTTGTAATTGTATGAGTAATAGAGTATGCAAATATGCCCAAAATTTAGCCCAAATTTTCAAAAAATTAGCACCTTGATTTTTGCCAAAAATGCCTATCTATCGTGATAGATGGTGTCTGTCACGATAGACGGTGTCTGACGCGATAGACATTGACTTGCATGGGGTTGTCTGTCACAATAGATGGGTGTCTATTGCGATAGACACGATCTATCGTGGGTTTCTTGTCTGTCGCGATAGACAGGTGTCTTTCATGATAGATGGTGTCTATCGTCCATCGTGTTTTGGTCTGTCACGATCGATGGCGTCTATTGTCCGTTGTGTTTTGGTCTGTCATGATAGACGAGTGTCTGTCACGATAGACAGTTTCTATCATCCGTCGTGTTTTGGTTTGTTGCGATAGATGGTGTCTATCGCGATAGATGCTGTTTGTCACCGATCTTTGTCTGTCGTGATAGACGGGTGTCTGTCACAATAGATGATCTCTGTCGTGGGGTGCTGTCTGTCGTGATAGACGGTGTCTATCGCGATAGACGCTGTCTATCATGGTAGATCGTGTCTGTTGCAATAGGCTGAAAAAATGCAGTTTTTTTTTTTACTTTTAGTGATTTGGAGTGCTCTAATGGTGTAGGTTGTCGTGCCAAGCATGCAAACAAAAAAAAAATCTGAGTTATTTTGTCTGTCGCGATAGACAGAGGTCATCGTCCCGAGAACTGTGCAGAGTTCTGTCATACCTCTACAAGCTGCTGGAAATGGTGGTACGACTAGAACCTGCAGCAAAAGCTCACAAAACACACAAAAACAGATAGCACACAAGCTCTCTCTTGCTCTCTCTCACAAGTGAAATGAGGGAAATGAGGTGGGTAGGGGAATATGACCAAAAAAACTGAAATTTTTGAGAAGATGGAGATGGAGGTGGAAGATGGTGAGGATGATGATGGTGATGCAAAAATAAGAAAAAATGAAGAAAATAAGGAAAAGAAAGGATATTACCTATGACTCCAATGTCTCAACTCTACATCTTACCATCACATGCTCATCCTCGAAGCTCTCTCCCCTGCAACGGTCCCAAATTTGGAGTCACTATAGGACAATGGCAAGTACCAACGTGAGGAGATCCACCTCTTAATTTTCAATCCATGGAGACGTGAGGACTAGTATGAAAACTATGAGCAAGTGAAGGCACAATTGCATGAGTGAGAAGCACACAAACATGCACACACATACACACACACGTGCACACAAGGCAAGAGAGAGGAACAATGGAGTTCTTTGCATTAGTCAAAAAGTCTCTTACATAAGCTCAAATCACTGACAATCTAACCCCAAAAATGAGCTCTCTAGCTCTTTTTATAGTTTTTTGACTAGCTTTGGCCTTGTCCAGACCTAGTGTCTGGCCTAGTTAAAAATTAGGTTCTAGAGCTTATTTGAGGGCTCAAACAAAATCTAAAAATTATGAAAATTGGTATGTAGCTAATTCTAATACTCCTCAAGCTTGAGGACTCCTCGGCTTGCACAAAATGGATTCTATTCTACCAAAAATGGAATTTACAATGTTTGTGTAGTGATGAGAATCACTTGAGTTGGAAATAGTTCATGGAAAAAATGATTAGGCCTTGTTATCGGATTGTGCATGACTGCTCCTTGTGCTGGTATGCTCTTCTTTTAGCTTGTATGCCAACATCCAACCTCAAGGATTTAACGAAAGCATTGTATGGACTAAGGCAAGCCCCAAAGGCCTAGAAACAAAGGTTAAATGATTAATTATCAACTTGTAGATACAAAGAAAGTGTTGTTTAGTTGAGGATCTCAAAATCACACAAGATGCTACCAAAACAGAGGATACAAGGAGCAATGAGACTTCTAGTTCGAGTTATGTGGAGGAAGTGGCAGCATTAGTGGCCAAGGAATTAGGATTACAAGGACAAAGGAACTACCAGAACTCCTCCTTGAGAGTGTCAATGTTAGGAAGTTTCACACTTTGCGGTGGAGATCATCCATCTCATGTCTGCACCAGAGAAGGATTAGGGTTATCACAACCTTATCCTTACAATAGACACCCAACTCAGGAGCCTAACATGTGCTCTTATAGTGAGAAGAAGTACCCCAACCACAACACCAAAAACTATCCAATGAGTAGACAACCACGACTGTTTGTACCACACCAATGTAGACCATACAAGTACCCTCCTAGAGAACAAGGCAGAGAAGTTCCTAGGTATAACCCATGTCCAGGACCACGAGGAGCAACGAGACCGTATGAACATGGAGGATATAGCCAACCTCAACCTATACCACGACAATAACCACCCTACCCACTAGCTCAGATACAAGGGCAGAACATCACAATACAAGTTGTTTGTCTTGAGTGTGGCAAAGAACAACTCTTGAGATATTGTCCCAAACATCCCTCTAGTGCACCAAAGGTTACACCTGTTAATGTAGTAGGCTTGGTAGGGGATTCAAGTTCTGATAGCGATAATGCGGCTCCTATACATGCAGTTACTAGGGCACAAGCCTTACAAAAAGCTAAACTAGCTGAGCAATCAGAGCCAAGTGAGTCAAGAGAGCCTAGTAAGAGAAAAACAAGAACTTGGAAGGATACTCGAGAGAAGGCCAATTGTAAGTGGACCAAAAAGTTATCCAAACTAGAAGAAAGCTTGAAAGATGCAAAAACAAAAATAGAAGATATTGCCTCTCAAAGCCCCTCGCATATCAAAAATCCATCCACACCACCTAATCCCCACCCACCAACCATTGTAAATAAACCACAACCAGGATCTATTCTTGCAGATCCAACCCCAGAAGACTTGGACATGATGTTCAAGGCATACCAGGCTTGACTTCAAGAAGGGCCAACACCTGCAAACCTAGACAAGAGCTACCCTAGAGCAGATTTAGAGATTGAACGGAAAAAAATGTGCATAAAGATGGTGGAACTAGCTCAATCTATGTTTTAGGCCAATCAATCATTCAATCATAGTAATGCTATTACACCGGGTTTGCACTTCGAAGGCTTAGTAGATAGATTAGCGTAGTTGGTAAATAAACCACAAGTTTCTTTACCTCCACAGGCTCAACCAACTATTGAAAGAGAAAGCTCATCACTAGAGAAAGTTTATGTTCCTGACTCCATAAATGATGGAGAAACTCTTTCAATTCAACGACATGCTCAAAAGTTCTTGCGAGAAATACAAGAAGAGAAATGGGCCAAGGAGAAGAATGTTTCCCCTCCTATTCTTGAGATTGATGACCTTCACGATCAATTTCCACAAGACATTCCATCTATTTATGAAGACCAAGTAGAGCAACAAGGAGAAGAAAGTTTAGAATTTGAATCCAATTCTTTACAAGAGTTGCCACAGTTCACAGGCCCATGGGAATCTGAATCTCTCCAGGTCAGAGCTCCCACAATATTGATCAGAAACGAAGACTCGGTTGTTCCACAAAACACTGAAGTCATGAAGAACATTAAGGTTCAATGTCATCTCACTTTAGAAGAGCTGCTCAACGTAAAACCTGAGTTATGGAAACATGTGGCAAATCAGGTTCTAGAACTTGATTCCAAAATGCCAAACACAGGCTCTAAAGAGAAAGTACTAGAGATACCTCTAGAGAAAATAGGGGACATGAGCAAAGGTGAGGAAGGTAATACTTATCTTCTGATCACCTACCAAGGTTACACAACCAAAGCGATCATAGATTCAGGTGATGGTGTTGCTATTGCGACCACCTCCTTGTGGAAGCAATGGGGTAAACTCGCATTAAGACCAACTAGAATGAAGCTTCAGATGGCTGATGGCCATGTTGAAAGACCTCTAGGATTGCTAGAAGGGATAACTATAACCACTTGTGGTGTAGAGTTTGAGCACACCTTCGCTATATGTGACTTTGGTAAAACTAATACCTACGAAATGATCCTAGGAAGACCCTTCCTACGACAATTGCAAGTTGTATAGGATTGGGGAACCAACTCCTTATACTTGTGATGCTTAGGGGTCACAACCAAGGTCAATTTCAAGGATTACACCTGCAGAGATGTACCACCCCTACAGTGGAATCTTATCCACAAGGAGCAAGAAGATTCAATCTCTGTGCATTATAAACGTTCATCTGATATATCTTGGATGCATGAAGATACTCATTTGTGGATGTGCAAGGTCGCAAAGGAAGAGGAAAAATGCTTAAAGGCAAGAGAAAAAGGAATCAAACACTTCACCCACTAACCCCTAACCATTTGGAATGTTATGTTAGTATTGTGGAGGGAGCATCATAACATCCTGTTTCCTATGCAATGCTAATGTGCCTCTCTTCTTCTAGCAGATAAGCATCAACAACTACAAGCAGTCTCATGGCAAAAGCAGCAAGCCCGAGCTCACAAGCAAGAGTAAGTACTGCAGGGATTAATGTGGAGAGTCTACCCATTGACGTGCCACCAACTGAATGACCTATAGAGCTGCAACACCTCTAGCAAATACCTATACCAGACCCTCCCATAGGAATAACAAAGAGAGTCCATGCAAATTCTCATTGGTTCAATGGCATGCCAGGACCCTTAGGGAAGGCTAAGTATATATGGGAGTCCAAGTGTGAGTATGACAAGTCATGGGTCCGATTCCAATTCTTTTCCAAGGAATTTGAGACTCTCCAGAACACATAAGAACTTCAAACCATATGGCAGCGTGCAGGGCTAGCGGAGTACTTTGCAACACCCTTACCCAAACTAGATCTCCTATGATGTTACTACTTGGTCTCAACATTCCAGGCAAATGAAGAAAAAGATAAACCATGAACATTTGTCCTTCCTTCTTTATTGGGCAACAATGAGTTGAAAAGGTTTGAACTTACATTGGAATTAGTGAGCTCTACTTTGAACATGCACGACATGCATGTGGCCTCTGAGAAGGATGCTCTCATTCCCACTAACATGAAGAACCAGAAGTTGAAAGATATGGCGGCACTCACACCAAACATGTCCATCCCTCTTCGTATGTGCATGCAACATTTTGTGTTTCCTGGTCAAGATCGATTCACTCAGCCCCACAAACTGATTTGGTTCGCTCTTTACTTGGCGGAGATAGGTGCACTACCTATTAAGCTTCCTGTATGGATTCTGGAGAAGCTATATGAAGTAAATACAAGGTCATCTAGGATGCTAGTGGTGAATGGTTGTTGTGCAATCACGTGCATTATCTATAGGTACTTAGCGTACGATGTACCCATTGAACGTGCTTTAACTTGGTCACAACTACAAATGTTTAAGAGACTCAAAACTGTCACACATCAATCCAAGCACATGAGGGGCTCGATTCCTTGTGTCTAGACACGTGAAGTTCTGACGACTCCAAAAGTCTCACCATGAGGGGATGCAATTGTGCCTCCCTTTACCATTCGAATACCCAGATCTGGATCTGAAGGCACATCACAAGCTGTCCCATCGGCTCCTCTTGTCCCACCTGAATTTGAATTTGTTACTATCGGATATGTTGAGGGGATGAGCACCTACGACTTTGAATCATTCTTGCAGGATACACAACTCTCTAATGTAGAATTCTTTTCAGACACAAAAGAACAGGGCACTTCTTCCCAAAGACGGAGGAAATCCACAGAATGCCGCCATGTACATTGGGATGACGATCAGCAGAGAACTTCATCTCAACAATCGGGACACCCAAAAGGAGAAGGGGATGAAGAAGAAGCAGCAGAAGAAGAAACCATTGGAGCCCCAGCATATACAACAGAACTTCAAAGGTTGTATCAGATCATAGAGTGAGTGCATGCATAACAAGTGCTTAATGAACAAAATAGTAGAATGCTCACGGCTTAGCTCTTGGAAGAAGCTGGAGTCGACTCTGAATACAGTGAGGGTCTCTTATTGATGATAGAAACTTATGGTGTAGTGAAAGCAGTTCGATGAGCAATACAGAGACCTCCTAATCAATATGATCTACAAAGATTCCAAACATGACCACGGTCCGGCAAAAACATCCAGATTCCCATTACTACCACGAAAGAACCTATTATTACATCAGAACCAATTGAGACAACCTCCCAAGAAGCAAGAACTACTGACCAAGAACACACAGTTACCACTTGTTAAATGTAAAATAGTTAAACAGTGTTACTGACTAGTCGAAATTGTTACCGAACAAATATTAAACGTAAAACAGTGATTCACCGTAAACTGTGTTAAACTTTCAGTATCATTACCGAAAGGCGTTACCAGACTAATGTGGGTTCTTGGGAGTGGTAGGGGTCTGTTAGACAGAGGCCTTGTACTCTTTTCCCAATTCTTAGTCACAACATCAAAAACATGAATGCGCGTCTTACCTCAGTTACTAGCATTAACTAGACAATACTTGATTTCTATATTCCTGCTACCGAACTTCTCCAGACTAACCTGCTATTGGAACAGAGCAGTAGTCTGAGTTACAGATTCACTAGTATGGAATAGATCAACCACAGTGAATACGATAGCAGACAGATTCACTCGTCACAACACTTTCCAGTGGTCTCAACTCAAAGTTTACATTTACCGAAAGCAATAGTTCGTCCTCGTCACCGAATGCAATAAGTTCAGTAAAACAAATAGAACATACTCAACAGTGCATCAAGTTGCCAAATCAACTCACGCAGTCATATAACTACTCATACTGACTCAGGGTACTTTAACAACTGAGGAACACACGACAATACGATACGATAGCAGTACTCAGACACACAATCCGTCACTCGACACTCGTTACGGTGAACTTTAGTATAAGCAGACGATGCAGAACTCAACACTAACAGTACTCAGCACTTCATAACAGAGTAAACACTAATCTCACAAATGTCAAGGCGAACAATCTGGCAATTCCAGAAAAGACGTCTCTCTGACCATTCTCCTTACATTGCTTTATATAGAATTTACAAGATGCGCGAACCAACTTTTCGCGCGTAATTCAAGAAACTCCGTTACATCCGGCAGAACATTTGTCCCACTCCGGTGGCCGACTAACACTGGCACGCATGGTGGACTCGAACCCGCAAGTTATTTTGCTTACAAAACTATTGTTCATCGATGATCCCTTCTAGATACATATTTCTGGCTAATCTAAATGTTTGAGCTATCTTTTTCTTAAGAGTTTCTAATAGTTGCTTAAGGGTGTCTGGCTCTAATATTTGCACATCTACTCTAACAGAACTAAGGGCGATGGCTTCAGTAAGTAAAATTTCGGCCTGTGTTTGCAAAAAGGCCTCCTGTAAGTAGAAGTCGTTGGATAGTGCCGCATCTCTGGCTGTCTTCATTTCACTTATTTGCTTCTACATTTCACTAATTCGGTCTTTCTGGTTGCGTACCTGATTATCTAGTCTTCCGAACTGTTGGTTCTAGAACTCTATGGTTTTGTAGTAAGCATCTCGTTCTCTGCGGGCATTTGCTAAGTCCTTCTGATATTTGGATTCCCTGAGTAATTGATGTTTGAGTATATTATTGACTTCATCGAGTGATCCCTTCGTTCTCTGTAATTGTTCTTCTGCCTGCTTGGCTTCTGTCTGATGCTCTTGGCTCTTTTGTCTGACTTCCTGCAACTGGACTCTTGTTTCTTCAAGTAGGTTTCCTAGTGTGATTCTTGTATCATCGGTATCTTTGATTGTTTGATTGAGCTTTGTTATCTCCGTGTCGGCAGCTATCAGCAATTCTTCTTTTGCAGCTAGTGCCTTATCTCGCTGACTTGAGCTTTCCTCCTGTGCTTGGAGTGTAGCCTAGAGTTGCTTGATCTGCTCATGGAGTGCGTGGTTTTCTGCTCTTGCTGCCTGTAACTCTTCCTGGAGGGGGGTGATATCTGCCTCCATCATTTCCAATTTTCATTGGAATTCATCTCGTGCATTGTCTGTGGCTTGCTTCAGGTGTTGCGGCAGTTGTTGGGATATATTAATCAAGAGGCAACCCATAGATTCTAGTTCCGAGAAGACTAGAATGGGGTTTGGTGGCAGAGGAGGGCGAGGTTGTGAAGAGGTTGCGGTGAGGAGTTGTTGGGAATTCGGTGGGGAGTAATTGAGGGAGGATGAAGAGGTTTCAGCAGTTTCGGTGGGATGACTGGGCTGGATGGGATTGCGGGGTGGTTCCGGTGGGGGAATGGGGTTAACTGGTGGTGATTTGGGAAGGGCAGAGTCAGTGGTTGTTACCTTATCTGATGTCTGTTGTTCGGTTTTTGCATTGTTGGCCTCTATGGATTCGACTGCCTTGAGTAGTTTGTCTAGTGCATCCCTAGCAGACTGTTGCTCATCTACCTATTGCTCTGATTCTTTTTCGGTCGAAATTGTTTCTGTCTCTGCTTGATCTTGTTGTTCTTGTTGCTCAATCGATGATTCATTGTGTATTGATGTGGCTGTATCATGGAACGTCTCTTCTTCATTCTTCTCTTCTTCTTTACCGTCATCTCTATCTTTTCCGGTTGAGCCTTGTGCTTCACTTTCTGGGGAGCTAATTCTAATGCGTTTCCGGTAGAACAATTGGTTGAGCTCTTCTTCATCTTCTTCTTCCTCATCCTCTAGCAGTTGTACTGACTCTTCATGCCTCAGGACGGGTCCTCGTGGTGGTGGTTGAGCGGCGAGTATGGTTGGAAAGAGAAAGGAAAGGATGTGGGGAAGTCTGGATCGAGGGGTGGTTCCTTTGTTGACTTGTTTCACTATGGTTACACACTGCTTGTGGATACAGTGAAAGAAAAAGGATGCAAAGTTGACGGGTTCTTGTGCAACAAGGTCGATGGCGGAGTAGAACGAGCGGGATATACCGTAGGTGCGTTTCTGGAGATTTAAGATGGCGACTAAGAACTGGAGTGCAGTTCTTTTGGGTTCAGGGCGGCAAAGGATGGCGTATTCGTTTGATGAATAGCGGGGGAAGAGTGCTGTCATTCGGGCTACGGGGATGCTTGGGCCATTCTCGCGGCCTTGTGGGGTGAGGCGGAAGGCTTCGGCAAAGGCTTGGAAGGTTATTACGGTTCTAGATGGTAGGGAGAGGAAGATCCATTTTCGCTCAGTGATAGGGGATTGAGCGATGGCAAATATTATCTACGCGAAAAAGGGATGGGCTTCCACTGAGTGCCAAGGCAGCTGAGCGAAGTTGGCCAACCCTCGGATGCGCAGGTATTCTCCTACCTCGGTAGGGATACCATCACAAAAAGCTGCGTAGTTCGCCAATGCTTCCAGGGCGCACACGAAAACAGAGCACATCACACGGATACACATAACACAGAAAACACAAGCACAATCACAAGAACACAATAGCGATTTTTGGTGCAACAGAAGAGATTAAGTAGAGACATTACGGTGGGGGGGTAGGAGGTGATGGTTATCGTTGTGCGGTGCTGGAATGATACTGCTTTCAATTCGGCGTGCATGCTTCTAATAACTAGTAAGGAGGGCGGCTAATGACATAAAGATGTTCGTGCTTTAAAATGCGGCTATTTACAAAGAAAAGAAAGAACTGAAGGAAAAGTAAAGAAAAACTAAAAAATGCGGTCCATCGCCTGAATGTTTTAATGCGGGCTAGCAATGTGTTGATATGGCCGCAGTTTCGAACCGTTGATTGCTTTTGGAAGTGGATTTCCGGTCAATGTAGTCAACTGAAAAGTTGCTGGACCAATTTGCTCTGAGATCTTGTAAGGGCCGAACCACCATAATTTGAATTTTCCTGCGGATCTATTTGACTTTGCATTATAGAAAAGTACAAGCTGACCCACCGAAAACACTAGAGTTTTCAGGTTTCGATCATGCGTCCTTGCCTGTCTTAGTTGGACTTCGTGCATGGTTAAAAAACTGAGCCATCGGTGCTCGTCTAACTCTCTGAGTGTGTCCAACCGAAATGACAGTGAGTCTTCCGGTAGCAATTTCTGAGCGATTGCTACGCGTAAACTTGGTATGACTATCTCCATTGGTGCTATTGCTTCTGATCCATAAGCTAATTTGAAAGGTGTCAATCCTGTTGTTACCTTGTAGGTAGTCGGGTATGCCCATAGTACTGCAGGTAACATGTGATCCCATCTTTCCGGTGCTTCCATGATCAATTTTCGAAGGATATTCAGCAGAGATTTATTTGTACTTTTGGCCAAACCATTAGCACGAGGATAGTAAGGAGAACTAAATTTATGTGTGATTTGGAACGACTGTGTAAGTGCCTTCATTAAATTGTTTACAAAATGAGTGCATTGATCTGAGACAATTTCCAGTGGTAAGCCAAAACGTGGAAAGACAACGGTTAGTAGACACTTTGCTACCGAAACGGCTGTAGCAGATCGTAAAGCCCAGGCTTCTGCCCATCTGGTTGCATAGTCTGTACAGGTCAGTATGTAACGCTTGTTACTGAAGACTGCTGGAGGTGTAATCGGACCGATAAAATCTAGACCCCACTTTTGGAAAGGTTCCAATGGTAAGATGGGTTGCAGAGGAAAGAGATGTCGTTGCAAAGGCTGGCCAGATCTTTGGCAAGAATCACATTGTTTGACAAACTGTAAGATATCTCTGTACATCGTTGGCCACCAGAGACCACTCTGCAAAATTTTCCGGTGAGTTAAATCTGCTGCAAAATGGCCACCGGAAGGAATCGAGTGAGCCAAAGTAATGACTGAATTAACTTCATGCGGTGGAATACATCGAAGTAGGATTCCGGTGTGATCTACATAATATAATTCTCCAGCAATTAACCGAAATCGGCGACTAAAGATTGCAATTTTCCTGCGTACTGCTCTAGAAGTCTGAGATGGAAGACAACATCAGTGAGAAAGGTCAAGATCTGATCATAATATGAAAATGGGATAGGTGGGTCTGCAGAATCTTCATTAATTGGTTCTGACACATAAATCGCGGGTGTCGTGTCATCTATGCCCACCGGAGCTTCACCCGAATCTAAGTGGGATAAGAAATCTGCTATGGCATGTGAACTGCCTGGCCGGTGAATGACTTCGTAATCGAATTCCTGCAAGAGTAGCACCCATCGCGCTAATCGACCACCAAGATGCTTGTAGCTCAAGCGTAAGCACCACCTCCTTTACTTGTCAATCCGCGGAGACGTGAGGACCGGTATGAAGACCACGAGCAAGTGAAAGCACAAGTGCGTGAGTGAAAGCACACAAACATGCACACACATACACACACACGCGCACAAAGTAAGATCAAAGAGAGGAACAATGGAAAGCTTAGATTGCAGAAGAGTTCTCTTACAAAAGTTCTATTCTCTAACAAGCTAACCTCTAAAATGAGCTCTCTAGCTCTTTTTATAGTTTTTTGACTAGTTTTGGCCCTGTCCAGACCTAGTGTCCGGCCTAGTTAAAAATTAGGTTCCAGGGCTTATTTGAGGGCTCAAACGAAGTCTAAAAATTATGAAAATTGGTACGATGGTACTTCTAATACTCCTCAAGCTCGAGGACTCCTCGGCTTGAACAAAATGGAGTTACTAAAAATAGATAATGGTATTTACAATGGTTTCTAGTGATGAAAATCACTATTTTTGTAGGGGATTCTTCTGAAAATTTGACATACACTTCTTGGAGCTCCCTACTTGCTCTCTCTTCTTCTATGTCCACTTCTTTGATGTGCTTCCATGCTTTGTCCTTGACCTTGAGCTTCAACACTCCCCCCCCTCTCGAGTCTGTCGTCCCTGACAGACCCTTGTTGTAGTGATTGTTCCAAGTAGTGCCTTGAGAGGGAGTGTCCCTTCTGTATGAACACAAGTCGTCCGACGTTCTTCATCTAGCACTGTGAGTCTTTGCAGGTTGTAGGCTCTTGGTATGTGCTTCTGCCTTGTATTCCAGCATGACTGTGTCGTTGTGAGTCTCCGTTGAGGTTTTCTAGATCTTCCAAAGTTGATCTTCATAGTAGTCACGCCAAGTACTCATAACCCATAGTGAGTGATGGGTAAGTGTGTTCGTGCATAGGTTGAAAAAAGTATGTGCCTTGTGCACGGCCTTGTAATGTAGCCCTACGCATGCTTACTTGGAAAATGCATTGGAAGAAGTATGGTGCAAAAATTGTGGGTCTTGAGCTAAGTGCTCAAGGGTATGCTGACGAAGAGGTTTCCTAAACTATCATGGTTATGGTGTTTCCAGAGTAAAGATACTTACCATGGCGAAGGTTGATGGATGTTTGCCTCTTCGTGTTGTACACTCGGCCTTTGGGATGGAACCTTGTTGATGAATGTCCATGTTGATTGTCCACTGATGAGATCTTTTGAGTGGTGGATCCCCTCTCCTCTTTTCAAAGCAACATTTGTCACTAACAATGTGCATTTCTGAGCTTGGGCTCATGCACGTTCACTTCCCTATATTGACACTCAGAGGAATATTGGACACGTGCCGGTTTCTAAGAGATTACCATGCTGATTGACATAGACCATTCACCAGTGCTACTGTTCCATACTGGTTCAGGAAATACTGAGAATGGAATTGCTTTATATTCCTTGGCAAGCAACATCGGGTAACTACACCAAGCTGTGTTTCACATATACTCTTTAGCTCACCATATGCAGGAGTCTTCTCCTCCAGAACTACCTTTTGCAGATATCTCCTTGGATGCTCTGGTACATGAAGTAGTTAAGCATCACGCAAGTTGCCGACCTTCAAGCTCTTCATTCCTACCATGGTAAGAGGAAATCATAGCTGTAGATGCCATGTTCATGCCAAATGCTTGTCCTCTACCAGATAAGGCAGCAATAATCTCACTGCTGGCCGAGACACACTGGGAACAAGCTCTTTCCCACTTCTCTTTTTTTTTTTTTTTTTTTTTTTTTTTTTTTTTTTGAGGAACAGGATATCACAAAATAAGAACACAAAAGTTAGTATCAATAGAAATGTTCGACATATGTCACTGTGCTCTTGTGCATGGGAATCTCAAGTGTGTCTATGCACGGCCGTGTAATGTGGCCCTATATTAATGCATACTTTGGAAATGCATGACCTAAATGGTGCAAAAGACAGGGTTGTGCAAGGAGCACATGGTTGTTGCTCGTTCGAGGCTTTCGATGTTATTTGTGGAGGTTGATGCCGGCCTTAGTGGAGGTATCCATTGAGTCTCGAACTGATGTAATCCTCCTTATTGGAGTCCATTTTAGAACATCATTTGGCACTGTAGAGGTCACTTCAGGCGTCTTTCTCTTTGGATGCTTTCTGAACTGTGGTATCCAGTGTGGTTGATGCTTTGGTTCGGTGGAGGCTACTTGCACTTTTGGCTTCCAAACCCATATCCTTTTTGCATGTCTTCCTACTAATGTTGAAGAGCTGATTTGATCTTCCTTTGGTCTCTGTACGTGGTTCTTACCCTTTTCTCTTTTTGGCCTCTTTGTTGAAACCTTTTGCATGTGGGAGAACAAAGGTTGTTGTGGGTGTAGGATCTTCTTAGGTACCCACATCTGTAATTGCCCTTGTTGAGCTGCAGCTAACTTCTTAGGCACCCAAACTTGTTGGATATCTTGTGACGGAGCTTGTCTGAGCTGCTTCCTTCGTCTTCTGGCTTGGTTAGTGTGCATGGATGGGATTTGTGGGGGTAAGGCTGGTGGTTGCTCTCCTTTGCGTACCCAGATCTGCTTCATGCCCGGAACCGCTTTTTTATCGAATGGTGTCTTTCTATTTGATGTAGCAGTTGTCATGAACGGTTGTGTTTGCTTGTGTGGTGGGCTCACTACTGTGGCTACTTGAGTCTTTGGAGAAGAAGAAAGATCCACCCGCCTTCGAACCTGGTCTTCCACGATTGACTCCTTCTGCATCATAGAGCTTTTGACACATACAACATCTTCTTTCATATGATTAGTCTTGGAAGAACTAAGAGAGTGTGTGGTGCCATGATCTAGGAGCATGCAGTTCTCTAATTCTAATGTAATGCATTGTTCATGTACCCAAACTTGAAGAATTTGACTTCTTAGGTTTAAGTTAACTGCATGGTCATAGATCCAATCTTGACCCAAGACAAGTGGTTCTGTAAGGTTCTCATCTTGACATACTAGCGCTTTGACTTTCATTGGAACATCTTGAAGGTAGATGGGAAGTTCCACCTCGCCCAAACAAGGGGTTTCCACACCTCCCAATCCTATGAGATAAGCTTCTATGGGATTGATGTTCAACCCCAAGTCTTGGCAGTAGGAAAGTTTAACTGCACTACTTGCTGCACCTGAGTCAATCAATGCTTTCACCGTCCTTGCACCCTTCCCTTGTCCTATCTCTATGGTCACAAAGGGTCTTCGGTCAATGACCTGAGAAGTCGCAATGCCTGACTTTTGACACATATCCATGTGATATTTTGGGGCTTTTGAGTTGACATCTAGGCCTAATCGCCTTAACTTATTTCGCCTAATACGCGCTCTGGCCTCTACCTGTGCTTCTTCTCTCACTCTTAGCTCTTCTTCTCTTCGCTTCTTAGCAGTGTTGAGTCTCATTAGCATATCCTCAGTAAGAGGTTCTTGATATAGCTTGACTCTGCAGCCACTAATATAGTTTGGCAAGATATCTCCTTCTAGAGTGGCCAACTGAACTGCACCACTAGTGGAAATTCTATTAATGATCATGGGTCCATATCCTCTTTTTTCCAACTTACGGGCATGTTGTTTTAGTGTGTATACCAACACTAGATCTCCCTCTTTCAATCCCTTATCCTTGATGTGTGCATCAAAGTATGCCTTTTGCCTCTTCTTTGCAGCGTAGATGCCTGCTGCCGCTCGTAGCCTCGTTTCACCTAAGCGTTCGAGATCAAAGATCCTAGAGGACAATTCATGCCCATTCCACTCATACTCTTGTGCTACTTTTAAGGCAGGAATTAAGAAATCTAATGGTAGCACAGCGTTCTGTCCAAAGACCATCTGAAATGGGGTGGCGTTGAGTACCGTTTTGTAGGCAACTCGATAAGCCCAAACAGCATGATGAAGTTGTTTGTCCCAATCAGAGCGTTTATTATTCACCAGTTTTGTCAATACGTTACAGAGAATCTTATTGGTACTCTCGGCTTGTCCGTTGGCTTGTGGATGATAGGGGGCGGATTTCTTATGTATCACCAAGAATTCTTGGAGAAGATTTTCAATGACTTCATTCAAGAAGTGTGTGCCTCTATCGCTCACCAACTCTATTGGTAGTCCATATCTCGTGAACACATTCTCGAATAAGAACTTAGCCGTAGTCTGAGCATCATTCTTTGTTGTGGCTTTGACTTCTACCCACTTTGTAAGGTAATCTGTGGCTACGATGATGTACTCTGCATGGGAGTTTCTAGCTGGGGGGTTAATAGGACCTATGAAGTCTATGCCCCACTTCGAAAATGCACGTCCTCCCATCATTGGCCTCAAGGGCATCTCGTCTTTTCTCACTGGATATTGTGCACGTTGGCATGTGTCGCATTTCTTCACATAGGTATGTGCATCCATATGAAGAGTGGGCCACCAAAGTCCTGAGAACAGAATGGTCTTAATCACTCGGTCAGGACCAAAATGTCCACCCGCAACACCACTGTGTGCAGTCTCTAAGACCCTTAAATAGTCTGATTCATGAACGCACAGTCTTAAGTAACCATCTTTACCTCTTCGGTATAGGTTCTCTCCTACTAAGGCATAGCCTTGAGCCTCTTGCTCCATATTTCGTCTTCTTGCTAGATTGGCCTCTTTGGGTAATCTTCCCGATCTCATAAACTCTACCAATGGAGCACTCCAATCTGGAATTAATGATACTTGATAAAGGGTCGCATGCTCCACTGGTGGTCTCTCTCTGCACATTGGACAATTCTTGATCCACTCATGTATTTCTTTGTCCATGCTAGGCCAATACACTCCTAAACGTTTCAAATTCTGCAATGTTCGTTGTTTAGAATAGTGATTTCCTAGCAATCCCTCATGAGCTTGCTGCAACCAACTACTATGTTCATCATCCTCGACACAACAAGCTAATACACCCTCAGTATCTTGTTTGTACATGCTGCCTGCCAATATGTGATATTTTTGTGATTTTACAATTTCTTCTTGTGATGTTTTCACATTCTTATTTGCAGGGCCGAAGGTTAGGACTGGTACCAACTTATTTGCCCATTTAGGAACAACTTCCAAATTGAACAGATAAGCATCAGGTAGTTCATCAGACACTCCTTGTGGTGACTCTCCTGAAGTAATGCGAGAAAGGTGATCTGCCCGAAGGTGGGTTCTACCTTTCCTGACAACAACTTCAAAGTCATACTCCATTAGTAAGAGGAACCATCTTACTAAGCGTCCAGTATTGCACGGTTTATTGACCAAATATAACAAAGCTTGATGATCAGTGAAAAACTTGAACTTGTTGGCCAATAAATAGTGTCTAAACTTCTTTACGGCATATACCATGCCTAACCCTTCTCGCTCGGTTGTGGTATAATTTCTTTCGGCTGGGTTTAGTTGTCTACTAGCATATGCTATGGGCAAATCTAAATTCCCTTCGCCTGTGGGTTGTGCTAGCACACATCCTATGGCATGATTGGATGCATCCACATGGACATGGAATGGCTTATTCCAATCAGGAGTGGTCAATATTGGTGCTGTGCACAAACGTTTCTTCAGTTCATTGAAAGAATTCTCGCATTCGTCGTTCCACTGAAAATTAGACAACAAGGCATAAAGGGGTCTAGCTATGATTGCGTACATGTGGATAAACCTACGGTAATATCCACAATGGCCCATAAAGGCTTGTACCTCTTTAACATTCCTTGGCCTTGGTAGTTCCGCTATGGCTCGTACCTTATCTTCATTTGTTGAGATTCCATTCTTAGAAACAATATGCCCTAAGATTTTACCTTGACGCACCATAAACACACACTTTTCTGGGTTTAGACACACTCGATATTCTCTACACTTGTTGAAGATTTGTCTGAGCTCAGGGATGTGAACCCTTCTTTCTTGGGAATGAGCACATAAATCATCCACATACACTTCTAAGCTCTTTCGCAAGAACTCTTTGAAGACATGACACATGAGCCTTTGGAATGTTGCAGGTGCATTGGTGAGCCCAAATGGCATCACACGAAATGCAAAGATTCCCCACTCTGTAGCAAAAGCTGTTTTGTGTTGATCTTCTGGGGCAATGGCTACTTGATTGTAACCTGAAAATCCATCAAGGAAGCTATAAACTTCCTTGCCTGCAACACGCTCCAAAAGGTGTTCTGTGATTGGAAGTGGATAACTATCTCGAATCGTAGCGGCATTAACTTTTTTGAGGTTAATACACACTCGCAACTTCCCGTTCTTCTTGGGTACCACAACAATGGGGGACACCCACTCGGTATGCTCAATCTCATAGATGAATCCGGCTTCAATCAACCTATCAATTTCTTCTTTTATTTTTGCTGCATAGGTATCATTATATGTGTAGGGCTTCTGTTTGGTGGGCTTAGCATCAGCAGTCATGGGGATAGTATGAGAGCAAATTCTTGGATCTACCCCTTTCAAGTCTCTATAGTGCCATGCAAACACATCCCTATATTCCCTTAATAGAGCTATGAGCTCCATTTCTTCTCTTGCACTTAGGTCATCTCCTATATATGTGCATCTCTCTTCGTTCTCTTCAATGGTCACAACAATCTTCTTGGTCTTTTCTTTATTATCATATGGTTCTCCTATGATGGCCTCTCTCTTAGGCATTTGTACCAAAATTTTGCGGTCGTCAACTTCATATTTCTTGAAGTTTTCTGGTACTTCAAACAATGATTCCTCCTTTTCTTGTTTCACTGCTTTTCTTTTCTTTTTCTTTTGACTACTCTCACTTCCATCCTTTGAGTTTACTCTTTTAATACTTGTGAGAGGTTCTTCTTCTTTCTGGGTGAACACTCCTATATCTTCTAGATAGTGCTGCTCTGAGTTAAAGCAACTATCCATCACAATAGACTCCAGATCATCGTCATTCTCTTCTTCTTCTATGACATCACTAGGGTCACATTCTTCTAGCAAGGGTTGACACATGAACACTGAGATATCATAACCCTCCTCATCACAATGAGGTGTCCACTGTTCCTCATTGACAGCAATGTCCATGGTGGCTAAGATTTCTGGCCAGCCATGAGGCTCAAACTCCTCATCTGGAAAGATCATCGGTGTGTAGGCTGGGTCTCGAACTGATCTATCTCCTAGTGAAGTTCCTTCTTCCCTTGCCTTTAAACGTTTTTCCTCTTCCTTTGCGACTTTGCACATCCACAAATGAGTATCTTCATGCAGCCATGATGGACCAGGTGAACTTTCAGAATGCACAGAGATGGAATCTTCTTTCACTTTGTGGATAGAATTCCACTGTAGGGGTGGTACATCTCTGAAGGTGTAATCCTTCAGATTGACCTTAGTGGTGACCCCTAAGTGCTGTAAGTACAAGGAGTTAGTTCCCCAATCCTGTACTATTTGCAATTGTCGTAGGAAGGGTCTTCCTAGGATCATCTCAAAGACATTATTTTTCTCAAAGTCACATATAGCAAATGTGTGCTCAAACTCTACACCACAAGTGGTTAGAGTGATCCCTTCTAACAATCCTAGAGGTCTTTCAAAATGACCATCAGCCATTTGGAGCTTCATTCTAGTTGGTCTTAATGTGGGTTTGCCCCATTGCTTCCACAAGGAGGTGGTCGCAATAGCAACACCAGCACCTGAATCTATGATTGCTTTGGTTGTGTAATCTTGGTAGGTGATTGGAAGATAAGTATTACCTTCTTCACCTTCACACATGTCCCCTATTTTGTCTAGAGGTATCTCGGGTACCCTTTGCTTGGAGCCTGCTTTTGGCATGTTGGAATCAAGTTCTGGGACCTGATCCTTCACATGATTCCATAACTCAGGTTTTGCTTTGAGCAGCTCTTCTACAGTGAGATGACACTGAACCTTAGTGTTCTTCACGACCTCCGTGTTCCTTGGAACCACTGAGTCTTCATTTCTTACTAGTATTGTGGGAGCTCTAATCTGGAGTGACTCAGATTCCCATGGGCCTGGAAATTGAGGCAGTTCTTCTAAGGTATTAGATTCAAAATCTAATCTTTCGTCCTCTTGTTCTGCTTCATCTTCGTAAATAGATGGAATGTCTTGGGGAAATTGATCATGAAGATCATCAATCTCAGGAATAGGAGGGGAATTACCCTTCTCCTTGGCCCATTTCTCCTCTTGTATTTCCCGCAAGAACTCTTGAGAGGACTGTTGAATAGAAGGAGGTATTCCAGCATCCGTGGAATTAGGAACATAAGCTCCCCTTGGTGGTGAGCTTCCTCTTTCAATAACTGGTTGAGCCTGTGGAGGTAGAGAAACTTGTGGTTTGTTTACCAACTGCTCTAATCGTTCTAGTAAGCCCTGGAAATGCAAATCTGATTTGATAGAGTTCGTCTGATTGAACTTTTGACTAGTCTCAAGTATGGCTTGAGCTTGTTCTACCATTTTCATGCACATTTTCATCCGTTCAATCTCTAAAATCTGCTCTAGGGTAACTCTTGTCTAGGTTTGCCGCTGTAGGCCCTTCTTGAAGTCGAGCCTGGTAGGCCTTGAACATCATGTCCAAGCCTTCTGGGGTTGGATCTGCAAGAACAGACCCTGGTTGCGGTCTTTTTACAATGGGTGGTGGGGTGGGATGAGGTGGAGTGGGTGGAGTTTCGGCATGCGAGGGGCTTTGAGATGCAATGTCTTCTATTTTTGTTTTCGCTTCTTTTAAGCTTTCTTCTAGTTCCGATAACTTTTTATTCCACTTACGATTGGCCTTCTCTCTGGTATCCTTCCATGTTCTTGTTTTCCTCTTACTAGGCTCTCCTGATTCACTCGACTCTGATTGCTCTACAGGTTTATCCTGTTTTAAGGTTTGTGCTCTAGTGACGGCTTGTATAGGAGCCACATTGCTACTACTTGAACTTGAATCTGCCACTAAGCCTACCACATTAATGGGTGTAATCTTGGGTGCACTGGAGGGGTTTCTTGGACAATCTCTGGGGAGATGGTCTTTGCCACAATCAGGACAAAAAGCCTGTATTGTGATAGCCTGTCCTTGACTCGGAGATGGTGGGTGGGGACAGTCACGAATGAAATGGTCACCATGACATCTGAAACAAGATCCTCTAGGGGCTAGTGGTCTCATTTGTCTCAACTGGGGCCTAGGGTTAGGATTTGTGTACATGACATTGGAGTATTCTGGCTCCCAATTTTGCTCCATAGGCGGTGCCTCATATTGATACGAGTAAATCTCACTATGTTCAGGTGACTCTGTGTAATAAGCATGTGGACTACCTTCATGGGAGTAGTCTGAACTATGAGCATGAGAGTCACTATCTGGTATCAATGGGGTTAGTGGCACCAAAGCTCTATTTGGATTTTCCTCTCCCACAGCATATTTGACTGGAATCACGTTGGCTGGAGCTGGTGGTTGGTTTCCCAAGACAGGTTGTGGCCTATATGGTGCCTGATATTGCTGTTGTGGTCTATAATATGGTTGTTGGTATTGGTTCTGATACCTACCTTGTGGGTAAGGTTGCTGATAATTCTGTCTAACAGCTTGCCTATTGTAGGGACAATCTTGAGCCGTGTGGTTTGTGTATTTTCTCTCAATAGTGCAATATGGAGCATTCCTTTCTCTAATGTTTTGGTTTTGCATTGGGCATACGTTAGCCATGTGGTCACCTCCGCAAGTATAGCACCGATTCAATGAAGTGACTCTCTGTGTTTGTTTATTTTGGACTCCCAGCTTCTTGGCAACTTGCTCAGCTATCTCTTCTATTTCTGTGGAGATCTTTGAAGTATGACTAGTAGAACTATCCGAATCTTTGTAGAGTTTGGACAATCCTAACTCCTCACCCAAGTTATCTTCTATGTCTATGCACGTCCGCACACACTCTTCTATGGATCTAGGATCTTTCAAGTATACATAGGATCTTAACTTTGTGCTCAATAAGCCATCTAAAAACAAAGCCACTTGTTTGGCTGGTGTGGGTAGCTCTGGAGCAGGGCATCTTTCTAGGTACTGTCTGAACCTTCTACCTGCTAGTCGCACTGTTTCTTGGGGTGTCTACTTGAAACTATGGATCAGGGACGATGTGTTATGCCTGATACCACTCTTGGAAAATTCTACAATGAATTCGTCTAGCAGTTGACCTATATCGCGATAGCTGCTTCTACTCAATGGTTGAAACCAAGCTAAGGCAGTGCCTTTAAGGGTCAAACCAAATGCCTCGTACTGGGTGAACCAGTCCTCAATTTGTTCGGCTCTCAGCACTTGTTTGTACTCGGCCACATGATCATAAGGATCCCCTGTCCCATCGAAATAGTTCTTCATTGCCTTGATCACGTGACTGGGTTTAAGGGTTCTTGGGTACTCCCGGGGTCTAAGCAATGGAAAATCCTGTTCATCTCTTTGTTGCCTATGTGCTTGATGTCTCTCTCTTTCAGGTCTTTCATTTTCAAATCCTGACCTATTCCTGCCCACGGTGTGTGCAAAACTTACCTCAGGTCTCTCTCTAGTTCTTTCTCTCTGGGCTTCATGAGCCTGGGATGATCCTACCCCTTGGAGGCCATGGGAAACATTGGATCTTGGTGGGGGGAAAATCATTTCATTCTTCCAAGTATATGCATGTCTATCATGTTCTGTTACCAAGAAAATTTTCTCTGATGTGTTATCCAGGTAGACAACTTTGCCTGGTATCTCAGGATCTTTGAATTCATAGATGATAACTATGCCCAATTGGCTAGGTTGATCTGGCTTGAACCTCCAAAAGGCTTCCTCTGTTTCTCTATTCAAAAATAGTTCTATGCTTTTGTTGTCTTGAGGGATCCAGTCTGGAGTGATCACTCGGGTCAAAACTGACTTGCCTCTAGGAGTCTGGGGTCCTTGTCCTATATTTCCTTGCTCTAGGTCTCCTATCTCATTCTCATGAATGATATTTCCGAACTCATCGGTCCTATCTGGTTGGTTGGTAACCACATACATGGTTCCTTCCTTATCAATGTATGAACCCTCTTCGAACTTGACCACCGGGTGTTCAAGTCCAAAGGATTGATCTGGATTTTTGAGTTGGACCACTGATCGCCTCAGACCATCCTCATAGATGCGAGCACCTAATTGGTTGGTCCGAATATATTCCAACTGTGTCTTATAGGGACCTTCCGGTGTTTGTAGATGGGCAGTCCCTGAGCCACCTGCAGGTTTTCCCATGCTAAAAGACATTTCTGAATCACTTGTGTCTGAACTTAGTAGAAGATGACCACTTAGTTGTTGTGCCCAAGACTTGGATGTATGGTTGACACTAGCCTCAGAAGATCTAATGCTTTGTTTATCCTTGCCTAAGTGTCTACCAGATCTCAGGTTCATAAGCTTTAGTCAAGAATCCAAGGTATGGTTCAAAATTCTTTAGAGCCCCCTTGGTTCCCTAGTCCCACCTGAGGGTCAACTTCAAATTATCCTATCTCAAAATCAACGCATTATTCTTGAGAAAAACAGTTGAGATCGTGTAGGATTTGAAACGAGCTTTCCAACAAGCTATAGAGCTCAAAAAATGGACTTTGGATGAGAAAGTTATGTCAAATCAGGCTCCTGGGGGTCAAAACAGGCAAACAGGACCTTTGGAGAAAATCGCGATTTTGTGAACTTTCTGAAAATCGCGATGCTGTGAAGTCAAAAAAAAATCGCGATGTTGAGCACAAAATCGTGTTTTTGAAAATCGCGATTTTGAGCAGAAAATCGTGATTTGAAAATCGCGATGTTGATCACAAAATCGTGTTTCAGAGAATCGCGATGTTGATCACAAAATCGTGTTTCAGAGAATCGCGATGTTGATCACAAAATCGTGTTTCAGAGAATCGCGATGTTGATCACAAAATCGTGTTTCAGAGAATCGCGATGTTGATCACAAAATCGTGTTTCAGAGAATCGCGATGTTGATCACAAAATCGTGTTTCAGAGAATCGCGATGTTGATCACAAAATCGTGTTTCAGAGAATCGCGATGTTGATCACAAAATCGTGTTTCTGAGAATCGCGATGTTGATCACAAAATCGCGTTTCTGAAAATCGCGATTTTGACTCAGAGAATCGTGATTCACAAAATCGTGTTTTTGACTTGAAAATCGCGATTTTGTCCCACAGAGTCGTGTTGTTCACAAAATCGTGTTTTTTTGCTGAAAATCGTGATTGGTGAGAATCGCGATTTTGAGCAGAGAATCGTGTTTTTTGAAAATCGTATTTTTCACATGAAAATCGCGATTTTGAGCAAAAAATCGTGTTTTCACAGAATCGCCTTTTTCACAAAATCGTGTTTTTGCTGAAAATCGTGATTGGTGAGAATCGCGATTTTGAGCAGAGAATCGTGTTTTTTGAAAATCGTATTTTTCACATGAAAATCGCGATTTTGAGCAAAAAATCGTGTTTTCACAGAATCGCCTTTTTCACAAAATCGTGTTTTTGCTGAAAATCGTGATTGGTGAGAATCGCGATTTTGAGCAGAGAATCGTATTTTTCAGAGAATCGCGATTTTGAGCAGAGAATCGTTTTTTTGAGAAAAACACAGAATCGCGATTTTTTCAACCAACTTTTAGGCGGGAAAACTGAAAATCGTGATTTTTCAAAAAATTTTGAATTTTCACAGAATCGCGATTTTCATCACAGAATCGCGTTTTTTGGCGGGAAATTCAAATTTCTGAGCGCCGGCTATGGCGAGCTCCGTATGAGCAAAAAATCATGAAAAAAAACACAGCGCTTGCTCTCCCTTGCTTCTCCTAACTCCTTCCCACACAATAATGCATGAAAAATGGTATGAAGATGGTGAAAATGCACTAAAAAACAAGAAATTTCTATGAAGAAGAAGATGGAAGAAGGTGGAGATGATGATGATGATGAAGATGAAGAGGAAAAAAACAGAAAATGAACTGAAATGACAGTTTTTTTACCTTCCAACGTCGCAAATCTACGATCTTACCATCACAACGCTCGTCCTCAAAGCTCTCTCTCCGGCAACGGCGCCAAAATTTGGTGTAGCTCAAGCGTAAGCACCACCTCCTTTACTTGTCAATCCGCGGAGACGTGAGGACCGGTATGAAGACCACGAGCAAGTGAAAGCACAAGTGCGTGAGTGAAAGCACACAAACATGCACACACATACACACACACGCGCACAAAGTAAGATCAAAGAGAGGAACAATGGAAAGCTTAGATTGCAGAAGAGTTCTCTTACAAAAGTTCTATTCTCTA
Organism: Ceratopteris richardii; assembly: GCA_020310875.1. Classification (NCBI taxonomy): domain Eukaryota; kingdom Viridiplantae; phylum Streptophyta; class Polypodiopsida; order Polypodiales; family Pteridaceae; genus Ceratopteris; species Ceratopteris richardii. The sequence continues at coordinate 116,224,990 of CM035410.1, forward strand.
ACAAGCTAACCTCTAAAATGAGCTCTCTAGCTCTTTTTATAGTTTTTTGACTAGTTTTGGCCCTGTCCAGACCTAGTGTCCGGCCTAGTTAAAAATTAGGTTCCAGGGCTTATTTGAGGGCTCAAACGAAGTCTAAAAATTATGAAAATTGGTACGATGGTACTTCTAATACTCCTCAAGCTCGAGGACTCCTCGGCTTGAACAAAATGGAGTTACTAAAAATAGATAATGGTATTTACAATGGTTTCTAGTGATGAAAATCACTATTTTTGTAGGGGATTCTTCTGAAAATTTGACATACACTTCTTGGAGCTCCCTACTTGCTCTCTCTTCTTCTATGTCCACTTCTTTGATGTGCTTCCATGCTTTGTCCTTGACCTTGAGCTTCAACAATGCTGTTGCCAAACTAGATAGACAAGTGCAACATGATCTATATGAAATGTGAATTTACAACCTAACAAGTAATGTCTGAATTTCTTGACCGAATATACTAGCCCTAGACATTCTCTTTCTGTTGCAGAGTAATTCTTTTCAGCAGGGGCTAATCGTCGACTTGCATAATACACAGGTCTGAACCATTTATCAATTTGTTGCATCAACACACTTCCTATTGCTATATCTGAAGCATCGACAAATACATGAAATGGGTGATCCCAGTCCGGTGGCTGTAAGATAGGAACTTGTGTTAATAAATGCTTTAAACGATCAAATGCTATCTGGCATTCCTGGGTCCATTCAAATTGTCGAGGTGTCTTGGAGATTAGCTTGTTTAGTGGTATAGCCAGATGAGCAAGCCACCATAAGTGCCTTCCATGCCGCCGTACTTGACCCATAAAACGCATAACTTCCTTCGGTGTAGTGGGCACTGGAGCTTCTAATACTACCGAAATTTTATCTGGATCCACCTGTATGCCTTGTGCAGATACAATGTGGCCAAGTAACTTGCCACATGAAACCGCAAACACAGATTTGTTTGGGTTCAAGCAGAGTCTATACTCTCTACATTTCTGAAAGCAGCACCATAAATGGAACAGGTGTGCTATCATCTTACCGAAAATTGAAAAATCGTCGAGATATACTTGCATAAATGAAGTGAGATAAGGAGAAAATATCTCCTGCATACATCTTTGAAATGTGCTTGGTGCGTTTCTCAATCCAAACCACATGACCGTACAAGCAAAGACACCCCAGTTGGTAATAAATGCAGTTTTTGGTATATCTTCTTCAGCCATTCTTAATTGGTTGTAGCCACTGTATCCATCTAGGAATGAATACATCTCGTGACCTGCTACTCTATCAAGCATGGTATCCAAAAAGGGAATTGGAAAGGGATCCGGTACGGTTGCTACGTTTAATTTCCGGTAATCTACACAGATTCTCAATTGCTTGTTTTTCTTTGGCACAATCACAATTGGAGAGATCCATTCAGCATGCTCTACTGGCACGATGAATCCAACTTTTAGTAACCTATCAAGTTCTGCCTTTACCTGAGATGCATAATGGGGATTCATCCGGTAGCTGGTTTGCTTTATCGGCCTTGCTTCTGGCTTCAGCATGACCCTGTGCTGGTAGATGCGGGGGTCCAATCCTTTCATGTCTTTGTAGTCCCATGCAAAGACATCGGTGAATTCTCGGAGTAGCTAGATTAAACCTGCTTGAAATGTTTCCGGTAAGTTTTGCTTTATCTTTACAGGACGCGGATGATCTTCATCTCCTAAATTGTAAGTGATCAGCTGATCTTCGGGGACATAGAACTGTTGATGTTTCTCTGTGTCGTCTATTGGTTTAAGAAGTTGCTGCAATTCATCGTCATGTGTCGAAACAGTGTCTTCCTTCTTAGCCTCTTCTGTGATGGGTATTACTGTACAGACTGAAGCGTTCCAATTATCTACAACGGACTGTAGATCAACAGTCCCTAACGAAATTAAATCAGCGTTACTCTTCAGAAACTCTTCTTCTTCATCATCTGATAATCCATCTAGCATATGGACTAGTTCAGCAAAATATGGTCTAGCGTGTAGCTCGCAAGGTTGTATAGCATCTAATTTTACCACATATCTATGATTGGCATCTTTAAACGTAAGCTCCTGTGCAGACCAGTCCTGTATTACCTTCACATGCTTCAACCAAGGTCGGCCGAAAAGAAGGTTGTAATCCAAAGTGGATTCCGGCAGATCTAGTATAACAAAGGTCATTTTAAAGGTCGTACCTTGTAAAGTGATGGGTACATTCCGCACAAGTCCTAAGGGATGGACTCTTGATTGATCTGCCATTCGGACAAAAAATTGAACTAGTTCGATTTTGGTCCATCCTAGCCTTTTGCATAATGCCACAGTCGCAATGTTAACACCAGAGCCTCCATCAATTAATACCTGCGTAATCTTATGATTCTTATACCATACTGTAATCAGGGGAACTGAATGATCAACCGTAGAATCAGGTTCCGATTGAATTGCTGCTATCGCTGGAATACAAGAAGGCACCGGACTGAACTATTGTTGGAACTGTTGGCGAATTCCAGGTACTTATGCCAGTAGTTGGCCCAGAGGCAGAGTGATAGATGCCTTAGATAGGATTTCCCAAGCCTGCTGAGATTGATTGACAGGCTCCACTGATGTTGAAGTCGATGCCTCTGCTGATGCGTAGGTGTCTACGGTTGGTAATGTATCTGCTGTTGATGATGTCCCTGCTACTGACTCCCGTTGTTGTGTTCCTTCCTTTGTTAACGATGGCTGGGTTACCGGAATAGGCTCTGGGAAGACTGGTGGTTCTGCTGTGGTCCATTGACTAGCCTTATTGTACATTTTGTGTTGTTCACGTATCCCTGGTTCAAATATTTCTGCTGCCGGTTGCAGTTGTTTACCGGAACAGGTCTAGACTGCAGCAGCCTGTGTCTCCACCGGTGTGATGTTTACCATGTTGGCCATTGGATTTTGACGTTCCTTCTTCCTTTGATCATACTCAGTTGCATCCTTGCAAAATCTCCTAATATGTCCAAATTCGCCACAAAAATGGCAGCGTGGTGGTGGTAAATTGGGATTTTCTAGTGGTGGTCCGTTTTGCCAGCGGTTTGCATTATAGTTGTTATTCCTCTGTCCTCGGTAATTTTGATATCCTAGTTGCTGGTTGTTTCTCATTTGTGGAGGCACATAGTGGTTGGCTGGCTGCCCTTGTTCCTGGATAATTGCATTGACAGTCGTTGTTCCCTGTACTCTAGCGTTGTATGCACAGTTTTCGGTGGTGTGTCCGGCAATGTTGCAGATAGCGCAAAATGTCTGATTAAGTGCACAATTGGCACTAGTATGTCTTGAATTTTTGCATGTGATGCAATATACTTGTCTGGTCATATCTTCGGCAACATTTTTGTTTGTTTTTACCCACTCCAAATCTTCTGTAAATCCACCGACTTTGTTTTCCAGTTGCAGAGTCAATGCAATGACTGCATCGAGTGTCATAGCTCTGACACATCTTATGATCATGATCTGCTTAAGTTGTGGAGTCAAGCCATTGATGAACCACTGAGTGATGACGTCATTTGGTTAGTTAGCATGGACCGGTGGTAGTTGCCTTAAGTGTGTTCTGAAGAGAGTAGCATACTCCTGTACGGTTTGATTTGCCTTCTGTCTGTTATTCTACAGATAGTCAAAAATTTCGGCTGGATTCTTTTTTAGCCTGAATCGCTGTAGAAAAGCATCTCATACTGCTTCATAGGTGCCGAAGTGATTAATATCATATTCTGTAAGCCATCTGGCTGCTTCATTGACAATTGTAGATTGGAAGACAATGGCTTTGTAGGCCTGATCCGGTGGATGGTTGAGAACTGCATAGCTTATCTCGAAAGTGTGTACGTGAGCATCCGGATCATCTCTTGGGAATCCACCAAACTTCGTGTACATCACTCCTATTGGAGTCGGCATGGGTGGACATAAATGTTGTTGTTGTTGTTATTGTCCGTTCATCGTGAGTGTATTATACCTTCCTTCTATATCTCGGGGCTGAATATCTGCACTATCAGAGTTTGTATCGTCGGATGGCGCACTTTCCGGTGCGATGATTTTGCTTAATATGCTTCCAATCTCTGTTTCAAACTGCTTTCCTTCCTTCTTGATGTCCAGTGTATGGGAACTCGCTTCCAAGCGCGATGGTTGGGCTGAAGATTCAGCAGAAAATGCTAAACCGTCACCAAAAAACTGTGATTCTCTTACCGAAATATCACCGGAATGAACCGAAATTGTGCCCGAATACGGTGTTTTTTCGCCTTCGCCGATTTCTTTGACTAGAGTGCTTCTAATCGTAGATAAATCTGAATCTTTTTCCAAGATTGTTAAACTAGTTTCCAACTGCGTCTTGGTAGGTTCTGGAATTACTATATCTTCGACAGACTATGCCGAAATAGTACCGGAATGTACCAGAGGCGTAACACGTTCCACCGGAATATGACCGGAATCAGTTCTAACGTTCTTAACTTTCTTGACAACTGGGTTAGACCTAGTTGTACTTTTACCTTCCAGAGTTTTCTTTAGTACATTAAGTACTCTAGACTGATGGTTCTTGGGATACGTTTCACCAGATCGAGTAACCGGCATGTATCATCTTTTTTGTACTAATCGCGTAGTATTACTTAACGAAACAGTTTGCAACAATCTGGTTCTGTTGCCACTTCCAATCGAACGATAATCTGGATGTGCGATTCTAACAAACGACTGGCAATCTTGATGCCACTTTCCCACAGACGGCACCAAGTGTTAAATGTAAAATATTTAAACAGTGTTACTGACTAGTCGAAATCGTTACCGAACAAATATTAAACATAAAACAGTGATTCACCGTAAACTGTGTTAAACTTTCAGTATCATTACCGAAAGGCGTTACCAGACTAACGTGGGTTCTTGGGAGTGGTAGGGGTCTGTTAGACAGAGGCCCTGTACTCTTTTCCCAATTCTTAGTCACAACATCAAAAACATGAATGCGCGTCTTAGCTCAGTTACTAGCATTAACTAGACAATACTTGATTTCTATATTCCTGCGTACCGAACTTCTCCAGACTAACCTGCTATTGGAACAGAGCAGTAGTCTAAGTTACAGATTCACTAGTATGTAATAGATCAACCAGAGTGAATATGATAGTAGACAGATTCACTCATCACAACACTTTCCAGTGGTCTCAACTCAAAGTTTACATTTACCGAAAGCAATAGTTCGTCCTCGTCACCGAATGCAATAAGTTCAGTAAAACAAACAGAACATACTCAACAGTGCATCAAGTTGTCAAATCAACTCATGCAGTCATATAACTACTCAGACTGACTCAGGGTACTTTAACAACTGAAGAACACACGACAATACGATACGATAGCAGTACTCAGACACACAATCCGTCACTCGACACTCGTTACGGTGAACTTCAGTATAAGCAGACGATGCAAAACTCAACACTAACAGTACTCATCACTTCATAACAGAGTAAACACTAATCTGACAAATGTCAAGGCGAACAATCTGGCAATTCCAAAAAAGACGTCTCTCTGACCATTCTCCTTACATTGCTTTATATAGAATTTACAAGATGCACGAACCAACTTTTCGCGCGTAATTCAAGAAACTCCGTTACATCCGGCAGTCATTACATTTGTCCCACTCTGGCGGCCGACTAACACACTGAAGAGTATGCCGAGCCACTACCACCCACACCCCCATCGTCACCTCCTCAAACTGAAGATGGAGACACCACTTGGACCGCCCAACCCACAGAGCAAACCTTCATCTTTCGTACTCCCACCTCTGGTTCAACCTTCTTCTCCTCCTTTGAAAACCTTGTCTATCAAGCCACCACCATCACAATCGAATCAACCAAATCGCTCATGGAGATAGCCATATGACAACCAGCCTCCACAACTTCTATCATAGGCCATCCTGACACTAGATCCACATTTCTCGGATTCCCTTTCACCCCATCTCCCTTCCTGAACTTTCCACCTCCAAGTTCTCACTTCCCACCCCCATACCACCAATCCTTCAACCCACCCATGACTACTTTTGTAGAATGTTTCAAACCACCACCCAACCCCTCTCGTCGAGCCCATTCCCAATATCCACAACACACTTATTCACCACGATCACACACACAACACCTACCATTCCGATATACTTGGTAGACACTATACACACATCCACCCTTGAGGGTATGGACATTTCACCACCAACAACACCTCCACCTCCACCTCCCACCACACTCCCACCTTCCCCCATCCCCCCTCCACCAATTTCACCTACACATACATCTCATGTAGACACAACATTCACACTTCCCATTCCCCAAGTCCCTTCCCTTGCATCATCCACTATACAAGCCACACCTTCATCCCTATGCAATGCATTTGACACCATGATTGCATGTATGTCATAGTTAAGGGCAGAATACAATCAACTCCGGGCACATAACCAAAGGTTACAAGAACACTCTGAAGCATTACAACAACACCTTGATACATGGAAGAGGACAAAGCCAGTCTACAAACTCAATTTCAAACCTTACAAGAGGCTCACGGCATGCTGGAGACACAATTTCAGAATGTAGATCAAGAAGCAATCCAAGGGTTGGAAAGCCACTTGCAAATACAATTGGAACAAAATTCCAAACTCTAGTGCAATATGGCACTGCTCAAACAACACCTTGCAGGGCACACGAGGAAAATAGACGTCTCCAACTACAAAACTAGGAAAACTTAGAGGCAGCCATCGAAAGCACACCTGAGGAACCCATTAGTCCCTCCAAATTTCAAGCTATGATCCCAAAAAGCATCAGAATCATTCTTGAAGACTTTGCCACTTTACTTGATGCACATGATCAATTATCAGAAGAACTGGGTCAACTGAAGGAGACAAGACAAAAAGAAATGACAGCAGGCCCCCAAGCCACTGCCTCAACCACTTCACTTATCACTGACTTGGAGGCCCTACAAGATCTCCAAAAACAAGTCACAGAATTGTAGGCACGTCTACTACAATACGAAAGACCACCATCCCCACCTGAGGCGCCCAGAGATGAAGAGACAGTCTCGATTCTTGTGGAACAAACATTTGAAGAGGAATATGATCTACAACCCTTCCCAGGGATACGAAAAATGAAAGAAGGTCAGGATACTTTCAAAGCACCATGACCCCCATGGCTACGACAAGTGGAAGAAATGGGAAGTTCTCATGAAGAGCGCACCGTAATGCAAAATCAGGCCATGAGAGTCATAAAAGAAACCGTGTTACAATCCAGTTACTTCAAGAACTTGTCATCTAGACATCTCATCCTCTCATCAGAACTCCAATACAGGCCTTATTATGTTATTTAGGCAGATTACAATGTAGAAATAGAGAGAGTCACATGAAAGATTCCTTCCTTCGCTACCCAGTTTCAACCTGAGAACCTTCCTCCAAAGGTGCAGAAAGGAAAAATCCATCAACCGACATGGCAACAAAAATTTCTAGAGACATATCTTGAAATGCTGCACACATGGAATAATGCACCTTTACATCTACTTTACAATTCATGCTACAGCCCCGTTCCACGATGCAAATCATGGAAAGCATTCAACATAAAGGTACAAAATAATGCTCAATGTAAGGAGTGGCTCAATTATCCGTACATAGTGCCACCATAGGGACCACCCTCAACAGCTTACATGATGGCAACAATTTGACATTGGATCCCTCGACTGAAATTGATGCCAGATGTCACAGGTCAAATGATGCTTAAAATTTTGGATATGATGTAGAACGTACTCAAAACCTTAAGAAATGCAGCAGCACCACAGGTATGTCTACTGGGGTTTACCAATGGAAATTACGATTTGGTGTATGACATGAGCACCACCCCCAGCATTTGTGTGGCTTACGCTTGGCATGCATGCATCAAATACCTCCCCGCATGTTATAAACAAACATTTGAAGACATGTTTAGAACAGGTTTCTGGGAGTATCACACGGAGGTCTTCGCACCTAAGCCCACACATCTGCTTCATCTCTTTGCATGTGAACAAGCCATGTACTCTGAGTACTACACGACACTGCAACCACATGTCCCAGGTGCAATAAATTGGGATGCACTGCAAGCTGATCTAGCAAAAGGATTACGGATAGGAGAACACGAGCTAGCCACCAATGTTATCCAATACTATATTGACCACCCTACAGAACAGAGGTCTGTCAGGGGTGACAGATGCTAGAGAGGGGGGAGTGTTGGCATACAAGCTAAAAGAAGAGCATACCAGCACAAATAGAAGCCATGCACAATCCGGTAACAAGGCCTAATTTTTCCATGAACTATTTCCAACTCAAGTGATTCTCATCACTACAAAAACATTGTAAATTCCGTTTTTGGTAGAATAGACTCCATTTTGTTCAAGCCAAGGAGTCCTCGAGCTTGAGGAGTATTAGAATTAGCTACATACCAATTTTCATAATTTGAGCTAGAGAGCTCATTTTTGGGGTTAGATTGTTAGTGATTTGAGCTTATGTAAGAGACTTTTTGACTAATGCAAAGAACTCCATTGTTCCTCTCTTTGTTCTTGCCTTGTGTGCATGTGTGTGTATGTGTGTGCATGTTTGTGTACTTCTCACTCATGCACTTGTGCCTTCACTTGCTTATAGTCTTCATACTAGTCTTCACGTCTCCATGGATTGACAATTATGAGGTGGATCTCCTCACGTTGGTACTTGCCATTGTGCTAGAGTGACATTGGCTCATGTACTCTACTTCTTCAAGCTCTATATTGAGGAAGAAAATCTTCACATACAACTAATATAAGCTCCATTTATTTGATGTGGCCACTGTAATAAAAGTCCTAATTGTTTGCCTCTTGTCCACAAGCCTATAATTTTCATCATAATCAATCTCATATCTTTGGGAGAAGCATTTCACCACCAACCTTGCTTTGTACCTAGCAATGGAACCATCTCAATTTCTCTTAATTTTGTAAACCCACCTATTACCTATCAGCTTCATGCCTTCTTGAGCTGGTACAAAGCTCCAAGTATGGTTTCCATCAAGTTCCTTGAGCTCTTCCTTCATTTTCTCTTGTCATTCCTTAGCTTCTTCATAGTTAGACATTCTTTGTTCTTGATTACTTGATTCATGTATGCATAATGCTTTGAAATGAAATTATTATATGTTAACCTTTGAATTGGATATCTTACTCACGAGGACCTTCTTTCACTTCCTTTAGGTGTGCTTGACATCTTCTTTCTATGTTTTTTCCACTCAAGGGCTTTGAATTTCTTTTATCTCTTCATCTTCCAACATGTTCTTATATACATAGCTTCCTTCTTTCCTAAACCTTCCACTCCAAGGAAAGGGTGTCCTTATGCTAGATGAGTTGCTTGGACCACTTAAATCCATGCTTTCATGAACTCTATCATCATTGTTCTTATCTATCTCACCTATTTTTCCAACTTGCAATGAACTTGTGCATGCATACCAAGGATTCAATGCATCAAAGCCAACATCCTTACTTACCTTCATCTCCTTGGTCATGGGGTTGTAGCATTTATATCCCTTTTGTTCCATAGAATATCACAAAAAGGTACACCTTTCACATGTGATATCTAACTTTGACCTCAAATCTTGAGGTACATGTACATAGCATACACAACCAAAGATTTGAAGATGTGAAATTTAGGGTTTTCTTATGTTTGTATATGTAGCCTCTCCCCAATAACAATGAAGCATATTCATTTTGTTGAGCATGGACCTTGCTACCTTTGCTATGTGCCTATTCTTTCTCTATGCTACTCCATTTTGTCGAGGGGTATGCCTACATGTAAAGTGTCTTTTGATGCCAATGACCTAAAAAAATTCCAAAAATTCATCAGAGAAGTACTCTCCCCCTCCATCGGATCTCAAATTTTTTATCTAATTGCCCAACTCCTTCTCTAGGTATGCATTGAACTGCTTGAAGTAGTGGAACATATCTCATTTGTTCCTAATGTAATACAACCACACCTTTCTTAAAAAGTCATCAATGAAGGTTACAACAAACCTATTTCCAGAAAGGGGTGCTTCTCTTGTTGGACCCCAAACATCCATATGAATGAGGTCTAAAACATTTACAGTCACATAGGTACTCTTCTTGAAGGAAGCCTTGATTGTTTCCCCTTTTGGCAAGAATTTCATGTAACATTTTAGATGATAAATTTGGTAGGCTTCTTCCAAATCTCTTCCTTTGCATATCCTTTATCTTTTGTAGGTTGATGTTGTTAGATATGCTCAATACTCCACCCTCATGTGACCACAAATGATCCATGGTGCTCTAAGTTGTAAGGCCCCCATTATGAGGAGAAGCCATTATGAGAGCCCGGACATTTGTGGAACCCTAACTTCCAAGTTAGATGAGGTCTATGTGTGACTGTTGATGGTTATAGATGATCTTTGTGAGCCTAGCCGTCAGGTTAGGTAGGGCATAAACTTCCAGGCCATTGGGTTATCATTTAAGGTGAAAATAAAGGCCCTATGGCGTCGCGCGGTTTCCCCATAGAACCTTAATGGGGGGAGTGCAGAGGGGGGCTTGCCCCCTTCTGCGGGGTCCGGGGGGCCTATCCCCCCGGCCCGTAGGGCCGAGACGGTAGGACTTCTGGTCGTGGAGATATTGTCGGATCATATATTTTACCGACTAATTTGTATCTCCCGACTACGTTTATCTATACCGAACCGCCTTGTAAAAGCTATATAAGCACAGCCCAGGTTGAGCTTTATATAGCATTGCGCACTAGTAAGCCCTTCATCTAGAGTCTGTCTAGATTGCCATCTAAGCTCCACAGTGGGAGCGCACGGGTGGACAGCACCATCATTGTAACTGCATTATGCTTTGCAATCTGAGAATTTGAGTTCTCTACCTCTCAGTCTGCGTCTATCTTTGTCTGCGTTTTTCTCTCAACTCTGTCTACAGGTCTATTCCTCTGTGCTGTTATTTTCTTACATGGTATCAGAGCTCAGGAGGCTCTGAGTGGTGCAGAAGCAGAAACGCAGAGGTTGCAGAGTTCTGAACAACAAAAGAGAGAAGATGTCAAGTGGTGCGTCATCATCTACGACTGGGGGCCAAGGTGGTTCATCAACAGGAGTAGGTGGCACACAAGCAGGAGCAGCAATGATGCCGATCATCCCAACGTTGCGGATACGGCCACCAGCCTTCACAGAAGGTAAACTTGATGGTACGAACTACACCCTGTGGAAGTTCAAAATCACTTCTATTCTTGATTCATATGAGCTTTTGGAGACTGTTCTTGGGACTGATCATGAGCCCCAAGAAAGACCTGATCCAAATACTCCTGGTCGAATGATTCCTCCTGATGCTGATCTTCTACGTGCTTGGAAACGTAGAAATGCAGATGCACTCTGTGCTCTTGTTACAAGTACTTCTGATAGTGTTCTGACTCTCATTCAGCATACTACGAAGGCATGTGAAGCATGGAACATATTGAGAAATCAATATGAAACTCGTAATCAGACACGGATTCAGAACTTGGAGAATCAGCTTACAGGAGAACGGTTTGCTGATGGGGAGACTGCAGAGGTGTTTATCACTCGCATAAAGAATCTACGAGATCAAATGGCGAGAGCAGGTGTTCAAAAGTCAAGTGAAGAGCTAGCTCGACGTTGTCTTCGAATTTGTCCACCTAAGTTTGATGGTCTGGTAACTGCTCTTAACACTCAAATCAGACCTCAACCACTAACTTTTGAAGAATTCAGTGCCTTACTCATGGAGGAGGAGTTGCGGCTCAAGGCAAGGAGTGGTGGTAGCAAAGGAGATGCTGCATTCACAGCAAATGCCAAAGGAGGCAAAACAGACTCTTCAAAAGATGGAGACAAAAAGAAGAATGACAAAAAGAAGTTCAAGGGAGAGTGTTTCCACTGCAAGAAGAAGGGACACAGAATCCAAGACTGTCGCATCAAGAAGGCAGAAGAGAAGAGTGGCTCTTCAAAAGGTGGCAAGGGCAAGGAGTCTGCCAACACAGCAGAAACAGAGCTTGAGTTATTTGTTACGATAGAGGAGGTGTGCTCCTCGGCTGAAGATTCAGGAACAGATGACTCATGGGTGTTGGACAGCGGTGCATCTCGTCACATGACGAGTAGAAAAGACCTTTACAGTTCCTTACAGCCTCTAAAGGAACCCATCACAGTAAAGGTAGGAAACAATGCAAGATGTCCTGCAGAGGGCGAAGGTACGGTTTCTTTCATTAACTCTAATGGCGATATCAGAAAGCTTTCAAATGTGCTATATGTTCCACAAATAAAACAAAATCTACTTTCAGTAGCTTCTATAACTGATCAAGGTCATCAAGTATCTTTCAGTAAGACAGGAGCTAAGATTATGGACGGTAACAACAACATTGTTGGGACTGGCATAAGGAGGAACAACCTATATGAGTTGTGTGCTCTTACAGCCACTACAAATGTGGGCACAAGTAAGCTATGGCATGAGAGATTCGGCCACATTGGATACCCTGTACTGAAGGAGATGCATCACAGAGGTATGGTTGCACACCTACCATCGATTGCAGAAATGAAGGAACCATGTGAAGCTTGCATGATGGGCAAGCAACAGAGGAAGGCATTTCCACAAGAAAGCAAGAACAGGGCAAGCTATCCTCTAGAGTTGGTGCATGCTGACTTGTGCGGAAAAATGCCTACACAGGCCTTGGGCGGATCTTCCTACTTCATGTTACTTGTCGACGACTATAGCAGGAAGATGTGGGTGTACTTCCTTCGCGATAAGGCTCAAGCTTTTGGTAAGTTTAGAGAATGGCTTCAACTTGTTGAAATTGAAACAGAGAAGAAGATGAAGAAATTCAGGACAGACGGTGGTGGTGAGTTCACATCAATAGAGTTTGAAGATTTCTGCAAGAGTAAGGGAATCAAGCATCAACTCACAGTGGCACATAGTCCTCAACAGAACGGTGTTACAGAACGCCGAAATCGAACCATCATGGAGATGGCAAGGTGCATGTTGAAAGGAAAGGGTTTGCCTAATCAGTTTTGGGCAGAGGCTGTCAACACTGCTGTCTACATCTTGAATCGAAGCTACACCAAGGCACTTGATGGAAAGACTCCACAAGAAGCCTACACGGGTAAAAAGCCTTCTGTTTCCCATTTCAAAGTATTTGGAAGTGAATGTTATGTACATGTTCCAGATAGGGAGAGAAACAAGCTTCAACCAAAAAGCATCAAAATGTATCTTCCTGGGGTATAGCGAAGATAAGAAGGCTTATAAGCTTTATGACCCTGAGGCTAAGAAGATCATGGCGAGTCGTGATGTGGTGTTCAAGGAGGAGCAGCCACATGCAGTGGAGGAGGATAAGAGAGCTTCCACTTTATCATCAGGCGAAGGGGCAATCCACTATGAACCTGACCCAAGAGCTATCCCTTCTACACAAGAGAAGGAAGCATCATCTTCAGATGATGAGTCTAAAAGTCACCAACCTGCCAACACCCAAGTGGAAAAGCCATTGCCATGTTGGGTGAGGCAGCTCTATGATTCTGCAAACCCCATCCCACAGTCACTAGAACAGGTTGCAGATGGACCGAGGTGATCACAGAGAATAGAGGAACAGAGACGGGCAAGCACCCATATTGTAAACACAGCCTTGATGGCTGATCTCATTCAAGAAGAAGCGAAGGAACCAAGCAATGTGGAAGAGGCACTCCATGATCCGAATTGGAGGGCTGCCATGCAAATAGAATACAACAATATCATGAAGAATGGAACTTGGGAGCTAGTGGATCGACCCCCTAAGCGTAAAGTCATTGGCACCAAGTGGGTTTGGAAGCTAAAGTACAAGGCTGATGGTACTCTAGAAAAATATAAAGCAAGACTTGTTGCACAGGGCTACTCACAAGTTGAAGGCATTGACTTTTGTGAATCATTTGCCCCGACTGCAAGAATGACTACTATCCGAGTAGTACTAGCTGTGGCTGCACATAAGCGTTGGCCAGTCTATCACATGGATGTTAAATCAGCGTTCCTGAATGGAGACCTCAAGGAGGAGGTATATGTGTCTCAGCCACCAGGGTTTGAGGCTCCCCATTCACAGAACAAGGTATGTAAGCTGAAGAAGGCGTTATATGGGCTAAAACAAGCCCCTAGAGCATGGTACCAACGGATAGATAAGTATCTCTTGAATCTAGGGTTCAAAAGATGTGCTTCTGCTGCTAACTTGTATGTTCTAAAGAAAGGAGGGAAGACAATTGTGCTTGTACTCTATGTAGATGACCTTGTGATTACAGGAAATGATGATGCTCTTCTTCAACAAACAAAAGATGCCCTGAGTTTAGAATTTGAAATGACAGACTTGGGCTTAATGCATTATTGCTTAGGTCTTGAAGTTTGGCAGGAACCAGGGAAGATTTTCATCTCTCAACAAAAGTATGCAAGGCAGATATTGAAGGCATTCGACATGGAGGATTGCAAGGAAATTTCTACACCCATGGAGGTCAACACAAAATTATCTATTGAAGATACTTCACCTCCAGTGGATATTGGAAGATACAGGAAATTGGTTGGAAGTCTCATCTACTTGTGCAATAGCAGACCAGACATCTCTTATGTTGTTGGAGTAGTAAGCAGGTTCTCTAATAAACCTTGCCAAACTCATTGGAAGGCAAGCATGCGGATACTCAGGTATGTGAAAGGAACCACTGATTATGGTATTCTTTATGAAGAAGGATCATCTCTTGCCGGATACTGTGACTCAGATTGGGCAGGAGATATTGATACCAGAAAATTAGTTTCTGGATATTGCTTTTCTTTAGGATCAGGGATTTTCTCTTGGATCAGTAAGAAGCAACCGACTGTAGCATTATCTTCTACTAAAGCTGAGTACAAAGTTGCATGCGTTGCAGCATGTGAAGCAGTATGGTTGAGGAGGATCCTATGGCACATAGGAATACAAGGACAAGAGGCTACAGAGTTGAAGTGTGACAACCAAAGTTGCATGGCCATCGCCAAAAATCCTGTTTTCCATGCACGTACGAAGCACATAGAAATCCAGTATCACTATGTGCGTGAGTTGATTGAGGACGGGGTCGTGGAGATAACCTATTGCCCTACTGACGAAAATGGAGCAGACATCTTCACCAAGGCTCTTGGGAGAGAGCAACTTCTTCGACACTTTCCAAAGCTTGGGATTGGACCAAGGAGGTAGTTCACCATTGGGTGGACATTGAGGGGGGGTGTTAGATATGCTCAATACTCCACCCTCATGTGACCACAAATGATCCATGGTGCTCTAAGTTGTAAGGCCCCCATTATGAGGAGAAGCCATTATGAGAGCCCGGACATTTGTGGAACCCTAACTTCCAAGTTAGATGAGGTCTATGTGTGACCGTTGATGGTTATAGATGATCTTTGTGAGCCTAGCCGTCAGGTTAGGTAGGGTATAAACTTCCAGGACATTGGGTTATCATTTAAGGTGAAAATAAAGGCCCTGTGGCGTCGCGCGGTTTCCCCATAGAACCTTAATGGGGGGAGTGCAGAGGGGGGCTTGCCCCCTTCTGCGGGGTCCGGGGGGCCTATCCCCCCGGCCCGTAGAGCCGAGACGGTAGGACTTCTGGTCGTGGAGATATTGTCGGATCATATATTTTACCAACTAATTTGTATCTCCCGACTACGTTTATCTATACCGAACCGCCTTGTAAAAGCTATATAAGCACAGCCCAGGTTGAGCTTTATATAGCATTGCGCACTAGTAAGCCCTTCATCTAGAGTCTGTCTAGATCGCCATCTGAGCTCCACAGTGGGAGCGCACGGGTGGACAGCACCATCATTGTAACTGCATTATGCTTTGCAATCTGAGAATTTGAGTTCTCTACCTCTCAGTCTGTGTCTATCTTTGTCTGCGTTTTTCTCTCAACTCTGTCTACAGGTCTATTCCGCTGTGCTGTTATTTTCTTACAGATGTGACCTATTTGTTTATGCCATAGGTGCATCTCTTCTATGCCCTTATCTCCGTATGTGATATAGATTGAGTGGTGTGGCTGATTTATGTCCATTGTGAACATTCTTCCTTGCTTCTTTCCTTTGGCTATGAGCTTAAAACTTGCCTTTCGATCCTCAAAAAAACATCCTCTTTCATTGAGGCTAACTTACTAGCTGTTCTCTACCAATGGACCTACCAAAATCAAGTTTTTGGTAATAGTAGACACATGTAATACTTCTCATAAACATTTTGCCTTTTGACTCCCTTCCAAACTGATATCTCTCACATGTTGAATGGTATGATTTGGTTTGTGACCTATTTCCTCATTTCCTTGATGTTTTAGGACCTGCATACCTCATGACAAGTAAATAATGATTCTCTTGGATGAATGATGTCTTTGGATAGATACCTTGCCATCTATAATTGTTGTTGTTGCTTTGATTCCCTTGTCATTGAGCTCTATCATAGAATTTATTTGCAAAATGACCCAACTTACCACATACAAAACATCCATTTGAACTGTATTTTCTTCTTGCAATAGATCCTCCACCTTTTCCTCTATTTTGCTCTTCCACCTCTTTGAGTTGCATTTTCTGGTTGTGCTTGACATCCTTGGTTGCTGTGATATCTTCCTCATCATCTTGTAGCACCTCAGTGTGCTTGACCTCCTTGATTGCTTTGATATCTTCCTCATCCTTGTGTAGCACCTTGGTTTTGTCTTCCTCCTCCTCTACTTACATACAACAATTTCCCTTTGCTATCATTGGCATGATTACCACTAAGGTTCATCTCCTATTCCACCATGAGAGTGATTAGTTGATCAAAATTAGGAAGGGATTCCCTTAAATACATTGAATTTGTGAAAGCTCTCCATTTTTCATCATCTTCATTGATTGTATGGAGAATTTTTTTGGCCGAATCATATGCTAGTGAAGGTAAATGAGGTAAATTGTGTGAGAAAAGCTCAGAGAGAGCTCATTTTGTAGAGATCCTTTACATCTATTATGGAGAAAATATCATCACACTGTTTCTCTCTCATTTTCTTCTCTCTCTTTCTTACTTTCATGGTGGACATGATGCTCGGAAACAATGTTCCAAGTTCATACCTATGCCATGAAAAGTTATGCATCTTAGATATGTGAATTGAATTGTATGGTTTGGAGACATTGATACATATAATCCCATATGTGTAGATAGTGTGAGTAAGATCCAAAGAGACATCATTTTGTAGAGATCTTGTGGGTAAAATGTTGGTGACTTCTTCTTGCAAATCTTTCCTTTTTTCTCATTCTTGGGATGTCTCTCTCTCTCTCTCTCATTCTTGTCTATAATATAACTGAGACCATTTCATTTGTGATTGTGATCATCCCTCCAATTATCAATTTAGTACTAGAACTGAGTGTGGATTCTGCATAGAGTGCAAACAAGAGAATCTCTTCATGGATTATACTAAATAGCCAACCAAAATACCACTAATATAAACATCATAGAGTTAGTAGGACCTACATATACAAGGCAAGACATCTCAATACTAGTGTAAGTAGTGATTAGAGCTCAAACACAACATTAAGAATTCCAAATAGAGTTTGAATTTGACATGTAGGAGTTTGAATTTTCGTAATCCCTATGACATGTATGAAGAAGCACAAAACCCTAAGATCATAGAAAACACACAAGATAAATGTCAAAGTCTATTAAAAAAAGAGAACTCAAACTTGGAAAGATAGGAAAGAGAAAGGGGTAATGGAAACAAAGAATAATTTACTTATTAGAGAACTTATAGAAAGAACAAGAAAAGAATCAAATTTTTAGCAAATCTCTCAGAAACCACACTTAGTGATTACCTCAAGTGAGACTAGTTGTAGACAAATCTATGATGAATCACATGAAGCACTAGGCCGGATATGTTCTAGCAAGTTCAATGCCTCAAGAGTTACAAATGTTCTTAAAAGCACATCGAGTTGAGAATAGCTGCATTCCCCAACTTAGAGCGTTTTGAACAATGCTACCAAAGAGGAGACCTAGAAAGGGAAAGACTAGCCTTGTGCAAGAAAATGGTGGAGGTTGGTCAAACCAAACTAGAATGTGGTCTCATAATCATACCAAATACTAGGATTCTAGTCCTTAGTTCCAAGAATTCACACAAGTGGTCCATAAAGATCCAATACGATCCACAAATCCACATTATATCTCATCAAGAAAGTCCTCACATACCATGAGTGCCAAGAACAAAACTAGAGATCAAGAAAACCATCCTAAATATGGGTGAGACTTGATATCAAGAACTTTGGCAAAGATTTCATAAAACGAGATGGAATAAAGAGCAACAAACCAACCTACCTATCCAAAGCTATTCATGGGGCAAAAACAAGCATATAGAAGGATCTCTTATAGTGATGCTCAAAACCTCAGTATTTCATGAGGAAGACTCTATAAGTCTACACCCTCTTCTTAACTACATGGGGGGGGGGGTATGAAACCATAATGGAACACAAGAAAGCACCAAGAATGGTTCAAGACTGGGGATTGAATTACTTAAAGTTACAACACTTAGGTGTAGGAAAAAAATATCAATCTAAAAGATTTATCTTTTTGAGACATCACTCCACCACAATGGAAAGCCTTTCACAAGAATGAAGAGATGGCCTCTATACATAGTGTGCATTAAGAGATTCCTTCCTAGATGCAAGAAGACACTAAATTGTGGGTTTGTAGAGCAATGATATGTGAAGCCAAAATTAAGTACAAAGAGAAAAAGGGCATACACAAGCCATTAAATAGACCAATCAAAGATTTGGCTTACATTGATATGATCTTTAATGATGAAGATTTCCAACCATACAACTAAATGTAAATCTTGGCTACATTAGTCATGTCAGTCAATGAGCAACACATGACTGAATGTTGTGATGGTCAAGCTACAATGCCTTTGTTGTCAATATTATGGAGGAATTCTTTGAAAAGACCATATCTCATTTGCACTTTGGATCCATCTTAAAGTATAGTTCTATATTCAGACAAATGTTTCTTAAAGAATGTAGGGACTTCATTCCCACCCCAAATAAAATTTGATGGAAAGGATTGTCCTATGTTTCACCTACAATAACATGATGAAATCCCCTCTCCCAAGGAAGAGGAAGTTATGAAGTCTAAGGAGAACATGTCTAATAGGATGTGGAAGAAAAACATGAAGAAGAAGATAGTGAATCATAATTATTTGAAACACCTGAACACTTCAAAATATACCACGTTGAGGATAGCAAAATTGCAAAAGAGAAGCTACTAGAGGAGAAGCACACCATGGCAAAGATAAAACCTCTAGAGTAGTAAGTTAGAAGATAGTTTTCATCTTTTAGAAGATGTTTTACTTTTTTCACATAAAAATATAATTCTAACTTAACCTTTACTTTTTGTACATGGATAATCCTCATAGCATGAATGCCTTGAAATAAGACATAAATTGAGGAACAAGCTTTTTTTACCAAAATCTATAATAGATAATTTGTGTAGCCATCTAATAACTCTTTCTGCCAATTTCCTCTTCTTCTTCCATGGGATGCCCTTGAAGGATTTTTTTTTGCAGCTTGAGGATGGAGGGTCCTACAAGAGAATGTAATCAATCTACATCAATGGAGAATGTTATTTCCAAAATATAACTAAGTTATACTCTAGTGGTATTTTTGTATACAATGAGCAATGTATTCAAAACATGGAACAAGGGGTTGATTATGATGTTCTCCAAAAACGATTTCGTTCCATGTGAAGGGTGATTGGTGGAGATCATGTGTTTACTTTTCGAGATGGTATTCATAGTTTTGGGTGTGTGGAAACAAATAAAATATGCACATGGTCTTTCGTTGGGAGAAAAAGGGGCCATTCATGCTAGATTAAATAATTTGGGGTGTCATTTTGATAGTTCACAACACCTCATAGATAATTTTCTAGCACAACTATGCTTCCCTCAAACAATTCTTAGCATAAGAGTTCCACTCAAACCTATAAGTGCATTGCATGAGTGCCCTATACACCCCACAGCATTGAGACACTTTTCCACCTTTTGAGAATCAGAAGATCATCTGGCACATACCCTCCACCATTGGGGGGCCAATTTATAATACTTTCTTGACTAACAGAATAAGCTGGCATGGAGCCATCATAGGAACTATTTAAAGCACATAAAAAAAGGTCCAAGTTTTGGCTTTAGTGGATAGAACCATGCATGCCTTGAAAGTTCATCTCCAAAAGTCACAAAGTATAGGTATTTTGATAATAAGTTTTCTATGTAGGACAAAGGCTTTACTATGAATAAGCTACAATTTATGTTTAGCTTTTATCAAAGCATCTTTGAGAGGGAAGAACACTATGTCTTGCCCTAAATGAGGTATTCACATGCATAATCAGAAGGTGCCTCAAGTTAGGATTGAAATGTGCATGTCCAAAGTTTTAATTAAAGGGCCTACAAACCTTTGACTACAAATACATAATCATCCATATATTTTCCCATGGTTTATAAGCTTATATAACCAGAGAAATGGCACACCAGATTCGATGATTTTTTCCACCATCATTTGACTTAATGTATTGTACACATATCATCAATAAGCACGACTATTGAGTTGATATTAGGTTCAATGTTTTTTCCTTTACCATCATTGAGATCATGTATTGTCCACATATCATCAATAAACGTGATTGTTAAGATAATATTGGATAATGCTAACATTGGTAATAGATTCTTGTTGATGGTCCTTGAAGTACCAAACTCCTTATTCCACAAAACCAAAAATGCACACAATGATGATGAGATTGTGAATCATAACTAGATTGTGTGGTGAACGTTCATCCTTCATTCTTCACATGTAATGGACCTAATTTTTCCTAGAGTGTTTCTCCTATAGAGAAACAAAAACTAATTCTTGTAGATGTAAGGAAGATGACTCAATTGTGTGATGATGCTAGGAGAAATATCGAAGTTGAAACCCTAGCTTTGGGAGCAAGAAGCTGAGCAATTAGGAGTGAAGAAGTTAAGAATATGTATATCCAAGAAAATATCTATGTAGAGAATCATGAAACATATGTGAGCATTGGAAAGGTACCATTGGATGAAGGAGAGAAAAACTATGAAGGTGAGGAGGGAAGAATCTTTCTCACTCTTGGAGTAAGACAAACATAAAATTATGGTTAGATTAAATAGTGGGTATGTCCCATTTTGATGAAGAAGGCAAGAGAGATTTTGAGAGAGCATAGATAAGATATACAAGCTTGACTGTTTGGATGGGTGCTTGGTAATAGAGGAGCATACAAGGGGAGGTCTTCATATGGAAGACAACCAAGGTTTGATGAAAACTAGTTTCTCACCCTTTGTAGCATCTATTCATCTAGAAAAGCAAAAGTATGGCCCAAGAAGTTGAGAGCCAAAGAAGAGGGTGGGCAAAAGGATGGTGTGTATGTAGGACCACAAAAAATATGACTTTAGCCTCCAACTCTAGTCTTCATGTGCCAAAATTAAATAAACAATTGTAAGAGAAGATTTATTCAAATTAATACATTTGATGGTCAAGAATCTTGTTTGAAAACAAGCTTAAGGAGAAAGAATTCTTCTTGGCAATGTGAGAAAACTACCATCAATAGTAGTGAGAAAGATCTTACCAATGCCCATTATAGGATAAGGAGTTATTAACACATACAATAGTATTCTCTATAGGGGTAGGCTCAAGTGAATTGAAGAAACTACATTGCAAGGTAATATGTTTGCTTGCATCACTATAAAAAAGCCAAATATTTGACTCCATTGCATATATACAATTCTCATGAGAAGATAGGTCATTGTTGAGTAAATGTCAGTGCACATTGGTCTAGCCTGTTGGAACCTTTGCCTCTTGAGGCAAGGATGGGGGTTCAACCCCTGCCAACAGAGGGGGACATGTAATGGGCCTTAAGCCGGTTTTTATTGACTTCGGGCAGCCTAATATGTCTAAAGCCTATTTTGTGTGATACAAGGGATCGCATGGGTATTGTGTCTACCTTCACTTGTACAATTCTTCTTTCCAATAATTCAAGCTATCCGGGAGAGTAGGATTCGGTTGCCTTCTTTGAAAATAGTTTAGGAAAAGTCTTTATGATATGATGATTTGCCTTATAATACTTTCAAAATTGCTTCTATTTTTTTGTTTTCTTGTCATCTTTATCTTCCTTCTTCGATTACGCAATGTCACTCTAGCACAATGGTGAGTACCAATGTGAGGAGATCCACCTCATAAATGTCAATCCTTGGAGATGTGAGGACTAGTATGATAACCAAGAGCAAGTGAAGGCACAAGTGCATGAGTGAGAAGCACACAAGCATGCACACACATACACACACATGCACACACAAGGCAAGAACAAAGAGAGGAACAAGGGAGTGCTTTCAATTATCAAAGGCATCTTTTTCAAAAGCTCTATTCTCTAATAGGATAACCTAAAAAATGATCTCTATAGATCTTTTTATAGTTTTTTGACTAGCTTTGACCCTATCCACAGCTAGCACCTGAAAAAGTAAAAAATTAAGTTCTAGGGCTTATTTGAGGGCTCAAACGGAATAAAAAAAATATGAAAATTGATATGTAGGTACTTCTAATACTCTCAAGCTTGAGGACTCCTCAGCTCGAAAAAATTGGAGTCTAATCTACCAACAACAGTATTTACAATGTTGGCGTAGTGATGAAAATCGGTTTTGATTGAAAATATGTTATGAAAAAAATGATTCATCCTCTTCTTGCCAGATCTGCATAATGTTTCCTTCTCCTTGCTCCTAGCTCCTTGCTTTAACCTTCTTATCTGTTGACACTTCTAACACTCCCCCCTCTCTAGCATCTATCACCCTTGACAAACCTCTGTTTTGTAGTTGATGTAATATTGGATGACATCAGTGGCCAACCGTCTTCATAGAGCCTTAATCCTTATGCTAGGTCAATTTTCAATGCATCCCAATTAATGGCACTGGGTATAATTGTTTGTGGTGTCATATAGTACTCTGAATACATAGCCTGCTCACATGCAAATAAGTGAAGCAGGTGTGTTGGTTTTGGTGTGAACACTTTAGACTAATACCCCCAAAAGCATGTAGTGAATATATCTTCAAAGGTTTGTTTGTAACAGGCTGGGAGGTATTCGATGTAGGCATGCCAGGCATAAGCTACTCTAATGCTTGGTTTCATGCTCATGTCATACACCAAATCATAATTTTCATTTGTAAAACTTGGTAGAGCTACTTGTGGTGCCTCTATATTGTGAAAAATCTTAAGAACAATTTGCATCTGTTAGCAGTAGCCAGAGGCATAGAAGACGCGGAAGCATGTAAAGATAGAGCAAGGAGTCAGTGGAATCATTTTTTCAAAGACTTATATTTTATAAATACTTTTCAAAACCTCCAACAGTGATTTTCATCACTTTTGTACTATATGTAACATGGAAAAACCCTTTTTGTAATTTACAACTCCATTTTGTGCAAGCCGAGGAGTCCTCAAGCTTGAGGAGCTTAGGTAGAATGAGCGCACCAATTTTGGTTATTTTTAGACACCGTTTACCCCTTCAAATAGCATCTAGAACCTATTTTTTAACTATGCTGGTCACTAGATGTGAAACAGGTCAAAACTAGTCTAGAATCTATAAAAAGAGCTAGAGAGCTCATTTTTGAGGTTAGCTGGTGTAGACTTGTATGAGCTAGAGTGAGCTTGAGCTTGTAAGAGTGTTCTTGAGCAATAGAGTTGATTTCTCACCTTCTATTGTGTCTTGCTTGTCTCTTCCTAGCATGTGTGTATGTGTGTGTGCATCTCTATGCTTCTCACCTTCACTCTCACTTCATCTCACATTCACGATCTTCATATCACTCCTATCTCTTCCCCGGATTGACATTAAGGAGGTGGAGCTTCTTAACGTGGTTCTCACCATTGTGCTAGAGCAACACCAAATTTGGTGCCGTTGCCGGGGATCGAGTCTAGGACGAATGTGTGATGGTAAGAGTATAGCAAGAAGTGGCGTTGGAAGGTAAAAGTTTCAGTTTTTGTTGTTGTTTTTAGTTAGTTTTTAGTGTTTTTCACCTCCCCCACACTCCATCTTCATCACCACATCATCATCTTCCACTCCAAAAAAATCAAAAAATTCACCATATCCACCCATTCTCCTCATTTCCCCTCATTTGTGCATGCAAGAGAGAGAGAGCTTTTGTGCTTGCATGTGCTATTGTGTTTTTTAGTTTTCTTGCAGGTACAATGATCTAATGCATCAAAAAGGCTACAAAAAGGTAAAATTTCACTTTCTGTTAGAGATTTGCTGTAGGTGTCAGACCATCGCGATGGTCTGCCAACTTCGGAATTTTTGGTAAGCGAGTTCACCATGAGATAGGCGACACAAGCGCATACACGAATCCACACTTGCATTTGCAAAATTTGCATTTTGGTGGACCATCGCGATTGGATCAGACCATCGCGATTGTGTCACACCATCGCGATTGGCTCACACCGTCGCGACGGCTCGGTCGGACCATCGCGATGGTCTCGCACCATCGCGATGGCTCACTTGAGCCATTGCGACGGTTCATTTGGACCATCGCGACGATCCCATCGACCCCACGCCATCGCGATTGTCTCATGCCATCGCCTCGATGCTGCCACATGGCAAGCTAGACCATCGTGATTGGCTCATGCCATCATGCCCGTGACCATCGCGACGGTTCACTCAGACCATCGCAACGGCTCGCGTTGATCATTGACTGACGCCATCGTGATTGTTCGCAGATCGGACCATCGTGATGGTTCATTTTCTGACCATTGCGACAGTTCACATCCACACCATCGTGATTGCTCACTTCTACGCCATCGCGATCATTCATTTTCGGACCATCGCAATAGTGCACTCCCTCGGACCATTCGCGATTGTGCCATGCCATCGCGACGGCTCACCTGGACCATCGTGACGGTCTTAGACCATCGCGATTATCTCAGACCATCGCGATTGCTCATCCCAAACGCCAATTTTAGGGTTTGATTTTTTGACCAAATTTGGGGCTATTTTTTGAAAATTTTTGGGTGATTAGACTCATAGGAGACCCCTTAGCTCATACTTGGAGAAAAACCTGTTTGTCAGTTTTTACTCCTGAGTGCCTAAACGGTCATATCTTTTTCATCCGAAGTCCGTTTTTTGAGCTTTATAGCTCGTTAGAAAGCCCTTGGAGAGTACTACGTGAACTCAACTATTTAAAAAAAAAAACATACGTTGATTTTTAGATAAGCTAATTTGAGATTGACCATCTTTGGGACTAGAAAACCAGGGGACATTGAAATTTTGGGCAAAAGGGAAAGGACCTTTAAGGGTGTATCTACTCAAGTGCTTAATCATCCATTTGAGAATTGGTCTAATAGTGGATTGTTACAGGTCTAGCAAGGGCAATCAAGGACAACCAAAGCAAGGTAGTGAAGAACGCAGGGCTTGGGAAGCGTGGCCTCTTGGGCATTAGAGCAACCAACAAAGCTGACTTGAGGTTGGAAGATTACTCAACCCCCTCAGTCAATTCTTAGCTTAGACTGAATGGTAGCATTGTGGATTAGCTTAATGATGATAGGAACGCCTCAAGCTCAAGGGATTTGATTTTTCAAGTCCAAGACTAAAGCAAAGGTGTGTGATATGAAAACCTAAAGGAAAGAACTTAAGTATGACGGAGCGAGAACTCAAAAGTACAACAGAAAATCGATTCCTGACGCATACATCAAAACAAGAACTTAAGGGACTTTTAAAGAACCAAGCAAATCAATAACAAACAATCATTGACGATCTGAGCGTGTACTGAGTGTGCAAGGAAGTAAATTCATGAACCTTAGATCGGGCAAACATATAGGTAAGTCAGATCGACGAAGCCTTAGATCATCAGAAGCAACTGTAGGAACTACTACACGATCGTGGGCTCAACAGTTGAATAGTAATTATCCCTATGAGTTGAGCTCCGATACGAGTGAATCAGAAATGGCTTTTAGTACGGAAAGACCAGAAGGAGGGTCAAATGTAGCATATTTGGAAAGAGCCGAAGGACCCTATAGGACTCAATTAGAATTTCTCCGAACCAACCGCTTAGGTGCTTGCATCTACGAGGATGGTTTGCGAAGACAATTGGTGCGAATGCACAACCCCGATCAACCCATTGGATTGGAACGTCCAGTGGTAAAATTTGAGAGGGACGCGTACATAGACAAGGAAGGAACGATGTACATCTTAAGTACGCAGCCAAATAATACCAATGAGTTTGGCATAATTCAGTTGGAAACGGAAGTGAAAGCCCAAGGAAAAGAACCATTGGAAGAACCTAGAACACCTAGAGGGAAATCCGTGCTGACAAGAGTACTAGTTCCAGATTGGATCCCTCAGGATAACAGGAGCATAGAGCTGTTTGTTAATAAAGAAACAGATGAAGCATTTTGGAGGTATAGAATGGAACAACCTAGTGAGGTAGGCTCCATTATAATCTATGAATTTAAGGACCCAAATGCACTTGGAAAGGTTGTATACTTGGATGAGACTTTAGAAAGAGTGTTTGTGGTTCCAGACCACACAAGAAATACCTACACATGGAGAGGTGAATTGGTATTCCCTCCATCACGAGCGAACGTAAACGCGAGTCATCAAGGGGCTGGAACATCCTCCGCCCATGCTAATCAAAGAGAGAAAAACAAAGAAAGACCGGAAGTAAGTTTCAATCATCCCATAGGAAGAGATAGAACCACCATAAACACGGACAGAGTGGATAGACAAAAACCTAGAATACCAGGTGGTAGAGATGATTTTCCTCTACCTAGACCACGCGAACACGCAAGAATATTAAGACCCACTCAATTAGTAAAGTCCATGAAAAACTACTTAGATGGGACAGGAGATCCCTATGACCATGTTGCGGAATTTAAGCAAGTGTTAAGGGCAGAACAAGTAGAAGACATGTTCATGCAAAATAATGCATTTGGGCTAACGTTAAAGAATACCGCTTTAACTTAGTTCCAACCTTTGCAACAGAGGCAATTTAGAGACATCCATCACTTTTTAGAGTCATTCATTACGAATTCTCTAAAAGTGGGATCAGGCATGACACGTCTTCGTTAATTCATAGTTTCAAACAGACCCCTCAGGAAGCAGTTAGACTGGTAGGACATAGGTTTAGACAATATGTGGAAAGATGTCCAATGCAAGAGCTACCCTCACAGGCCAAACAAGTGTTATTGTTTTTAGACGGCCTCTTGAGCTCTAAACTATGCTCCTATGTGTACTTAAAAGAACCCAGAACACTAGAGCAGTGTGTGAGAATTTGCATAGACATTGAAGACAACTTACGAGATGAGTTGGAACTCTCAAAGGTCTATAAAAACTCAGATTGTTCCTCTCTAGCATCCACAAAACTATCTAGCTCAATAGAAGATCTAGCCGAAAAGTGGCCCAGAAACAAGGAGTTTCTAGTAAATAGATGCCTAGGTTAACAACAAACAAGCGTTGTTACACCTGTGGTGGTGATCATATGGCAAATGTGTGTCCCAATGCAACACAACTGCAAGCCAACCCTAGTGGCCAATACTTTACGATTGAGAGAAGGTACACAAATCACACGGTGCAAGACTGCCCCTACAACAAACAAGCAGTAAGACAAAACTACCCGCAAGCATACCAACAGCCAGGTAGGTATCAAGGCCAATACAATACTCAACCTCATTACTATAGGCCTCCTCAGAACTATCCTTATCAGGCTCAATAGAGACCACAACCTGTCTTAGCTCAGTAGCCACCCCCACTAGCTAATGTCATCTCAGTTAAATACGCTGCTGCAGAAGAGAATCTAAGTAGGGTGTTAGTTCCCTCTTCACCTTTAATTACTGAGAGTGACCCAAACCCAAACAGTTTTGACTCTACACATGTGGATAGTCCACCCGCGTATTACACAGAGTCACCAGAACATGTGGAAACATATCATTACGATAGTCCACCATTGGAACCTAGTTGGGAGCCCGATCATGCTAACGTGATGTACACGAACCCAAATCTACGGCCCCAATTAAGACAACAAAGACCACAGGGCCCTAGAGGACCATGCTTTAGGTGCCAAGGAGACCATTTCATAAAAGATTGTCCACATCCTCCTATAGCAGGACACTCACAGTATTATAACGTACAAGGTTTTTGTGTCGACTGTGGTAAAGAGCACATAATCAAAGATTGTCCTAAGAACCCAATTAACGCTTCAAATATGACACCAATCAACATGATAGGTATTGTAAACAACGCAGATGGATCCAACCCTACATACGTGCCTATCCAAGCTATAACAAGAGCCCAGGCGCTCTTACAGAATCAACATCTTAATTAGGAGAAAATAGCCAGAACTAGTAAAGTTGGAGAGTCTAGCAGTAAAAAGAAAAAATCTTGGAAATATTCCAGAGAAAGAATTAAGAGAAAATGGAGTAAAAGGATAACTGAGTTGGAAGGAAGTCTCAAGGAATCTAGGGCCAAAATCCTAGAACTGACTTCACAGGAATTGAATCAAGAGAATCTAGCTCAAAAATCAGGATCAGTCTTAGCAACAACCATACCAAAAAACCTAGACATGATGTTTCGTGCGTATCAAGCCAGATTAAAAGAAGGACCTCAAATAGCTGAAATGAGTAAGAACTACCCACGAGCAAATCTAGAAATTGAGAGGACTAAACTTTGTATGAAAATGGTAGAATTAGCACAAGCTATGTTTGAAGCCTCTAGATATCTTAATTGGAATAACATGGCAAAACTGGAATTACAAATTCAAGGATTGATGGAGAGGCTAGAATACTTGATAGAAACTAAGGAGAAAAAGGATCAGCATAGGAATCCTATTGTCCCAGAGACACAGGAAAGGAATGCACCATCCCTATCTCAAGTACCCAACACAGAAGGGGAAGACAACCTGTCTTCCATACATAGGTACTCACATGAATTTTTGAGAGAAATCCAAGAAGAAAAGTGGAGAAAAGAACAAGGAACTCATCCCCCTATTCAAGAAATAGACGATTTGCAGGAACAATTTCCCCAAGATATCCCCTCTATTATGATGAAGTAGAGGAAGAACAACTGAGTGAACACACAGGTTTTGAATCCAACTCTTTGCAAGAATTACCTCAGTTCACAGGACCTTGGGAAGCAAAGTCCATTAGTATGAGAGCACCCACGATAATAGTGAGGAATGAAGAATCAGTGATCCCAAGAAACACGGAAGTGATCAAGAATACTAAAATACAGTGTAATCTCACCCTAGAAGAGTTGTTAAAGGTAAAACCAGAATTGTGGGAACATGTAGCAAATCAATTCCCTGAGCTTGCTACTACACCCTCACAGGTAGGAACACACAAGAAGGTACCAAAGATACCAGTAGAAAAGATTGGAGATGTAAGCGAAGGAGAGGAAGGTAACACTTATCTTCCAATAACCCATCAGGGCTACACCACGAAAGCCATCTTAGATTCAAGAGCCGGAGTAGCCATTGCTACCACCGCTTTATGGAAACGTTGGGGTAAGCCAGCATTAAGACCTACCAGGATGAAGCTACAAATGGCTGATGGACACATAGAAAAACCATTAGGCTTACTAGAAGGCATATCTCTCACCACTTGTGGTGTGGAATTTGAGCATACCTTTGCCATTTGTGATTTTGCAAAAAATCATGCTTACGAGATGATCTTAGGACGACCATTCATGTGTCAGTTACAAATTGTACAAGATTGGGGAACTAATTCTTTGTACTTGCAACATTTAGGAGTGACTACTAAAGTCAATCTTAAAGACTATTCCCATAGAGACGTACCCCCAATACAATGGAACACCATTCATAAAACACAAGTAGAAACAGAATCGATACACTCATTGGAATCAGACCCCTCATGGTTACATGATGATACTCATTTATGGATGTGTAAAGTAGCCAAACAAGAGGAAGAACGGTTAGAAGCCAGAACTTTAGGTTCAGAACAAAATCCGCGAACTCTTCAAGATCCAGCTTATGCACTTGTAGTATTTCCAGATGAAGAATTCAAACCCCATGGTTGGGCAGAAATCTTAGCAACCATGGACATAGCCATCAATGAAGAACAATGGACACCCCACTGTGACGAAGATGGCTATGACATCACAGTTTTCACAATAGAGTCAATCATGTGTGATTCGATTATTGAAGAATGTGAACCTAACACTGATGCATTTGAGGATGCGAGTGATTTCGATTATTGAAGAATGTGAACCTAACACTGATGCATTTAAGGAATTCTTACGCAAGAATTTGGAAGTTTATGTCGATGACTTATGTGCTCATTCGAATATCAGACAGACTCATATCCCAAAATTAAGACAAGTATTTGACAAATGTCAAGAATATCAGGTTTGTTTGAACCCAAAAAAGTGCGTTTTCATGGTCAGACAAGGTAAAATTCTAGGACACATTGTGTCAAAGAATGGAATCTCTACGAACGAAGAAAAAGTGAAAGTAATTGCAGATCTACCTAGGCCAAATAACATAAAAGAAGTACAAGCATTTATGGGCCATTGTGGTTATTTAGAAGATTCATACACATGTATGCAATCATAGCCAAGCCTCTGTACTCTCTTTTGACCAAGTTTGAATGGACAGATGAGTGTGAGAATTCATTTAATGAACTTAAACGACGTTTGTGCTCAGCACCTATATTGACAACCCCGGATTGGAGCAAGCCATTCCATGTACATGTGGATGCATCCAACTATGCCATAGGATGTGTGCTAGCACAACCCACGAATGAAGGTAATGTAGACCTCCCCATAGCTTACGCGAGCAGACAGTTGAACGCAACAGAAAGAAATTACACCACTACGGAGAGAGAAGGATTAGGAATGATCTATGCAGTAAAGAAATTTAGACATTATTTGTTGGCAAACAAGTTCAAATTCTTTACAGATCATCAAACATTACTGTACTTAGTCAACAAGCCATGTAACACGGGACGATTGATACGCTGGTTTCTATTACTCATGGAGTATGATTTTGAAGTAGTAGTCAGGAAAGGAAAGACCCATCTTAGAGCTGACCACCTCTCGAGACTAACCTCAGGAGAAGCTCCTCAAGGGATAGCGGATGAATTACCCAACACATATTTGTTTAACCTTGAGATAGCACCAGAATGGGCTAAGCCGATAGTCCCGATTCTCACATATGGACCCAAGAATCCTAGGATAAGGATCAAGGAAGGAGAGATTACCAAGTCTCAGAGATATCAAATCATAACAGTTAGTATATATAAACAAGATAATCAAAAGATTCTTGCTTGTTGTGTAGATGAATCAGAACATGCAAATTGGTTGCAACTAGCACATGTAGGTGCATTAAAGCAACATCATTCAAAACATCGTACTTTGCAGACTCTGCATAGACTAGGAGTATATTGGCCTTCGATGGAAGTGTTTGTTGTGAAAGACCACCAGTAGAACATGCTACTTTATATCACGTGTCTCTCACACCAGAATGGAGTGAACCTTTAGTGACATACTTGAGGACGAAAACATTCCCTCAAGGAATGACCTTAGCACGACAACGCAGTCTAGAGCAGAAAGCTCAAGACTATTCACAGATTGGTGATAATCTATACAAACGAGGACGAGATGGATATTTAAGACAGTGTGTTCATGAAAGCGATTACTTGAGCGTACTAGAGACTGCACACCAAGGTGTTGCAGGAGGTCATTTTGGACCCGATAGGATAATCAAAGCCATCCTCTTTGCAGGATTATGGTGGCCCACTCTTCACATGGATGCACATACCTATGTTAAGAGATGTGATGTGTGCCAAAGAACTCAATTTCCTACTCGCAGAGATGAAATGCCATTGAAACCCATGATGGGAGGACGTGCATTTTTCTACGTGGGGTATAGACTTTGTAGGACCCATTAACCCCCCTGCAAAAGGTGCACATGCTGAATACATTATTGTTGCAACAGATTATCTTACCAAATGGGTAGAGGCAAAAGCCACAAAAAAGAATGGTGCACATACGACTGAAAAATTCTTATTTGAAAATGTCTTTACAAGATATGGATTGCCTATAGAGTTAGTGAGCGATCGAGGAACTCACTTTCTAAACCAAGTCATTGAATATTTGTTACAGGATTTTATGGTGATTCACAAGAAATCCGCACCATACCATCCTCAGGCCAATGGTCAGGCTGAAAGCACTAACAAGATCCTTTGTAACGTACTGACGAAACTCGTGAACAATAAACGCTCAGATTGGGACAAACGTTACACCATGCTGTTTGGGCATATCGAGTGGCCTACAAGACCGTACTCAATGCAACTCCCTTTCAGATGGTTTTTGGTCAAAATGCTGTGCTTCCTTTGGAATTCTTGATACCGACCCTTAAGGTTGCACAAGAACATCAGTGGACCGGCCATGAATTATCAGCAAGAATAATGGACTTGGAACGATTAGGAGAAACCAGGCTAAAAGCAGCAGCAGGAATATACACAGCAAAGAAGCGACAGAAAGCATATTTTGATGCACATGTGAAAGATAAAGGTTTAAAAGAGGGAGATTTAGTCCTAGTATATACACTGAAGCAACATGCACGGAAGTTAGAAAAGCGATGTTATGGACCGATGCTCATTAACAGACTCTCGACAAGTGGAGCAGTACAACTAGCCACCTTAGAAGGAGACATAATGCCTAATTACATTAGTGGCTGTAGAGTCAAGTTATACCAGGAGCCTCTTACTAAGGATATGCTTAGACGACTCACATTGGCAAAGAAGCATAAGGAGGAAGAAAATAGAATACGAGCTGAAGCTCAGGCAGAAGCTATAGAACGCATTAAGCGCGTGAAGCTAAGAAGACAAGGACTAGGGAGAGAACATATTAACCATGTGGAAACACCACCCAGATATCCCATGGCCATTGTCAAGTAAAGTCAACCACTCATCCTAGTATAGTGGACAGGAGACCATTCATTACAGTCAGGCTAGAGCACGACAACCCTTGCCAAGAGCTCAGGGCTTTAATTGACTCAGGTGCTGCAGATAGTGCGATTAGATGGTCCCACTATAAGGACTCAGGAATAGAAATGTGGCCAATTGAGGCATACCTCATAGGGCTAGGAGGCATGGAAACCCCTTGCATGGGTGAGGTGGATCTTCCTATCCTCATAAACAAAATGACCTTGACAGTGAAGCTACTAGTGTGCCATGATGACGACCTGATAGAACCCCTAATCCTTGGCCAAAATTGGCTATACGATCACTCAGTGGACCTAAATCTTAGACAAGGCTCCTTGCAGATTGGAACCTTAGATCAGAAGCGAGTGATACCGCTTGACTTTCCTAACGGCATTTCACCTGAGGTATGTAACCCTAGTCCATATGAACAACATGCGAAGGAAGACCGGAAGATCTTTGGTTAGATAAGTCACGTTACGTCTACACCAACCCATGCGGGCTTGGAGATGGACAATTGTCAATCAGAAGGATGTCAGGAGATTTTCCCTTGGGCTTCCTACAAACTAGAAGGGGAAACCACCCAACCGCTTGGTCAAATGGACACAATCAGCCGTCAGGTGGGTTACATCAGCAGAAAAATGGGGATGATTGCAAGTCAGGTGGACTGCATCAACAGCCACATGGGCAAAACACCCTGCAGTGCCCATCCTTCCACACTTACTACGGACTGGCCTAGATTTTTGCTACAAAACAGATCAATTCCTAATGGGCAGGTTTTGCAAGTGTTGGACCTCCCTTCTTTTCCAAAACAGAGTGTCCATCCGACCTCTCAACCTCAACCACAAAGGAGTCAACCACGACGAAGGAACCCAGACCGACTGTAATATCAGATGACACAAGGAGGACAGGTGTATCACAATCACAAAGCAAGAGGCACGAGACAAATATGGGTGCCAAAAGGATAGAAACCACTGACAAATTTCAACAACGAGGACTATGACAAGAAGAAGTCAAGATAAAAGCAGAATCAATATCCAACATCTCCTCGACCTTCTTCTACGAATACGAACATTCGTCATATTTGGATCGCCAAGAAGTACCTTACGAACCGACCCACACCCACACAGATTTGGGTACCCAAACAGTGTATTATAGCTCAACCCTCAAACCTTGTAATATATAACCCTCAGAAATCTCTTCACCCTTTAATCCCACCACATCCGATCTCAACTTTTGTCCCTCAGCAGAAACCTATCACTCGCTCACAAACTCTTAGGAAGTGGATACCAAAACGTATCCAGAAGTCTTCTCCTAACCCATTGTCTAACATAACTCCCACCCCGACTAATCTACAACCTTGTAATAATTCACCCACACCTAAACCTTGTATAAATCCACACACACTATAACCCACCATCACTCGTAATAACACCTCATCAAGAAATGTATGCATCATCTGAAGCATGTAGGTGTCTAGAGACCTGCATTAGTTTTGCAACAATCATTCCATAAACCACATCACCACACTTGGCTACACGGGTTACACATCGGTTATGGAAAGGGATTGCGGTCTCACTTTAATGGGATCATAATTAATTTCCATACTAATGTGTTAATCTTTTGTTGCAGATCTACTACGCATTCGCATCATTCATCATGCAGGCAAAAGGACCATCAGAAGCTGGCCCCAGTGTACCCATGGCCAATATTGGAGAACTACTAGCGGAGCCCCATCCTACGGCTCAACCCCCAGAATTTTAGGGATTTCGACCCCCTAGGGGTTATACTGAAAAGATTCATCGCAATTCTCACTGGTTTCAAGGTCTAGCAGGACCGTTGGCAGATGCAGAGTTCATTTTTGAAGCCAACTTGGCGTTTGATCACCGTACTTGGGGCAAGTACCAATTTTTTTCAAGAGAATTCGAAGGACTATAGAACACATAAGAATTAACACATGTTTGGGCAAGAGGAGGCTTTACAGAATATTTCAGTGATCCCTTGCCTAAACCCGACTTCTACAGATGCTATTACTTCTACAGGATCTACTAGGAACATTCATTTTGCCGTCATTAGTAAATGATCCGCCATATAAGAGGTTTACCTTTCCAAAGATCTGATTCGCGCTGCAATCAAGATCCATGGTACGCACACTCCAACAGAACGAGAAAGGCTGGTTCCAGAGCCAATGAAACGTGGAGATGTTACTAAGTGGGAAGATATTTCAACAATCACACCTGAGCTCTCTAAACCGTTGAGGATATGTATGCAACATTTCGCTTTCCCTGCTCAGGATAGATTCACCATGCCCCACAAACGTATATGGTTTGGATTATATTTAGCATGCATTGGACCACAAACAGTTGATCTGGCTAGCTGGATAATTGATCAGATGTACTTAGCACAACACATATGGGAAAGAAAGAAAGTAATCAATGGATGTTGCACTCTCACGCGCATTGTATATATGTGTTTGGCATACGATTTACCTATCGAGCGAGCAATGACAAGCGAAGAGCTGAAGGCATTCAAAGGGACAACGAAGAAAGCTAGGAAGCCTAGCAAAGGACAAGCAGGAAAGCGCATGAGAGGAACCATTCCATGCCTACAGGTCCCAGAATCACCATCACTGCAGCCCTCTCCAGAACAGTCTCCTACAAAAGCCCCTGTACCACCTATTCACATACGATTATCACAACCTGTCATTACAGAAGGCACCACTAGTGCGGTTACCTCACAACCAACATTAGTTCAGGAACCAACCACCACTGCAACAGAAGTTCCCACCACTATTGGTGCGGAAGCTTTCTCTTTTCCGATACCCAACTTGGAAGCGGAACCTATAGATACAACCTTTGATTTTGAAATGCAGGATGCTTTCTCCAATGAATTTCAGTTTTCAAAAGGATAAATTTTCTCTCAGGAATATGAACGGCCAAGCTACCCGACCACGCCTCGAGATCAACAACAAGGACAAGTAGTGTCTAGTTCAAAAGATGAAAGAACAGAGACAGATGACGATGAAGGCGATGATGAGGCGAGCCAGGGCACTCATGAATCCCAAGAGCATGTACAGACAGATGAACAAGGACAACACATGGACACCCAGGGTGATACCAGTACACATGAAGATGAAACCTTTGAAGCAACAGCTTATACGCTAGCGATCAAGAAGCTATATCGTACTATGGAAAAAGTTTGGGCACCTAAGAAATTGACTGAGGAAGAGAGCCAAGCACTTATAGAACAAGAACTTCTCTCAGGCGGTTTCGAAGAGGTATACATCAAAGGTTTCAGGGAACTTGTCAAATCAGTGGGATCCACAGAAGCCTTAAGATATTTGCAGAGGAAGCCGTTACTGTAGTATGACCCTCATAGAGTTCGCCTACTAACCAAACCTGGTGAATACATTCGCGTGCCCACATGTGCCCAATCTTCAAAACAGGCTAGGGATGCACGTCTCATCCCTGAAGGCTCATTGGAAGACGACACCATTATCATCGACTCCCCACCCCACACTACTACTTTACATACCACTATAACCGAAGTACCTGCCACCCCAACCACTTCTCTTTCACCTCCCGTATCTCCAATCTCCCTTGTACATCCGATCTCTCCCAGACCATCCACATCTTTGGATAGCGCTGTAGCAGAAGCCTTCTTTACTTCCATTCACCCAACCATTCCCGCACCCACCCAACCTAGTTTTCCTCCTCAGACATCCACCTTTCTATCCTGTCCAATTTTCCCCCCATCCTTCCCGTCCTTCCCCACACCTCCAAGACCCCTTTTCCCATTCCCACCTCCATTAACCTTCTCACCTGTTTCACCTCCCCGCCCAAACGCCTTTCCTCTTCCTTCTTTCCACCAAGCAGTACAAGAAAACCCCTCTGTAAATTACTCTTCAACTTTTGTAAATCCTGTATTTACACCCACGCATGCACCCACTCTCACGCCATTATTCACAGTCACCGCACTTGATACCACATCCAGTGACATGGATATCACCGCCCACCGCACCCCTGCTCACTTCATTCATGGCAGCACCATATTTAGGCACCTCAAAATTTTCCACTATCACCACTGCATCCACATTCCCCTCCCCATTTCCCTTACCCTTTGCATCGACACCCACACACACCGCAACTGCATTCACTCCATCACTAATATTATCACCCACCATAGACACAACATTTCGACAGATGTTCACGTGTATGACTTAAGTAAGAGATGAGTTCACATCTCTCGGAACTAATTATCAACAACTGTAGAAGACAACGAATGATCTACAATCGCAGCTCAATTCACTGACCATCAAGAATGCCTCACTAAACACCAGATACCAAGAGCTACGAGAGGCATATCATAAACTTGAACTAGAAAGTGAAGAAAAGATGAAAGAAGCTGTCACGGATATTGACAACTTGTTAAGGGCACAGTCTATTTGCAATGCAACACTCACTAGGAACATGGGCTTACTCAGAAGACACTTGGTAGCCGCAAAAGAAGAGAACCAGGGTTTACAGGAACAAAAGAGAGAGAATTTAGAAGCTGCCCTACATCAACCTGACCAACCATTAAGCCCTAGTCGCTTTAAGGCTGTGCCCTCAGAATCTATGAAAATGTTGCTAGATGATCATGTCAGATTGTTAGATGAGTACGAGAACATGAACAAGGAGTTTTAGAAGCTCAAGGAGGAACACAAGACATTGCAACTAAGAGCACCAATACCACAAGGACTACCACCCCCTGCGGACCCATCTCCTGACATCCTAGAGGAACTCAATGCATTACGGGCCTAGGTATCAATGCTCCAATCACAGATAGCTGTATATGAAGCACCCCCCAGGCCAGACTCCCCATTGGAACTACCAACCGAGGAAGAAACATTCACTATTCCGGTGGAGGAAACTTTTGAAGAAGCGTATGAACCCCAACCCATCCCAGGCAGACGAGTCACGGCTGAAGGCCAGACGACTTTCAAACTTCCAACTCCCGCATGGATGAAGACGATAGAAGAACTTGGAACAACCCACTCAGCATGGGTAGAAGTGCAGCTACACGCCATGACAATGATTGAAGAACGCATTTTATAGTCCCCATACTTCGCTCATTTGGCCCCTCGCAGATACATATCAGGGCATGAGCTATAATATAAACCTTATTTTATGTTAATGGCGGAATATCAGTTGGCCATAGAGAAAGAAAAAGGCAAGAAACCATCTCACGCTACTCAATTTGAGCCTGACGATTCGCCATGGGATGCGCAGGAAGGAGAGATCTATCAACCAGATTGGCGTAAAGATTTATTACAAAAATATCCTGAGATGATGAGTACATGGGCCAAGGCACCACTACACTTAAAATACAACCCATGTTGGGGACCAGTGCCACATCGCCGCTCCTGGAAGGCATTTGCAATTAAAGTACAGAATAATAAGCAATGCCAAGACTGGTTGAATTACCCATACTTCACCCCACCCACAGGACCACCTACAATCGGATACATGATGGCAACAATTCGTCACTGGCTCCCTTGCTTAAAACACATGGACGATATAGCAACACACATGACTGTCAAGATATTTGACATGATGCAAATGGTTTTTAAAGTCTTCAGACGTGTCAAGGCACCACATGTAAACATCCCAGGCTTCGAGCATGGTAATCTAGATCTCGCATATGTTATGAGTACAACGCCATCGCTACGGGTGTGTTATGCCTGGCATTGCAGAATCAAATACCTACCGGCGTGCTACAAGCAAACCTTCGAAGAAATGTTCACAACCGGTTTCTGGGAATATCATTCGGAAGTGTTCATGAGCAGGCCTATGCATTTACTTCAATTATTTTCCTATGAACAGATGGTATATTCCACACATTATCGACTCCCACCATCCGATGAACCGCAACCAATTGATTGGGAGAAACTCGAGGTTAATTTGGCCCGAGGCATTCGAATATCAAAACACACCCTCACTCAGGAACTCCTACAAAATTACATCCGACAGACCTCACAACAAGGTTCTATCGAGGACGACAGAAGCGAGAGGGAGGGGGATGTTGGCAGTAGGCAGAGACATAGAAGACGTGGACGCATGTAAAGACAGAGCAGGGAGTCAGTCGAATCATTTTTTCAAAGACTTATATTTTATAAATACTTTTCAAAACCTCCAACAGTGATTTTCATCACTTTTGTACTACATGTAACATGGAAAAACCCTTTTTGTAATTTACAGCTCCATTTTATGCAAGCCGAGGAGTCCTCGAGCTTGAGGAGCTTAGGTAGAAAGAGCGCACCAATTTTAGTTATTTTTATACACTGTTTACCCCTTCAAATAGCATCTAGAACCTATTTTTTAACTATGCCAATCACTAGATGTGAAACCGGTCAAAACTAGTCTAGAATCTATAAAAAGAGCTAGAGAGCTCATTTTTGAGGTTAGCTGGTGTAGACTTGTATGAGCTAGAGTGAGCTTGAGCTTGTAAGAGTGTTCTTGAGCAATAGAGTTGATTTCTCACCTTCCATTGTGTCTTGCTTGTCTCTTCGTAGCGTGTGTGTGCTTCTCTATGCTTCTCACCTTCACTCTCACTTCATCTCACATTCACGATCTTCATATCACTCCTATCTCTTCTACAGATTGACATTAAGGAGGTGGAGCTTCTTAACGTGGTTCTCACCATTGTGCTAGAGCAACATCATCATATCAAGAATTTTGAGCATCATCTATGCTACTGCATTTGGCATTGGATTCAAACGAGGGATCCAATGGTGTATAGTGGCCATCATATAAGCAATAGAAGGTGGTCCCTATGATGGCATGATGAATGGATAGTTGAACCATTCCCTGCATTGTGCATTATTTTGTACTTTGATGTTAAATGCTTTCCATGACATGTGCCTTAGAACTGGTCCATAGCATGGATGGTAAAGAAGATGTAATGGTGCATTGTTCCAAGTGCACAACATTTCTAGGTAAGTTTCCAGGAGGGTTTTTCATCAGTTCAATTGATAAATATTACTTTTTTGCACTATCGATGGTAAGTTTTCTTGCTCAAATTGTGTTGCGAATGTGGGTGTCCTCCCGATATGGGGAGTGTGTATGTTGTGTCTAACAAAGAGGTGGGTGCATGTGAAGTTGGTGCGAGGGGTATGGGAGATGGAGGAATTGTGGGGGGAGGGGGAGGTGTTGTAGGTGGTGAAATGTCCATACTTTCGGCAATGGAGGTGAGTGCAGTGTCTACCATGTATATTGGAATGGTAGTTGGGGTGTCTGTGGTCATGGTGAATAATTGTGAAGTGGGTACTAAGAATGAAAATAGTGGAGAGGGTTGGGAGAGATTAGATCAATAAAGTGAAGAGGTTGGAGAATAGTTGGGATGGAGATTGGAAAGTGAGAGCTTGGAGTTGGATTACCATGGAATGGGGTTTGATGATAGGGAAGCCTAAAAAAATGGATCTAAGGTCTGGGTGGCCTATGATGGAGGTTGTGGAGGCACGATGTCCCAAGGTAGTATCGATGAGGGATTCTATTGTAAGAGTGGCAAGATGGTACAAGGGGTTATCAAAAAAAGAAAATAGGGTTGAACTAGAAGTGGGGCTACGAAAGATGAAGGTCTGCTCTTGGGTAATCGATACTAGGAATAACATTGAAAACCTCTATGCAAGGGGGTAATGGTGGAGGTCTTGGAGGTAGTGGCTGTATTGCATCTTTAGGGAAAATAGTCATTTCATGACCAGAAGTTTCCAACGATTGCCTTGGTAGACTTGGCAGGGCAGTTTCAGTTGCTTGGAAAGTTGTCTTGATTGGTTCTGTTGCAGTAGTAGTTGCCTCTGTAGTAGTGATGGGAATCTGAATGTTCTTTCTTGATCTTGGTTGTGTTTGTATCTTGCATGGGTCATACTGGCATGAGGAGTGTCTAGAGTGTAGTGTATAGCTTCACTACACCACATGTTTCTGAGAGGAGTTGTAGAGTTTTTCTAAAGTGAGAGTCTACACTAGCCTCTTCCAATAGCTTCACCCTTTAGCATGAAAAGACCAGAAGGAGGGTTAAACATAGCATATTTGGAAAGACCCAAAGGACCCTACATAACCCATATAGAATACGTCCGAACCAACCACCTAGATGCTTGCATCTATGAGGATGGTTTGCAAAGATTAGTAGTGCAGTTGCATAACCCTGATCAACCCATTGGGTTGGAACGTCCAGTGGTGAAATTTGAGAGAGATGCATATATAGACAAAGAAGGAACAATGTACATCATAAGTACTCAACCTAATCGGACCACTGAGTTTGGTGTCCCTGAGGCAGAAGCAAGATACCAAGGAAAAGAGCCACTGGAAGATGAACCTAGGATACGTAGAGGGATATTTGTACTAACAAGAGTACTAACCCCAAATTGGATCCCTCAAGACAATAGAAGCATTGAATTGTTTCTAAATAAGGACACTCATGAAGCCTTTTGGAGGTATAGAATGGAAGAACCTAGTGAGGTCAGCTCCATTACGATTTACGAATTCAATGACCCAGATACACCTAGAAAGGTAGTATATTTGGACAATACCTTAGAAAGAATATTTGTAGTACCCGACCATGCGAGACAGGCCTACACATGGAGAGGCAAGTTAGTATTCCCCCCATTTTGAGCAAATGTAAACACGAGCCATCAAGGTTCCGGAACATCCTCAG
The DNA here is from genome assembly GCA_020310875.1 of Ceratopteris richardii. Classification (NCBI taxonomy): domain Eukaryota; kingdom Viridiplantae; phylum Streptophyta; class Polypodiopsida; order Polypodiales; family Pteridaceae; genus Ceratopteris; species Ceratopteris richardii. The sequence continues at coordinate 116,266,632 of CM035410.1, forward strand.
CCCATGGCATTCAAAGAAAGAAGAACAAAGAAAGAGTGGAAGTAAGTTTTACTCATCCCATAGGGAGAGATAGATCAACCATGGACACTGATAGATTGGAACGACAAAGAGAACCAAGAATACTAGGTGGTAGAGATGATTTTCCTCTACCTAGACCACCTGAACACCCTAGGATACTAAGACCCACTCAATTAGTAAAGTCAATGAAAAACCACTTTGATGGGATAGGAGATTCCTATGACCATGTGGTAGAATTTAAGCAAGTGCTACGAGCAAAGCAAGTAGAAGACATGTTCAGGCAATACAATGCATTTGGACTAACGTTAAAGGACATGGCTTTAACTTGGTTCCAAACATTGCAACAAAGGCAATTTAGGGATATTCATCACTTGTTAGAGTCATTCATCATAGAATTCTCTAAAAGTGGAATCAGACATGATACTTCTTCGTTGATTCATAGCTTCAAACAGACCCCATAGGAAACAATCAGACTTGCAGGATGTAGGTTTAGAAAATATGTTGAGAGATGCCTAATGCAGGAACTACCCTCACAGGCCAAGCAAGTGTCTTTATTTTTAGATGGCCTCTTGAGTTCTAAACTACACTCCTATGTCTATCTAAAGGAACCTAGAACTTGAGGACAATTTAGGAGATGAATTGGAACTCTCAAAGGTCTATAAAGACTCAGATAGTGCATCTCAATCATCCTTGAAGCTTTCTAGCTCGATAGAACACCTAGGGGAAAAGTTGGCCCAGAAACTAGGAGTCTCTAGCAAACAGATGCCTAGGTTAACAACAAACAAACATTGTTACACCTGTGGTGGTGATCATATGGAAAATGTGTGCCCCCACATGGCACAACCTCAAGCCAACCCTAGCGGCCAATACTGTATAATTGAGAGATGATACACGAATCATACAACCCAAGACTACCCATAGAACAAACAAGTAGTACAACAGAACTACCCTCAAGCATAACCCCAACCAGGTAGGTATCAAGGTCAATACAATGCTCAGCCTCACTACTATAGGCCTCCACAGAACTATCCTTATCAGGCTCAACAGAGAACTCAACCCGTTTTAGCTCAACATCCACCCCACCAGCAAATGTCATCTTAGTTAATTACGCTGTTGTAGAAGAGAACCTCAATAGGGCTTTAGGGCATTCTTCACCCCTGATCACTGATAGTGATCCTAATTCTAACAGTTTTGACTCTACCCATGTAGATAGCCCGCTCGCATACTATACAGAGTCACCAAAACATATGGAAACATATCAATACAATAGTCCACCATGGGAACCCAGTTGGGAGCCGTATTATGCCAATGTGATGTATGCCAACCCTAACCCACTGCCCCAATTAAGACAACAAAGATGGCAAGGCCCTAGAGGACCATGTTCTAGGTGCCAAGGAGATCATTTCATAAAGGATTGCCCACATCATCCGATAGCAGGACAGTCACAATACTATAACATACAAGGTTTTTGTGCCAAGTGTGGTAAAGAGCATATTATAAGAGATTGTCCGAAGAACCCTGCTAATTCCTCAAAAGTGACACCCATTAAAGATTGTGCATAACTCAGATGGATCCAACCCTACATACGTGCCATTTCAAGCTGTAACAAGAGCTTAGGCTCTGTTACAAAATCAACAGCCAAATCCTCGAAAAGTAGTCGGAACTAGTGAAGTTGGAGAATCTAGTAGTAGAAAGACAAAATCTTGGAAGGATGCTTGAGAACGAATTAAGAGAAAGTCAAGTAAGAAAATAAGCAAATTAGAAGGAAGTCTCAAGGAATCTAGAGATAAAATCCTAGAATTGACTTCTCAAGAATCTAATCGGGAGAACTTAACTCAGAGATCAAAATCAATTCTAGCTGAACCCATCCTGGAAGACCTAGACATGATGTTTCGTGCATGTCAAGCTAGATTAAAAGAAGAACCCCAAGTAGCTGAAATGAGTAAGAACTATCCGAGAGCAGATTTAGAAATTGAGATAACTAAAATCTACATGAAGATGGTAGAACTAGCACAAACCATGTTCGAAGCCTCTCATTATATCAATTGGATCAACATGGAAAAACCTAAATTACACTTTCAAGGACTACTGGAGAGGTTAGAATACTTGATCAATAGCAACGATAAAAAGAATTTGCAAAGGAACCGTATTATCTCTGAGACACAGGAAAGGAGTACACCATCCCTATCTCATGTGCCAAATACCAAAGCTGAGGACAACCTATCTTCCATACACAAGTACTCCCAAAAATTTCTAAGACAAATTCAAGAATAGAAGTGGAGACGTGAGCTAGAAATCCATCCTCTTATTCAAGAGATAGATGAATTGCAAGAACAATTTCCCCAAGACATCCCCTCTATCTATGATGATGTAGAGGAAGAGCAACTGAGTGAACAAACAAGGTTTGAATCCAATTCTTTGAAAGAATTACCTCAGTTCACAGGACCTTGGGAAGCCAAGTCTATCAGCATGAGAGCACCCACTATAATAGTGAGGAACAAAGAATCAGATCCCTAGGAACATGGAAGTGATCAAGAACACCAAAGTACAGTGTCATCTCACTCTAGAGCAATTGTTGAAGGTTAAACTAGATCTTTGGAAGCATGTAGAAAACTAATTCCCTGAGACATGACCACATGCTCACAATTAGGATCACACAAGAAGGTACCAGAAATACCAATGGAACGAATTGGAGATGTGAGCGAGGGAGATGAAGGTAATACTTATCTTCCAATAACCCACAAGGGCTACACTACCAAAGCCATCTTAGATTCAGGAGCCGGAGTAGACATCGCTACCACTACTTTATGGAAACGTTGGGGTAAGCCAACATTAAGACCGACAAGGATGAAGCTACAAATGGCTGATGGACATATAGAAAAACCCTTAGGCTTACTAGAAGGCATATCTCTTACCACTTTTGGTGTGGATTTTGAACATACTTTTGCAATTTGTGATTTTGGGAAAAATTATGCTCATGAGATTATCTTAGGATGACCGTTCATGCGCCAGTTGCAAATTGTACAAGATTGGGGAACTAATTCTTTGTACTTGCAACATTTAGGAGTAACTACTAAAGTCATTCTTAAAGACTATTCCCATCGTGATGTACCCCCAATACAATGGAATACCATCCATAGGACAGTGAGAAACAGAGTCAGTACACTCATTGGAATAAGACCCCTCATGGTTGCATGAGGATACTCATCTATGGATGTGTAAAGTAGCCAAACAAGAGGAAGAATGGGTAGAAGCCAGGACATTAGGTTCAGAACGACATCCACGAACTCTTCAAGACCCAGCTTATGCACCTATAGTATTTCCAGACAAGGAATTCGAGCCCCATGGTTGGGTAGAAATCTTAACTATGATGGATATAGCAGTGAATTAAGAACAATGGACCCCTCATTGTGATGAGGACGGATACGACATTTCCATCTTTATGATTGAACCTGTTGAGGAAGACTTTATCCTAGAAGAATGCATGGAAGTGATCCAAGAACAAGATGAGAGTGGTGACGAGGACCTAGAATCCATCATCATGGAACCCTTCTGTTCGACAGAAAAGGAATATCTTTATTTTTTAGGAGCCAAAACCCCTGAAACGGACAAGGAAAGTCAAAACTAACAACCTGAGTTCCTCACAAAACGTATAGAAAATAGGCAAAAGAAAAGAAAGAAATCACCTAAGTTAAAAGAAGAAGAAGAACCTCTCATGGAAGTGCTTAAGAATTTCAAAAAGTAATGAATTAGAAGATAGACAAGTCATGGTATGAATGCCTAAAACAAAAGATGACGTTGGAGAAGTATATGATAACTGAGAGAAAACAAAAAAAGCCATAGTTACTATAGAAGAAGAAGAAGAAAAATGTACATACATAGGGCATGAATTGACTACTAAAGAAGAATAAGAGTGAATTTCCCTATTGCATGAATATAGAGATGTGTTCGCTTGGAGTTATAAAGACTTGAAAGGAGTAGACCCAGATATATGCTCCCATAGAATTCCTATGATAGAGGCTAAACCGTCCAAGCAAAAACCATACACATACAATGATAATTATGCTACTAAGATTAAAGAAGAAATAGATCGTTTGATAGAAGTAGGATTCATTTACGAAATTGAGCATACCGAATTGGTATCCCCCATTGTGGTTGTGCCCAAGAAGAATGGAAAACTGCACGTGTATTAACCTTAAAAAGGTTAATGCCACCATGATTAGAGACATTTATCCTCTTCTTATCACAAAACACTTATTGGAGAGAGTTGCGGGCAAGGAATTCTATTGCTTTTTTTATGGTTTCTCAGGCTATAATCAAGTGGCCATTGCTCTTGAAGATCAACATAAGATGGCTTTTGCCACAGAATGGGGCATCTTTGCATTTCGTGTAATGCCATTTGGGCTAACAAATGCACCCGCCACTTTTCAACGACTTATGTATCATGTCCAAGCAGAGGCTAAACCGTCCAAGCAGAGGCTAAACCGTCCAAGCAGAAACCATACACATACAATGATAATTATACCACTAAGATTAAAGAAGAATAGATCATTTGATAGAAGTAGGATTCATTTACGAAATTGAGCATACCGAATTGGTATCCCCCATTGTGGTTGTGCCCAAGAAGAATGGAAAACTGCACATGTGTATTAACCTTAAAAAGGTTAATGCCATCATGATTAGAGACAGTTATCCTCTTCCTATTACAAAACACTTATTGGAGAGAGTTGCGGGCAAGGAATTCTATTGCTTTTTTTATGGTTTCTCAGGCTATAATCAAGTGGCCATTGCTCTTGAAGATCAACATAAGATGGCTTTTGCCACAGAATGGGGCATCTTTGCATTTCGTGTAATGCCATTTGGGCTAACAAATGCACCCACCACTTTTCAATGACTTATGTATCATGTTTTAAGGAATTCTTACGCAAGAATTTGGAAGTTTATGTGGATGACATATGTACTCATTCAAATATGAGGCAGACTCATATCCCTAAATTAAGGCAATTATTTGACAAATGTCGAGAATATCAAGTTTATCTGGACGCAGAAAATAGTGTTTTCATGGTCAAGCAAGACAAAATTCTAGGACATATTGTGTCAAAGAACGGAATCTCTACTGATGAGGAAAAGGTGAAAGTAATTGCAAACCTACCTAGAACAAAGAACATAAAATAGGTACAGGCCTTCATGGGCTATTGTGGATACTATCGACGATTCATACACATGTATACAATCATAGCAAAGCCCTTGTACTCTCTTTTGGCCAACTTCGAATGGACGTATGAATGTGAGAATTCATTCAATGAACTTAAACAACACTTGTGCTCAGCACCTATAGTAACAACCCCATATTGGAGTAAGCCATTCCATGTACATGTGGATGCATCCAACTACACCATAGGATGTGTGTTGGCACAACCTGCTAACGAAGGCAATATAGATCTTCCTATAGCTTACACAAGCAGACAATTGAATGCAACAAAAAGAAACTACACCACTACGGAGCGAGAAGGATTAGGAATGATCTATGCGGTAAAGAAATTCAAGCATTATTTTTTGGAAAATAAGTTCAAGTTCTTCACAGATCATCAAGTATTATTGTACTTAGTCAATAAGCCTTATGATATCAGACGACTAATATGATGGTTTCTATTACTCATGGAATATGACTTTGAAGTAGTAGTTAGGAAGGGAAAGACCCACCTTAGAGCTAAGCACCTCTCAAGATTAACTTCGGGAGAAGCTCCTCAAGGAATAGCAGATGAATTACCAAATGCATACCTGTTTAATCTTGAAATAGCACCTGAGGGGCTAAGCCTATTGTCCCTATTCTCACATTTGGACCCAAGAATCCAAGGATAAGGATGAGAGAAGGAGAGATTACCAAGTCACAAAGATATCAAATAATAGCAGGAAGCATATATAAATAGGATAATCAGAAAATTCTCGCTTGTTGTGTAGACAAATCAGAACACGCGAATGGGTTGCAATTAGCACATGTAGGTGCATTAAAGCAACATCACTCAAAACATTGTACATTGCAGATTTTGCATAGGCTAGGAGTATACTGGCCATCTATGGAAGCATATGTCTATAAGTTGTGTAAAGAATGTCCTGTTTGTTGTGAAAGACCACCGCTAGAACATGCCACTTTATATCACATGTCTCTCACACCAGAATGGAGCAAACCATTAGTGACATACTTGAGGACGAAAACATTCCCTCAAGGAATGACTTTAGCAAGACAACGAAGTCTAGAGCAAAAAGCTCAAGACTACTCACTTATTGGCGACAATCTATACAAACGAGGAAGAAACGGATACCTAAGACAATGTGTTCATGAGAGTGATTATTTGAGCATACTAGAGACTGCACACCAAGGTGCTGCAAGAGGTCAATTTGGCCCCGATAGGATAATCAAAGCCATACTATTTGTAGGATTATGGTGGCCCACTCTTCACATGGATGCACATACCTATGTTAAGAGATGTGATGTGTGCCAAAGAACTCAGTTCCCTACTCACAGAGATGAAATGCCACGGAAACCCGTGATGGGAGGACATGCATTTTCTACATGGGGCATAGATTTTGTAGGACCCATTAATCCCCCTACAAAAGGAACACATGCTGAATACATCATAGTTGCGATAGATTATCTTACCAAATGGGTAGAGGCCAAGGCCACAAAAAAAATGATGCACACACGACTGCAAAATTCTTATTTGAAAATGTCTTTACAAGATATGGATTGCCTATAGAACTAGTGAGTGATCGAGGAACTCACTTTCTAAACCAAGTCATTGAATATTTGTTATAGGATTTTATGGTGATTCACAAGAAATCTGCACCATGTCATCATTAGGACAATGGTCAAGCTGAAAGCACTAACAAGATCCTTTGCACGGTACTAACAAAACTTGTGAACAACAAACGTTTAGATTGGGACAAACAATTACACCGTGCTATTTGGGCATATAGAGTGGCCTACAAGACCGTACTCAATGCAACTCCCTTTCAGATGATTTTTGGTCAAAATGTTGTGCTTCCTCTGGACTTTTTGATACCCACTAAGGTTGCACAAGAACATCAAGACCAAGCATGAATTTTTATCAAGGATAATGGACTTGGAACGATTAGGAGAAACCATGCTAAAAGCAGCAGGGGGCATATATGCATTAAAGAAGCGATAGAAAGCCTATTTCGATGCACATGTGAAAGACAAAGGCTTAAAAGAAGGTGACTTAGTCCTAGTTTATATGTTGAAACATCACACACGGAAATTAGAAAAGCGAGGTTATGGATATGTGATCATTAACATACTCTCGACAAGTGTGAAGACTCACGTCGGCAAAGAAGCATAAGGAGGAAGAAAAGAGAATACACGTGAAAGCTTAGGCAAAAGCTATAGAATGCATTAAGCGCATGAAGCTAAGAAGACAAGGACTAGGGAGAGAACATTATAACCATATGGAAGAAACACCCAGATACCTCATGGCCATGTATCAAACTAAGTCAACTGTTCATCCTAGCATAGTGGATAGGAGACCATTCATTACAGTCATGCTAGAGTATGACAACCCTTGCCATGAGCTCAGGGCTTTAATTGATTTAGGTGTTGCAACTAGTGTGATTAGATGGTCCCACTATAAGGACTCAGAAATAGAAATGCAGCCAATTGAGGCATACCTCATAGGGCTAGGAGGCATGGAAACCCCTTGCATGGGCGAGGTGGACCTTCATATCCTCATACCATGACAATGAAGCTCCTAGTGTGCCATGATGACGACCTCATAGAACCCCTAATCCTTGGCCAAGATTGGCTATACGATCACTCAGTGGACCTAAATCTTCGACAAGGCTCCCTACAGGTTGGAACGTTAGACCAACAACGAGTGATACCGCTTGACTTCCATAACAACAATTTGCTTGAGGTATGTAACCCAAGGCCATATGAAATGAATGCGAAGGAGGACCGGAAGATCTGTGGCCAAATAAGTCAAATCACATCTACACCACTGCAAACTAGAAGGGGTCACCACCCACCCGATGGGTTAGGTGGGTTGCAACAGCAGTCACTTGTACTGCATTAGTGGACAGATGGAAACAATAGTGTCTTGTGTCCCATCCTCCACACTTACTATAGACTAGCCTAGATCTGTGGTACAGAATGCCTCATTTCTGAATGGGCAAGTTTTGCAAGTGTTGGACCTCCCTTCTTTGCCAAAGCAGAGTGTCAACCAAACATCTCAGCCCCAATCAGGAAGGAGTCAACCACAACTTAGGAACCCAGGCCAATGACCATATCAGATGACACAAAGATGGCAATAGCATTAGCAGCCAAAGACTACCTGCATGAAGTAGGTATGGTGCCAAAAGGACAGAAAGTGCCAATAGTTTCCAACAACACAGACAATGATACGAAGAAGTCCAAGCAGATGCAGAGTCAGCATCCAACATCTCCTCGACCTTCTTCTACCTCGACAAAGTTTTGATAGATTTGGATTGTCAAGCAGTATTGAACCAATTGACCCACAACCATGCAAATCCAGGTACCCAAACATTGTATTATAACTCAACACTCAAGCCCTGTAACATATACCCCTTTGAAATATCTTCACCTATCGACACCACAACCATCAAAGTCACTTTTTGTTCCTCAGTAGAAGAATATCACCCACTCAGAGACACTTAGGAAATGGATGCCAAAATGTATCCTGAAGCCTTCTCATGATCCATTGTACAACATAACCCCCATCCCAACTAACCACTACCCTTGTAATAACTCATTCACAACTGAAATTTGTAAAAACTCAACCGCACTAACCACCATCACTTGTAATAACATCTCATCAAGCAATGTATGCACTCTCTAAAGCATGTAGGTGTCTAATGACCTGCATTAGTTTTTGCAAAAGCATTCCATAAACCACCTCACAACACTCGGCTACATGGGTTACACATCGGTTATGGAAAGGGATTGCGATCTCACCTTATTGAGATCATGATTAATTTCCATACTAATGTGTTAATCTTTTGTAGCAAATCTCCTCCGCATTCATATCGCTCATCATGCAGACTAAAGGACCTTCTACGGTTGGCCCCAGTGCACTGGTAGTCAATTTTGGCAATTTACTAGCTGAGCCATATCCTATGTTGCAACCTCGTGAGCTTCAGTGATTCCCATGACCAATGCCCATAGATGATTCTCCTATGGGATACATAGAAAAAGTTCATAGCAATTCTCATTGGTTCCAAGGTTTAGCAGGACCCTTGGGAGATGTACACCTTATTTTCTATGCCATGCTATGTTTTGACAATATGAAGTGGGGCAAGTACCAATTTTTCTCCAGAGAATTTGAAGAGCTCCAAAATTCAAAAGAGTTATGACACATTTGGGCTAGAGCTAGTTTTATGGAATATTTCAGTGATCCGTTGCCAAAACTTGACTTTTATAGATGCTACTACCTAGTGACTACACTTTAGGCCTCCGAGAATAAGGACTTGTCCGGAACATTCATTCTTCCATCTTTGGCAAATGACCCCCCTTATAAGAAGTTTTATCTTTCAAAAGATCTCATTCAGGCACTGCTTGAGATCCACGGGACTCACACACCGACGGAGCGCGAAAGGCTTATTCCTGAGCCGATGAAGCGTGGTGATGTTTTGAAGTGGGCAGATATTTCGGCAATCACACCGAAACTCTCCAAGCTGTTGCACATTTTCATGCAATATTTCACATTCCCCGCCCAAGATTGTTTTACTTTTCCTCAAAAGCGCATCTGGTTTGGTTTGTATTTGGCCACTACAAGACCCCAAACCATAGATTTGGCAAGTTGGATTATTGACCAGTTGTAATTAGCTCAACAATGATGGGAACACAAACACATCATCCACAGCTGTTGCACCCTTACTAAAATTGTCTACATGTGTTTGGCATATGATTTTCCCATAGAATGCATGATGACCAGTGAAGAATTAAAATCATTCAAATAAACCACCGAGAAGGCCCTAAAAGCTAGCAAAGGACAGGGAGGCAAGTGCATGCATAGTTCTATCCCATGCTTGCAAGTTGCAGAGTCCTCGTCGCCTCAATCGTCCCCACAACAGTCTCCAATGGAACCCCCCATACCTATTCAACCCATCCATATACGCCTTTCATGACCTGTTATCACAGAAGGTAATACCAGTGTAGTGACTTCTCAAGCAACCACCATTCATGAACCTACCACTATAGTAGGAGAACTTCCCACCACCATTGGTGCAGAAGCCTTTACTTTCCCTATACCTAACTTGGAGGTAGAGCCAACTAACACCACCTTTGATTTTGAAATGCATGATGCTTTCTCCAGTGAATTCAAATTTTCAGAAGGGAAGTTTTTCTTACAAGAGTATGAACGTCCCAACTACCCTACAACCGCCCCTGATCAACCACACTAACAAGTAGTTTCTAGCTCAGATGAAGATAGGATAGTGACTGATGATGATGATGGCAACGATGAAGCCAGTTAGGATAGCCACGAATCTCAAGAGGATGTGCAGAATGAAGAGCAAGAGTAGAAAATCGAAGCCCAAGGTGATACGAGTACCCATGAAGACGACACGTTTGAAGCTGCCACCTACACTTTGGCAGTCTAGAAATTATATTTCACTATGCAGGTAGTCTGGGCACGCAGACAACTATCCGAAGCAGAAAGTCAAGGAATTCTTGAACAAGAACTCGCAAGTGGAGGTTTCGAAGAAGCTTTCATTCAAGGCTTCAAGGAATTAGTTAAATCAGTCGAAACCTCGGAGGCACTATGTTATTTGCAAAGGAAACCACTACCGAAGTTTGACCGACCCATGACGCATCCGTGTACTATCCAAGCTAGGTCAATATATTCACGTACCAACAAATGCCCAATCTTCGCACCATGCCAAGGAAGATCGACTTATTCCGGACACCCAACTTGAAGAAGCGACTATATTCATCGACTCCCTGCCTCACCCTTCCACTGTCACATCCACACCCGCAGTGGAAATCCCCACCACACTACCTGTTCCTCTTTCACCTCCCGTACATCCAATTTCCCCCGTACACCCCACCTCACCTAGATTTTCCACATTTATAGCAAGCATTGTAGCAGAAGCCCTTGTTGCCTCACTCCCCCAAACTCTTCCCACACCCATTCCACCTAACCTTCCCCCCATAGCTCACACCATTCCACCCAATCCATTTCTCACTCCATCCTTTCCTTCTTTTCCCATCCCACCACGGCCTATATTCCCATTTCCCCCTTCAATGACCTTCTCACTAGTCTCACCTCCCCACCCCGATATCTTTCCTTTATCCTCTCCTATCCATCAAGCAATACATGAAACCCAATCTGTAATTTATTTGTCCACCTTTGTAAATCCTTTATTCACACCCACTCACGCACCCACTATCAAAACACTCTTCACAGTCACTACACTCAACACCATGTCCAACGACATGGACATTTCACCACCCACTGCACCATCACTCACCTCATCTATTCACCACCCCATTTAGACAGATCGCACTTCTCCACGGTCACCACTGCATCCACCTTCCCACCCCCTTTCTCCTTCCCCCTACATCCACACCCACAGCCATAGCATCCTCACTCACCACACCATTGATATTGTCACCCACGATTGACACTGCTTTTCACCAGATGTTTTCTTGCATGACACAAGTTGGAGATGAATTTGCATCTCTCGGGACTAGCTACCAAGCACTACAACAAACCACTACAGAGTTACAGGTGCAATTGAACTCATTCACCATTAAGAATGCCTCCCTCAATGCGCGATATCAAGAGCTACGCAAGGCATATCACTCCCTCAAACTAGAAAGTGAACAGAAGATGACAGAAGCCATTACCGATATTGAAAACCTTTTATGGGCTCAAACAGTACGAAATGCTACTCTCACTAGAAATATGGGACTGTTAGGATGCCACCTCACAGTGGCTAAGGAAGAGAATCAACGATTGTAGGAACACAATAGAGAAAATCTCAAAGCAGCTTTGGATCGATCGGATGAACCACTGAGTCCCAACCACTTTAAAGCAATACCCTCTGAATCTCTGCGGATATTCTTAGACGATCATGCATGACTTTTAGAGGATTATGACAACATGAATGAAGCATATCAGAAGCTACAAAACGACCATAAATTGCTACTGTTGCGAACACGTGTACAATAATTGCAAGATTACGAGGATTACGACCACCACGTGCTAGAGAGATGACTCTCCTCCCAAGCAAATGCCTCTATATAGAGCTCTCTATAGGGGACTTCGTTCTTGGGCAGGTGGATACTAACCATCCATGTGTCGGCCATGTAACTACATGTGTGCCAAGTGTCCTAGTTAACTCAAGTTAACTCAAGTGGATGCTTCTAGAAGGCTCTATATCTCTTTGGGCAAAATACTCTCCCCATGTATCCCATGGGGACTAAACCCAAGACCTCCTTCTTCACATCCTTCAGACTTAACCACTAAGCTAAGTGGATCACTTGTTCACAAGAGAAGAAGACCTCCTAGTAAGTCTAAATCGAGATCTTTGGTCAAACACATGGATGACCAAACCGTGTCCGATTTTAGATCCGTCTGAACCGGCTGGAACCTTGGATAATAGATTTAATTTATTACATTCTTGCCTCCTTGGAAAATATTTTCCTCCTCAAAAATAGAGCTATATACATATTGTAGGCAACCCCTGAGCCTCATGTTCTAAAGCTGGAAGGACATGGTCATGTTCTAAAACTAGAAGAACATGTCTCATCTCTGTGGTGGCATCCCTGTCCAAATGATTCAAAACACTTTCTCACTTTGCAGTTTGGTAAACTAGTCAAAATACAAAGTAAAGAATGAATAATAAGGGTGGATTTAAAAACATCCTTGGCCAATTCACAATTTCTCGATGTGCGATCTAGGCACAAACATGTGAACTGGATGGATTCAAATTACTAGTCCATTTTTGGGCATGACTCATGCATGGACTTAGTAATGAAGGCGGGATTCTTATTCCTTGCAAAACTTTGAGAACTCTTGATTCACTTTGAATTTGATTTGGAAAATTTGAAGTTTGGTTGTCCTAAACATCTAACTTGGATGTTTGTACAGTGGTTAAATCCTATCCAACAGTTACTTGATTTTTTCACCCCACTAGAGGACTACTTTATCCTAATGAGTTTAAGAATCCTATGTAAACTGTAGGAGAAAGTTTACCATTTTCTTCGAGTCAACCATACTATAACTTGACCAATTCAAATTCAAAATGAAAATTGTCCGATTTAGGACACTTTTCTCAAAGACTTGAGCTAAAAGTTCTCTATTCTAGAGTATACTGGACTCTAGGAAATCATTTATGCTATAACTTGAAGCAAACTCAAATAAATAAGTCCACTTAGACTTATTATCTTTTGAAGATTGAAAAGGTCCTTGTACATAACATCTATCTAGGATGTTCAATTTAGTTATCTAGTTCTAGCCAGCTAACCCTGGTCTTTTGCAAAAGGAATCAAATACTATATCTGAGCCAATTCCAAAAGATTTGGAAAGCGGAAAGAAATAATTGAAACTCTGTACAACCAATTCAAACTTCGAAGATACGTAAAATTGCTATGCGTCAAAGTCGAGATGACTCAGGACTTTAACTTCTCAAAGATTTGTTTCAATAGGATATTGAAGCATGTTTTGTAGCTTTAAGAAAAATAAGATGGATTCTCAAAAAGATTCAAAGCAAATCAAAAACATCATCCAACCACAAGATACCAGTGTGATAACCAACACAGTGTGTCCACCCACTAAGGTTCTGTTGATGAGTTTTGTATTCAAATAATGCTTCACTTGAGACTAAGTTCAGGTCACATTCAGTCTTTCTGAATCCTTACTGGGAATGCATTTCTTGTGCATTTCTTTGAGTCAAAAGAATGAATTTACCAAAACTAGGAACTTGATGCTTGACTTAATCAATCAAGTCCTTGGTTGAAAAGATCAACTCAAAATCAAAGTCTAACTTTTTCAAATTTATGAAATATTTCTGAATTAACAACACTTTATCTTGAAGTGTTTCAAGAAGATCTTGGAAGTTACTTACTTCATATCTTCTGTTTCCTTGATCTTGAAGTTATCTTGAAGTTATCTTGAAGTATCTTGAGATACTACTTTCATCCCTTTTTAATTAAACTCCTTCTTTGAATTCTTAATTCCCTTGAGGATCAAACCTAACTTCAAAATCCAAACTAGGACTAAAGGATAATTATCATCCTATGATCCGATGTCCCATACCATCTTTCCTACATTAATCTGAGTATAAAATCTTGTGTCTCATACCACCATATTTTATATTCACATTAATGTGTGGGTGATACTTATCCTAAAGTCTAAATATATCTTTGATAGAGTACCTTCTTGCTTCAATTCTTTACGAGAATTTTGAAGTTTCAGGCATTACCTCTAACTAGATTTTCTATCTTTTATTCCCTTCACATGATCGTTTCATGATCTTGTACTTTCCTTTGGGAACTTGAAAACCTTTTGATGGAATATCCATCCTTCTTTGCTAGGGTTTTCAAATGAAAACCAATCAGAATTCCAAGTACTTGAATTTTCATAGATTCAAGTTCAATTAGTTTATTCTGGACCAATTTGTAGTGACAAGAGATTTTGGCTTCTTGTCTTTAGATTCCTTCTTAGTGATGCTTTAGGTACCTATCTCGGCCGAGACTTTACAGGAATCTCTCTACTGCTTAAGTCTAAGCATCCGCTCATGCTCTCTAGATTTGTACCAAAATCCCTTTAAGGATAGGCAAACATTTATGTTTTACCATCCACAGACTTGAGTACCATCTTCATGGTTGTAGACTACTTGGAATTTCTCACTCTCTTCAGACTTGGAATAACTTACTATTTTCACAACTTTCCATTGGATAAATGGAACTTGAGTGAATAGTTCCAAAAAGGAATTTTATTATAAATACTTGGGTAATCTACAGAGTAGTTCCAATCACACATTCTTGGACAATCATGGCCAAGCTTGATCAAGTCTGGTTGAACTTGCGACTAGAATAAAGACTTAGTCTTTATCTTTAAGATCTCTTGAACTAACAAAAGCCTCTTCGCTTACCCATGGGATTTTTAGAGATCTTTCCCTGAACTTCAGTCCAAGCATACACTGATGCCTCTCAGATTCTAAAGCTAAGAATCTTTGATATATCCTTAGGTTATATCACTATTTGACTTAAGTAACCATACCAGTGGTTTGGGAAATGCTGGGGACTACTTGCTATAAAACATACTCGAAAGATTCCAGTCTCACAATCTAGGGAGATTTTTCTTTCAAGAACTTTAGATTCCTGTCAAGGAATCAAGTAATACTAAGCCAGTGATTCATCTTGGAATCTTTTTCTTTCTAGTCCAATGATTCATCTTGTAATCCTTAGCTTTAATAGAATAATCTCTCTAAAAGAAATCTTGACTATTGGACAAGAAGAAGACTTAAGGCTTTATTGCTTGTCCAAAAGATATTCCTTTTTAACCAAGGAAATAGTTAACCACACTATTTTCTTTGTTGGCTTATCTTTAGGAAGTAGCTTAATTCCTAAAGATTATTTTGATGTATCTTTTAGGAAAATATCTTGATTCCTAAAGATTACTTGGGTTTCTTCTTTAAGCTTTAATTAGCTTAAACAAAACTAAGCAAAGCTCTATTTTCTTGCCATTCCAATGAGCAAGAAAATTGAACACTTACTTTCGAAGGGCTTGCTTTTCCTAATCAAGACTCCTATTTTTGATATCTAAGTATCACATTTGGGAAAACAAACTAGCTACTTGAGTTGCATGGCAACCGGGAGCCTTGCAACTACCTAGTTTGATCTTTTCCCTAGCTTATCTAAGTTGAGTTAGAAAAAAGAGGTAAAGAAAGTATAAGTATTTGACTACTTAACCAACAATCATGCATATGTAAATGCATATTCTTGCATGCAAATGCATGCGAGTGCATGTACGTGTTGGCATTCTCCTTTCATGCACCAAACCTAAATCAAGAAATTCTTGAGCTTGAAAATGCATGTTTCCAATCATCCATGCACAAACATTCTACTTGCTAGCTTTTATAAAAAGATATAACCGTTCATGTGCATCAACTTGAGCATTAACTATCTTTTTAAGCAAGAAGAAAACATGTTTTGTGCATGAAAACATTCTTTGAGAAGGAGAAATGCACCAACATTCTTTCGTAGATGCATGCATATGCTTGTGTTTAATGAGTGTTTCAATATATTTTTGCTCTTTCATGTGGGTTTCAATAATTTTCATCAAGATTATGAAGAATGAAGTTTATTACCATACTTCAATGATAGAAATGCATCCCACATGAAAGCAGAGAGCAAATACAAATATTGAAACCGATCATTAACTTGGAAAATACTTATCTCCCAACTAAGCTACATCCTTCCCTTGGTCCTGAGGAAGAGCCATTCTTCTTTGGATCTTCAAACCAAATGAACCTTGTGTTTCTCCTTGATCCTTGAGAAGAACTGTATAATCCTCTTCGAAGAGCTTTGCTTCCTCATGTCCTTTTGTGCCTAAAAGAGCTCAGATTCGAGTATCACGCTCGGATTTGATATCTAATTTCTGATAATCAGAGTTCTTTCACAATACAAAGGAAGTTCATTTGGAGAACTGGGTAAGATAAACGGATTTATCCTAAACCAACTACGAGTTGGAATATCCAAGAGAGGATGAGTGGCCCTTGGATAGCTCAGCAAGCCTATACATAAGTTGTTCAGGTTCAATCCTCCTTCTTGCTCTTTTTATAGCTACTTTTGTAGGTAGTTTTGAATTTGAATTCAAATAACTTCACCTAAAAGTGATGCTAAGAATTAGGAGATATTCTATCAGCTGATGGATTCGTGGTTTTAGGTAGTTAGAGCCATGAATTTCCTTTTTACATCATGGATGACTTAGGCCATTCTTCCTTTCATAATTACAAGAGATAAAATATACTTTTTTACAAGAGGTGTTCATATGTCTACACATATGACTACAAATGAACATAAATCAAATCATATCAAGCATGTAGGCTTGGGTAAAATGCACCAACAACTTCAATGGGCAAGTTTTCCATACTAGCTCTTGTTTGACTTGTTCTTATGTGTGAACTAGTGACTGCTACTTCAGCCATGATGCAAGTGGTAGTTTTTCTCTTTGAATCTGTTAGAACAGGAGATCATGTTAGCATTGTATCAAAAATGTGATGATGCCTTGCCCCTTTACAATACTAACATCATACCCGTAGTGGTTAGTGAGTGAGACCTTCTACATTTGTGACTTTTGGTTAGTAGGTTACTGATTTCCCTAGATGCATACGCGGGATGTGCACTGTACTCAGAATGCATCTACCTTGGTGCAAGTTAAGTTACAATTGGGATCAAGGGGTTCGTTACAAGATTTAACTATCCAGATTTTTAGCATGGGATTACAGCTTTTGCTATGATGAATTTTAAATGTTTTGGAAATAGGTCTTCTTGGATTTGGGACTTTTTGGGTATCCATTTCTAGATAGTCCAAGATGTGATTTGAGGTTTTGAAGTGGAGATGACAAGTGTTAGCTATGAAGTGTATGACATGAGTGTCTGCGAGTGGTGATTCGAGCTTGTGGGCCTATATGTATCCATTTGAGCTTGGATGTAGGTCTTAGGCACCCAGATTTGTCATGCATTGGGGTCAACCTTCATCAACCACTTTGGGACCCAATTAGAAATGGTTTGCATTGGTTGATTTTTGGAATACCCCTTTATTGTAGTGCTTGATTGATTGATTTTTCTGGTGCATCTTTGGGGTCTTGTATCCTCAGCAGAGGGTTGTTCACCCTTGCACATCTAGATCTGCTTCATTCCATGAGGTACTTTATTTTGCACTGGTCGTTGAGCATGCATCTTGATTATCTGTTTCATCTCCTTCTTGTGTTGCCTTGCTTGTTCTTCTAGG
The DNA here is from genome assembly GCA_020310875.1 of Ceratopteris richardii. Lineage (NCBI taxonomy): Eukaryota > Viridiplantae > Streptophyta > Polypodiopsida > Polypodiales > Pteridaceae > Ceratopteris > Ceratopteris richardii. Next base: position 116,284,649 of record CM035410.1, read on the forward strand.
GCCTTCTTTAGAAAAGAAGGGAGTTCCATATTGGTTTCTGCGACCTTCTTCTGCACCATAGAACTTTGTACAAGAATAGCATCATTATCTTCAAGTGTATTCCTGGAAGGACCAAGCGAGGGTGCCTTTTCTAGTTGCCTGAGTGCCTGATTTTCTAATTCAACTAGGATGCGATTTTGATTTACCCAAACCTGAAGAAGCCCACTTCTTAGGTTAAGGTTGATTGCATGATCATAGATCCCGTATTGACCCAAGACAAGAGGTTCGATGAGATCCTCATCTTGGCACACTAGCACTTTGATTGTCATTAGAACATCTTGTAGGTAGATAGGAAGCTCCACCTCACCCATGCAAGGGGTTTCCACACCTCCCAATCCTATGAGATATGCTTCCATAGGATTGATATTTAATTTCAATTCTTGAGAGTAGGAAAGTCTAACTGCACTAGTGGCTGCACCTCAATCAATCAAGACTCTTACAATCCTTGCACTCTTGCCTTGTCCTACTTCTAGGGTCACAAAGGGATGTCGGTCTATTATTTGAGGTGAGATTGCAACTGATGCTTGGCACATGGCTATGTGATATCTTGGAGCCTCATGAGTGTGTGACCAAGGTTGATCTCTACCATGTCTTCTCAATTTCATTCGTCTGATGCATTCTAAGGCTTCTACCTATGCTTATTCTGAGACTCATTTTTCTTCTTCCTTACATTTCTTTGTAGTGTTGAGTCAATTTAGCATTTTCTCTGTGACGAGTTCTTGATATAATTTTACTCTGCATCCACTGATGTAACTAGGTAGAATGTTGCCTTCTAGAGTGGCTAATTGGATAGCTCCACTTGTGGATATTCTGTTAATAATAATGGGTCCATAGCCACACTTCTCCAACTTTCATGCGTGTTGCTTCAAGGTGTATAATAGGACTAAATCTCCTTCTTTCAAGCCTTTATCCTTCACATGGGTATCAAAGTATGCATTTTTCCTTTTCTTGGCTGCGTATATCCTTGTTGGTTCTCTTAATCTCATTTCACCTAATTGTTCAAGATCAAAGAGTCTAGATAAGAGCTCATGGCCACTCCATTAATGCTCTTGTCCAATTTTTAAATGTAGGGATCAAGAAATCTAGTGGCAATACTAAATTTTGGCCAAATACCATCTAAAATAGTATGGCTTGGAGTACCATTTTATAGGCAACTCGATATGCCCAAACATCATGGTGGAGCTCTTTATCCCAATCAGAGTGTTTATTATTCACCAATTTTGTCAATACATTACATAGGATCTTATTTGCACTCTCGTCTTGTCCATTAGCTTGTGGATGATAGGGGCATACTTCTTATGTACCACTAAGAATTCTTGGAGAAGGTTTCCAATGACTTCATTCAAGAAATGTGTGCCTCTATCACTTACTAACTCTATTGGTAATCCGTATCTGGTGAATGCATTCTCAAATAAGAACTTAGCCATCATTTGAGCATCATTCTTTGCTGTGGCTTTCACTTCTACCCATTTGGTTAGATAGTCTATGGCAACAATGATGTATTCATCATGTGAACTCTTAGATGGGGGATTAATAGGACCTACATAGTCTATTCTCCACTTAGAGAATGCTCAACCTCCCATCATGGGTTTTAGTGGCATCTCGTCCTTACGTATCAGATACTAAGTTCGTTGACAAATATCGCATTGCTTCACATAGGTATGTACATCCATGTGAAGTGTGGGCCACCAAAGGCTGGCAAATAGTATAGCTTTGATCACATGATCTGGTCCAAAATGTCCTCTTGCCACACCTTGGTGAGAAGTTTATAAGATCTTAAGAAATTCACTTTCATGGACACATAGTCTTAGGTATCTGTCTCTTCCATGCTTGTATTAATTATCTCCAATGAGTCAATAATCTAGTAGTGCTTCCTATTCAAAGCTCTTTTGTCTAGCTAATGTCATCTCTTGAGGGAATGCTTTCATCCTCAAGAAGTCTACCAAAGGTTCGTTCCAATCTGGCACCAAAGACACTTGATATAGAGTGGTGTGTTCCACTGGTGGTCTAATAGCATAGATTTGGCATTCCTTGCACATCCTATAGACATCTGCTTCCATGGCAGGCCAATATACTCCTAATATTTGTAGAGTTTATAAGGTTCCATGTTTGGATTGATGTTGTTGTAGTGCACTTACATGTGCTATTTGCAACCATTTTTATGTTCCTCTTCATCTACAAAGCAAGCTAGTATGCCTTGATTTGTGTGCTTATACACACTGCCTGCTAGTATGTGGTACTTTTGAAACCTCACTACTTCTTTATCTCTGGCTCTCTTTACGGGTTGTTTGGGTCCAAAGGTGAGAATAGGCACTATAGTTTTGGCCCATTTAGGCACTACCTCGAGATTGAACAAGTAAGCATCAGGAAGCTCATTTGACACTCCTTGAGGGGACTCTCTTGAAGTTAGTCTAAAAAGATGATCTGCCCTAAGGTGAGTCCTACCTTTCCTAACCGCAACTTCAAAGTCATATTCCATTAGTAAGAGGAACCATCTTATTAATCAACTAGTATTACATGGTTTGTTTACTAGATATAATAATATTTGATGATCTATAAAAATTTTGAGCTTATTTGCAAGAAAATAATGTCTAAACTTTTTAATCAGATATACCATGCCTAATCCTTCTCTCTTGATAGTAGTATAATTTTGTTCATCAGCATTCAATTGTCTACTGGCATACACAGAGGGAAGATCCATATTACCTTCACTAGTAGGTTGTGCTAGTACACACCCTATAGCATAATTGGATGCATCCACATGAACATGGAAGGGATTGTTCGAATCTCGTGTAGTCAAGATTGGTGTTGAACATAATCATCGCTTAAGCTCATTAAAGGAGTTTTCACATTCTTCTGTCCACTCAAAGTTGGTCAACAAAGAGTACACAAGCTTTGCAATGATTGCATGCATATGAATGGAATGTCGATAATATCCGCAATGCCCCATGAAAGCTTGTATATCCTTGACACTCTTTGGCCTAGGTAGCTCTGCAATAGCTCTAACCTTATCCTCATCTGTTGATATCCCATTCTTTGACACTATGTGTCCTAGAATCTTGCTTTGATTGACCATAAAAACACACTTTTCTAGGTTTAGGCAGATGTGATATTCTCTACATTTGTCGAAGGTTTGTCTGAGCTCAAGTATATGTGTTTGTCTTATGTTGGAATGAGTGCATAGGTCACCAACATAGACTTCCAAATATTTAGGCAAGAACTCTTTAAATACATGACACATCAGCCTTTGAAAGGTAGTTGGCACATTGGTAAGACCGAATGGCATTACTCAAAAAGTGAATATGCCCCATTCTATGGCAAAAGCCGTCTTGTTTTGGTCTTATGGGGCAATGGCTACTTGATTGTAGCCTAAAAATCCATCACGGAAGTTGTGGAATTCCTTGCCTGCTACTCTTTCCAATAGATGCTTAGTGATAGGAAAGCAGATAACTATCTCTAATAGTGTTTGTCTTAACCTTCTTCAAGTTAATACATACTCATAAATTTCCATTCATTTTGGGGACCACTATAATGGGGTATACCCATTCAGTGTGCTCAATTTCATAGATAAATCTGGCTTCTACCAATCGATCTATCTCCTCCTTGATCTTGGCAGCATAATTGCCATTATATGTGTATGGATTTTGCTTGGAGGTTTTGGTTTCAGAGGTCATGGGAATCGTATATGATCATATTTCAAGGTCAACTCCTTTTAGATCCTTGTAACTTCATGAAAACACATCTCTATATTCTCTTAATAAATCAATCAACTCCTTCTCCTCTTCCTTACTCAGGACATATCCTATGTAGGTGCATTGTTCTTCACCTTCTTCTATGGTCACAATAATTTTCTTATTCATCTCTTTGTTATCATAAGCCACTCCTATGAGTGCTTCTCGTTTAGGCATTTTGATCATGAATTTTCTATCCTCAACTTCATACTTCTTAAAGTTTTCAAGGACCCCAAACAAAGACTCTTCCTCTTCTTGTGGGAGTTCTCTCTTCTTTCTTTTCTTGCCTTCACTCTTGGTGGTTACCTATGTAGTTAACCTTACATCATTCATAAGCTCTTCTCATCCTTGAGGGTGAGCTTCCACTATGCATAGGTATTCTTCTTCTAAAGTGCAAAAGGATCCATAATAATCAACTCTAAATCCAAGTCACTTTCTTGCTCAATTTCTCCTGTGCTAGGTTCACATTCTTCAAAAATAACCAAGTCACACATAATTGGTTCTATAGTGAAAATTGAAATGTCATAGTGTCCTTCATGAGAGTGTGGTGTCCATTGTTCTTCATTGATGGCTATGCCCATTTTTGCTAGGATTTCTACCCAACCATGAGGTTCAAATTCTTTGTCTAGAAATACTATAGGGGCATGGGCTGGGTCTCTAATTGATCTATGAGTTTCCTTCACACCTACCTCTTTGGTGTTTTCTCTTTTCTCTTCTTCTACGACAACTTTACACATCCATAGGTGAGTGTCTTCATGCATCCATGAGGATCCTGATCCATGCACTCACTCTATGTCACCTATGGCTCTATGGATGGGATTCCACTGTATAGGGGGAAAATCTCTATGAGAGTAGTCCTTGAGATTGACTTTGGTTGTAACACCTAAGTGTTGCAAATGCAAGGAATCGGTCCCGCAATCGTGCACTACTTGCAACTGTCTCATGAATGGTCTTCCCAAAATCATCTCATAGGCTTGGTTTTTGGTAAAGTCACATATGGAAAAAGTATGCTCAAACTCTACACCACAAGTAGTGAGAGTTATCCCTTCTAGTAGTCATAAAGGTCTCTCTATGTGACCATCGGCCATCTATAATTTCATCCTTATTGGCTTGAGTGTTGATTTGCTCCAATGCTTCCATAGCAAAGTGGTAGCAATTGAAACTCTTGCTCCTGACTCCAAAATAGCCTTTGTTGTGTAACCGTGGTGGGTGATAGGGAGATAGGTGTTACCTTCTTCTTCTTCACTCATGTCTCCTATCTTATCCAATGTTATTCCTGGCACCGTTCTAAGTGAGCCTACCTAGGAATAGGATTTAGATACCTCTATCACTTGATTTTCTATGTGTTTCCATAATTCCGGTTTTACTTTGAGTAGCTCCTCTAAAGTGAGAATGCACTACACTTTAGTGTTCTTTACTACCTCGGTATTTCTAGGCAAAACTGAGTCTGCATTTCTTACCATGACCGTGAGTGCTCTCATATAGGTAGAACTTGCTTCCCATGGACCTGTGAAATGAGGCAATTCTTGTAAGGAATCAGACTCAAAGTATAATCGTTCACTAGACTATGTATCCTCTTATTCTCCATAAATAGAAGGAATATCTTATGGGAATTGATCATGTAAGTCATCCACAAGTTCAATGGGAGGAGGATTTTCACTTTTTTTTTCCCATTTCTCTTCTTGAATTTCTCTTAGAAATTCTTGTGAGCATTGATTTATAGAAGCAAAGGTTCTTGACTCGGTGGAGTTGGGAACGTAAGCATCCTTGGGAGGAAGGCTTATCCTTTCGCTTCTGATGTTACTCACATGTGATGTAGCTTGCTTTCATGACTCAGCTATCATCTTTTCCAATCTTTCTAATAATCCATCAAAGTGTAATTGGATTTTGGTTGAGGTTGTGCAATTGAACAAGTGACTAGCCTCAAACATGGTTTGAGCCAGTTCTACCATTTTTGCACAAATCTTTGTTCTTTCAATCTCTAAGTCAACTTTAGGGTAACATTTTTCATGTTTTGTCACCCTAGATGGGCCTTTTATGTTAAGGAGTGATTAGTGATGGACCAATGGGAAGAGGGTGGTGGCCACACTCTAGTGCCTTAATCACATAGGCTAGGCATAGGATTCCCTTGTTTTTTGTGGTCAAAGAAGAGAAAACCACTTAAAACGCATGGTTTTAGCCACTTGAATGGTATTCAAAAGGTTGGAAATAAATTAGAGCCCTCCGATTGCTTGAAAGATCCAAAGGTTGAACTTCAATGGCCAAAGTCAAGGTGCCTTTGCATTTTGGCCCTTGGATTTGCTTGAGATCTAATGGTTGATATCAAAAGAGGCCTCAAAAAGGCACCTTTTGTTGCGAACATTTGTTTTATGTAGGGTACAAGTTTCAAATTATGTAAATACCTTTGGGAAGTCTTCAAATACTTCAAGAAGGCTCATATTATTCATAAAATGTAGCAAAAATACTTCAAGAAGGCTCATATTATTCATAAAATGTAGCAAAAATACTTCAAGAAGGCTCATATTATTCATAAAATGTAGCAAAAATACCACGTGAGTTCTAGAACATGGTGAGTCAAATTAGTGAGTCACAAGGGAGCTTCAGTGGTGTCCTAGTGGAAGGTCGATGTGGCTAGTTCTCAAAGTCCATCAATACTTTGCTTATTTGAGCACTTGAGTCATGTAATACCTCCATCCAAGTGTCTACCACGAATTTAGATGTATTAGGAAGGTTTTATATTAGTTTCCCATGCTATAAAAATAGGAGAAAAGTCGTGATCTTGTGGGATGTCCAAGAGAGTCATATGTGTATCTCTACACTGCTGTAGTTTTGTATGCAGAGATTGAAGAGCTTGTATCTCCCTCATTATATATCCAAATTACATGTTTGATAGCTCATTGGAAAGCTCTTACTGTCTACGTTTTTCCTGGAAATTTTGCATAATCATTGGATTTGTGAGCTGAGAGCAATACTCTCTGCAAGTAGTGTGTGTTCTTTGTTTTTTATCCCTGCTGAAGGTCTCCATTAAACCTCAAACTTGCAGAGGTCATATCTCCTTGTGTATGTATCCAAATCATGTGTTCTTTGGCTTGTTAGAAAGCTCTTTAAGTCTAATTGTATTCTGGAAAGTTTCAAATTTTGTTGGAGTTGTGAGTTAAGAGCAGTAGTCTCTGCAAGTGATGTGTGTCCTCAGGTTCATCTCTGTTTCAAGGTCTCCATTAAAGCTGCATATTGCAGAGGTCATAGCTCATTGTGTATTTATCCATTTGAGGTGTTCTATATCTTGTTGGAAAGCTCTTAGAGTCTAGTTTGTGTGTGTGAAACGGTTTTGGAAAATTCCAAGTGAGTAAAGAGCAATTTGCTCTGCAAGAAAATTGTTCTGTGCATACAAGTTTGTGAAAAAGTCAACTAGGTCCTGTTGGGTTTCACCTACTTCTAGCTGTACTTTGGAGATCAATAAACTCCAACACCTTTCATTATGCACCCTTGGATTGGGACTAAGATCTAATGGCTATGGTTCATTCCCTTGCGTTTTGAGTGCCTTCTTTTGTAGCCATTGGATGCAAGCTTGATCGAAAGGCTGAGATGCATTCCCATGATCACAAAGGTTCCTTTCATCTTAAACCATTAGATTTGAGTGCAATCCGACAGGTCAAATCAACTTCAATTTTTAGCTCAGCCACAAATGCGGAATAACATCGGATTTACCTTGATCTAAGGGATGAAATGTTTGTAGAGAGTGTGCATAAGATTCCCCACGCCTAAAACTTGTGAGAAGTTCTCTCTACAATCTCTTACATCGTAATCTAAGCCATTCATTTCAAGAATCCAAAGGCCATAATTTAGAGTCCATTTCACAATCCAAATAAATTCATGTATGACATATTTTGATGAGAATACCACTAGTGGTTTCATATGCCCCATTAATCTCTTTGTTTTAGCTTTTTAATCCCTAAAAATTAGGAATTCTTACAAGGCCATGCAAAGCTCATTTTTTCCCCTAATGTGACCCTTCTTGGATTCTGGCCTAATATGCTTTAAGTAGCATGTCTAGGTCTTTGGGAGTGGGATCTGCTAGGACTGATCCTACTCTAGGTGGTGATGAGATTACATGAGGTGAATTAGAAGGTGCTAGATTAGGAGGTGATGGGGATGGTGGTGGTGGTAATGTGTGAGAGTGCATTTGAGATGTGAGTTCAATTATTTTGGCTTTTGTTTTGCTTAGGTTTTCCTCAAGATCATTCATCTTTTTCTACCATCGTCTCTTCATTCTTTCACGGCTTTCCCTCCAAGCTCTTGTCCTTTTCTTGGTTAGACTCTTGGTCTCACTAATCTCAAAACTCTTTTCCTAGCCTAAGCCTTGGTTATGTTGTAATGCCTCAGCTCTCGTGACTACTTGCACTGGGGTAGTGGAAGTCACACTTTCATTAGAATCTCCTACTAGCCCAACAACATTGATAGGAGTGATCTTTGGCCCATTGTTTGGGTTCTAAGGACAATCCCATAGAAGGTGCTTCTTCCCATAATCTAGACAAAAACCTTGAATTGTCACTAATTGGGGTTGTGTAGGTGCTGGTATAGGGCAATCACAAACGAAGTGATCTCCTTGGCATCTGGAGCATGGTCCTCTCGATATAATAGGTCGGAAAACTATCCATGTGAGCCAAGTCAAAACTGTGATTATTAGGATCACTTATGAAATCAAGGATGATGCTCGCACTAAGGCTCTGTTCAAATTTTCTTCAAGAGTTGCATACTTCACTGGGATCACATTGGCTGGAGGTGGAGGTTGTTGAACTAACACTAGTTGAGGCCTTTGTTGCACTTGATAGGGTGGCTAGTATGGTGTTTGGGGTCTAACATACTATTGCAATGGATACTGATTTTGGTGTCTCCCCTATTGTGTATATGGCTATGGATATTTTTGCCTAACCACTTGCTTATTATATGGGCAATCTTGTGCAATGTGATTAGTATACCTCCTTTCTATGGTGCAATATTGGCTATTAGGGCTCACTTGGAGTCCATCCATGATTGGACACACATTAGGCATATGGTCTCCTCCACAAGTATATGATCATTTCACTGCGGCAAATCTAGGTGTCTGCTTGCTATAGACTCCTAACTTTTGAGCTACCTTTTCTGTTAGTTCTTGAATAGATGTAGCTGGTTTGGAAGTGAGGTTAGTAGAACTATCTGAATCTTTATAGATTTTTGAAAGCTCTAATTCCTCCCCTTGATTATCCTCAATATCTATGCACATGAGTACACACTATTCTATGGATCTAGGGTCCTTCAAGTAGACATAAGATCGCAACTTGGTACTTAACAAACCATCTAGGAATAAAGCCTCTTGTTTAGTTGGTGTAGCTAACTCTGGCACAGGGCATCTATCTAGGTATTGTCTAAATCTTCTTTCTCCTAGTCTAACTGTTTCTTGGGGTGTCTGCTTGAAGCTATGTATCAGCAATGAGGTATTGAGTCTGATGCCACTTTTGGAGATATCAGTAATGAATGCTTCTAACAATTGGTCTATATTCTTGAACTGACCTTAGTGCAATGGTTGAAACCATGTCAATGCAGTGTTCTTGAGAGTTAGACCAAAGGCATTGTATTGAGTGAAGAGTTCCTCGACTTGTTCAACTCTCAACACTTGTCTAAACTCTACTACATGATTGTATGGATCTCTAGTGCCATCGAAGTAATTCTTCATGGATTTGATCAATTGAGTAGGCCTCAAGATTCTCGGGTGTTCTGTAGGCCTAGGCAAGGGAAACTCATCCCTGCCTCTTTGATGTCTCAAATTTCTGTTTCTCTCTTGATCTATTATTTTTGCATCTAATCCTAACTGCTCCCTTTTTAAGGGGTTTGCAAAGCTCACTTCAGGTCTCTCTCTAGCTCTTTCCCTTTGGGTTTCATGATTCTCAAATGATCATGCTCCTTGGTGGCCATGGGAAACATTAGATCTTGGAGAAGGGAAAATCTATTCGCCCTTCCAAGTGTATGCATGCCTAACATGCTCTGTTACTAAGAACGTTCTCTCTAACATGTTGTCTAGGTAGACAATTTTACCTGGTATCTTGGGATCTTTGAATTTGTAGATCGTGACTCTACATATTTCACTAAGTTGATCTGACTTGAAACTCCAAAAAGCTTCCTCAGTTTCTCTATTCAAGAAGAGTTCTATGTTTTTGATGTCTTGGGGAACCCACTCTAGAGTAATCACTCTTGTCAAGATAGACTTGCCTCAAGGAGTCTTGGGTTCTCATCCTAGGTCTCTTTACTCTAGGTCTCCTATCTCATTCTTGTGAATGAAATATCTGAACTCATTTGTCCTATCTGCTAAGCTGATAACCACATACATGGTTCCTTGCTTATCAATATATGAACCCTCTTTGAATTTAACCACTGGTTGTTCAAGTCCAAAGGGTTGATCGGAATTTTTGATTTGGACAACTGATCACCACAGACCATCCTCATCGATGTGTGCACCTAATCGTTTGGTCCTAATATACTCCAACTGCATTTTGCTATCCTTGGCATGATTACCACCAAGGCTCATCTCCTTTGTCACCATGAGAGTGATAAGTTGATCACAATCAAGAAGGGAGTCCCTTAAATACATTAAATTTGTGAACACTCTCCATTTTTCATCATCTCCATTGATTCTGTGGAGAAGGTTTCTCGTCGAATCATATGCTAGTGAACGTGAATGAGGTAAATTGTGTGAGAAAAGCTCAGAGAGAGCTCATTTTGTAGAGATCGTTTAGGTCTACTATGGAGAAAATATAATCACGTTGTTTCTCTCTCGTTTTCTTGTCTCTCTTTCTTACTTTCATTGGATATGATGCTCGAAAATGATGTTCCAAGTTCATGCCTATGCCACATGTGTGATAAGAGTAAAATAAGAGTAAAATAATAGGCCTTGTTTGATGGTGTGCTTGATGTATCTAGCTACCTTTCTTGCTTTCCAAAAATGATCATGAATGGGTGCACGCATAAATTGAGAGAATAGACCCACTACAAATGGAAGATCATGTGTACCCTATGTAGCATAAATTAACGAACCAATTATGCTTCTATATAGTGTAATATCTTCTATAGCCTCACCTTGGACATGCAAACAACTTTTTATAGGCTCCATGGGTTGCGAAAGTGGCTTACAACCACTCATACAAAAATTGTATAGCACTTCCAACCAATATTTTCTTTGAATTAAGAAGATGCCATTATGTGCATAGATTACTTTTATTCCAAAGAAGTACTTTAGTGTTCCAAGATCCAATATCTTGAACTCCTTTCCTATTTTTTATTTGATATCTTTAAATGTGAGATATCACTTCCTGTGATGATAAAGCCATCCATGTAGACACATATGTATACAGTCTTGTCTCCTTTCTTCTTCATGTAAAATGACGGATTTGCAACAGTTTCCTTGTATCCAAAACTTGGTAAATAATCTAGTAACCTTTGATTATAGGCCCTTGGAGCTTGGCTTAGGTCATATAATGCTTTCCTTATTTTGCAAACATGATTTGGGTACCTAGTATTAGCAAATCCTTGAGGTTGGCACATGTAGACTACTTCTTCAAGCTCTCCATTGAGGAAGGCATTCTTCACATACAACTGATATAATCCCCATTTCTTTGATGTGGCTATTGCAATCAAAGTACTAACTTTTTTCCTCCTTGTTACAAGGCTAAGATTTTCATCATAATCAATCTCGAAGTTTTGGGAGAAGCATTTTGCGACCAACCTTGCTTTGTACCTACCAATGGAACCATCTGAATCTCTTAATTTTGTAAAACCACTTATAGCCTATCACCTTCATGCCTTGAACTAGTACCAAGCTCCAAGTATGGTTTTCATCAACTTCCTTGAACTCTTCCTTCATTTTCTCTTGTCATTCCTTGGATTCCTTAGCTTCTTCATAGATAGTCGGTCCTTTGTCCTTGATTACTTGAGTCATGTATGCAATAATTATTGCAACGAAATTCAGATATTCTAACCTTTGAACTGTATGTCTTACTCATGAGGACCTTCTTTCACTTCCTTTAGGTGTGGCTTCCATCTTCTTTGTTTGTTTTACCACTCTTGGGGTTTGATTCCTTCTATCTCTTCATCTTACAACATGCTCTTATCTACATAGCTTCCTTCTTCCCTTAGTCTTCCACTCCAAGGTGAGGGTCTCCTTGTGCTAGATGAGTTGCTTGGACCACGTAAATCCATATTTTCATGAGATCTATCATCATTCTTCTTATCTATCTCACCTATTTCTTGAACTTGCAATCAACTTGTACATGCATACCAAGGATTCAAATCATCAAAGACAACATCGCTACATACCTTCAACTCCTTGGTGATGTGGTTGTAGCATTTATATCCCTTTTGTTCCAGAGAATATCCCAAAAAGGCACACCTTCCAAATTTGGCATCTAACTTTGACCTCAAATCTTGAGGTACATGTACATAGCATACACAACAAAATATTTTAAGATGTGAAATATATGGTTTTCATGTGGCTATATATGTAGCATCTCCTTAATAACAATGCAACATATTCATTTTGTTGAGCATAGACCTTGCTACCTCTACTATTTTTATGTTCTCTCTCTCTATGCTACCCCATTTTGTTGAGGGGTATGCCCACATACAAAGGCTATAAATGAAAACTTTTCAACCTCAAACTAGACTTAGAGAACTTTCAAATTAGAGTAGAATCATGCCATTTGGACACTCGATGATGCCTCAAGCAACCACATCAAAACATACTACTTGATCTCTTCAGAGAGTATTAGCTAACTACACAGACAATGTTATGGACATTCCTCTGAACTTATGGAGACACCGATTTGGAGAGCTATACCACTCAAAGTAGAACCTACAAGTTTTCGAACAAGACAAAAATAATTAGAAATGGATTTGGAATGAAAGAGAAACAATAGTGACAATAACAAGGGCTTTGTGAAGATCACATACATAAATAGAGCATATAAAATAAAATCCCTATAAAATATGCACACAACAATTAGAAAGGGGTGTGGTTAAGCAAGTCGAAGCTTGGGGCCTTTGTTTCATGGCTCTTAGTCATAATGCAACTCACTAAAAGCTTTAGAGGTCACACTAACCTCTTTAACCAATCAAAGACTTATACATGTGAAAATGTGAGGTCCAATTACATAAAGAGGTAACCTATTTCTTCTCTAATCATTATCTTTCTACTCTAAACATGCTTTGATCCCTTCAATGCATGGAAATCATCCTCCTTTGATTGTGGATGATGTGGAAGGTGAATCTTGGGGCAGATTCCCACACTCTTAAGCTTGCAATGTTTCTTAACTTCCATCCAGAAAGGGATGCTTCTTTTGCTGGATCCCAAACATCATATGGATTAGGTCTAAAACATTGGCACTCACATAGGTACTCTTCTTGAAGGGAAGCTTTGATTGTTTTCCTTTTTGGGAAGCTACTTAAATTTCATGCAACATTTTAGATGGTAAACTTGATAGCCTTCTTTTGAAGCTCTTCCTTTGCATATCCTTTAGCTTTTCTAGGTTGATGAGACCTATTCCTTTATGCCATAGGTCCAATTCTACTATCCTCTTGCCTCCATATGTGACTGTTGGCAGCAGTCAGGGAACCGAAGGAGCCACAAGACGAAGAGAGTCAGAGCGAAGGGACAACACAAGCAGACATGGCAGTCAAAGAAGATCTGGCAAGTAGGCCAATAATTTTCTTCATGAAGAAGCAAGTACGAGCATTCACGCAGATCTAGCACTAAGGCAACCTTTAATTTTTCAAAACCCTTACACCAATTAAAAGTGATTCTCATCACTAACAACCCCTGTAAATACCATGTTCACCTTTTTGTGGCTCCATTTTGTGCAAGCCGAGGAGTCCTCGAGCTTGAGGAGCCTTAGAAGTAGTTGCTTACCAATTTTTGTATTTTCTAGACCTCATTTGAGCCCTCAAATAAGCCCTGGAACCTAATTTTTAACTAGGCCGGACACTAGGTCTGGACAGGGCCAAAGCTAGTCAAAAACTATAAAAGGAGCTAGAGAGCTCATTTTTGAGGTTAGATTGTAATTGAAACGAACTTGTAAGAGCATTTTGAAAGTAATCTAAGCACTCCATTGCTTCTCACTCTTTGTCTTGCTGTGTGTGTGCGTGTGTGTGCATGTGTGTGCATGCTTGTGTGCTTCTCACTCACGCACTTGTGCCTCCACTTGCTCGAGGTCTTCATACCATCCTCACGTCTTCCCGGATTGACATTAAAGGAGGTGCTACTCATCACTGATCTACACCAAATTTTGGCGCCGTTGTCGGGGATCGAGCTTTGAGGACGAGCGTGTGATGGTAAGACGTAGATTGGAGACGTTGGCGTTGTAGGTAATTTCTTTACTTTTCCTATTTTTCTCTTTCTTACCTTACCACCATCATCACCATCATCATCATCACCATCTTCCACCTCCATTTCCATCATCGTGAAAATTTCAGTTTTTGATCATATCACCTTCTCCACCTCATTTCCCTCATTTCACTTGTGAGAGAGAGCGAGAGAGCGAAATTGTGTGTGCTGTTTTTGCATGTTTCTTGAGCTGTCTTGCAGGTACAGGTCACATCATCGTCCCCAACACCCTGCGCAGGTACGGAATTCGAAGTAACTGTCTGTGTGTCGTCGACCTCTGTCAATCGCGATCGACAGAAAAAATGTTCAAATTGCCAAACAAAGTGCAAAACCATGATCTACAGGCCTAGAGCTTCCCAAAAATGTGTTTAGTTTTTTGAAATTCCTTAGATTTCTGTCAATCGCGATCGCTCTGTCAATCGCGACCGACAAACCACGACGGACAGACCTGTCAATCGCGATCGACCAGTCGATCACGATCGACAGCCCACGACGGCTCTGTCAATCGCGGCCGACAGAGTCAACGACCGATTGACCACGATCGACAGACCATACGAGTGACACGTGTCAATCGCGATCGAGCCATCAATCACGATCGACTCATCAATCACGACTGACAGCCCACGACGGCTCTGTCAATTGCGACCGACACGGTCAACGATTGTTTGACCACGACGGACAGACCTCGCGACCGACCTGTCAATCGCGATCGACCCATCAATTGCGATTGACAGAGTCAACGACCCTTTGACCACGATTGACTAAATTTTCGGCCACGTGTCAATCGCGACTGACCAGTCAATCGCGACTGACAGCCACGACGGACCTGTCAATCGCGATCGACACGTCGATCGCGACTGACCTGTCAATCGCGACCGACAGACTTTACGAACACGTTAGAAGGGCAAATTAGGTCAAATTTTTAAGGCAAAAATAATGGTCTAAATTTTGGCCAAGTGTGGGACAAACACTCGGGGTTAGCATTGCATGTTGAGGCCGCAACCCAAGTAATTCAAGAATTTTTGCCTGCTTGATTAAACTATTTTGAATCCTGTTTTAGCCCCAAAACCCTGAACTGGCGTAACTTTCTCATACGAAATCCGTTTGCGGTGATTTTTGTTTTGTTGGAAAGCTCGCAGGGAGTACAACAAAAACATCGACTGGTTATGGTTAAATTAAGATCAGGAATATTAGATAGGGTATTTTGAGATTGACCATACTCAGGGGAAACAAAATTCAGGGATCTCTAGAGTTGTGTCCAAAAAATCATAGTACAAATTGGTGAAGTATTACATGAATGAAAGTGATTGGTTCTGTCTTTTGAATTTAAGTCTTGAGCTAACGGTGGGCCTTTTACAGGTCCTTTGAGAGCATCAAAGGGTACGCAAAGCAAGAGTAAGTGCAGGCTTGGGAACACGCGTCCTGGGCACACCAGGGCAACAACACAAGGAAAGGAACTCAAGGTTGGAAAACCCGCAATACCCTCTGTCAATTCTTAGTTTAGGCTAAGTGCGGGTAGTGTTAGAAGTAATTCCAGGCAACGATAGGCACGAGATAAATCAAAGACTATCTAAGAAATCAAGTGCAAGTCAAGAGATAACCTGTGTGTGTGTGAACGACAACCTTAAAGGAAAAGAACCTAACGTGAAACGACCAAACTAAAGTGCAAAATTAAACTCAAGTATTCCTAACGACGTGATATCAGACAAGAGTATAAACACTATAATCAACATAAAAATGGAATTAAGTAATTGATACAAAGGACTCAGAAACGTGGTTGTACCTGGGACAAATTGGGTTAATCAGTTAGGCATATGAACCTTAGATCAGGACGATACCTAGTAAGAGAGAGACAAAGCCTTAGGTCTTCAGAGGCTAGTGTCAATCATACTGCGAGGTCTTGGGCCCAGCAGTTGAGTCACCACTCGCATTACCCTAGCTCTGATACCAGTGAATCAGAGATATCTCAAGGCATGGACAGACCTACAGGAAGTTCAGGAGTGCCATACTTGCACAGGATAGAAGGCCCTTACAAAACGTAGTTGGAATACCTTAGGACCAACCGATTAGGTGCCAGCATCTATGAGGACGGCCTAGGAAGATCTGTGGTACAGATTAAGAATCCTGATCAATCCATTGGACTAGAGCGCCCAACTGTCAAGTTCGAAAACGGAGCATACTTGGACAAAGAAGGAACCATATACGTAGTCACCAGTCACCCAGATAGGACGGACGAGTTTGGAAATGTGATCTCAGAAGCGGACTTAGGGGACCTAGAGCAAGGAAACATGGGTACAGAACCTAGAACCCCTCGAGGAAAATCGGTTCTCACTAGGATTATAACACCAGAGTGGATTCCCCAGGATAATAAGAGCATAGATTTGCTCCTCAATCGAGAAACTGACGAAGCCTTTTGGAGGTATAAATCTGATCAGCCAACTGATATAGGAACAATCATGATCTATGAGTTTAAGGATCCTGATAGCCCAGGCAGAGTGACCTACTTAGATCACGCTTCGGAGAGGATCTTTGTGGTTTCG
Source organism: Ceratopteris richardii (assembly GCA_020310875.1). Classification (NCBI taxonomy): domain Eukaryota; kingdom Viridiplantae; phylum Streptophyta; class Polypodiopsida; order Polypodiales; family Pteridaceae; genus Ceratopteris; species Ceratopteris richardii. The sequence continues at coordinate 116,301,367 of CM035410.1, forward strand.
GAAAATGATAGGCATGCTTACACTTGGAAGGGTGAATTCGTTTTCCCCCAACCAAGATCGAATGTATCCTATGGTCACCCTGGAGCTGGAACATCCCAAGATCATGGAACTCAAAGAGACAGACATAGAGAAAGGCCGGAAGTAAGCTTTGCCAACCCAGTGGGCAGAGAAAGAACGAGGACGGAAACAAATAGAGTAGAACCTGAGATGCTTAGAGCTCACAGGAATCAAAGAAATGCGGATGAGTTCCCTCTACCACGACCTAGAGAGCACACAAGAACCTTGAGACCGACTCAGCTAGTTAAGTCCATGAAGAACTACTTCGATGGCACTGGAGATCCATACGATCATGTGGCTGAGTTTAGGCAAGTCCTGAGAGCTGAACAAGTGGAGGATTTATTCACGCAATACAATGCCTTTGGTCTGATCCTTAGGAACACTGCCCTGACATGGTTTCAGCCACTAAATGAGAGGCAGTTCAGGAGCATAGACCAACTCCTAGAAGCTTTCATTATTGAATTCTCTAAGAGTGGCATAAGGCATAATACCTCCTCGCTGATTCACAGCTTCAAGCAAACCCCGCAAGAGACCGTGAGACTTGCAGGAAGGAGATTTAGGCAATATCTTGAAAGATGCCCTGTTTCGGAGCTACCCACACCAGCTAAGCAAGTGGCTTTATTCCTGGATGGATTGCTAAGTACTAAATTGAGATCTTATGTGTACTTGAAGGACCCTAGGACCATAGAAGAGTGTGTACGCATGTGTATTGACATTGAGGATAACCTAGGGGAGGAGTTAGAGCTTTCCAAGATATACAAAGATTCGGATAGTGCCTCTAACATCTCTTCCACGCAATCCACATCAATCGAGGAACTTGCGGAAAAAGTAGCTCAAAAATTAGGCGTCTCTAGTAAACAAATTCCTAGATTTGCCCCAGTGAAAAGATGTTATGCTTGTGGTGGCGACCACATGGCGAATGTATGTCCCATTATGGCTCAACCACAAGTAAATTCTAGTAGTCAGTACTGCACCATAGAACGGAGGTACACCAATCACACCGCACAAGATTGCCCCTACAATAAGCAAACAGTTAGGCAAACTTACCCTCAACCCTATCCACCACAGGGAAGATACCAGAATCAGTACCCTCCTCAGCCATATGGCAGGCCACAGCAACCTTATCAACAACCATACCAAAACCAACAAAGACCTCAGCCTGTGTTAGCTCAACAACCCCCTGCCCCAGCTAATGCGATCCCAGTAAAATATGCAGCAGCAGAAGAAAACCTAAATAGAGCTATAGTCCCTGTAACCCCACTGCTTTCTGAAAGTGACCCCAGTGACCATAGTTTTGATTCTACACATGTCGATAGTCCCCATGCTTACTACATGCAATCTCCTGAACATGGTGAGTCTTACTATAGCGAAGAGCCAAATGAAACTAGTTGGGATTCAGATTACACAAACGTCATGTATGCAAACCCCAACCCTAGGCCTCAACCTAAGCAAGTAAGACCTCCATTCCCAAGAGGACCATGCTACAGATGTCAGGGGGATCACCTCATTCATGATTGTCCCTTACCTCCACCTACACAACCCCAGTCAGTGACAATTCAGGGCTTTTGCCAAGAATGTGGAAAGGAGCATCTCTTACGAGATTGCCCTAAGAATCCTAATAATATGCCAAAAATCACTCCTATTAACGTTATTGGGTTGGTGGTAGACTCCACAGGAAGTGTGACCTCCACCGCACCAGTACAGGTAGTGACTAGAGCTCAGGCATTGCAGCAGAATCAAGGGGTAAACCAGGATAAGAACCCAGAGGCTAGTGAAACCGAGAGCATAACAAAGAAAAGGACTAGAGCGTGGAAAGATAGTCGGGAAAGAATGAAAAGACAATGGGCTAAAAAGATGAGTGAACTTGAGGAAAGCATAAGAGAAACCAAAGCCAGGATAACTGAACTCACATCTCAAACTCCCTCTCTCACTACCCCACCACCACCATTCCCATCGCCATCCGATCCGCCACCTTCCAACCCACCTCATACGATTCCATCACCCCCTAGAGTAGGATCAGTATTGGCGGATCCCACTCCTGAAGATATAGACATGATGCTTAAAGCATATCAGGCCAGAATCCAAGAAGGGCCAAATGTCACGGATCATGACAAATGTTACCCTAGAGCTGACCTAGAGATAGAAAGAACCAAGCTTTGCGGGAAAATGGTCGCATTGGCTCAGACTATGTTTGAAGCCAGTCGCCTTTTCAATTACTCGGGCTCAGCCAAGATGCAATTACACTTGGATGGACTTCTAGAGAAGTTAGAGGGCATAATTGCAAGATCTGCCAAGGAAGAAGAAAATCAAGAAAGAGATAATGCAAGCAAAAATATGACTCATCCCCCTCCAAAAGCTTATGTGCCCAATTCCACTGAACCAGACTACCCCCCCTCCCTAGAAAGAATAGAGAAGCTGACTGCACAATCAGAAAAGGAACCAGCCTCTCAACACAAGGATAAGGCAAGTGAAAGAGTAAGCATTCCTGCTCAAGAAGCCTATGTGCCTGAAGCCTATGTGCCTAACTCTACGGAGCCAGACACATCCTCTTCTATGAATCGGTTCACACCAGAATTCCTACACGAGATTCAAGAAGACAAATGGGCTAAAGAAAGTGAAGTCTTTCCTCCCATTGAACTTGTGGATGAGGCACATGACCAATTCCCACAAGACATCCCATCCATTTATGGAGAGCAGGAGAGTACCCAATCTCAAGAAAGATTAGACTTCGAGTCTAATTCTTTACAAGAACTACCCCATTTCACAGGCCCATGGGAAGCAAGGTCCACCTGCATAAGAGCACCTACAGTCATGGTAAGGAACAAAGATTCAGTCATACCTAGGAACACAGAGATAGTGAAGAACACCAAAGTGCAATGCAATCTCACTTTGGAAGAGCTGCTTAAGGTTAGACCAGAAGTGTGGAAACATGTAGCCAAACAAGTACCAGAGATAGCAAAACCTCGTTCCCAGGTAGGATCACATAGGACAGTGCCAGAGATACCCTTGGATAAGATAGGAGACATGTGTGAAGGTGAAGAAGGGAACACCTATCTTCCCATTACCTACCAGGGGTACACCACCAAGGCAATTTTGGACTCAGGTGCAGGAGTTGCAATTGCCACCACTTCCCTATGGAAGCGTTGGGGCAAGCCAGCACTTAGGCCAACGAGAATGAAATTGCAGATGGCCGATGGTCATATTGAGAGACCCTTAGGATTGCTAGAAGGAATAACTCTCACCACTTGTGGTGTCGAGTTTGAGCATACATTTGCTATATGTGACTTAAGCAAAAATCATGCCTATGAGATGATTTTGGGAAGACCATTTATGCGACAGTTGCAAGTGGTACAGGATTGGGGAACCAACTCTTTGTACCTGCAGCACTTAGGTGTTACGACCAAAGTCAATCTCAAAGATTACTCTCATAGAGATGTACCTCCCATCCAATGGAATCCCATCCATAGAGCCAAAGATGATACAGAATCTGTGCATTCCATAGGTTCAGGATCCTCTTGGATGCATGAAGACACCCACTTATGGATATGCCAGGTAGCAGTAGAAGAAGAGAAGAGAGAAAAAGCCAGAGAGGTAGGTGCAAAAGAAACCCATAGATCAATCCAAGACCCAGCCTATGCACCTGTAGTTTTTCCAGACGAAGAATTTGAACCTCACGGCTGGGCAGAAATTTTAGCAACAATGGACGTAGCCATCAATGAAGAACAATGGACACCTCACTGTGATGAAGATGGCTATGACATTTCAGTCTTCTCCATAGAGCCAATCATGGGAGAGGCAGTTCTAGAAGAATGCGAACCTAGCCCTGATGCATTTGAGGATGCAAGTGACTCCGATCTAGAGTCAATCATTATGGACCCACCTTTTGCATCAGATGAAGAATACTTCCATGAAGTAGAATTTCAACCCCAGAGACATGGAGAGCTTACAAACGATGTAAGATTAGCCACACATGTGACCCCGAAGGAAGAAGGAAAGAAACGAAAGAAGAGAGAAGTCTCACCGGAAGAGGAAGAATCTTTGTTTGAGGTCCCGGAAAATTTTAAGAAGTATGAGATAGATGACAGGAGGGTCATGATAAGAATGCCTAAACGAGAAGCACAATCAGGAGAGGCCTATGATAACAAAGAAACCACCAAGAAAATAGTAGTGGCTCTAGAAGAAGGAGAGGAGAGATGCACGTACATAGGCCATGACCTAACAGAGGAAGAAGAGCATGCATTAATAGCCTTGCTAAGAGAATACAGAGATGTATTCGCTTGGAGCTACAAGGATTTGAAAGGTGTTGACCCGGACATATGCTCACACACCATCCCCATGACCTCAGATGCTAAACCCTCTAAGCAAAAGCCCTATACATATAACGATAATTACGCTGCTAAGATCAAAGAAGAGATAGATAGACTGGTTGAAGCTGGATTTATCTATGAAATTGAGCACACTGAATGGGTATCCCCCATCGTAGTGGTGCCCAAGAAAAATGGAAAGCTGCACGTATGCATTAACTTGAAAAAGGTTAATGCAGCCACTATTCGAGATAACTATCCGCTTCCCATCACAGAACATCTCTTAGAAAGAGTGGCAGGCAAGGAAGTGTACAGCTTCCTTGATGGATTTTCGGGTTACAATCAAGTAGCCATAGCTCCAGAGGATCAGCATAAGACAGCTTTTGCCACAGAGGGGTATATTTGCCTTTCGTGTAATGCGCTTTGGGCTTACCAATGCACCAGCTACCTTCCAGAGACTAATGTGCCATGTGTTTAAGGAGTTCCTGAGGAAGAATTTAGAGGTCTATGTTGATGATCTTTGTGCTCATTCCAACATTAGACAAACTCATATTCCTGAACTCAGACAAATCTTTGACAAATGTAGAGAATATCAAGTCTGCCTAAACCCAGAAAAATGTGTTTTCATGGTCAGGCAAGGCAAGATTCTAGGGCACATAGTGTCAAAGAATGGCATATCTACGGACGAAGAGAAAGTGAGAGCTATAGCAGAGCTACCTAGGCCAAAGAATGTCAAGGAAGTACAAGCTTTCATGGGGCATTGTGGTTACTACCGCCGGTTCATTCACATGTATGCTGTCATTGCAAAGCCCATGTACGGACTTCTGACTAACTTTGAGTGGACTGAGGAATGTGAGAATTCCTTCAATGAGCTTAAACGGCGATTGTGTTCAGCACCAATCTTAGCCACACCAGATTGGAATAAGCCATTCCATGTTCACGTGGATGCATCCAATTATGCCATTGGATGTGTGCTTGCACAACCTACTGGTGAAGGTAACATGGATCTTCCAATTGCCTATGCCAGTAGACAATTGAATGCAGCTGAACGGAATTACACCACTACGGAGAGAGAAGGCTTAGGCATGGTATATGCAATTAAGAAATTTAGACACTATTTGCTTGCAAACAAGTTTAAATTTTTTACTGACCATCAGGCATTGCTATACCTCGTTAACAAGCCATGCAATACAGGAAGATTAGTAAGATGGTTTCTCTTACTAATGGAATATGATTTCGAGGTTGTGGTAAGGAAAGGGAGAACTCACCTGAGAGCAGATCATCTCTCTAGGCTCACATCGGGAGAAGCCCCACAAGGAGTATCAGATGACCTTCCTGATGCTTACTTGTTTAATTTGGAAGTTGTACCGCAGTGGGCTAAGCCATTGGTGCCAGTATTAACATATGGGCCTAACCATCCAGTAGTTAACACACGGAATAGAGAGGTTGTGAAAGCCCAAAAGTACCACATCATGGCAAGAAGCATGTACAAGCACACAGATCAAGGAATCTTGGCTTGTTGTGTGGAAGAGGACGAGTACAATAAATGGTTGCATTTAGCACATGTAGGTGCATTAGAGCAACACTATTCAAAGAAACAAACCCTACAAACACTAAGGAGATTCGGAGTGCATTGGCCAACTATGGAAGCTGATGTCCAAAAGTTGTGCAAGGAATGCCCAATCTGCTGCACTAAACCACCTGTGGAACATGCCACTCTTTATCAAGTGTCCATAGTGCCAGATTGGAGTGAACCAGTAGTATCCTTCCTGAGGACGAGAACATTCCCTCCAGACATGACTCTGGCTAGGAAAAGGAGTTTAGAACAAGAAGCCCAGGATTACTCACTCATTGGTGATAATCTATACAAGCGTGGTAAAGATGGTTACCTGAGGCTATGTGTCCATGAAAGTGAATATCTCAAGATCTTGGAAACTGCTCACCAACGTGTAGCAGGAGGACACTTTGGACCAGATCGGGTGATCAAGGCAATACTATTTGCGAGCTTCTGGTGGCCGACCCTTCACATGGATGCACATACCTATGTGAAACGATGTGATGTCTGTCAGAGAACTCAGTATCCTATACGTAAAGATGAGATGCCACTGAAACCTATGATGGGTGGACGTGCATTCTCTAAGTGGGGAATAGACTTCGTAGGTCCTATTAATCCCCCAGCTAAGGGTTCCCATGCAGAATATATCATTGTTGCATTAGATTATCTAACTAAGTGGGTAGAGGTAAAAGCCACAACGAAGAACGATGCTCAAACAACAGCTAAGTTTTTATTTGAGAATGTGTTCACTAGATACGGGCTACCTATAGAGCTAGTTAGTGATAGAGGCACTCATTTCTTGAACGAAGTGATTGAAAATCTGCTCCAAGAATTCTTGGTAGTACATAAGAAGTCTGCCCCCTATCACCCTCAAGAAAATGGCCAGGCTGAGAGCACCAACAAGATCTTATGCAATGTACTGACGAAATTAGTGAACAATAAACGCTCTGATTGGGATAAACAGCTACACCATGCTGTTTGGGCATACCGAGTTGCCTACAAAACGGTACTCCAAGCCACTCCCTTTTAAATGGTGTTTGGTCAAAATGCTGTGCTACCTTTAGACTTTTTGATACCTACATTGAAAGTGGCACAAGAGCATGAATGGACGGGTCATGAACTCTCCTCTAGGCTTTTTGACCTTGAACGATTAGGAGAAACAAGACTGAGAGCAGCTGCAGGGATATATGCAGCAAAGAAACGACAGAAGGCATACTTTGATGCCCACGTTAAGGAGATAGGTTTAAAGGCAGGCGACTTAGTTTTAGTCTACACATTAAAGCAACATGCAAGGAAGCTAGAAAAGAGAGGCTACGGACCTATGATCATCAATAGGATATCCACGAGTGGATCAGTACAACTAGCCACCTTAGAGGGTGATGTTCTACCAAACTATATTAGCGGATGCAGAGTCAAGTTGTATCAGGAACCCCTCACGGAGGAAATGCTAAGTCGACTCAATACTGCTAAGAAACGCAAAGAGGAAGAAAAGCGAATTCGAGAAGAAGCTCAAGCGGAAGCCCTAGAGCACATACGGAGAATGAAATTAAGAAGACAAGGGAGAGAGCACCCTAGGGAAGATGCATATGCAGATCAAGGATATGACGTGGCTATGTGTGAAGTTTCAGGTGTAAGCTCACATAAGATAACCGATCGACGTCCTTTCATAACCTTAGATATAGGACAAGGAAAGAGTGCAAGGACTGTAAGAGCCTTGATTGACTCAGGTGCAGCCACTAGTGCTGTTAAATTGCCTTACTATCAAGAGTTGCAATTAACTGTCAATCCTGTGGAAGCATATGTCATAGGATTGGGAGGTGTGGAAACCCCTTGCATGGGCGAGGTGGAACTTCCCCTCTATATTCATGATGAAGCAATGACAGTTAAAGTACTAGTATGTCAAGATGAGGACCTCACGGAACCCCTTGTCTTGGGTCAAGACTGGATCTATGACCAAGCAGTCAACTTAAACCTAAGAAGTGGACTTCTTCAGGTATGGGTGAATCAGACTAGAATTACAATTGAGTTAAATAATGGAACACTCAAGGAACTAGAAAAGACACGGACTCCTAGTCCCTCCAGGGGTACACATGAAGTTGACCATGCTGTTCTTGCCCAAGGCTATGTGATGCAGAAGAATGAAGATCTCAAAAAAGGAGTCAGAACCACAATGGAACTCCCTTCTTTTCCAAAGACCACAAGGAGGCAGCAACTAAGGACAGATCAATCACTGAAGACTCTCCAAGCGAGAGACCAAAGGAACGCGCGAAGCAGAACAACTCAGCCGATGAGACAAATGTGGGTGCGGAAAGACGAGCTGCCGACCGTAACTAAGTCGCAACAACGGTCTCAACTTCCTATTAGTAATCAACGACTTGATGCTAATAAGAGGACTCCTAAAACCTCTGTTGAGAAAGTGAAATCCATTTGGGTGCCCAAGAAGTCGATGAAGGCTGACCCACAATCAAGACAAATTTGGGTGCCTAAGGCTTGCTTGCGGGCTCAACTAGTCCCACACAATTCACATCTTACACGACATAGTTCACTTGCTCAAGCAGCCGTCACCCACTCTTGTCTGATACACTCGAACACACTGCCGCCTAGAAGCACGCAAAGACTCACTCGTAAATGGGTCCCGATGACACAACAACTCCCAGTAGAATTACTCATGCAACCCTCCCGAATCTCCACAAAACCAAGACCAAAAGCCATTCATGGTGTTTGGCAACCTAAGACTTGTAAAAAAAAAAAACCCCCTACCCGAATCTGTGAATTCATCTCCACCTACTAACTGCATTAGTCAGACAGTGCATCTTTCCATCTAGCTCCTAGGACTATCCAGGCATTAACTACACACACTGTCATCGTGCACTTACTAACCACTGACTCATCATCTACCTCATGTTAATGTTGTAACAGGGACAACAACGGGTTTATTCTGTCCATTACAATGTTAACACCTGGTTCTATATTCTCACAGAACCAACAAGAAAGCAGGGCCATGGCAGAAGCAGGAGGTGCCAGTTCTCAAGCCGGATCCAGTGCACAAATTGTGGATATAGAAACACTCCTCCTCGAGCCACATCTCACCAAAAGACCGCAAGAACTTCAAGCTGTGCATGTGCTCCCAATTCAGGATCCTCCTCAGGGGCACACTTCTCAAGTGGGCAAACACGCTCATTGGTTCAGTGATGTTGCTGGACCATTGGGTGACGGAACCTATTTTTGGGAAGCTGAATTGGAGTTTAATGGTAAATGGGGATGCTACCATTTTTTCATGCGTGAATTTGAGAGCTATCAGGATGCCGAAGTCATGCGTTCAGTATGGACCAAAGCTGGCTTGGACAGTTATTTCAGGGCCCACTTACCAAAGCCGGATTTCTTGCGTTGTTCTTATCTTATCAGTACCATCACTCCGAGCAGGGCCAAGGGAGGCGACAGCACCTTTGTGTTACCCTCACTGTTGCCGGGCCATGAACTTAAAAGATTCAAGCTGATCCTCAATTTGGTACAAGAAGCATTGGGCATGTATGGTATGCACATCCCCACTGAAAAGGAAACAATGGTTCCGGGCAGAATGAAACATAAAGATCTCAATAAGCTGAAGGATATGGTAGCAATGACACCGACCATCACTCTGCACCTACGGACCATCATGCAGCATTTTGCTTTCCCCGCCCAGGAAAGATTCACCATGCCCCCAAAGAAAATATGGTTTAGCTTGTATCTGGCAGAGACAGAAAGCCTCCCCATCAACGTACCACATTGGATCATAGATCAGAGTCACCTAGCCCATCAAAGGTGGAACAAGAAGTAGAAAAACGTGCTTCACGGATGTTGTGCTCTAACCAAGATAATCTACCGATGTCTTGCCTATGATGTGCCTATTCAGCGGGCACTCATATGGCCCCGGGCCCAGGAATTCCAGAGAAGATCAGCGGTAGGTCCCCCATCAAAGAAGATGAGAGGGGGAGTCCAATTACCCTGCGCCCAACCAAGGGGAGCCACCACTACACCAGAAATTACCCCTCCCCAGACACGACGCATTAGGCCATTCACCATCCGGCTACCAAGACCAAGTACAGAGGGACCAAACCTGGTGTTTCCACCCATCCCATCAGATTTGGAATTTCCACAGGGCTTTACTCTCAATGATCTCACTGATGAAGAAGTGGCTAGACTAATCTACGACTCTAATCTCGAGACGGAAACAGAGCGAGCTCAAGAACCACAACCCCATACAACAACATCAGCCCCCACCCGACCAGAAGTGGTAGAAGTCGACGTTGAGGAACAAGAGACCGAACAAGAGGAAGAAGCCTACGAGGAACAAGAGTATGAAGAACTTTCAGAGTTAGCAAGTGCCCCTGCATATTCGACACAAATAAAAAGACTATATCGAACCATGCAACTAGTTCAAGAACAGCATAAAATGTCACTTGAAGCAGGCAAAAAACTCATGAACCAATTGCTAGCAGAGGAAGGAGTGGACGATATGTTCATTGAGTCCATAAACCTACATGCCGATGCAGTAGGATTGGATGAGGCCATTCATGAGGCAATGGCCTACATTCACCGATTTGAGAAAAGAGTTCCCGCTCGTCCCATGAGGTCCGGGAAACAAATTCATATCAATGTATCAGCACCAGGAGAGACAACGCAAGCAGACGAACATCAGGAAGCACCACTGTCACCACCCTCCCCACCTCTCACTACACAACTCACTCCACCACATGACACTAGCACCACCACGTCCACTACCACCACAATCATCATGGGAATTCCACTCTCTCCGGGAATCCAATTCGGGGAAGTCACCATGCCCACTTTCACCACTCTCTTCACTAACGTCACATCCACCCCACCCACGATCCCCATCTACACGGTCACTCAAACAGTTGACACTATGGAAACATCTCCTGCCACTGCACCGCTCCCTCCCCCCATGCCACCTCCATCTCTCATACCCCCTCCACCCACATCTCCACTTGCATCCACATCATTCACAACTCCCTTTCCCGCCCCCATTCCCCCTGCATCTTCACCCCTCCCTGCATCATTTAATGTAAATAGTATATTTCTAGCATTAAATCAATGTGTATATCAGCTTCAGAATGGCCGGTAACAACAACTGACAACAAATCACCAGAGCTCTGGACGGCCGGTAACAACAACTGACAACAAATCACCAGAACTTACAAAGGCAATTTAAAGTTCTTGAAGAAGAAAGTGCAGATGTAAATCAACGTTATACAACGCTTGAGCAGGCTCACCAAACACTACTGGAGGCACCCCAACCATCGAAAGAATCAGGCGTCAAACAATTAGAAGCCTTGCTCGAAGTATACCAGGCCGATAACCTACGAGTCAGACGTAACTTGGCGCTACTCAGGAAACATATGGCCACAACACTGGAAGAGAACAAGAGACTGCAAAAACAAAATGAAGAGAATCTGGAAGCGGCAATGGAAGGCTCTCCCCACGAGATAGATCCAGAGCAGTTCAAAGCAGTTCCCACGGAGACGATGAAAACCATTTTAATGAGCTATGCAGATCTTCTGGAAGCCCATGATGACTTAGAAAGAGAACGTGACACACTACAGAGCAGACTTAAGGAACAGGAAGACCAACCGAAGAGTGTCCCATCAACCTCTACCTCAGACGAAGTAAAGGCCTTAACTGAGCAGGTAGCAGAATTACAAAAGAGGTTACTGACATACGAGAGGCAGCCCTCTCCAGTAGTAGAACCAGAGCCAGAAGAGTTGGTCCCTATTGAGGTAGATGATTCGTACGAAGAACCGTATGTTCCTATGCCAATGCCAGGCGGGCAACGAACCTCAGAGGGACTAGACACCTTGGAAGTGGAAGCACCCGAGTGGCTTCAGACATTGGAAAGGACAGCGAACACCCACGAAGAACGGGTGGCCATTCAGATCCAATCACTAGCGAACCTAGAAGAAACTGTCATAAAGTCAGAATATTTCAGAAGCATGTCTCATCATAGATGGATCGGCACCAATAATGACCAATACGTGCCATACTGCATACTGTTGGCCGATTACAACGCCGAGATTCAACGACGAGGCGGCAAGCCTCCCACATTCGCTACACAATTTGGTCCAGATGATATACCGGAAAGTGCTAAGCGTGGGTCCATCCATCAACCCACCTGGAGGATCAGGCTTTTGGAAACATATCCTGAAATGGTCCGAACCTAGAATAATATGCCGTTGTTTATTAAATATAACCCTTGTTACATTCCAGTTCTTCGAAGACGCACTTGGCCTGAATTCACTATTGCCGTCAGAGACATCAAAGCCTGCGCAAAATGGTTAAATTACGTTTATCTAGCACCTCCACGAGGACCCCCCACGGTGAACTACATGATTTCTACAATCCGTCACTGGAGTATTCGGCTGCGCAATAATCCCGATGTGATGGCCCAGATGTGTATGAAAATATTTGAATTAATGCTGATCACTTTCATGACGTTTAAGAACATTAAGGACCCTCACTTCTCAAGAGCAGGCTTCGTGATAGGAAACTAAGATCTGGTGTACGATATGAGTACCACCCCATGAATTGAAGTAATATATGCTTGGCACGCCAGAATCAAGTACCTCCCCGCCTGCTTTAAACAGACATTTGAGGAGATGTTCATCACAGGATTCTGGGAATATCACTCCGAAATCTTTATACCCAGACCATCACATCTCCTCCAATTATTTGCTGTGGAGAGAACTATTTACTCACAACAATTGAGGGTGCCTCATCCAGATATTCCCGGACCTGTGAATTGGGATGATTTGCTCACAGATCTAGCACGCGGCTTGCGACTCGAAGAACACCACCTAGCCTCCGATGTCGTCCAATATTATGTTCAAAAATCCTCTAGACAAGGGTCTGTCAGGGGTGACAGACGCGAGAGTGGGGGGGTGTTGGCAGCAGTCAGGGAACCGAAGGAGCCACAAGATGAAGAGAGTCAGAGCGAAGGGAAAGCACAAGCAGACATGGCAGTCAAAGAAGATCTGGCAAGTAGGCCAATAATTTTCTTCATGAAGAAGCAAGTACGAGCATTCACGCAGATCTAGCACTAAGGCAACCTTTAATTTTTCAAAACCCTTACACCAATTAAAAGTGATTCTCATCACTAACAACCCCTGTAAATACCATGTTCACCTTTTTGTGGCTCCATTTTGTGCAAGCCGAGGAGTCCTCGAGCTTGAGGAGCCTTAGAAGTAGTTGCTTACCAATTTTCGTATTTTTTAGACCTCATTTGAGCCCTCAAATAAGCCCTGGAACCTAATTTTTAACTAGGCCGGACACTAGGTCTCGACAGGGCCAAAGCTAGTCAAAAACTATAAAAGGAGCTAGAGAGCTCATTTTTGAGGTTAGATTGTAATTGAAACGAACTTGTAAGAGCATTTTGAAAGTAATCTAAGCACTCCATTGCTTCTCACTCTTTGTCTTGCTGTGTGTGCGCGTGTGTGTGCATGTGTGTGCATGCTTGTGTGCTTCTCACTCACGCACTTGTGCCTCCACTTGCTCGAGGTCTTCATACCATCCTCACGTCTTCCCGGATTGACATTAAAGGAGGTGCTACTCATCACTGAGCTACAGTGACATACATTGAATGGTGTGGCTAATTTATGTCCATTGTGAGCATTCTTCCTTGCTTCTTTCCTTTGGCCATGAGCTTAAAACTTGCCTTTGGATCCTCAACAAAACATCCTTTTTCATTGAAGCTAACTTGGTAGCCATTGCCTACCATTTGGCCTACCAAAATCAAGTTTTTTCATAATAGTAGAAAAATGTAATATCTATGATAAGCACTTTGCCTTTTGTTCCCTTCCAAACTGATGTCTCTCACATGTTGAATGGTATGATTTGATTTGTGACCTGTTTCCACATGTCCTTGATGATTTAGGATTTGCATACCTCATGGAAAGTAAATAATGATTCCTTTGGATGGATGATGTCTTTGCATAGTTACATTGCCGTTTATAATTGTTGTTGTTGCTTTGATTCTCTTGTCATTGAGCCTTATCATAGCATTCATTTTCAAATGACCCAACTTACCACACACAAAGCATCCATTTGAAGTGTATTGTCTTCTTCCACTAGATCTTCCACCTTTTCCTCTATTTGTTGCTCTCCCACCTCTTTGACTTGCATTTTCTTATTGTGCTTGAGCTTCTTGGTTGCTTTGATATCTTCCTCATCCTCCTATAGCACCTTAGTGTGCTTATCCTTCTTGGTTGGTTTGATATCTTTCTCATCCTCTTGTAGCACCTCGGTTTCGTCTTCCTCTTCCTTTACTTACATACAACAATTTCCCTTGGCTATCCTTTGCAGGATTACCACCAAGGTTCATCTCCTCTATCACCTTGAGAGTGGTTGATTGATGACAATGAGGAAGAAAGTTCCTTAGATACATTGAATTTGTGAAAGCTCTCCACTTCTCATCATCTCCATTGATTCTGGGGGAGAAGATTTTTGTCTAAGTCATATGCTAGTGAATGTGAATGAGGTAAATTATGTGACAAAAGCTCAGAGAGAGCTCATTTTGTAGAGATCCTTTAGGTCTATTATGGAGAAACTCTTATCACATTGTTTCTCTCTAGTTTTCTTATCTCTCTCATTGTTTCATGATAGACAATGTCTATCATCTATCATCTATCATTTGTCCTCTGTCATCCGTCATCTTTCATGTATCACGGTAGATAGGTGTCTATCACGATAGATAGGTGTCTATCACGATAGATAGGTGTCTATCACGATAGATAGGTGTCTATCATGGTAAATGGGTATATGTTGCGATAGACGGTGTCTATTGTTTGTTGTCTATTGTAGGCTATCTTTTGTCCTCTTTGATCTATCACGAATTTTCGTCTGTTGTGATGGACGGATTTCTTTCGTGATAGACAGGGGTTTGTCATGATAGATGGATTTCTATCACGGTAGATGGGTGTCTGCCATGATAGATGGTGGCTATCATCTGTCTTGGGCTCTATCTATCATGATAGATGGGTGTCTATCGTGATAGACTGGTGTCTTTCACAATAGAACGATGTCTATCATGATAGATCATGTCTACCATCTATCGTGAATTTGGTCTATTGTGGAATTTGGTATGTCACAATAGACGGGTGTGTGTTGTGACATATGGTGTTTGTCATGATAGACGGTTGTCTGTCACCATAGAGAGGTGTCTATCCTCATTTTTGTCTATCACAATAGACCAAAGAAATGCAACTTTTTGTGATGTTTCTAGTGATTTGGAGTGATCTACTGGTGTGGTTTATTGTGTCATGCATGAAATCAAGAAATAAAAACTTTCTCTATCTATTGTGATAGACAGAGGTCATCATCTCGAGACCTATGCAAAGCCTAGACAAGCTGTTGGAGATGGTGATACAGCCAAAACCTGTAGTAAAAAATCAAGAACACATGCAAACAGAATAGGCAATAGCTCTCTCTCTCTCACACACAAGTGGAATGAGGGGAATCATGTGGGGAAGGGAATATGACCAAAAAATTAAAAATTCAGCGAAGATGGAGATGGAAGATGGTGAGGGAAATTACCTACAACTCCAATGTCACAACTATACGTCTTACCATCACTTGCTTGTCCTGGAAGCTCTCTCCTCGGTAACAATGCCAAATTTGGTGTCACTCTAACACAATGGTGCATACCAATGTGAGGTGATACACCTCATAAATGTCAATCCAAGGAGACGTAAGGATTGGTATACTGACCAAGAGCAAGTGAAGCACAAGTGTGTGAGTGAGAAGCACACAAGCATGCACACACATAGACACACACACACAAGGCAAGAACAAAGAGAGCAATAATGGAGTGATTTCAATTATCAAAGATCTCTTTTTCAAAGGCTCTATTCTTTTTCAAAAGCTCTATTCTCTAACAACCTAACCTCAACTTTCTAGCTCTTTTTATAGTTTTTTAACTAGCTTCGGCCTTGTCCAGACCTAGAGTCTTGCTTGGTTAAAAAATAGGTTCCAAGGCTTATTTGAGGGCTCAAATGGAATAAAAAAATTATGAAAATTTATATGTCAGTACTTCTAATACTCTTGAAGCTCGAGGACTCCTTGGCTTGAACAAACTAGAGTCTAATCTACCTAAAATGGTATTTGCAATGTTGGTGTAGTGATGAAAATCACTTTTGATTGAAAATAAGTCATGAAACAATGGTTAGGCCCCTTCTTGCTGGATGTGCAAAATGTTTCTTTCTCTTTGCTCCTTCTAGCTCCTTGCTTTAACCTTATTATTTGTTGACACTTCTAACATGCAACATTACCATATTTTTTCTTACTAGTAGATGAACTCCATTATACCTTTTTCCTTCTGACGAGGTAAGAAAGCTCGATGTGCAACATGGATAATGTATCTGTTCTACCCGGACTAGTCTTTCTACAACAAAACAGAGAATAACACCTCAAATCTTTGAGGCATTTGGATTGCCTTTCATTATCAACCCAAGGGTAGAATAAAAAATTTGATATAAACCTAGAAGATCCTTAAGAAAAATCTACAGAAGTAAACTATCCGACAAGCTTTCATCAACAAAAATCAACTGCTCCTTCAAATCTTTGATCTTTGTTAAAAAATTATCCATTGAATCTCCTTCATTCATACACTCACTCTCCAAATATTTTCAGAGGTAAGGAACACGAGCCTCATTTCTTGCCTGGTACAATGTTGCAAGAGTATCTGTTGGAACTCAAGGTCAAGCGCAAGCATGAAAGCACATCAGAAAGGTGGACACACACAAGAAGAAGGAGCAAGTAGGGAGCTCCATGAAGTACATGTCAACTCTTCAGAAGAATCCCCTACAAAACTAGTGATTTCCATCACTAAAACCATTGTAAATACCATTTTCTATTTTTGTAGCTCCATTTTGTGCAAGCCGAGGAGTCCTCGAGCTTGAGGAGTATTAGAAGTACCATCGTACCAATTTTCATAATTTTTAGACTTCGTTTGAGCCCTCAAATAAGCCCTGGAACCTAATTTTTAACTAGGCCGGACACTAGGTCTGGACAGGGCCAAAACTAGTCAAAAAACTATAAAAAGAGCTAGAGAGCTCATTTTTGGGGTTAGCTTCTTGTAGATTTCAGTTTTGTAATAGATTTCTTTTTGTAATCAAAATCCTTCCATTGTTCCTCTCTTTGATCTTACCGTGTGCGCGTGTGTGTGTATGTGTGTGCATGTTTGTGTAATTTCACTCACGCACTTGTGCCTTCACTTGCTCATGGTCTTCATACCGGTCCTCACGTCTCCGCGGATTGACAAGTAAAGGAGGTGGTGCTTACGCTTGAGCTACACCAAATTTTGGCGCCGTTGCCGGGGAGAGAGCTTCGAGGACGAGCGTTGTGATGGTAAGATTGTAGATTTGCGACGTTGGAAGGTAAAAAAACTGTCATTTCAGTTCATTTTCTGTTTTTTCCTCCTCATCTTCATCATCATCATCATCTCCACCTTCTTCCATCTTCTTCTTCATAGAAAATTCTTGTTTTTTAGTGCATTTTCACCATCTTCATACCATTTTTCATGCATTATTGTGTGGGAAGGAGTTAGGAGAAGCAAGGGAGAGCAAGCGCTGTGTTTTTTTCATGATTTTCTGCTCATACGGAGCTCGCCATAGCCGGCGCTCAGAAATTTGAATTTCCCGCCAAAAAACGCGATTTTGTGATGAAAATCGCGATTCTGTGAAAATTCAAAATTTTTTGAAAAATCACGATTTTCTGTTTTCCTGCCTAAAAGTTGGCTGAAAAAATCACGATTCTGTGGTCATTCTCAGAATCACGATTCTTTGATTGTGCTCAAAATCGCGATTCTCACAAATCACGATTTTCAGTAAAAAAAACACGATTTTGAGAAAACACGATTCCCTACTCAAAATCGCGATTCTAAAAAATCACGATTTTCAGTAAAAAACACGATTTTGTGAAAAAAAAAGGCGATTCTGTGTAATCACGATTTTGTGTTCAACATCGTGATTTTCATGCCAAAAACACGATTCTGAGAAAATACGATTTTCAGCGGCTCAAAATCGCGATTCTCACAAATCACGATTTTCAGCAAAAAACACGATTTTGTGAATCACGATTCTCTGAGTCAAAATCGCGATTTTCAAAAATACGATTCTGTGCTCAAAATCGCGATTTTCATGTCAAAAAACACGATTCTCTAAAACACGATTCTGTGCTCAAAATCGCGATTTTCATAAACACGATTTTGTGATCAACATCGCGATTTTCAGAAACACGATTTTGTGCTCAACATCGCAAATTTCATGCCAAAAACCCGATTCTGAGAAAATACGATTTTCAGCGGGCTCAAAATCGCGATTCTCACAAATCACGATTTTCAGCAAAAAAAACACGATTTTGTGAATCACGATTCTCTGAGTCAAAATCGCGATTTTCAAAAATACGATTCTGTGCTCAAAATCGCGATTTTCATGTCAAAAAACACGATTCTCTAAAACACGATTCTGTGCTCAAAATCGCGATTTTCATAAACACGATTTTGTGATCAACATCGTGATTTTCAGAAACACGATTTTGTGATCAACATCGCGATTTTCTGAAACACGATTTTGTGCTCAACATCGCGATTTTCTGAGTTCACAAAATCGCGATTCTCTGAAAGTTCACAAAATCGCGATTTTCTCCAAAGGTCCTGTTTGCCTGTTTTGACCCCCAGGAGCCTGAATTGGCATAACTTTTTCATCCAAAGTCCATTTTTTGAGCTCTATAGCTCGTTGGAAAGCTCGTTTCAAATCCTACACGACCTCAACTGTTTTTTCAAGAATAACGTGTTGATTTTGAGATAGGATAATTTGAAGTTGGGCCTCATGTGGGACTAGGAAACCAAGGGGACTCCAAAGGATTTTTGAGCAATACCAAGGGGGAGAAAAATTGTATCATGGGAAAGAAAAAAGCAAAAGAGAGAAGAAAGGGGGCTAAGATGGGAAAAGAGAAGGGAGATAAACATGAAGTGCATGAAATAATCTCACATGAGTGTGAAACATCTAGAGAAAAATTGCAAGGAGTCAAGGAAACGGGGGAAATGTCTAAGGGGGTTGGATCCTTATTTGCAACAAGAGAATATGATAATACTTTTGTGGATATCAGAATAGGATATGACCATAGAAGGTTGGGTGTTTATATCAATCCTAATTGTGAGTGGAATTTAATTCATATTGACCTAGTGACCATTATCTTTGAGAACATTCAACCAACAACCCATCCTTCTATCCTCATGGATGGGGAACATTATGAATGCATGGGTAAAGTTGTGTTGCCTGTTATGGTGGATGATGTGCAATTTTTGGAAACATTCTTTGTCATGGATTGTATAGATGAAGACTTGATCATTGGCACCCAAAGGTTCATTACACAAAATCATCAAGAATTTGAGGTGCCTTCTCCACCTATTATCCGTGCTTCTACATATATGTCTATGGAAAATCCTAATGACTATCCACCTTATGATAATTGGGGGCAAAATCATCTTTTCAAAGAGTGTACTTTTCATGAAAAATTTTTTCTTTCTACTCATGTTTTTGAATCTAATCCTTCTTTGAGTAAATTACAAGAAACCTTAGAGAATGGAGAAATGGAGGACTCCAAGTGTTTGGGGGATGTGAAAGGACCCTCTCTTCCTGTAAGTTTGGATTCCCCTCAAGAAATCATAAGCAGGGATGATCTACACTCATATGATCAAGAAGGAGATGATCAAGAAATACCAGGTATCATTGGTGTGGAGAATAATGTCAAATTGATGGTCAATCATGGCAATGCTTCACCCATTTGTACATCTAGAGATTCAATGTGTAATACAGACAAATGTATTGATGAATCTCTAGATCAATCTCCAACAACACTACCCGTTGACCCCTTGCATAAGCCTGATGAATGTATAGAAAACCAACCTTTGTTGCATTCCCCATGTAAAGATGAGTTTTCTCAAAAAAATCACATAGAAGGCTCAAAAGACCCTTACATTAAGAAACAGAAATCACATTTTCTTGGTAATGTCAAGCAAATTTGGGTGGCCAAGAAATTACTTAGAGCCCAACCAAATCGCACTATGATATGGGTACCAAAGAAAGCCCTTACACAAAATCAGTCCCCTCACACTAGACTTCAAAATCTATGGTCTAGGCGTACCATGACTTATCCTCAAGAAAGACCACTTCCAATCCAAGGATCCCAAGCAAGCAAGCCTAAGCTCAGAAAAAATCCAAGGGGGGACTTCAAGGCAACAATCTGCACAACAAAGACACCAAGGCGAGGTAAAGGACTGAATCAAGCTCAGAGCTCTAACAAAGATCAAAGAACCTCTTCTGCAAGGATATGGGTTTGGAAGACGAAAGTACCGGTAGCATCCACCAAAGCAAAGAGCCAACCACGATGGATCAAACCCTCACGAAATCATTCAAACATGAAGCAGCCAAAGGTGATCACTGCCCAATCACAGACCATTCTCAAATGGATCCCTATAAGGAGGAATGATCAGTTGTCATCTCGAGATGCAATGGATACCTCCAACAAAGATGGCATCAACATCTGCACATGACATCAAGCATCGACGTGCGACAACCATGTGCTCCTTGCACAACCCTGACTTTTGCACCATTCAGGTCATGCATTTCCAAAGTATGCATTAATATAGGGCCACATTACACGGCCGTGCATAGACACACTTGAGAAGCCCATGCACAAGAGCACAGTGACATATGTCGAACATTTCTATTGATACTAACTTTTGTGTTCTTGTTTTGTGATATCCTTTTCCTCAAAAAAAAAAAAAAAAAAAAAGGGGGGGGGGAGAAAGAAAAGTGGGAGAGAGCTTGTTCCCAGGTTTGGCTTATGAAACATGAATGAGTCATGCTTAGTTGAAGGTGGAACTGTTATCAGCATGGTAATCTCTTAGAAACCGGCACGTGTCCAATATTCCTCTGAGTGTCAATATAGGGAAGTGAACGTGCATGAGCCCAAGCTCAGAAATGCACATTGTTAGTGACAAATGTTGCTTTGAAAAGAGGAGAGGGGATCCACCCCTCAAAAGATCGCATCAGTGGACAATCGACATGGACATTCATCAACAAGGTTCCATCCCAAAGGCCGAGTGTACAACACGAAGAGACAAACATCCATCAACCTTCTCCATGGTAAGTATCTTTACTCTGGAAACACCATAACCATGATTGTTTAAGAAACCTCTTCGTCAGCATACCCTTGAGCACTTAGCTCAAGACCCGCAATTTTTGCACCATACTTCTTCCAATGCATTGTCCAAGTAAGCATGCGTAGGGCTACATTACAAGGCCGTGCACAAGGCACATACTTTTTTCAACCCAGGCACGAACACACTTACCCATCATTCATTATGGGTTATGAGTAGTTGGCATGACTGCTCTCAACATCATCTTTGGAAGAGCTAGCGGACATCCTAGGGGCAACATCAATACCTAAGCAGCAATTCGAAGCCAGTAGTTGCTCCACTCAATCTTGATAACCTCTTTTGAGCAACTCACAATCTTTGAAAGCTCACAACGATGCACTCATGCGGAATCCACGAAAGAAGCACATACCAAGGGACTACGACTTGCAAAGGCTTGCAGTGACAAATGAAGAACCGGACAACCAACGCTTCCGAATTTGGAAGATAGAGGGCTCTTGTTCACACAGAATGGATATTACCTCTCAAAGCACTACATGGAACAACCACTACAACAAGGGTCTGTCAGGGACGACAGACTCGAGAGGGAGGGGCGTGTTGGAACTCAAGGTCAAGCACAAGCATGAAAGCACATCAGAAAGGTGGACACACACAAGAAGAAGGAGCAAGTAGGGAGCTCCATGAAGTACATGTCAACTCTTCAGAAGAATCCCCTACAAAACTAGTGATTTCCATCACTAAAACCATTGTAAATACCATTTTCTATTTTTGTAGCTCCATTTTGTGCAAGCCGAGGAGTCCTCGAGCTTGAGGAGTATTAGAAGTACCATCGTACCAATTTTCATAATTTTTAGACTTCGTTTGAGCCCTCAAATAAGCCCTGGAACCTAATTTTTAACTAGGCCGGACACTAGGTCTGGACAAGGCCAAAACTAGTCAAAAAACTATAAAAAGAGCTAGAGAGCTCATTTTTGGGGTTAGCTTCTTGTAGATTTCAGTTTTGTAATAGATTTCTTTTTGTAATCAAAATCCTTCCATTGTTCCTCTCTTTGATCTTACCGTGTGCGCGTGTGTGTGTATGTGTGTGCATGTTTGTGTGCTTTCACTCACGCACTTGTGCCTTCACTTGCTCATGGTCTTCATACCGGTCCTCACGTCTCCGCGGATTGACAAGTAAAAGAGGTGGTGCTTACGCTTGAGCTACAGTATCCCAAGCATCTTTTGTTGTCTTGCAGGAGCGAATATGAGGATTAATGGCACATTTGACAAAACGGCCACAAATGCATGTGCCTCTGTACCTCTGCCATCTCAACGAAGCTGTGTTGGAGTAGGTGCAATAGGAGCCGCACCAATACATGATGCATCATATATACCCACAATGGGTAATTAGTACCATCCATCTTATCCTCAATAGCAAACATATATAGTACATGAGGATGCTTGTATTGGCAAACCAAAACCTATATATATGTTTCTATATATATGTTTGGCACAAAAGGACAAACTTGTAGCAAACTTTTGGGTGCTTGTATTGGCAAACCAAAACCTATATATATGTACCAACCTGTAGCAAACTTTTGGGTGCTTGTATTGGCAAATCAAAACTATTATGTTTGGCACAAAAGCACAAAATAGCCTACACAATCATTGTGACGGTGTAGTGTGCTCAGAGTCCAAAACAAGCTGAAATTAAAATTTTAATGCCACAGCAGAGAAAAGGTGCTATGAACTTTTAATCACCTCGACTATCTATGTAGGAGCATAGAAACTCTGAGTTTATCCTCCGACTCTAGTCCTCATGTGCCAAGATTTAATAAACAACTGTGAGGGAAGAGAAATTCACATTGATACGTTTGATGGTCATGAATTCTTCTTGAGCACTAATTTAAGGACACTAAGCTAATAGATGTTACTATTTTTTAGAACTCCTAGGAGAATGTTTCTCATCGAATCATATGCTACTGAATGTGAATGAGGTAAATTGTGTGAGAAAAGCTCAGAGAGAGCTCATGTTGTAGAGATCCATTTTGTAGAGATCCTTTAGGTCTACTATGGAGAAAATATCATCACGTTGTTTCTCTCTCGTCTTCTTATCTATGTTTCTTACTTTCATGGTGGATATGATGCTCGAAACGATGTTCCAAGTTCATGCCTATGCCACATGTGTGAATCGAATGGTATGGTGTGAAAACATTCATACAGATAATCCCATATGTGAAGATTGTGTGAGTGAGGTTCAAAGAGAGATCATTTTGTACAGATCTTGTGGGTAAAACATTGGTGAAGTCTTCTTGCGAATCTTTCCTTTTCTCTCATTCTTAGGATCTCTCTCTCTCTCCACCCATTCTTGTCTATGCATAGGAAGGGACAAAGCTTGTGCACAGTGTTGACAGTATACGGGAAGAAGCAAGTACGGACACACATGCAGATCTAGCACTAAGGCAACCCTTCATTTTTTTTCAAAACCCTTACATCATTTTTAAGTGAGTCTCATCACAAAAAACCCTTGTAAATATCATTTCACCTTTTTGTAGCTCCATTTTGTACAAGCCGAGGAGTCCTCGAGCTTGGGGAGCCTTAGAAGTAGTTGCCTGCCAATTTTCATAATTTTTAGATCTCGTTTGAGCCCTCAAATAAGCCCTGGAACCTAATTTTTAACTAGGCTGGACACTAGGTCTGGACAGGGCCAAAAGCTAGTCAAAAACTATAAATAGAGCTAGAGAGCTCATTTTTGGGTTAGCTTCTTGTAGTTTGAGCTTGTATGAGAACTTTGTTGCAATAGAAGTGATTCCATTTTCTTACTCTCTTTGTTCTTGCCGTGTGTGCGCGTGTGCGTGTATGTGTGTGCATGCTTGTGTGCTTCTCACTCACGCACTTGTGCTTCCACTTGCTCGTGGTCTTCATACCATCCTCACGTCTCCCCGGATTGACATTAAAGGAGGTGCTACTCATCGCTGAGCTACACCAAATTTTGGCGCCGTTGCCGGGGATCGAGCTTTGAGGACGAGCGTGTGATGGTAAGACGTAGAGAGGACGCGTTGGAATGGTAAGTAGTAGGTAAATTTCTGAATTTTTTTCCATCTCCATCTTCATCTTCACCTCATTCTCCATTTCCACCTCCACCTCCTTCTCCACTACATATCCCCTCTTCCCTATCATTCCCTCATTTGTTGTGTGCGAGTTTGAGAGAGAGCGATTGTGCGTGCTTGTCTTTGTGTGTTTTTTGCATGTTTCTTGCAGGTGGCAGCTCCATCATCATCTCCAGCAAGCTCAGCAGGTACAGAAATTGTCTGCACAGTCCCCGAGGCGTTGAGCTCGAGCTATCGCGACACTCCGAAAATTTCACCCAATCACGATTCTAAGTGCACCACGACACTGCGCAGGCCTAGAGCTCCCAGGATCACTAGATAGAACAGAAAAATTCACCATATCCCGAGCTATCGCGACACCTCATGAGCTATCGCGACACCCCGACCTATCGCGACACTTCACGAGCTATCGCGACACTTCACGAGCTATCGCGACACCCCGACCTATCGCGACACTTCGACCTATCGCGACACTTCACGAGCTATCGCGACACCCCGACCTATCGCGACACCTCACGAGCTATCGCGACACCCCGACCTATCGCGACACTTCACGAGCTATCGTGACACCCCGACCTATCGCGACACTTCGACCTATCGCGACACCTCACGAGCTATCGCGACACTTCGACCTATCGCGACACTTCGACCTATCGCGACACCTCACGAGCTATCGCGACACCCCGACCTATCGCGACACTTCACGAGCTATCGCGACACCCCGACCTATCGCGACACCTCACGAGCTATCGCGACACCCCGACCTATCGCGACACTTCACGAGCTATCGCGACACTTCACGAGCTATCGCGACACCCCGACCTATCACGACACTTCGACCTATCGCGACACCTCACGAGCTATCGCGACACTTCGACCTATCGCGACACCTCACGAGCTATCGCGACACCCCGACCTATCGCGACACTTCACGAGCTATCGCGACACCCCGACCTATTGTGACACTTCGACCTATCGCGACACCTCGACCCGACCTATCGCGATACACGGATTTTAACGCATGAAAATTTAGGGTTAATTGTTTTAGTGATTGGAAGGGTAGTTGAGCTTAATTTTAGGCACCTTGGTATAACTTTAGAACCTTGGAAGTGGGCAAAAGGCCTAGAAACCAGAGAGGGATCTCCTGAACCCTGAGTGCCTGTTTTGACCCTTTAGTGCCTGAATGGTCATAACTTGACCATACGAACTCCGATTGATGAGATTTTGGTCTCGTTGGAAAGCTCGTTGAGAATCCCACGTGGACCTCGACTGGTTTTTGTAAGAATCATACGC
The DNA here is from genome assembly GCA_020310875.1 of Ceratopteris richardii. Classification (NCBI taxonomy): domain Eukaryota; kingdom Viridiplantae; phylum Streptophyta; class Polypodiopsida; order Polypodiales; family Pteridaceae; genus Ceratopteris; species Ceratopteris richardii. The sequence continues at coordinate 116,326,876 of CM035410.1, forward strand.
GGAGTTTTAGAACATGCATTTTTAAGTTGACCTTTAGGTGGAACTAAGTGGTTCTCAGATTCAGGGGGTACAGTGAACTACTCCAAGGGGGCTGAAATTATTGAAGTGTGTCTTTCAATTACTTGTGGCAATAGAGCTATACTAACAGGTGTGCTTTTGCAGGAACTTTGTGCGCGCTCAAGGCAATCCAAAGCAAGCTAGCAAAGTACCAAGCTTGGGAGAAGGCTTCCTGGGCTTGTGTAGCAGTCTGGTCAACCAGCTAATTGAGGTTGGAAGATCTCTCAACCCTCCTTTGTCAATTCCTAGCCTAGGCTAAGTACGAATTAGGTGTGGTAATTAATTAGGGCAACGTTAGGCACGAATCAAGTCCAAGAATATTAATCAACAAAGTGCAAGAAGTAAATAGGTCTTAAGTGCGAAAACCCTAAAGGACAAAAGGTAAACTGGAGTCGATCACTTATCAAGTGCGGAAATTCACTTAAGTACTCCTGACGACGCGATTTCAGACAAGACCATAAACATAATATTCAACTAAAAAGAACAAAGTGATTGGTGCAAAATCAACCTGCAACGAGAGTGTGCTTGGGTTCCAGGGGATAAATAAATCAGGCTTATGAACCTTAGATCAGGCAGACACTTAGGCCGAGACAGACAAAGCCTCAGATCTTCTGAAGCTAGTGTCAATCACACTGCCAGGTCTTGGGCCCAGCAGTTGAGTGATTATCCATACATTCCCAGATCAGAAACAAGTGATTCTGAGATGTCCTATCACATGGAGAGACCAGTAGGTAGTTCAGGGTTGGCTTATCTAGAAAAGCCAGATGGACCTTACAAGACTCAGCTGGAATACATCAGGACGAATCGTCTAGGAGCTCGCATCTACGAAGACGGACTGAGAAGATCGGTGGTCCTGATTAAGAACCCCGATCAACCCCATGGATTAGCCCACCCGGTAGTCAAGTTTGAGAATGGAGCATACCTAGATAAAGAGGGGACTATATATGTAGTCACCACTCTCCCTGATAGAACTGATGAGTTTGGAAATGTGATTGCGGAGACCAACATGGGTGATATAGAGCAAGGGAACTTAGAGAGAGAGCCAAGAACTCCCCGTGGTAAATCTGTCTTGACCAGAATCATGACTCCAGAGTGGATTCCACAGGATAATAAAAGCATAGATCTGCTTTTAAACCGAGAAACCGATGAGGTTTTTTGGAGATATAAATCTCCTCAATCTCAGGAAGTGAGTGCCCTCACAATCTATGAGTTTAAAGACCCTGATAGCCCAGGTCAAGTAACCTACCTAGACAATGCATCAGAGAGAATCTTTGTGGTCAGTGAGCTTGGCAGACATGCCTACACATGGAAGGGAGAATTTGTTTTTCCCCAACCAAGGTCTACTGTGTCCTTTGGTCACCAAGGAGCTAGGACCTCCCAAGCTCATGGGGCTCAGAGAGATAGAAGTAGAGACAAACCTGAGGTAAGTTTCGCCAACTCCCCGGGAAGAGAAAGAACGGGAACAGAAAGGAATAGAGTGGAACCTGAGAGACATAGAACCCCATGGAATCACAGGGACATTGATGATTTTCCTTTGCCAAGGCCGAGAGAACACACTAGGACCCTGCGACCAACTCAACTGGTGAAGTCCATGAAGAATTATTTCGATGGCACGGGAGACCCTTATGACCATGTGGCAGAATTTCGACAAGTGTTGAAAGCTGAACAGGTGGAGGACCTATTCACACAATATAATGCTTTCGGTCTAACCCTTAGGAACACTGCCCTTACGTGGTTCCAACCACTGAATGAGAGGCATTTCAGAAACATAGACCAACTCTTAGAGGCATTTATTGTTGAGTTTTCTAAGAGTGGAATCAGGCATAACACCTCCTCACTAATTCATAGCTTCAAACAAACACCTCAAGAGACGGTCAGACTAGCTGGAAGAAGATTTAGACAGTACCTGGAGAGATGCCCTATGCCGGAGTTACCCACACCAGCCAAACAAGTGGCCTTGTTCCTAGACGGATTGTTGAGCACTAAGTGAGCTCAAGCGTAAGCACCACCTCCTTTACTTGTCAATCCGCGGAGACGTGAGGACCGGTATGAAGACCATGAGCAAGTGAAAGCACAAGTGCGTGAGTGAAAGCACACAAACATGCACACACATACACACACACGCGCACAAAGTAAGATCAAAGAGAGGAACAATGGAAAGCTTAGATTGCAAAAGAGTTCTCTTACAAAAGTTCTATTCTCTAACAAGCTAACCCCAAAAATGAGCTCTCTAGCTCTTTTTATAGTTTTTTGACTGGTTTTGGCCCTGTCCAGACCTAGTGTCCGGCCTAGTTAAAAATTAGGTTCCAGGGCTTATTTGAGGGCTCAAACGAAGTCTAAAAATTATGAAAATTGGTACGATGGTACTTCTAATACTCCTCAAGCTCGAGGACTCCTCGGCTTGAACAAAATGGAGTTACTAAAAATAGATAATGGTATTTACAATGGTTTCTAGTGATGAAAATCACTATTTTTGTAGGGGATTCTTCTGAAAATTTGACATACACTTCTTGGAGCTCCCTACTTGCTCTCTCTTCTTCTATGTCCACTTCTTTGATGTGCTTCCATGCTTTGTCCTTGACCTTGAGCTTCAACACTCCCCCCCCTCTCGAGTCTGTCGTCCCTGACAGACCCTTGTTGTAGTGATTGTTCCAAGTAGTGCCTTGAGAGGGAGTGTCCCTTCTGTATGAACACAAGTCGTCCGACGTTCTTCATCTATCACTGTGAGTCTTTGCAGGTTGTAGTCTCTTGGTATGTGCTTCTGCCTTGTATTCCAGCATGACTGTGTCGTTGTGAGTCTCCGTTGATGTTTTCTAGATCTTCCAAAGTTGATCTTCATAGTAGTCAAGCCAAGTACTCATAACCCATATTGAGTGATGGGTAAGTGTGTTCGTGCATGGGTTGAAAAAAGTATGTGCCTTGTGCACGGCCTTGTAATGTAGCCCTACGCATGCTTACTTGGAAAATGCATTGGAAGAAGTATGGTGCAAAAATTGCGGGTCTTGAGCTAAGTGCTCAAGGGTATGCTGACGAAGAGGTTTCCTAAACTATCATGGTTATGGTGTTTCCAGAGTAAAGATACTTACCATGGCGAAGGTTGATGGATGTTTGCCTCTTCGTGTGGTACACTCGGCCTTTGGGATGGAACCTTGTTGATGAATGTCCATGTTGATTGTCCACTGATGAGATCTTTTGAGTGGTGGATCCCCTCTCCTCTTTTCAAAGCAACATTTGTCACTAACAATGTGCATTTCTGAGCTGGGGCTCATGCACGTTCACTTCCCTATATTGACACTCAGAGGAATATTGGACACGTGCCGGTTTCTAAGAGATTACCATGCTGATTGACATAGACCATTCACCAGTGCTACTGTTCCATACTGGTTCAGGAAATACTGAGAATTGAATTGCTTTATATTCCTTGGCAAGCAACATCGGATAACTACACCAAGCTGTGTTTCACATATACTCTTTAGCTCACCATATGCAGGAGTCTTCTCCTCCAGAACTACCTTTTGCAGATATCTCCTTGGATGCTCTGGTACATGAAGTAGTTAAGCATCACGCAAGTTGCGGACCTTCAAGCTCTTCATGGTAAGGTAAAATCATAGCTGTAGATGCCATGTTCATGCCAAATGCTTGTCCTCTACCAGATAAGGCAACAATAATCTCACTGCTGGCTGAGACACACTGGGAACAAGCTCTCTCCCGCTTCTCTTTTTTTTTTTTTTTTTTCTTTTTTTTTTTTTTTTTTTTTTTTTTTGGAACAGGATATCACAAAACAAGAACACAAAAGTTAGTATCAATAGAAATGTTCGACATATGTCACTGTGCTCTTGTGCATGGGATTCTCAAGTGTGTCTATGCACGGCCGTGTAATGTGGCCCTATATTAATGCATACTTCGGAAATGCATGACCTGAATGGTGCAAAAGACAGGGTTGTGCAAGGAGCACATGGTTGTTGCTCGTTCGAGGCTTTCGATGTTATTTGTGGAGGTTGATGCCGGCCTTAGTGGAGGTATCCATTGAGTCTCGAACTGATGTAATCCTCCTTATTGGAGTCCATTTTAGAACATCATTTGGCACTGTAGAGGTCACTTCAGGCGTCTTTCTCTTTGGATGCTTTCTGAACTGTGGTATCCAGTGTGGTTGATGCTTTGGTTCGGTGGAGGCTACTTGCACTTTTGGCTTCCAAACCCATATCCTTTTTGCATGTCTTCCTACTAATGTTGAAGAGCTGATTTGATCTTCCTTTGGTCTCTGTACGTGGTTCTTACCCTTTTCTCTTTTTGGCCTCTTTGTTGAAACCTTTTGCATGTGGGAGAACAAAGGTTGTTGTGGGTGTAGGATCTTCTTAGGTACCCACATCTGTAATTGCCCTTGTTGAGCTGCAGCTAACTTCTTAGGCACCCAAACTTGTTGGATATCTTGTGACGGAGCTTGTCTGAGCTGCTTCCTTCGTCTTCTGGCTTGGTTAGTGTGCATGGATGGGATTTGTGGGGGTAAGGCTGGTGGTTGCTCTCCTTTGCGTACCCAGATCTGCTTCATGCCCGGAACCGCTTTTTTATCGAATGGTGTCTTTCTATTTGATGTAGCAGTTGTCGTGAACGGTTGTGTTTGCTTGTGTGGTGGGCTCACTATTGTGGCTACTTGAGTCTTTGGAGAAGAAGAAAGATCCACCCGCCTTCGAACCTGGTCTTCCACGATTGACTCCTTCTGCATCATAGAGCTTTGGACACATACAACATCTTCTTTCATATGATTAGTCTTGGAAGAACTAAGAGAGTGTGTGGTGCCATGATCTAGGAGCATGCAGTTCTCTAATTCTAATGTAATGCATTGTTCATGTACCCAAACTTGAAGAATTTGACTTCTTAGGTTTAAGTTAACTGCATGGTCATAGATCCAATCTTGACCCAAGACAAGTGGTTCTGTAAGGTTCTCATCTTGACATACTAGCGCTTTGACTTTCATTGGAACATCTTGAAGGTAGATGGGAAGTTCCACCTCGCCCAAACAAGGGGTTTCCACACCTCCCAATCCTATGAGATAAGCTTCTATGGGATTGATGTTCAACCCCAAGTCTTGGCAGTAGGAAAGTTTAACTGCACTACTTGCTGCACCTGAGTCAATCAATGCTTTCACCGTCCTTGCACCCTTCCCTTGTCCTATCTCTATGGTCACAAAGGGTCTTCGGTCAATGACCTGAGAAGTCGCAATGCCTGACTTTTGACACATATCCATGTGATATTTTGGGGCTTTTGAGTTGACATCTAGGCCTAATCGCCTTAACTTATTTTGCCTAATACGCTCTCTGGCCTCTTCCTGTGCTTCTTCTCTCACTCTTAACTCTTCTTCTTTTCGCTTCTTCGCAGTGTTGAGTCTCATTAGCACATCCTCAGTAAGAGGTTCTTGATATAGCTTGACTCTGCAGCCACTAATATAGTTTGGCAAGATATCTCCTTCTAGAGTGGCCAACTGAACTGCACCACTAGTGGAAATTCTATTAATGATCATAGGTCCATATCCTCTTTTTTCCAACTTACGGGCATATTGTTTTAGTGTGTATACCAACACTAGATCTCCCTCTTTCAATCCCTTATCCTTGATGTGTGCATCAAAGTATGCCTTTTGCCTCTTCTTTGCAGCGTAGATGCCTGCTGCCGCTCGTAGCCTCGTTTCACCCAAGCGTTCGAGATCAAAGATCCTAGAGGACAATTCATGCCCATTCCACTCATACTCTTGTGCTACTTTTAAGGCAGGGATTAAGAAATCTAATGGTAGCACAGCGTTCTGTCCGAAGACCATCTGAAATGGGGTGGCGTTGAGTACCGTTTTGTAGGCAACTCGATAAGCCCAAACAGCATGATGAAGTTGTTTGTCCCAATCAGAGCGTTTATTATTCACCAGTTTTGTCAATACGTTACAGAGGATCTTATTGGTACTCTCGGCTTGTCCGTTGGCTTGTGGATGATAGGGGGCGGATTTCTTATGTATCACCAAGAATTCTTGGAGAAGATTTTCAATGACTTCATTCAAGAAGTGTGTGCCTCTATCGCTCACCAACTCTATTGGTAGTCCATATCTCGTGAACACATTCTCGAATAAGAACTTAGCCGTAGTCTGAGCATCATTCTTTGTTGTGGCTTTGACTTCTACCCACTTTGTAAGGTAATCTGTGGCTACAATGATGTACTCTGCATGGGAGTTTCTAGCTGGGGGGTTAATAGGACCTATGAAGTCTATGCCCCACTTCGAAAATGCACGTCCTCCCATCATTGGCCTCAAGGGCATCTCGTCTTTTCTCACTGGATATTGTGCACGTTGGCATGTGTCACATTTCTTCACATAGGTATGTGCATCCATATGAAGAGTGGGCCACCAAAGTCCTGAGAATAGAATGGTTTTAATCACTCGGTCAGGGCCAAAATGTCCACCTGCAACACCACTGTGTGCAGTCTCTAAGACCCTTAAATAGTCTGATTCATGAACGCACAGTCTTAAGTAACCATCTTTACCTCTTCGGTATAGGTTGTCTCCTACTAGGGCATAGCCTTGAGCCTCTTGCTCCATGCTTCTTCTTCTTGCTAGACTAGCCTCTTTGGGTAATTTTCCCGATCTCATAAACTCTACCAATGGAGCACTCCAATCTGGAATTAATGACACTTGATAAAGGGTCGCATGCTCCACTGGTGGTCTCTCTCTGCACCTTGGACAATTCTTAATCCACTCATGTATTTCTTTGTCCATGCTAGGCCAATACACTCCTAAACGTTTCAAATTCTGCAATGTTCGTTGTTTAGAATAGTGATTTCCTAGCAATCCCTCATGAGCTTGCTGCAACCAACTACTATGTTCATCATCCTCGACACAACAAGCTAATACACCCTCAGTATCTTGTTTGTACATGCTTCCTGCCAATATGTGATATTTTTGTGATTTTACAATTTCTTCTTGTGATGTTTTCACATTCTTATTTGCAGGGCCGAAGGTTAGGACTGGTACCAACTTATTTGCCCATTTAGGAACAACTTCCAAATTGAACAGATAAGCATCAGGTAGTTCATCAGACACTCCTTGTGGTGACTCTCCTGAAGTAATGCGAGAAAGGTGATCTGCCCGAAGGTGGGTTCTACCTTTCCTGACAACAACTTCAAAGTCATACTCCATTAGTAAGAGGAACCATCTTACTAAGCGTCCAGTATTGCAAGGTTTATTGACCAAATATAACAAAGCTTGATGATCAGTGAAGAACTTGAACTTGTTGGCCAATAAATAGTGTCTAAACTTCTTTACGGCATATACCATGCCTAACCCTTCTCGCTCGGTTGTGGTATAATTTCTTTCGGCTGGGTTTAGTTGTCTACTAGCATATGCTATGGGCAAATCTAAATTCCCTTCGCCTGTGGGTTGTGCTAGCACACATCCTATGGCATGATTGGATGCATCCACATGGACATGGAATGGCTTATTCCAATCAGGAGTGGTCAATATTGGTGCTGTGCACAAACGTTTCTTCAGTTCATTGAAAGAATTCTCGCATTCGTCGTTCCACTCAAAATTAGACAACAAGGCATAAAGGGGTCTAGCTATGATCGCGTACATGTGGATAAACCTACGGTAATATCCACAATGGCCCATAAAGGCTTGTACCTCTTTAACATTCCTTGGCCTTGGCAGCTCCGCTATGGCTCGTACCTTATCTTCATCCGTTGAGATTCCATTCTTAGAAACAATATGACCGAGGATTTTACCTTGACGCACCATGAACACACACTTTTCTGGGTTCAGACACACTCGATATTCTCTACACTTGTTGAAGATTTGTCTGAGTTCAGGGATGTGAACCCGTCTTTCTTGGGAATGAGCACATAAATCATCCACATACACTTCTAAGCTCTTTCGCAAGAACTCTTTGAAGACATGACACATGAGCCTTTGGAATGTTGCAGGTGCATTGGTGAGCCCAAATGGCATCACCCGAAATGCAAAGATTCCCCACTCTGTAGCAAAAGCTGTTTTGTGTTGATCTTCTGGGGCAATGGCTACTTGATTGTAACCTGAAAATCCATCAAGGAAGCTATAAACTTCCTTGCCTGCAACACGCTCCAAAAGGTGTTCTGTGATTGGAAGTGGATAACTATCTCTAATCGTAGCGGCATTAACTTTTTTAAGGTTAATACACACTCGCAACTTCCCGTTCTTCTTGGGTACCACAACAATGGGGGACACCCATTCGGTATGCTCAATCTCATAGATGAATCCAGCCTCAATCAACCTATCAATTTCTTCTTTGATTTTGGCTGCATAGGTATCATTATATGTGTAGGGCTTCTGTTTGGTGGGCTTAGCATCAGCAGTCATGGGGATAGTATGAGAGCAAATTCTTGGATCTACCCCTTTCAAGTCTCTATAGTGCCATGCAAACACATCCCTATATTCCCTTAATAGAGCTATGAGCTCCATTTCTTCTCTTGCACTTAGATCATCTCCTATATATGTGCATCTCTCTTCGTTCTCTTCAATGGTCACTACAACCTTCTTGGTCTTTTCTTTATTATCATATGATTCTCCTATGATGGCCTCTCTCTTAGGCATTCGTACCAGAATTTTGCGGTCGTCAACTTCATATTTCTTGAAGTTTTCTGGTACTTCAAACAATGATTCCTCCTTTTCTTGTTTCACTGCTGTTCTTTTCTTTTTGTTTTGACTACTCTCACTTCCATCCTTTGAGTTTACTGTTTTAATACTTGTGAGAGGTTCTTCTTCTTTCTGGGTGAACACTCCTATATCTTCTAGATAGTGCTGCTCTGAGTTAAAGCAACTATCCATCACAATAGACTCCAAATCATCGTCATTCTCTTCTTCTTCTATGACATCACTAGGGTCACATTCTTCTAGCAGGGGTTGACACATGAACACTGAGATATCATAACCCTCCTCATCACAATGAGGTGTCCATTGTTCCTCATTGACAGCAATGTCCATGGTGGCTAAGATTTCTGGCCAGCCATGAGGCTCAAACTCCTCATCTGGAAAGATCATCGGTGTGTAGGCTGGGTCCCTAACTGGTCTATCTCCTAGCGAAGTTCCTTCTTCTCTTGCCTTTAAACGTTTTTCCTCTTCCTTTGCGACCTTGCACATCCACAAATGAGTATCTTCATGCAGCCATGATGGATCAGGTGAACTTTCAGAATGCACAGAGATGGAATCTTCTTTCGCTTTGTGGATAGAATTCCACTGTAGGGGTGGTACATCTCTGAAGGTGTAATCCTTCAAGTTGACCTTAGTGGTGACCCCTAAGTGCTGTAAGTACAAGGAGTTAGTTCCCCAATCCTGTACTATTTGCAATTGTCGTAGGAAGGGTCTTCCTAGGATCATCTCAAAGACATTATTTTTCTCAAAGTCACATATAGCAAATGTGTGCTCAAATTCTACACCACAAGTGGTTAGAGTGATCCCTTCTAGCAATCCTAGAGGTCTTTCAAAATGACCATCAGCCATTTGAAGCTTCATTCTAGTTGGTCTTAATGTGGGCTTGCCCCATTGCTTCCACAAGGAGGTGGTCGCAATAGCAACACCAGCACCTGAATCTATGATTGCTTTGGTTGTGTAACCTTGGTGGGTGATGGGAAGATAAGTATTACCTTCTTCACCCTCACACATGTCCCCTATTTTGTCTAGAGGTATCTCTGGTACCCTTTGCTTGGAGCCTGCTTTTGGCATGTTGGAATCAAGTTCTGGCACCTGATCCTTCACATGATTCCAGAGCTCAGGTTTTGCTTTGAGCAGCTCTTCTACAGTGAGATGACACTGAACCTTAGTGTTCTTCACGACATCAGTGTTCCTTGGAACCACTGAGTCTTCATTTCTTACCAGTATTGTGGGAGCTCTAATCTGGAGTGATTCAGATTCCCATGGGCCTGGAAATTGAGGCAGTTCTTCTAAGGTATTAGATTCAAAATCTAACCTTTCGTCCTCTTGTTGTTCTGCTTCATCTTCGTAAATAGATGGGATGTCTTGGGGAAATTGATCATGAAGATCATCAATCTCAGGAATAGGAGGGGAATTACCCTTCTCCTTGGCCCATTTCTCCTCTTGTATTTCCCGCAAGAACTCTTGAGAGTACTGTTGAATAGAAGGAGGTATTCCAGCATCCGTGGAATTAGGAACATAAGCTCCCCTTGGTGGTGAGCTTCCTCTTTCAATAACTGGTTGAGCCTGTGGAGGTAGAGAAACTTGTGGTTTGTTTACCAACTGCTCTAATCGTTCTAGTAAGCCCTGGAAATGCAAATCCGATTTGATAGAGTTTGTCTGATTGAACTTTTGACTAGTCTCAAGTATGGCTTGAGCTTGTTCTACCATTTTCATGCACATTTTCATCCGTTCAATCTCTAAATCTGCTCTAGGGTAACTCTTGTCTAGGTTTGCCGCTGTAGGCCCTTCTTGAAGTCGAGCCTGGTAGGCCTTGAACATCATGTCCAAGCCTTCTGGGGTTGGATCTGCAAGAACAGACCCTGGTTGCGGTCTATTTACAGTGGGTGGTGGGGTGGGATGAGGTGGAGTGGATGGAGTTTCGGCATGCGAGGGGCTTTGAGATGCAATGTCTTCTATTTTTGTTTTCGCTTCTTTTAAGCCTTCTTCTAGTTCCGATAACTTTTTATTCCACTTGCGATTGGCCTTCTCTCTGGTATCCTTCCATGTTCTTGTTTTCCTCTTACTAGGCTCTCCCGATTCACTCAGCTCTGATTGTTCTACTGGTTTATCCTGTTTTAAGGCTTGTGCTCTAGTGACAGCTTGTATAGGAGCCACATTGCTACTACTTGAACTTGGATCTGCCACTAAGCCTACCACATTAATGGGTGTAATCTTGGGTGCACTAGAGGGGTTTCTTGGACAATCTCTGGGGAGATGGTCTTTGCCACAATCAGGACAAAAAGCCTGTATTGTGATAGCCTGTCCTTGACTCGGAGATGGTGGGTGGGGACAGTCACGAATGAAATGGTCACCATGACATCTGAAACAAGATCCTCTAGGGGCTTGTGGTCTCATTTGTCTCAACTGGGGCCTAGGGTTAGGATTTGTGTACATGACATTGGAGTATTCTGGCTCCCAATTTTGCTCCATAGGCGGTGCCTCATATTGATACGAGTAAATCTCACTATGTTCAGGTGACTCTGTGTAATAAGCATGTGGACTACCTTCATGGGAGTAGTCTGAACTATGAGCATGAGAGTCATTATCTGGTATCAATGGGGTTAGTGGCACCAAAGCTCTATTTGGATTTTCCTCTCCCACAGCATACTTGACTGGAATCACGTTGGCTGGAGCTGGTGGTTGGTTTACCAAGACAGGTTGTGGCCTATATGGTACCTGATATTGCTGTTGTGGTCTGTAATATGGCTGTTGGTATTGATTCTGATACCTACCTTGTGGGTAAAGTTGCTGATAATTTTGTCTAACAGCCTGCCTATTGTAGGGACAATCTTGAGCCGTGTGGTTTGTGTATTTTCTCTCAATAGTGCAATATGGAGCATTCCTTTCTCTAATGTTTTGGTTTTGCATTGGGCATACGTTAGCCATGTGGTCACCTCCGCAAGTATAGCACCGATTCAATGAAGTGACTCCCTGTGTTTGTTTATTTTGGACTCCCAGCTTCTTGGCAACTTGCTCAGCTATCTCTTCTATTTCTGTGGAGATCTTTGAAGTATGGCTAGTAGAACTATCCGAATCTTTGTAGAGTTTGGCCAATCCTAACTCCTCACCCAAGTTATCTTCTATGTCTATGCACGTCCGCACACACTCTTCTATAGATCTAGGATCTTTCAAGTATACATAGGATCTTAACTTTGTGCTCAGTAAGCCATCTAAAAACAAAGCCACTTGTTTGGCTGGTGTGGGTAGCTCTGGAGCAGGGCATCTTTCTAGGTACTGTCTGAACCTTCTACCTGCTAGTCGCACTGTTTCTTGGGGTGTCTGCTTGAAACTATGGATCAGGGACGATGTATTATGCCTGATACCACTCTTGGAAAATTCTACAATGAATTCGTCTAACAGTTGACCTATATCGCGATAGCTGCTTCTACTCAATGGTTGAAACCAAGCTAAGGCAGTGCCTTTAAGGGTCAAACCAAATGCCTCGTACTGGGTGAACCAGTCCTCAATTTGTTCGGCTCTCAGCACTTGTTTGTACTCGGCCACATGATCATAAGGATCCCCTGTCCCATCGAAATAGTTCTTCATTGCCTTGATCACGTGACTGGGTTTAATGGTTCTTGGGTACTCCCGGGGTCTAAGCAATGGAAAATCCTGTTCATCTCTTTGTTGCCTATGTGCTTGATGTCTCTCTCTTTCAGGTCTTTCATTTTCAAATCCTAACCTATTCCTGCCCACGGTGTGTGCAAAACTTACCTCAGGTCTCTCTCTAGTTCTTTCTCTCTGGGCTTCATGAGCCTGGGATGATCCTACCCCTTGGAGGCCATGGGAAACATTGGATCTTGGTGGGGGGAAAATCATGTCATTCTTCCATGTATATGCATGTCTATCATGTTCCGTTACCAAGAAAATTTTCTCTGATGTGTTATCCAGGTAGACAACTTTGCCTGGTATCTCAGGATCTTTGAATTCATAGATGATCACTATGCCCAATTGGCTAGGTTGATCTGGCTTGAACCTCCAAAAGGCTTCCTCTGTTTCTCTATTCAAAAATAGTTCTATGCTTTTGTTGTCTTGAGGGATCCAGTCCGGAGTGATCACTCGGGTCAAAACTGACTTACCTCTAGGAGTCTGGGGTCCTTGTCCTACGTTTCCTTGTTCTAGGTCTCCTATCTCATTCTCGTAAATGATATTTCCAAACTCATCGGTCCTATCTGGTTGGTTGGTAACCACATACATGGTTCCTTCCTTATCAATGTATGAACCCTCTTCGAACTTGACCACCGGGTGTTCAAGTCCAAAGGATTGATCTGGATTTTTGAGTTGGACCACTGATCGCCTCAGACCATCCTCATAGATGCGAGCACCTAATTGGTTGGTCCGAATATATTCCAACTGTGTCTTATAGGGACCTTCCGGTGTTTGTAGATGGGCAGTCCCTGAGCCACCTACAGGTTTTCCCATACTAAAAGACATTTCAGAATCACTTGTGTCCGATCTGAGTAACAGATGACCACTTAGTTGTTGTGCCCAAGACTTGGATGTATGGTTGACACTAGCCTCAGAAGATCTAATGCTTTGTTTATCCTTGCCTAAGTGTCTACCAGATCTCAGGTTCATAAGCTTTAGTCAGGAGTCCAAAATTTCCCCTTGGTATGGTTCAAAATTCTTTGGAGTCCCCTTGGTTCCCTAGTCCCACCTGAGGGTCAACTTCAAATTATCCTATCTCAAAATCAACGCATTATTCTTGAAAAAAACAGTTGAGATCGTGTAGGATTTGAAACGAGCTTTCCAACAAGCTATAGAGCTCAAAAAATGGACTTTGGATGAGAAAGTTATGTCAAATCAGGCTCCTGGGGGTCAAAACAGGCAAACAGGACCTTTGGAGAAAATCGCGATTTTGTGAACTTTCTGAAAGTCGCGATGCTGTTAAGTCAAAAAAAATCGCGATGTTGAGCACAAAATCGTGTTCTTGAAAATAGCGATTTTGAGCAGAAAATCGTGATTTGAAAATCGCGATTTTGATCACAAAATCGTGTTTTTGAAAATCGCGATTTTGATCACAAAATCGTGTTTTTGAAAATCGCGATTTTGATCACAAAATCGTGTTTCTGAAAATCGCGATGTTGATCACAAAATCGTGTTTCAGAGAATCGCGATGTTGATCACAAAATCGTGTTTCAGAGAATCGCGATGTTGATCACAAAATCGTGTTTCAGAGAATCGCGATGTTGATCACAAAATCGTGTTTCAGAGAATCGCGATGTTGATCACAAAATCGTGTTTCAGAGAATCGCGATGTTGATCACAAAATCGTGTTTCAGAGAATCGCGATGTTGATCACAAAATCGTGTTTCAGAGAATCGCGATGTTGATCACAAAATCGTGTTTCTGAAAATCGCGATGTTGATCACAAAATCGTGTTTCTGAAAATCGCGATGTTGATCACAAAATCGTGTTTCTGAAAATCGCGATTTTGACTCAGAGAATCGTGATTCACAAAATCGTGTTTTTGACTGAAAATCGTGTTTTCTCAGAATCGTGTTTTTGACATGAAAATCGTGTTTTCTCAGAATCGTGTTTTTGACATGAAAATCGCGATTTTGAGCAGAAAATCGTGAATTGAAAATCGCGATTTTGAGCAAAAATTCGTGTTTTCTCAAAATCGTGTTTTTGACTTGAAAATCGCGATTTTGTCCCACAGAATCGTGTTTTTCTCAAAATCGTATTTTTGGCTGAAAATCGTGATTTGTGAGAATCGCGATTTTGAGCAGAAAGTCGTGTTTTTCACAAAATCGTGTTTTTGCTGAAAATCGTGATTGGTGAGAATCGCGATTTTGAGCAGAGAATCGTGTTTTTTGAAAATCGTATTTTTCACATGAAAATCGCGATGTTGAGCACAAAATCGTGTTTTTGAAAATCGCGATTTTGAGCAAAAAATCGTGTTTTCACAGAATCGCCTTTTTCACAAAATCGTGTTTTTGCTGAAAATCGTGATTGGTGAGAATCGCGATTTTGAGCAGAGAATCGTGTTTTTTTTTTTTTGAGAAAAACACAGAATCGCGATTTTTTTTCAACCAACTTTTAGGCGGGAAAACTGAAAATCGTGATTTTTCAAAAAATTTTGAATTTTCACAGAATCGCGATTTTCATCACAGAATCGCGTTTTTTGGCGGGAAATTCAAATTTCTGAGCGCCGGCTATGGCGAGCTCCGTATGAGCAGAAATTCATAAAAAAAATGCAGCGCTTGCTCTCCCTTGCACCTCCTAACTCCTCCACACACAATAATGCATGAAAAATGGAATGAAAATGGTGAAAATGCACTAAAAAACAAGAAATTTCTATGAAGAAGAAGATGGAAGAAGGTGGAGATGATGATGATGATGAAGATGAAGAGGAAAAAACAGAAAATGAACTGAAATGACAGTTTTTTTACCTTCCAACGTCGCAAATCTACGATCTTACCATCACAACGCTCGTCCTCGAAGCTCTCTCCCCGGCAACGGCGCCAAAATTTGGTGTAGCTCAAGCGTAAGCACCACCTCCTTTACTTGTCAATCCGCGGAGACGTGAGGACCGGTATGAAGACCATGAGCAAGTGAAAGCACAAGTGCGTGAGTGAAAGCACACAAACATGCACACACATACACACACACGCGCACAAAGTAAGATCAAAGAGAGGAACAATGGAAAGCTTAGATTGCAAAAGAGTTCTCTTACAAAAGTTCTATTCTCTAACAAGCTAACCCCAAAAATGAGCTCTCTAGCTCTTTTTATAGTTTTTTGACTAGTTTTGGCCCTGTCCAGACCTAGTGTCCGGCCTAGTTAAAAATTAGGTTCCAGGGCTTATTTGAGGGCTCAAACGAAGTCTAAAAATTATGAAAATTGGTACGATGGTACTTCTAATACTCCTCAAGCTCGAGGACTCCTCGGCTTGAACAAAATGGAGTTACTAAAAATAGATAATGGTATTTACAATGGTTTCTAGTGATGAAAATCACTATTTTTGTAGGGGATTCTTCTGAAAATTTGACATACACTTCTTGGAGCTCCCTACTTGCTCTCTCTTCTTCTATGTCCACTTCTTTGATGTGCTTCCATGCTTTGTCCTTGACCTTGAGCTTCAACAACTAAGCTCAGGTCATATGTGTACCTGAAGGACCCTAGAACGATAGAGGAGTGCGTGCGCATGTGCATAGACATTGAGGACAATCTAGGTGAGGAATTAGAACTATCAAAAATCTATAAGGATTCTGATAGCTCTAGTAACATGACATCTGGTCAATCCACATCCATCGAGGAACTTGCAGAGAAGGTAGCCCAAAAACTAGGTGTCTCTAGCAAGAAAATTCCAAGATTTGCCCCAGTTAAGTGGTGTTACAATTGTGGCAGTGAACATATGGCAAGTGTATGCCCCATTATGGCCCAACCTCAGGTGAATCCTAGTAGCCAGTACTGCACCATAGAGCGCAGGTACACCAATCACACGGCACAAGACTGCCCATATAACAAACAAACTGTTAGGCAAAATTATCCTCAGCCATATCCACAACATGGTAGGTACCAGAATCAGTACCCATCACCACAATACAACAGACCACAACAAACTTATCAGCCACCTTATCAAGGGCAGCAGAGACCTCAACCAGTCCTAGTGCAGCAACCCCCTGCTCCAACCAATGTGATCCCAGTGAAATATGCATCTACTGAAGAAAATCCGAATAGAGCCATAGTTCCAGTCACCCCATTGCTATCAGACAGTGATCCAAGTGACCATAGTTTTGACTCCACACATATTGATAGCCCACATGCTTACTACATGCAGTCACCCGAGCATAACGAGTCATACTATTATGAGGACCCAAGTGAAAATAGTGGGGAACCTGAGTATTCTAATGTTATGTACACAAACCCCAACCCTAGACCTCAACCTAGACAGGTACGACCTCCATTTCCTAGAGGACCATGCTTCAGATGTCAGGGAGATCACCTTATACGTGATTGTCCACTGCCTACCCCTACACAGCCTCAACCAGTAACCATTCAGGGCTTCTGTCAAGATTGCAGGAAAGAGCATCTCCTACGAGATTGCCCGAAGAACCCTAATAACATGCCTAAAATCACTCCTATCAATGTTGTTGGGTTAGTTGTAGACTCCACAGGGAGTGTGACTTCCACTGCACCTGTGCAGGTGATCACAAGAGCCCAGGCACTTCAACAACACCAAGGTGTTGGTCCCGAAAAGAGCCCCGAGGTGAGTGAAACAGAGAGCATACCCAAAAAGAGAACTAGCGCCTGGAAGGATAGTCGTGAAAGAATGAAGAGGCAATGGGCAAAAAAGATAAACGAACTTGAAGAAAGCGTGAGAGAAACCAAGGCAAAAATCACAGAGATCACATCTCAACCGCACTCCCACACACTTCCACCACTACCAACCCCATCACCCTCCATTTCTCCACCCTCTAATACACCCCTCGTAACCCACCCACCACCCCGAGTAGGATCAGTATTAGCTGACCCCACTCCTGAAGGCTTGGACATGATGTTCAAGGCCTACCAGGCTCGACTTCAAGAAGGGCCAACAGCTGCAAACCTAGACAAGAGTTACCCTAGAGCAGATTTAGAGATTGAACGGATGAAAATGTGCATGAAAATGGTAGAACAAGCTCAAGCTATACTTGAGACTAGTCAAAAGTTCAATCAGACAAACTCTGTCAAGCCGGATTTGCATTTCCAAGGCTTACTAGAAAGATTAGAGCAGTTGGTAAACAAATCTCAAGTTTCTTTACCTCCACAGGCTCAACCAGTTGTTGAAAGAGGAAGCTCACCACCAAAGGGAGCTTATGTTCCTAATTCCACGGATGCTGGAATACCTCCTTCAATTCAACAGTACTCTCAAGAGTTCTTGCGGGAAATACAAGAAGAGAAATGGGCCAAGGAGAAGGGTAATTCCCCTCCTATTCCTGAGATTGATGATCTTCATGATCAATTTCCCCAAGACATTCCGTCTATCTATGGAGATCAAACAGAGCAACAAGAGGATGAGAGATTAGATTTTGAATCTAATTCTTTACAGGAGTTGCCTCATTTCACAGGCCCATGGGAATCTGAATCTCTCCAGATCAGAGCCCCCACAATATTGGTAAGAAATGAAGACTCAGTGATTCCAAGAAACACTGATGTTGTGAAGAACACTAAGGTTCAATGTCATCTCACTGTAGAGGAGCTGCTCAAGGCAAAACCGGAGCTCTGGAATCATGTGAAGGATCAGGTTCCAGAACTTGAATCCAATACACCAAAAGTAGGCTCTAAGAAAAAAGTACCAGAGATACCTCTCGACAAGATAGGAGACATGAGCGAAGGTGAAGAAGGTAACACTTATCTTCTGATCACCTATCAAGGTTACACAACCAAAGCAATTGTGGATTCGGGTGCTGGTGTTGCTATTGCGACCACTTCCTTGTGGAAGCGATGGGGCAAACCCACCTTAAGACCAACGAGGATGAAACTTCAAATGGCAGATGGTCATTTTGAAAGGCCTCTCGGATTGCTTGAAGGGATAACTCTAACCACTTGTGGTGTAGAGTTTGAACATACATTTGCTATATGTGACTTTGAGAAGAATAATGTTTACGAGATGATCCTAGGAAGACCTTTCCTACAACAATTGCAAATAGTACAGGATTGGGGAACCAACTCCTTGTACTTACAGCACTTAGGGGTCACCACCAAGGTCAATCTGAAGGATTACACCTTCAGAGATGTACCACCCCTACAGTGGAATCCTATCCACAAAGCGAAAGAAGATTCTATCTCCGTGCATTCAGGAAGTTCACTTGAACCATCCTGGCTGCACGAAGATACTCACTTGTGGATGTGCAAGGTCGCGGAGGAAGAGGAAAAGCGCCTAAAAGCGAGAGAAGAAGGAACTCCCCCAGGAGATAGACCGATAAAAGACCCAGCCTATACACCAATGATATTTCCAGATGAGGAATTTGAGCCTCATGGTTGGGCAGAAATCCTAGCTACCATGGACATTGCAGTTAATGAGGAACAATGGACACCCCATTGTGATGAGGAGGGTTATGACATTTCAGTGTTCATGTGTCAGCCCTTGTTGGAAGAGTGTGATCCTAGTGAGTTCATAGAAGAAGAAGAGGATAACGATGATCTAGAATCCATTGTGATGGATACATACTTTGACTCAGAGGAACACTACTTTGAAGACCTAGGAGTGTTAACCCAAAAGGAAGAAGAACCCCTTGCGAGTATTAAAACGATAAGTTCAAAGAAAGGAAGTGAAGGAGGTCAAAAGAAAAAGAAAAGAAAAGCAGCGAGACAAGAAGAGGAAGAATCATTGTTTGAAGTACCAGAAAATTTCAAGAAATATGAAGTGGAAGACCGGAAAATTTTGGTACGAATGCCTAAGAGAGAGGCCATTATAGGAGAAGCATATGATAATAAAGAAAAGACCAAAAAAATTGTAGTGACCATTGAAGGGAACGAAGAGCGATGTACGTACATAGGAGACGACCTAAGTGCAGAGGAAGAAGCAGAGCTTGTAGCTCTATTAAGGGAATATAGGGATGTGTTCGCATGGCACTATAGAGACTTGAAAGGAGTAGATCCAGAGATTTGCTCTCATACGATTCCGATGACCGCTGATGCCAAGCCCACCAAACAAAAACCCTACACATATAATGACAATTATGCAACCAAAATAAAAGAGGAAATTGACAGGCTGATTGAAGCCGGATTCATCTATGAGATTGAGCACACTGAATGGGTGTCCCCCATTGTAGTGGTGCCCAAGAAGAATGGGAAATTGCGAGTGTGCATTAACCTTAAAAAAGTCAATGCCGCTACGATCCGAGATAGTTATCCTCTTCCAATCACCGAACATCTATTGGAGCGTGTTGCATGCAAGGAAGTTTACAGCTTCCTTGATGGATTTTCAGGTTACAACCAAGTAGCCATTGCCCCCGAAGATCAGCACAAAATGGCCTTTGCCACAGAATGGGGAATCTTTGCATTTCGTGTGATGCCATTTGGGCTCACCAATGCACCTGCAACATTCCAAAGACTCATGTGTCATGTCTTCAAAGAGTTCTTGCGAAAGAGCTTAGAAGTATATGTGGATGATCTGTGCGCTCATTCCCAAGAGAGAAGTTACCACATCCCTGAGCTCAGGCAAATCTTCAACAAGTGTAGAGATTATCGAGTGTGTCTGAATCCAGAGAAGTGTGTGTTTATGGTACGACAAGGTAAGATCTTAGGTCACATTGTTTCTAAGAATGGAATTTCAACAGATGAAGACAAAGTAAGAGCAATAGCAGAGTTGCCCAGACCAAGGAATGTTAAAGAGGTACAAGCCTTTATGGGCCATTGTGGATATTACCGTAGGTTTATCCACATGTATGCCATCATAGCTAAACCTCTTTATGGGTTGTTAACAAATTTTGAATGGAGCGAGGAATGCGAGACTTCCTTCAACGAGCTGAAGAGACGTTTGTGCACAGCACCAATATTGACTACTCCGGATTGGAGCAAAGCCTTTCATGTCCATGTAGATGCCTCCAATCATGCAATAGGATGTGTGCTAGCACAACCCACAGGTGAAGGAAACCTAGATTTGCCGATAGCATATGCTAGTAGGCAACTAAATGCAGCTGAACGAAATTATACCACAACGGAAAGAGAAGGCCTAGGTATGGTATATGCTGTGAAGAAGTTTAGACACTATCTATTGGCCAATAAGTTCAAGTTTTTCACTGATCATCAAGCTTTACTATATTTGGTCAATAAACCTTGCAATACAGGCCGCTTAGTAAGATGGTTCCTCTTACTAATGGAATACGACTTTGAAGTTGTTGTCAGGAAAGGTAGAACCCATCTTAGGGCAGACCATCTTTCTCGCATCACTTCAGGAGAGCCACCGCAAGGAGTGTCTGATGAATTGCCCGATGCTTATCTGTTCAATTTAGAAGTTGTTCCTAAATGGGCAAATAAGTTGGTACGAGTCCTAACCTTCGGGCCTGCAAATAAAAATGTTAAAACAAGCAAAGAGGAAATTGTAAAATCGCTAAAGTATCAAATATTAGCCGGAAGTATGTACAAGCAAGATACCGAGGGCGTATTAGCTTGTTGTGTCGAGGATGATGAACATGCTAGTTGGTTGCAACAAGCCCATGAGGGACTGCTAGGAAATCACTACCCTAAACAACGAACATTGCAGAATCTAAAACGTTTAGGGGTGTATTGGCCTAGCATGGACAAAGAAATACAAGAGTGGATCCACAATTGTCCAGTGTGCCAGAAGAGACCCCCAGTGGAGCATGCCACTCTTTATCACGTGTCATTAATCCCAGATTGGAGTGCTCCATTGGTTGAGTTCATGAGATCGGGAACATTGCCCAATCAGGCTAGTCTTGCAAGAAAACGGAGCATGGAGCAAGAGGCTCAAGACTATGCCTTAGTAGGAGACAACCTATATCGAAGAGGCAAGGATGGTTACCTAAGACTGTGCGTTCATGAATCAGACTATTTGAAAGTCTTAGAAACGGCACACAGCGGTGCTGCAGGTGGACACTTTGGGCCGGACAGAGTAATTAAGACCATTCTATTCTCGGGACTTTGGTGGCCCACTCTTCATATGGATGCACACTCTTATGTGAAGAGTTGCGACACATGCCAACGTGCCCAATATCCGATAAGAAAAGATGAAATGCCCTTAAGGCCAATGATGGGAGGACGTGCATTTTCAAAGTGGGGTATAGACTTTGTAGGTCCCATCAACCCCCCAGCTAGAAACTCCCATGCAGAATACATTATTGTAGCCACAGATTACCTTACAAAGTGGGTGGAAGTAAAGGCCACGATAAAGAATGATGCTCAAACGACGGCTAAGTTCTTATTCGAAAATGTGTTCACTAGATATGGGTTACCAATAGAGTTGGTTAGTGATAGAGGTACGCACTTCTTGAATGAGGTCATTGAAAATCTCCTTCAAGAATTCATGGTGACACATAAAAAGTCTGCACCCTATCACCCACAAGCTAACGGACAAGCCGAGAGCACGGATAAGATCTTATGTAACGTATTGACGAAACTTGTAAACAATAAACGCTCTGACTGGGACAAACAACTTCATCATGTTGTTTGGGCATACCGAGTTGCTTACAAAACGGTACTCAATGCCACCCCCTTTCAGATGGTCTTCGGACAAAATGCGGTGCTACCATTAGACTTCCTAATCCCAGCTTTAAGAGTAGCACAAGAGCATGAGTGGAATGGACATGAGTTGTCCTCTAGGATCTTTGATCTAGAGCGTTTAGGTGAGACGAGGCTATGAGCAGCAGCAGGCATCTATGCTGCAAAAAAAACGGCAAAAGGCATACTTTGATGCCCATGTGAAGGATAAGGGCTTGAAAGCAGGAGATCTAGTTTTAGTCTACACATTGAAACAACACGCAAGAAAGCTAGAAAAGAGGGGCTACGGACCTATGATCATTAATAGGATCTCCACGAGTGGAGCAGTACAACTAGCCACTTTAGAGGGGGATGTCCTCCCAAACTATATTAGCGGATGCAGAGTCAAGCTGTATCAGGAACCCCTCACGGAGGAAATGCTAAGCCGACTCAATACTGCTAAGCAACGTAAAGAGGAGGAAAAACGAATTTGCGAAGAAGCGCAGGCAGAGGCCTTAGAGCGTATCAGACGAATGAAGCTGAGGAGACAAGGGAGGGACCAGCCTGTGACTGACACTCAAATGTCTCCAGGCTATCACATGGCCATGTGTGAGGCTTCAGGTGAACGTACCCATAAGATAGTGGACCGACGACCTTTTGTGACCCTAGAAATAGGACAAAGAGACAGTACAACAAGCGTGAGGGCTTTAATTGATTCAGGAGCAGCGACAAGTGCAGTTCGGCTTTCTTATTGCCAGCAACTGCAATTAGAGGTAAAACCCATAGAAGCATATCTGATAGGATTAGGAGGTGTTGAAACCCCTTGCATGGGAGAGGTGGATCTTCCCCTCTACATACAAGAGGTCCTCATGCCAGTAAAAGTGCTAGTGTGTGAAGACGAGGATCTGACCGAACCTCTTATCTTAGGCCAAGACTGGATCTATGATCACGCAGTCAACCTGAACCTAAGAAGTGGACTTCTTCAGGCTTGGGTAGGCCAAAGCCGTCTCACGATTGAATTAGAAAATCAAGCACTCAAACCAATAGAACAGGCACCAACTCCTGGTCCCTCCAGGAATCCACATGAAGATAACAATGATGTGCTTGTCCAAACTTCTATGGTGCAGAGGAATGTCAATCTTACTGAAGGTCCAGGAGCCAAGATGGAGTTCCTAACTGATCCAAAGAAGATTCTAAACGAGCAGACCGAACATCACTCTACACGGAAGAGGCCGCTGATCAAGAGGCAGGAGCGCCAACCCGTGCAACATAGAGCACCTCGGGGTGCGAAGCAAATCTGGATACGCAAGGATGGGAAACCCACCACTCTAATAATAGACGCTCAAGGAGACAAGAAACGAGCCTCACCGTCAAGGAACAAAGTTAAGAAGCCCCCTAGGATAACCCCTAGGCATACCATTTCTATTTGGGTTCCTAAGCGGTCAATGAAGGCCACCCCTAATGCTAGACAGATATGGGTGCCCAAGGCTTGCTTACAAGCCCAAAGTACTTCACCTTCAGGCACTAGGATGAAGCAGCTTTCACAAGCACTCTTGCCCAACAACTCAGAAAGTGACAAGATACCTACACCTCTCACTGTCCCCACTCCCATCAACCCCAGGAATGTCTGGAAATGGGTACCCAAAAGGTCCCAAATACATCACACTCTCATACCGAAATCTTCACCTGTCCTTAGCTCTAAGAGCTACGACTCCTCTATCAAAGTGTGGAGAATTAAACTGTGTACTAAACCCCCTGACCCTATTCTGTAAATCCGTCCACACTAACACAGGAGCATTTCGAACCCATTGCATAACCAAAGTATGCATCTAGGATGACACTGACCTTTAATCACCACTCACACCTATCATAAACACTTCACCACTAACCACTGACCTCCGGGATTGTCATGTTAGTATTGTGAAGGGAACACCATTACATCTTGTTTCCTATGCAACACTAATGTGCCTTTCGTCTTCCAGCAGATAAGCAACCTACTCTCATGGCTACCGCGGCAGGCACAAGCTCTCAGGCAGGATCTGGTGCTCCTATCAATGGGGATGCCATGCCAGTAGAAGCTCCACCAACAGCTCGGCCTGAAGAATTCTTGAATGTGCGAAGGATTCCTATTCTAGATCCACCCAGTGGACTAACCGAAAGAGTAAAGGGGCACTCCCATTGGTTCAATGAAATGCCAGGGGATTTGGGGGACGCAGATCACATCTGGGAGTCCAAGATGGAGTGTGGAGGGGTTTGGTGGACCTTCCAGTTCTTTTCAAGAGAATTTGAGACCTTACAGAATGCAGCTCCACTTCAAGATATCTGGCAAAAGGCAGGACTACAAGCTTACTTCAGTGCAGCTCTACCTAAACCTGACTTCCTCAGGTGCTACTACTTGATTGCTACGATGAAACCTACCGGGGATAAAGATCACTCAGGCACATTCTGGGTGCCCTCCTTATCCAATCTGGAGGAGATGAGGAAGTTTGAATTAAATGTAACGTTAATCAGGGAAGCCCTTCAGATGTATGGCACGCATGTACCTTCTGACCGCGACCCTTTGATACCAGAGTCTATGAAAAGCAATAGAATCAAGAAACTAAAAGAAATGTGCGCCCTCACCCCCAACATCGCCATACCTCTACGGATGTGCCTCCAGCACTTCGCATTTCCCGCTCAGGACCGTTTCACTCAGCCTCACAAGAAGATATGGTACGGGTTGTATTTAGCAGAGACCGGAAGCTTGCCCATTAAGATGCCGGTATGGATCTTAGATCAGGTATATGAGGCTGGCAAGCGGGGGGCGAGGAAGCCCACTTTACATGGTTGTTGTGCGCTGACAAGAATCATCTACAGATGTCTGGCATATGATGTGCCAGTTGCTCGAGCCCTAAAGTATGCACACCTGGAGCTGTTCAAAGGGCGAAAGTCAGGGAATCAACCGGCAAAAAGAATGCGTGGATCCCTTTCACAGGTCCTGATCCCTCCAGAAGCCACCGCCGAAGTCTCCACTAGAGAAGAAACCCAAGTGGCATCTTTCACAATCCATCTCCAAGAGTCTCAACCAAGAGAGGTGGTACAACCCGTTCCATCCGCCCCTCCACTACCTACCGATGCAGAGTTTGCATCTATGGCCACCTTCACAGAAGATCCAAATTTCGATTTTGAAAGATTTCTGCAGACGGTCCCCCTATCCGACAGTGAAGATTCCCTTGACAATGTGGGTCTGGGTGCATCTGCCCAAAGAGAACAGCCACGGGGCGAGACGAGCAGAGTACATGGGGAAGGAGTGGCACAACATCCTCATGACCAAAACACACAAGTGCAGGAAGGCGCACACAGAAATGACCCGGAAGACAGTGAAGAGGAGGCCCCTGCCTACACAGCACAACTCAGACGGCTGTACAAGACAATCAAGCAGGTACAGAGAAGACATAAGATGACAGAAGCGGCGAATAGAGCTCTAGTGAACCAGATGCTTCAAGCCGAGAATGTTGACTCCAACTTTGTGGAATCATTGAATTTATTGGCAGAGACATGTGGGATCGGGGAGGCATTGAGGACAATGGTATATCAGGAAAACCCTGTCTACGATCAACGAAGGATTGATACACGACCACGACGCGGGAAAATGATTCAAATGGAAACCTCTACCGCCTTGCCTACTATAATTTCAGAAGATGTTCACATGACGAGCCCGAGTCCCACCGACGAACATGAGGTAATTACACACGTACCATCTCCACAGCCACCTTCCCTCCACCTTTCAGAACCCCTCTCCACTATTCCTCCTGAACAACCGACATCCACCCATCACGAAACCATTGTACACACCTCCGTTTTTACATCCTTCCCTTTACCCACGTCCCACACTTCCACCCAAATTTTGGAACCTCACACCGGTCATCCGGCCATCGATCAAACCATAATAGGTCACCCTTCCTATCTCCCCGCCCTTGGACAACCACTTGCCAATAGCCAGACCTCATCCCATCCTTTTCCATTCACTCACACCCAAACCCTATCCGCCACTCCCCTAGCAACTGACTCACACTCAACCCAAGTCACACAACCCTCATTCTGGACAAACCTTGTAAATATACTCCAACAGGTGGATACTTATAATAAAAAGTCCCTTTCCCAAACCCACTCCCCCACATTCACTGCCACCACTATCACACCACCCACCATTCCTGTATTCACAGTGCATGAATCACACACTCTCACGTCTGATCCCATGGACATCTCACCATCCACAAGATCACCCACCACCACTGTTATCCCAACATTACCACATATCATTTCACTCACGTCGCCATTCCCAAGCACTGTAGGCACAACATCCACTTTTCCCATTCCCACTTCCCAACCCCCTGCATCTTCCATCCTTACCCCTGCATCCACCTCATTTAGTCTTGCACTCGACACCATGCTCGAAGCTGCCACTCAGCTTAAGCAGGAATATACATTATTGGAAGAAAATAACAAAGAGCTTTGCACCCTCTCAGCAACACTCCAAGAGCGTGTCAATGCTTTGGAGTCCAGTCATACGGAGTCACAAAGCAAAATATCCGCCCTCGAACATGCAAATGCGCAACTCGAAGCGAGGCATATGGAAGAGAGCAAAGCCATAGAGGAACAGCTGCGAGATCAAATGGGCCGCAATGCAAGGCTTCAACGAAACATGGCCTTGCTACGACGACATCTGGTGGCAGCTCAAGAAGAGAACAGACGGCTTCAACAACAAAACCAAGAGAACCTCGAGGCTGCCATGGAGAACACCCCGAGAGCACCCATAGACCCGGCTAAATTTCAAGCTGTTCCCTCAGAAAGCATACAACAGATCTTGGAAACTTATGCCAATCTTTTAGAAGCACATGATCAGCTTGTCGACCAGCTGAAGGACCTACAGAGACCCCAAGAGTCTACACCACACCAACGGGAACCTAAAGAGATGACCGACGCTGCTACTTCACCTGAACCTGAACATTCAACGACCAATGACGTACTGGAGTTACGGCAACAGATTGCAGAATTAAAATTGAAGTTGATGCAGTACGAGCGACCTCCTTCCCCACCAGAGCAGCCGTTAGAAGAAGAAGCAGTTATTATTCCAGTGGAGGAAGCATTCGACGACACCTACGAGCCTCAACCATTCCCAGGAGGACGCGTCACAGAAGAAGGTCAAGATACCTATGAGGAACCCCCATCAGCATGGATGAAACAGGTAGAGGAAATGGGGAAAACTCATCAGGAACGGATATCCACTCAGATGCTGGCAATGAAGGCCATTGAGGACACCTTCACTCAGAGTACTTCAGGCACATGGCCTCTAGACGCCTTATCACTAGCTCAGAATTACAATACAAGCCCTATTTTGTATTGTTGGCCGACTACAACGCAGAAATCAAAAGAGTCACCAACCAGTACCCAACATTTGCCACACAGTTCGAACCAGAAGATATACCAGAAGCGGCACGAAAAGGGGCCATATTCCAACCAACTTGGAGGCAGAAGTTACTCGAAACTTACCCAGAAATGCTTCGAACATGGGATCACGCCCCCATGCATTTGAAGTACAATCCATGTTTTGGGCCAGTGGAAAGACGAAGATCATGGAAAGCTTTTGCAATCAAGGTTCAGAATAACGCGAACTGTAAAGAATGGCTCAATTACCCCGCCATCGCCCCCCCAACCGGTACTCCCACAGTGTCATACATGATTGCAACCATCAGACATTGGATACCACGTCTCCACCCCATGCCAGATGTCGCTGCCCAGATGATGCTCAAGATCTTCGATATGATGCAGGTCGTACTCAAAACTTTTCGCAATGTATGCCGTATTCAACCTCCTATTCCCGGGTTTATTAATGGTAACTACGACCTGCTATATGATATGAGCACAACCCCGAGCATACGAGTGGCTTACGCATGGCATGCACGCATAAGATATCTCCCTGCCTGCTACAAGCAAACATTCGACGATATGTTCACCACGGGGTTTTGGGAAGCACATTCAGAGGTATTCGCGCCACGGCCTACGCATTTACTCCATCTCTTCACATGCGAGCAAACAATGCATTCCGAGCTTTACACGATGCCACAACCTGACATGCCTGGTACAGTTGATTGGGAGGCTTTGCAACGAGACCTGATCAGAGGTTTAAGAATCAAAGAACAAGAATTGGCAACCAACCTCCTGCAGAAGTACATTGATCAAACTGTGGAACAGAGGTCTGTCAGAGGCGACAGACCCTAGGGGGGGGAGAGTGTTGACAGTATACGGGAAGAAGCAAGTACGGACACACATGCAGATCTAGCACTAAGGCAACCCTTCATTTTTTTTCAAAACCCTTACATCATTTTTAAGTGAGTCTCATCACAAAAAACCCTTGTAAATATCATTTCACCTTTTTGTAGCTCCATTTTGTACAAGCCGAGGAGTCCTCGAGCTTGGGGAGCCTTAGAAGTAGTTGCCTGCCAATTTTCATAATTTTTAGATCTCGTTTGAGCCCTCAAATAAGCCCTGGAACCTAATTTTTAACTAGGCCGGACACTAGGTCTGGACAGGGCCAAAAGCTAGTCAAAAACTATAAATAGAGCTAGAGAGCTCATTTTTGGGTTAGCTTCTTGTAGTTTGAGCTTGTATGAGAACTTTTTTGCAATAGAAGTGATTCCATTGTCTTACTCTCTTTGTTCTTGCCGTGTGTGCGCGTGTGCGTGTATGTGTGTGCATGCTTGTGTGCTTCTCACTCATGCACTTGTGCTTCAACTTGCTCGTGGTCTTCATACCATCCTCACGTCTCCCCGGATTGACATTAAAGGAGGTGCTACTCATCGCTGAGCTACACACAGGAAGGGAAGAAGCTTCATTATGCTTCTGTTTTGCTGAAGTATGGTCATCTTACATGCATCTAACAGATGTGCATATGTTGGTATCCCACGATTGTCTATCTCCACTAAGTACAGAGTTTCTTAAGCGTCTCAAGCAACAAATTAAGCTTCTGAAGCCACAACTGCAACAACTCTTATATAACCATGTTCGAACCAGATAGCTGCCCCAAATTGCCCAAGAGAGATAATAATCACCAAACGGAATGCTGAAGAGTGTTTATAAACACTATATGAAGTTAAAATGTAACACATAAGAAGAAAATGCAAGTGGACTCCTTAAACATGGCCATAAAAATGGGATGAACCATCAAATGTTGCCCACCCTCCCACCCTTCTTTTTCATCATTTTCCCACAACTCTTATATAATGAGGTTCGAACCAGATAGCTGCCCCAAATTGCCCAAGAGAGCTAATAATCACCAAACAGAATGCTGAAGAGTGTTTATAAACACTATATGAAGATAACATGTAACACATAAGAAAAAAATGTGAGTGAACTCCTTAAACATGGCCATAAAAATGGGATGAACCATCAAATGTTGCCAAAAAGAGCGTGGGAGGGTGGGAAAATGATGAAAAAGAAGGGTGGGAGGGTGGGCTGATGGAAAAAATGAAGCCATAAAGAATAAAATGATGGAAAAAGGCTTCTCCAAGTGAGTGGAGAGCAACACCACCACCACCAAAAGGACCACCAAATGCACCACCAAGTACATAGTTATTAAGCGTTTGAAGCGACAACTTAAGCTTTTGAAGCCACAACTACAACAACTCTTATATAACCACGTTCGAACCAGATAGCTACCCCAAATTGCCCAAGAGAGCTAATTGTCACCAAACGGAATGCTGAAGAGTGTTTATAAACACTATATGAAGTTAAAATGTAACACATAAGAAAAAAATGTCAGTAGACTCCTTAAACATGGCCATTAAAATGGGATGAACCATCAAATGTTGCCAAAAAGAGCGTGGGAGGTGGTGATGAAAAAGAAGGGTGGGAAGGTGGGCTGATGGGAAAAATGAAACCCTAAAGAGTCAAATGATGGCAAAAGGCTTCTCCAAGTGAGTGGAGAGCAACATGACCAAAGTCAAGAACCACCACCACCAAAATGACCACCAAATGCACCACCAAGTACACAGTTTCTTAAGCGTCTGAAGCAACAACTTAAGCTTCTGAAGCCACAACCGCAACAACTCTTATATAACTAGCTGCGAACCACATAACTTCCCCAAATTGCCCAAGAGAGCTAATCGTCACCAAACGGAATGTTGAAGAGTGTTTATAAACACTATATGAAGTTAAAATGTAACACATAACAAAAAAAATGTCAGTGAACTCCTTAAACATGGCCATACAAATGGGATGAACCATCAAATGTTGCCAAAAAGAGCGTGGGAGGGTGGGAAAATGATGAAAAAGAAGGGTGGGAGGGTGGGCTGATGGAAAAATGAAGCTCTAAAGAATAAAATGATGGAAAAAGGCTTCTCAAAGTGAGTGGAGAGCAACACCACCAAAGTCAAGCACCACCACCACCAAAATGACCACCAAGTACATAGTTTCTTAAGCGTTTGAAGCAACAACTTAAGCTTTTGAAGCCACAACTACGACAACTCTTATATAACCAGGTTCCCAAATTGCCCAAGAGAGCTAATCGTCACCAAACGGAAAGTTCAAGAGTGTCTATAAACACTATATAAAGTTAAGATGTAACACATAAGAAAAAAATGTGAGTGGACTCCTTCAACATGGCCATAAAAATGGGATGAACCATCAAATGTTGCCAAAAAGAGCCTAGGAGGGTGGTGATGAAAAAGAAGGGTGGGAAGGTGGGCTGATGGGAAAAATGAAACCCTAAAGAGTCAAATGATGGCAAAAGGCTTGTCCAAGTGACTGGAGAGCAACATGACCAAAGTCAAGCACCAACACCACCAAAATGACCACCAAATGCACCACCAAGTACACAGTTTCTTAAGCGTCTGAAGCAACAACTTAAGCTTTTGAAGCCACAACTGCAACAACTCTTATATAACCATGTTCTAACCAGATAGCTGCCCCAAATTGCCCAAGAGAGATAATAATCACCAAAGGGAAGGTTGAAGAGTGTTTATAAACACTATATGAAGTTAAAATGTAACACATAAGAAAAAAATGTGAGTGGACTCCTTAAACATGGCCATAAAAATGGGATGAACCATCAAATGTTGCCAAAAAGAGCGTGGGAGGGTGGGAAAATGATGAAAAAGAAGGGTGGGAGGGTGGGTTGATGGAAAAAATGAAGCCCTAAAGAATAAAATGATGGAAAAGGCTTCTCCAAGTGAGTGGAGAGCAACATGACCACCACCAAAATGACCACCAAATGCACCACCGAGTACATAGTTTCTTAAGCGTTTGAAGCAACAACTTAAGCTTTTGAAGCCACAACTACAACAACTCTTATATAACCAGGTTCGAACCAGATAGCTACCCTAAATTTCCCAAGAGAGCTAATTGTCACCAAATGGAATGCTGAAGAGTGTTCATAAACACTATATGAAGTTAAAATGTAACACATAAGAAAAAAATGTCAGTGGACTCCTTAAA
Organism: Ceratopteris richardii; assembly: GCA_020310875.1. Lineage (NCBI taxonomy): Eukaryota > Viridiplantae > Streptophyta > Polypodiopsida > Polypodiales > Pteridaceae > Ceratopteris > Ceratopteris richardii. The sequence goes on from CM035410.1 coordinate 116,358,252, forward strand.
CATGGCCATTAAAATGGGATGAACCATCAAATGTTGCCAAAAAGAGCGTGGGAGGGTGGTGATGAAAAAGAAGTGTGGGAAGGTGGGCTGATGGGAAAAATGACACCCTAAAGAGTCAAATGATGGCAAAAGGCTTCTCCAAGTGAGTGGAGAGCAACATGACCAAATTCAAGCACCACCAGCACCCAAAATGACCACCAAATGCACCACCAAGTACACAGTTTCTTAAGCATCTGAAGCAACACCTTAAGCTTGTGAAGCCACAACCGCAAGAACTCTTATATAACTAGGTGCGAACTAGATAGCTTCCCCAAATTGCCCAAGAGAACTAATCGTCACCAAACGGAATGCTGAAGAGTGTTTATAAACACTATATGAAGTTAAAATGTAGCACATAACAAAAAAAATGTGAGTGGTCTGCTTAAACATGGCCATACAAATGGGATGAACCATCAAATGTTGCCAAAAAGAGCGTGGGAGGGTGGGAAAATGATGAAAAAGAAGGGTGGGAGGGTGGGCTGATGGAAAAAATGAAGCCCTAAAGAAAAAAATGATGGAAAAAGGCTTCTCCAATTGAGTGGAGAGCAACACCACCAAAGTCAAGCACCACCACCACCAAAATGACCACCAAATGCACCACCAAGTACATAGTTTCTTAAGCGTCTGAAGCAACAACTTAAGCTTTTGAAGCCACAACTACAACAACTCTTATATACCCAGGTTCCAACCAGATAGCTACCCCAAATTGCCCAAGAGAGTTAATCGTCACCAAACGGAATGCTGAAGAGTGTTTATAAACACTATATGAAGTTAAAATGTAGCACATAAGAAAAAAATGTGAGTGGACTCCTTAAACATGGCCATAAAAATGGGATGAACCATCAAATGTTGCCAAAAAGAGCGTGGGAGGGTGGTCATGAAAAAGAAGTGTGGGAAGGTGGGCTGATTGGGAAAAATGAAACCCTAAAGAGTCAAATGATGGAAAAAGGCTTCTCCAAGTGAGTGGAGAGCTACATGACCAAAGTCAAGCACCACCACCACCAAACTGACCACCAAATGCACCACAAAGTACACAGTTTCTTAAGCGTCTGAAGCAACAACTTAAGCTTCTGAAGCCACAACCGCAACAACTCTTATATAACTAGGTGCGAACCAGATAGCTTCCCCAAATTGCCCAAGAGAGCTAATCGTCACCAAACGGAATGCTGAAGAGTGTTTATAAACACTATATGAAGTTAAAATGTAACACATAACAAAAAAATGTGAGTGGACTCCTTAAACATGGCCATACAAATGGGATGAACCATCAAATGTTGCCAAAAAGAGTGTGGGAGGGTGGGAAAATGATGAAAAAGAAGGGTGGGAGGGCGGGCAGTTGGGAAAAATGAAGCCCTAAAGAGTAAAGTGATGGCAAAAGGCTTCTCCAAGTGAGTGGAGAGCAACACGACCAAATTCAAGCACCACCACCACCAAAATGACCACCAAATGCACCACCGAGTACACAATTTCTTAAGCGTCTGAAGCAACAACTTAAGCTTCTAAAGCCACAACCGCAACAACTCTTATATAACTAGGTTCAAACCCGATAGCTGCCCCAAATTGCCCAAGAGAGCTAATCATCACCAAACGGAATGCTGAAGAGTGTTTATAAACACTATATGAAGTTAAAATGTAACACATAAGAAAAAAATGTGAGTGGACTCCTTAAACATGGCCATAAAAATGGGACGAACCATCAAATGTTGCCAAAAAGAGCGTGGGAGGGTGGGAAAATGATGAAAAAGAAGGGTGGGAGGGTGGGCAAATGCGAAAAATGAAGCACTAAAGAGTAAAATGATGGCAAAAGGCTTCTCAAAGTGAGTGGAGAGCAACAACTTAAGCTTCTGAAGCCACAACTACAACAACTCTTATATAACCAGGTTCGAACCAGATAACTACCCCAAATTGCCCAAGAGAGCTAATCGTCACCAAACAGAATGCTGAAGAGTGTTTATAAACACTATATGAAGTTAAAATGTAACACATAAGAAAAAAATGTGAGTGGACTCCTTAAACATGGCCATAAAAATGGGATGAACCATCAAATGTTGCCAAAAAGAGCGTGGGAGGGTGGGAAAATGATGAAAAAGAAGGGTGGGAGGGTGGGCAAATGGGAAAAATGAAGCCCTAAAGAGTAAAATGATGGCAAAATGATTCTCCAGGTGAGTGGAGAGCAACACCACCAAAGTCAAGCACCACCACCACCAAAATGACCACGAAATGCACCACCAAGACTTCAACATAGTGCTCTGATACCATGTAGAGAGTACATGCATAGAAGAAAAATGAAAAGAAGAGTGTAGTCACAAAAGAAAGAGTGTGTGAGACCCAGAATGAGTAGACCATGAAATGGGTAAACTCATGTGGATTAGAAATGAGCTTGCGAAGAGCATGGAGTAGGCTCCTCAAGCTTATAGCCAAATACAAATGGGAGAGAGGCCCTCCTTATATAGATTTGGGAGCGGCTCTCACAAGTACATCTCATGTGGGATAATTCCCCTGAAAGGAGAATGAATACAACTCGTAGAAGCAAATGGCAAGGTACCCAAATACAAAGGATATAACTAAACCTTGCAATATGTTTGTAGGCTTGATTTTGGTGTTTACTTTTGACGAGTTATCTCCTCATGATGAGTTTGGAGTGGGTGAATGTAGGTACTCGTTTTGACATTTGAAGCGTGGTAAGCCAGTGGATGTGATTCAAACTCTTGAAAAACGCATTGAGGTCTTGTCATCTTGCTTCTCCCTCATTGATGGGATCATGGGAGCTCTCGGTTTTTACGTTTCTATGGTGCATGTGATGCTTCTTACAAGTGAATGGAGGGAGAAGCCAAGCAAAAATCCAAAAACCAGACAAAGTTTAAAAACCATCACCGTGATTTGGGGTTGCTATTGAGGTTCAAGAATGTCAATTATACTCCCATGTGATGCGTCTGCCGGGAATCCAACCCGGATCTATTGCTTGAAAGGCAATTATCCTAACCCTTGAAAGGCAATTATCCTAACGCTTAATCATGCAAATTATGCAAAAGTTTCCTTTTTTATAATATAATCAAACCATTTGCAAAGAGTTTGAATGGGTTGGCGGATTCCACATGTAATCAAACCTTTGCGTCGGCTTCAAAGTTGGCTTCTATTTTAACAAACATCCATGAGAATACCATTTAGGAGGTATAAAAAAGGAGGACTTGTTCAAGCAACGGTGCACAAGCCTTTCTCTCCTTCTTTTGGGGGTACTAGCTCTATAAAGATTGAGATTATGCATGCCTGTTCCATTTCATGGCGCAATATATTTTTGATCAGCTCATCTACATGATATTTGGCTTGGCGCAAACCACTCCTCAACACTCTCACACTATACCCACCTTGTTGGAAGCAGTCAGAGGCACAGACGCCATGGAAGCATGTGAAGACGAAGCAGGGAGCCAGTCGGATCATTTTTTCAAACAATTATGTTTTTATTACCTCTTCAAATATCCAACAGTGATTTTCATCACTCTTGTAACATATGTAATATAGACAAAACCCCATTTCGTAATCCATAGCTCCATTTTGTGCAAGCCGAGGAGTCCTCGAGCTTGAGGAGCTTAGGTAGAATGCACGTACCAATTTTCGTTATTTTTAGATACCGTTTACCCTTCCAAATAGCATCTAGGACATATTTTTTAACTAGGCCGGTCATTAGATGTGAAACCGGTCAAAACTAGTCTAGAAACTATAAAAAGAGCTAGAGAGCTCATTTTTGGGTTGGTTCATTTTGGTTAGCTTGTTGGAGATTAGAGTTCTTTTGAGCTTGTAAGAGCGTTCTTGAGGAATAGAGTTAATTTCCCACCTTCCATTGTGTCTTGCTTGTCTCTTCATTGTGTGTGTGTATGTGTGTGTGCATCTTTGTGCTTCTCACCTTCACTCTCACATCATCTCACGTTCACGATCTTCATATCACTCCTACCTCTCCCTCGGATTGACATTAAGGAGGTGAAGCTTCTTAACGTGGTTCTCACCATTGTGCTAGAGCAACACCAAATTTGGCGCCGTTGCCGGGGATCGAGTCTAGGACGAATGTGTGATGGTAAGAGTATAGCAAGAAGAGGCGTTGGAAGGTAAAAATTTCAGTTTTTGTTGTTGTTTTTACTTAGTTTTTAGTGTTTTTCACCTCCCCCACACTCCATCTTCATCATCGCATCATCATCTCCATTTCCAAAAAAATCAGAAAATTCACCATATCCACCTATTCACCTCATTTCCCCTCATTTGTGCGTGCGAGAGAGCGAGAGAGAGTTTTTGCGCTTGTATGCACTTGTGTTTTCTTGAGTTTTCTTGCAGGTACAGAGCTTCAGAGCATCAGGAAAGCTTCCAAAAGGTAAAAATTTCAGTTTCTGTCAGAAATTTCCGACTGTGTCGGACCATCGCGATGGTCCGCCAAGTTCGGAATTTGGAGAAGGCGACCACACCAGCGTGAAGAGCACACCTGCGCCACTAGGAATCCATACTCGCATCCCAAAAATTCATCATTTGGTGGACCATCGCGATTGGCTCGGACCATCGCGATTGTGTCGCACCATCGCGATAGGCTCACGCCATCGCGACGGCTCGGCCGGACCATCGCGACGGTTCGCTTTTTCGGACCATCGCGACGGCTCACTTGAGCCATCGCGACGGTCCACTTGGACCATCGCGACGGTTCATTTGACCCCGGACCATCGCGATTGGCTTAAGCCATCGCATCGCGGACCATCGCGACGGTTCACTTCGGACCATCGCGATTGTCCACCGTTGACCGTTGACCGCGCCATCGCGATTGTCCGCCCGATCACGCCATCGCGACGGTTCATTTTTTGGACCATCGCGACGGTTCGACCTCACGCCATCGCGATCGTTTACTTCGAGCCATCGCGACGGTTCGCTTTTTCGGGCCATCGCGATCGTCCAAATTTCACGCCATCGCGACGGTTCGCTTTTTCGAGCCATCGCGATTGTCCAAATTTCACGCCATCGCGACGGTTCGCTCGGACCATCGCGACGGTCCCAGACCATCGCGATTGCCCACCCCCATCGCAAATTTTGGACTTCAATTTTTGACCAATTTTGAGGGTATTTTTGGAAAATTTTTGGACCATTAGACTCATAGGAGACCCCTTAGCTCATATTTGAGGGAAAATTGGATTGTCAGTTTTTACCCCCCAGGGCCTGAACGCTCATAACTTTTTCATCCGAAGTCCGTTTTTTGAGCTTAATAGCTCGTTAGAAAGCTCGTGACGAGTACTACGTGACCTCAACTGTTTTTTTCATAAAGGATACGTCTATTTTTGGACAAGCTATTTTGAGGTTCACCCAGTTTGGAACTAGGAAGCCAGGGGGCACACATTGAAAATTTGAGCTAAAAAGGTGTATATATACTCAAGTGTTTAATCATCTTGTGAATTGGTCTAACATTGGAATTTTCCAGGTCTAGCAAGGGCAATCCAAGGCAAGCAAGCAAGGTAGTGGAGACAGCAGAGCTTGGGAAGCACGGCTTCTTGGGCAACAGGACATCAGGGCAATCAGAAAAGACCGACTCGAGGTTGGAAAATTACTCAACCCCCTCAGTCAAATTTTTAGCTTAGGCTAAACGGTAGTTGTGGATTAACGACGATAGGAACACCTCAAGTTCAAGATACCTAATTCTATCAAGTCTAAGACTTAAAGTAAAGGTGTGTGTGACGCGAAAACCTAAAGAAAAGAACATAAGTCTGACGGAACGAAAACTTAAAATCATCACGAAAGTCGAATTCCTGACGCATTCATTAAGACAAGAATCCAAAAGAAAAATTAAAAAGAACCAAGAATCAATCACAAAGGACCATTGACGATCTAAGTGTGTAATTGAGTGAGCAAGGAAGAAAATTAATGAACCTTAGATCGGGCAAACATATAGGTAAGTCGGACAGAAGAAGCCTTAGATCATCAGAGGCTAGTGTAAGAACCACTGCACGATCTTGGGCTCAGCAATTGAATAATAGTTATCCCTACGAGTTGAGCTCAGAATCAAGTGAATCAGAAATGGCGTTTAGCACAGACAGACCAGCAGGAGGATCTCATGTAGCATACCTAGAAAAACCTGAAGGACCCTATAGAACACAGCTAGAGTTTCTCCGAACCAACCGATTAGGTGCTCGCATCTATGAGGATGGTTTGCAAAGGCAAGTGGTGCAACTGCACAACCCTGATCAACCCATTGGATTGGAAAGACCAGTGGTGAAGTTTGAGAGAGACGCTTACATAGACAAAGAAGGAACCATGTACATTCTAAGTACGCAGCCAAACGATACTAATGAGTTTGGCACAATCCAATTAGAGACAGAAGGGAAATTTCAAGGAAAAGAACCGTTAGAAGAACCTAGAACACCGAGAGGGAAATCCGTATTAACAAGAGTAATCATCCCAGAGTGGATCCCTCAAGATAACAGGAGCACCGAGTTGTTCATAAATAAAGAGACAGATGAAGCCTTTTGGAGGTACAGAAAGGAAAACCCCAGTGAGGTAGGCATCATTACAATCTATGAATTCAAGGACCCAGATACACCTGGAAAGGTTGTATACCTAGATGAGACTTCAGAAAGAGTCTTTGTGGTGCCTGAGCGCGCTAAAAACACATACACATGGAGAGGTGAGTTGATATTCCCTCCATCTAGAACGAAAATGAATACAAATCAACAAGGGGCAGGAACATCCTCAGCCCATGGAAATCAAAGAGAAGGAATTCACGAGAGACCGGAAGTAAGCTTCAATCACCCCATAGGGAGAGATAGAACAACCACAAACACTAATAGGACGGAGAGACAAAGAGAACATGGAATACCAGGTGGTAGAGATGATTTTCCTCTACCTAGACCACGTGAACACGCAAGAGTTTTGAGGCCTACGCAATTAGTGAAATCCATGAAGAATTACTTTGATGGGACAGGAGATCCCTATGACCACGTTGCAGAATTCAAGCAAGTATTAAGAGCAGAACAAGTAGAGGACATGTTCACGCAGTACAACGCATTTGGACTGACGTTAAAGAATACCGCGTTAACGTGGTTCCAACCTTTGCAACAAAGGCAATTTAGAGACATCCATCACTTTTTAGAGTCATTCATCACTGAATTCTCTAAAAGTGGGGTTAGACATGACACGTCTTCGCTGATTCATAGTTTTAAACAAACCCCTCAGGAAACAGTAAGACTGGCAGGTCGTAGATTCAGACAATATGTTGAGCGATGTCCGATGCAAGAGCTACCCTCACAAGCTAAACAAGTATCACTGTTCCTAGATGGCTTGTTGAGCGCTAAACTACGCTCTTATGTGTACCTAAAAGAACCCAGAACGTTAGAGGAATGTGTAAGAATATGTATAGACATTGAGGACAACCTAGGAGATGAATTAGAGCTCTCAAAGGTCTATAAGGACTCAGATTGTTCTTCTCTAGCATCCACAAAATTGTCTAATTCGATAGAAGACCTAGCAGAAAAAGTGGCCCAAAAACTAGGAGTTTCTAGTAAACAGGTGCCCAAGCTACCAATGAACGTACGTTGTTACACTTGTGGTGGAAATCATTTGGCAAACATGTGCCCCAATGCACCTCAACCTCAAGCCAACCCTAGTGGCCAATATTGCACAATTGAGAGAAGATACACGAATCATACGGCTCAGGACTGCCCATACAATAAACAAACTGTGAGACAGAACTACCCGCAAGCATACCAGCAGCCAGGTAGGTATCAAGGCCAATACAATGCTCAGCCTTATTACTATAGGCCTCCCCAGAACTACCCATACCAGGCTCAACAGAGACCTCAACCTGTCTTAGCTCAGCAGCCACCCCCACCAGCGAATGTCATCTCAGTCAAATACGCGGCTGCAGAAGAGAACCTAAGTAGGGCCTTAGTGCCTTCTTCACCCCTGATCACCGAAAGTGACCCGAACTCAAACAGTTTTGACTCTACCCATGTAACTAGTCCACCCGCTTATTACACGGAGTCACCAGAGCATGTGGAGACATATCATTATGATAGTCCACCAATGGAACCTAGTTGGGAGCCAGATTACACTAATGTGATGTACACAAACGCAAACCCGAACCCACGGCCCCAATTGAGACAACAGAGACCACAGGGCCCTAGAGGACTGTGCTTTAGGTGCCAAGGAGATCATTTCATAAAGGACTGTCCACACCCCCCAATAGTAAGGCAATCACAGTACTATAGCATCCAAGGCTTTTGTGCCGATTGTGGCAAAGAGCACATAATCAAAGATTGTCCTAAGAACCCAGTTAACGCTTCGAATGTGACACCGATCAACGTGATAGGTATTGTAAACAACGCAGATGGATCCAACCCTACATACGTGCCTATCCAAGCTATAACCAGAGCCCAGGCGCTCTTACAAAACCAACAGTTTAATCAAGAGAAAGTAGCAGGAAGTAGTGAAGTAGCAGAATCTAGCAGTAGAAAGACAAAATCGTGGAAAGATTCTAGAGAAAGGATAAAGAGAAAATGGAGTAAAAAGATAAGTGAGTTGGAAGGAAGTCTAAGAGAATCTAGAGCCAAAATACAAGCATTGGCTTCACAAGAATCAAACCAAGAAATCCCAGCTCAGAAATCAGGATCAGTACTAGCGGAACCCATACCGGAAGATCTAGACATGATGTTTCGTGCATATCAGGCTAGAATAAAAGAGGGACCTCAAGTCACGGAAATGAGTAAAAACTACCCTCGAGCTGATCTAGAAATTGAGAGAACTAAACTTTGCATGAAGATGGTAGAACTAGCCCAAGCGTTGTTCGAAGCCTCTAGATATCTTAATTGGAATAACATGGCAAAACCAGAACTACACTTTCAAGGACTAATGGAGAGGCTAGAACACTTGATAGAAAGCAAAGAGAGAGAGGATCAGCATAGGAACCCTATTATCCCAGAGACACAGGAAAGGAATCCACCATCCCTGTCTCAAATACCCAATACAGAAAGCCAAGACAATTTGTCCTCCATACATAGGTACTCACATGAATTTTTGAGAGAAATCCAAGAAGAGAAATGGAGAAAGGAACAAGGAACTCCTCCTCCTATTCAAGAAATAGACGACTTGCAGAAACAATTTCCCCAAGACATCCCCTCTATATATGATGATGTAGAGGTGGAACGACTGAGTGAACCCATAGGATTTGAATCTAATTCTTTACAAGAATTACCTCAGTTCACAGGACCTTGGGAAGCAAAGTCTATTAGTATGAGAGCACCCACGATAATAGTGAGGAATGAAGAATCAGTGATCCCTAGGAACACGGAAGTGATCAAGAACATGAAAGTACAGTGTAATCTCACTCTGGAAGAATTGTTAAAGGTAAAACCAGAATTGTGGAAGCACGTAGCAAATCAATTCCCTGAGCTAGCTACCACACCCTCTCAGATAGGATCACATAAGAAGGTACCAGAGATACCCGTGGAAAAGATTGGAGACGTAAGCGAAGGAGAGGAAGGTAACACATATCTTCCAATAACCCATCAAGGCTACACCACGAAAGCCATCTTAGATTCAGGAGCTGGAGTAGCCATCGCTACTACCGCCTTATGGAAACGTTGGGGTGAGCCAGCACTCAGACCCACCAGGATGAAGCTACAAATGGCTGATGGACACATAGAAAAACCGTTAGGCTTACTAGAAGGCATATCTCTCACCACTTGTGGTGTAGAATTTGAGCATACCTTTGCCATTTGTGACTTTGCGAAAAATCATGCATATGAGATGTTATTGGGACGACCATTCATGCGTCAGTTGCACATTGTACAAGATTGGGGAACTAATTCTTTGTACTTGCAACATTTAGGAGTGACTACCAAAGTCAACCTTAGAGACTATTCACATAGAGATGTACCCCCAATACAATGGAATACCATCCATAAGACACCAGTAGAGACGGAATCCGTGCACTCATTAGAATCAGATCCTTCTTGGTTGCATGAGGATACCCATTTATGGATGTGTAAAGTAGCTAAACAAGAGGAAGAGCGGTTAGAAGCCAGGACCTTAGGTGCGGAACAACATCCACGAACCCTTCAAGATCCGGCCTATGCACCTGTAGTATTCCCAGACGAGGAATTTGAACCCCATGGTTGGGCAGAAATACTAGCAACCATGGATGTAGCCATCAATGAAGAACAATGGACACCCCACTGTGACGAGGATGGCTATGACATTTCAGTTTTTACGATAGAGCCAATCATGGGCGATGCAATTTTAGAAGAGTGCGAACCAAACACTGATGCATTTGAGGACGCAAGCGATTTTGATTTAGAATCAATTATCATGGACCCACCCTTTGCATCAGAGGAAGAATATTTCTACGAAATAGAGACTCACACTCAGAGTCACGAGGAAAATACGAACGAGGTAAGGTTAGCCACTCAAGTGACTGATAAGAGTGAAGGCAAGAAGAGAAAGAAGAAAGAAACCATGTCGGAAAAAGAAGAATCTTTATTTGAAGTACCCGAGAATTTCAAGAAATACGAAATCGACGATAGAAGAATCATGGTACGAATGCCCAATAGAAAGGCGAATGATGGACAAGTATATGATAACCGAGAGAAAACCAAGAAAGTAATAGTTTCCATAGAAGGAGAAGAAGAAAAATGCACATACATAGGGCACGATTTGACGACTGAAGAAGAAGAAGAGTTAGTTGCCCTATTGCGCGAATATAGAGATGTTTTTGCTTGGAGTTACAAAGATTTGAAAGGAGTAGACCCGGATATATGTTCTCATAGAATCCCTATAACTCCAGATGCGAAACCGACAAAACAGAAACCTTACACGTACAATGATAATTACGCTGCGAAGATTAAAGAGGAGATAGATCGATTGATAGAAGCAGGATTCATTTACGAAATTGAGCATACCGAATGGGTATCCCCCATTGTGGTTGTGCCCAAGAAGAATGGAAAATTGCGTGTGTGTATTAACCTTAAAAAAGTTAATGCCGCCACGATTAGAGATAGTTATCCTCTTCCTATCACGGAACACCTATTGGAAAGAGTTGCGGGCAAGGAAGTTTACAGTTTTCTTGATGGATTCTCAGGCTATAACCAAGTAGCCATTGCTCCAGAAGACCAACACAAGACGGCTTTTGCCACAGAATGGGGCATATTTGCATTTCGTGTAATGCCATTTGGCTTGACAAATGCACCCGCTACTTTCCAGTGACTCATGTGTCATGTTTTTAAGGAATTTTTACGCAAGAGCTTGGAAGTTTATGTCGATGACTTATGTGCTCATTCAAATGTAAGGCAGACACATATCCCAGAGTTAAGACAAATATTTGACAAATGTCGAGAATATCAGGTTTGCTTGAACCCAGAAAAATGCGTTTTCATGGTCAGACAAGGCAAAATTCTAGGACACATTGTGTCAAAAAATGGAATCTCCACGGATGAGGAAAAGGTGAAGGTAATTGCAGAATTACCTAGACCAACTAACGTGAAAGAGGTACAGGCATTTATGGGCCATTGTGGATATTATCGACGATTCATACACATGTATGCAATCATAGCCAAGCCTCTGTACTCTCTTTTAACCAATTTTGAGTGGACAGAAGAATGTGAAAATTCATTCAATGAACTTAAACGACGCTTGTGCTCAGCACCTATATTGACTACCCCAGATTGGAGTAAGCCATTCCATGTACATGTGGATGCATCCAATTACGCCATAGGATGTGTGTTAGCACAACCCACGAATGAAGGTAACATAGATCTCCCCATAGCTTACGCTAGCAGACAATTGAACGCAGCAGAAAGAAATTACACCACGACGGAACGAGAAGGATTAGGGATGATCTACGCTGTAAAGAAGTTTAGGCACTACTTGTTGGCCAACAAATTCAAGTTCTTTACAGATCATCAAGCCCTATTATACTTAGTCAACAAACCATGTAACACAGGACGACTGATACGTTGGTTTCTACTGCTCATGGAGTATGATTTTGAAGTGGTAGTTAGGAAAGGAAAGACGCATCTTAGAGCCGACCACCTCTCAAGATTAACCTCGGGCGAAGCTCCTCAAGGAGTAGCGGACGATCTACCAGATGCGTACTTATTCAACCTTGAGATAGCACCAGAATGGGCTAAGCCGTTAGTCCCTATTCTGACATACGGGCCCAAGAGTCCTAGGATAAAGATCAAAGAAGGAGAGATTACCAAATCCCAGAGATATCAAATAATGGCAGGAAGCATATATAAACAGGATAATCAAAAGATTCTTGCTTGTTGTGTAGATGAATCAGAACATGCGAACTGGTTGCAATTAGCACACATAGGTGCACTAAAGCAACATCATTCAAAACATCGAACATTACAGACTCTGCAAAGACTAGGAGTATTTTGGCCTACGATGGAAGCAGATGTCTACAAGTTGTGTAAGGAATGCCATGTTTGTTGTGAAAGACCACCAGTAGAGCATGCTACATTGTATCACGTGTCCCTCACACCTGACTGGAGTGAACCTTTAGTGACCTACTTGAGGACGAGCACATTCCCTCAAGGCATGACCTTAGCTCGACAACGTAGTCTAGAGCAGGAAGCTCACGACTATTCACTTATTGGCGATAATCTATACAAAAGAGGACGAGACGGATATCTAAGACAATGTGTTCATGAGAGCGATTATCTGAGAATACTAGAGACTGCACACCAAGGTGTTGCAGGAGGTCATTTTGGACCAGATAGGATAATCAAAGCCATCCTCTTTGCAGGATTATGGTGGCCCACTCTTCACATGGATGCACATACCTATGTAAAGAGATGTGACGTGTGCCAAAGAACTCAGTTTCCTACTCGCAGAGATGAAATGCCATTGAAACCCATGATGGGCGGACGTGCATTTTCTAAGTGGGGTATAGACTTTGTAGGACCCATTAACCCCCCTGCAAAAGGTACACATGCGGAATACATTATTGTTGCCACAGATTATTTAACCAAATGGGTAGAGGCAAAGGCTACAAAAAAGAATGATGCTCACACGACGGCAAAATTCTTATTTGAAAATGTCTTTACAAGATATGGATTGCCTATAGAGTTAGTGAGCGATCGAGGCACTCACTTTCTAAACCAAGTCATTGAATATTTGCTACAGGATTTTATGGTGATTCACAAGAAATCTGCACCATATCATCCTCAGGCCAATGGTCAAGCTGAAAGCACTAACAAGATACTTTGTAACGTACTGACGAAACTCGTGAACAACAAACGTTCAGATTGGGACAAACAGCTACACCACGCTGTTTGGGCATATCGAGTGGCCTACAAGACCGTACTCAATGCAACTCCCTTTCAGATGGTTTTTGGTCAGAATGCAGTGCTTCCTTTGGACTTCTTGATACCGACCCTTAAGGTTGCACAAGAACATGAGTGGACCGGCCATGAATTATCAGCGAGAATAATGGACTTGGAACGATTAGGAGAAACCAGGCTGAAAGCAGCAGCAGGAATATACGCGGCGAAGAAGCGACAGAAAGCATATTTTGATGCACATGTGAAAGATAAAGGCCTAAAAGAAGGAGATTTAGTTCTAGTGTATACGCTGAAACAACACGCACGGAAGTTAGAAAAGCGAGGTTATGGACCTATGATCATTAACAGACTCTCGACGAGCGGAGCAGTACAGTTAGCCACCTTAGAAGGAGATATAATGCCTAATTACATTAGTGGCTGTAGAGTCAGGTTGTATCAAGAACCTCTTACTGAGGATATGCTTAGACGACTCACGTTGGCAAAGAAGCGTAAGGAGGAAGAAAATAGAATACGAGCAGAAGCTCAGGCAGAAGCCATAGAACGTATTAAGCGCATGAAGCTAAGAAGACAAGGACTAAGGAGAGAACATTATAACCATCTGGAAACATCACCCAGATATCCCATGGCCATGTGTCAAGTAAAGTCAACCACTCATCCTAGCATAGTGGACAGGAGACCATTCCTTACAGTTAGGCTAGAGCACGGTAACCATAGCCAAGAACTCAGGGCTTTGATTGACTCAGGTGCTGCAACTAGTGCGATTAGATGGTCCCACTATAAGGATTCAGGATTAGAAATGCGGCCAATTGAGGCATACCTCATAGGCCTAGGAGGCATGGAAACCCCTTGCATGGGTGAGGTGGACCTTCCTATCCTCATTAAGGATTTGACGATGACAGCAAAATTACTAGTGTGCCATGATGACGACCTGATAGAACCCCTAATCCTTGGCCAAGATTGGCTATACGATCACTCAGTGGACCTAAATCTTAGACAAGGCTCCTTACAGATTGGAACCTTAGAGCAGAAGCGAGTGATACCGCTTGACTTCCCTAACCGCACTCCGCTTGACGGTTGTGACCCTAGACCCTATGAAACGCATGCGACGGAAGACCAGAAGATCTTTAATCAGACCAGTCACGTTACGTCTACACCAACCCACTCGGGCTTGGCTGTAGACAGTTGTCAGTCAGAAGGACGACAGAAGATCTTCCCTGGGACTTCCTGCAAACTAGAAGAGACAGTTACCCAACAGCAAGGGCAGAAGGGCACAATCAGAGGTCAGGTGGGTTGCATCAGCGGCCAAATGAGCACGACACCCTACGGTGCTCATCCTTCCAAGCTTGTTGCGGACTGGCCTAGATTAAAGTTACAAAAGGCATCACTTCCTAATGGGCAGGTCACGCAAGTGTTGGAACTCCCTTCTTTTCCAAAACAGAGTGTCCATCCGACCTCTCAACCTCAACAACAACAGAGTCAACCGCGACAAAGGAACCCAGACCGACGACAGTATCAGAGGAAACAACATGGAAAGCAGTTTAGGCCTCCCAAAGGACGCGGCACCAGACGAATATGGGTGCCTAAAGGACAAAAAGCACCGAAGGACTCCAACCAAGCAGAGATCAACAAGCCAAAGGCAGAACAGAAACAGAATCGATATCCACCTTCCCCTCGACCTTCTTCTACAGGTCCGAGCATCCGACAAATGTGGATCGCCAAGAAGTACCTTACCCATAGACCCACGCCCACGCAGATTTGGGTACCCAAACCATGTATCATAGCTCAACCCATATGCCATGTAATAGATAATCCTTACAAATCTTCCCATCCCTCAACACCACCACACCCGATACCACATTGTACCCCTCAGCAGAAACCCACCACCCGTTCAAGAACTCTTAGGAAATGGATACCGAAGCGTGTCCAACCGTCTTTCCCTAACCCATCGTCTAACTACCCCCCGACTAACATACAACCTTGTACTCAATTACTAACCTTTAAACCTTGTAACAATTCACACACCATCATCACACACCATTCGTAATCTCATCTCATCAAGAAATGTATGCATGATCTGAAACGTATAGGTGTCTAGAGACCTGCACTAGTGCTGCAAGAAACATTGCATCCATCACATCACAACACTTGGCTACACGGGTTACGCATCAGTTATGGAAAGGGATTGCGGTCTCACTTTAATGGGATCATGATTGATTTCCATGCTAATGTGTTAATCTTTTGTAGCAGATCTTTCTCACTAGCGCACCAGCCACCATGCAAACTGACGAAGGAACATCAGGAGTAGGCCCCAGTGTAGCAGCAGTACCACTCAACGTGCTCCGAGCAGAGTCCCACCCGACTGCTCCACCGCCGGAATTTCAGGGATTTCTAGGACCCATGCCTATCGATAACCCCCCTATGGGCTACACCGAAAAGATACACAGGAACTCTCATTGGTTTCAGGGCCTGGCAGGACCCCTCGCGGATGCAGACTTTATATTTGAATCCTCTCTGACTTTTGATGACCGCACGTGGGGAAAGTACCAGTTTTTCTCCAGAGAATTCGAAGCCCTACAAAACACCCAAGACTTAACTCATGTTTGGGCCAGAGCCGGTTTCACAGAATATTTCAGTGATCCTCTACCCAAACCAGATTTTTATAGGTGCTATTACTTGATCACTACCTTACTGGCATCAGAGAATAAGGACATCCCAGGAACCTTCATATTGCCTACCCTAGTGGACGATCCATCTTACAAGAGATTTTATCTCTCTAAGGACCTAATCAGAGCAGCCATCAAGATTCATGGAACCCACACTCCCACAGACCGAGAGAGATTGATTCCAGAACCGATGAAACGTGGGGATGTCACGAAGTGGGAAGAGATTTCGGCCATCACACCTGAGTTGTCAAAGCCACTAAGAATATGCATGCAACATTTTGCATTTCCAGCTCAGGACAGGTTTACCATGCCACACAAAAGAATATGGTTCGGATTATATTTGGCATGTACGGGACCTCAAACAGTTGATCTGGCAAGCTGGATCATAGATCAGATGTACCTGGCACAGCACAGATGGGAGCGTAAAAAAGTGCTTAACGGATGTTGTGCACTCACAAGAATTGTGTATATGTGCTTGGCTTATGACTTGCCCATCGAGCGTGCACTAACAGGAGAGGAATTGAAGGCATTCAAGAGCACAGCGAAGAAAGCTAGGAAGCCCAGTAGGACACGGGCTGGTAAGCGCATGCGAGGCACCATCCCTTGCCTCCAAGTGCCAGAGTCGCCGTCACCACAACCCTCTCCTGAGCGACCACAGACAGAAGCTGAACCCACTGTACAACCTATTCGCATACGGTTGTCCAGACCGGTGATTACAGAGGCCACCACTAGTACTGCTGCACCTCAGGCAGCTACCACCACAGAACCCCCCACCACAACCGCAGAAGCTCCCACCACCATTGGTGCGGAAGCGTTTTCTTTCCCGATACCACATATGGAGACCGACCCCATCAACACGACATTCGATTTTGAGATGCCTGATGCATTCTCAAACGAGTTTCAGTATTCAGAAGCACCACTGTTCTCCCAGGAATATGAACGTCCCAGCTACCCGACTACGCCGCGAGACTTGCCACAGGGACAAGCTGTGTCGGGCTCTGAAGAAGAAAGAACCGAAACAGACGACGATCAAGGCGACGATGAAGCCAGCCAGGGCTCACAAGAGGAACAGACAGAGGGCCAAGGCCAACAGACTGACACGCACGGCGACACCAGCACATATGAAGATGAAACTTTCGAAGCCGCAGCGTATACATTGGCCATAAAGAAATTATATCGTACCATGGAGAAAGTCTGGGCACGAAAGAAGTTAACTGAAGAGGAGAGCCAGGCATTAATTGAACAGGAACTCATCTCCGGAGGATTCGAAGACGCCTATATCAGAGGGTTCAGAGAGTTAGTCCAATCAGTCGGCTCCCATGAAGCACTCAGGTTTCTACAAAGAAAGCAACTACCACAATTTGATCCCCGCCGAGTGCGACTACTCTCAAAACCCGGGGAGTATATTCGTGTACCAACAGGAGCCCAATCTTCAGCACAAGCCAGGGAGGCACGCCTCGCCCCCGAACGTTCAGTAACCGCAGAAACCATTCTTGTAGATTCGCCACCCCGTACCACCTCTGTACATACCACTACAATCCTCGAAATAACCTCCACCCCTTCGACTCCTCTTTCACCTCATCTTTCACCAACCCATCCTGTATCACCCGCACACCCACCTGCTTTCCCCACATCCACACCTGTACAAAGCAATATAGCCCCAACCTCTTCCTTACCCATTCATACCACCAGGCCCACACCCAGCCCTCTGCATCCCTATGTTAACCCCTTCACCCCTTCATCCTTCCCAGCGTTTCCCCCACCTCTAAGACCCCCATTTCCCTTCCTAACCCCACTAACCTTCTCACCAGTCTCACCTCCCCAACCTACCATAACCCCTATTTCCCCGTTTCACCAAACTATTCCCACCATCCCCCCTGTAAACTACTCTACGTTTGTAAATCCCGTATTCACACCTACGCAACCACCCACAATCACACCACTTTTCACAGTCACAACATTGAACACGTCCAATGGCATGGACATATCACCACCCACCTCACCACCACCCACTCCACTCACAGCACCCTCATATTTAGGCACTTCACAATTTTCCACAATCACCACTGCATCCACAGTCCCAACCCCGCTCCCCATTCCCACTGCATCTACTATCACTGCATCCTCATTTAGCACTTCACTACTACTATCGCCCACCATAGACGCAGCATTTCAACACATGTTCGCATGCATGACGCAAGTCCGCGATGAGTTTGCATCACTCGGCACCAACTATCAACAGCTGCAGAAAACGACGAACGACTTACAAACGCAGCTTAATTTGTTATCAATTGAAAACGCCTCACTGAACAGCCGGTACCAAGAGTTACGAGAGGCTTATCACAAGTTAGAAATAGAAAGTGAGGAAAAAAGCAAAGAGGCTACCGCGGATTTAGATAACCTACTTAGAGCCCAGACTGTCCGCAATGCAACGCTCACTAGAAATATGGGCTTACTAAGAAGACACTTAGCCGCAGCAAAAGAGGAGAACCAGCGACTCCAAGAGCAGAACAGAGAGAACTTGGAGGCGGCTTTAGATCATCCAGAACAGCCACTAAGTCCGAGCAGATTCAAGGCAATCCCATCTGAGTCGATGCGGATGTTGCTAGACGACCATGTTAGATTGCTCGAGGACTATGATCGTATGAACGAGGAACATCAAAAGTTAAAGGAAGATCACAAACTGCTACAGCTCAGAGAACCAGCAACACAACAAGTACATGTAGCAGCGGAATTACCAGCACCTGTGGACCCTGCCCCTGAAGTTTTAGAGGAACTCAACGCACTCCGGGCCCAGGTAACAAACCTTGAATCTAGGATTGCCATCTATGAAGCACCACCAAGGCCAGACTCCCCACCCGAGCTACCAGCTGAGGAAGAAACAGTCACTATCCCGGTGGAGGAGACCTTCGAAGAGGCTTATGAACCGATACCCATCCCAGGCGGATGTGTCACGGCCGAAGGCCAGATGACCTACGAATTACCTACCCCCGCGTGGATGAAGACAGTTGAAGAACTCGGAACGACACACTCGGCCAGAGTAGAGGCACAGTTACATGCCATGGCCATAATTGAAGAGAAAATTTTACAATCACCATTCTTTGCTCAAATGGCCCCGCGACGATACATATCCGGGCATGAGCTTCAGTATAAGCCATACTTCATGTTAATGGCAGAATATCAGTTAACCATCGAGAAAGAAACCGGCATGAAACCAACGCATGCAACTCAATTCGAGCCAGAGGACTTGCCACCAAGGGCACAGAGAGGTGAAATCCTTCAACCAGACTGGCGCAAAGATTTACTGCAAAATTATCCAGAGATGATGAGCACGTGGGTAAAAGCGCCGCTTCACTTAAAATTTAATCCGTGCTGGGGACCAGTACCACGACGCCGCTCTTGGACTGCCTTCGCTATAAAGCTACAAAACAATAAGCAGTGCCAAGACTGGTTGAACTATCCCTACCTCAAGCCACCAGTCGCGTTACCCACAGTTGGCTACATGATGGCGACGATCCGCCACTGGCTCCCTCGATTAAAACATATGGATGATATTGCCGCGCACATGACTGTCAAAATCTTTGACATGATGCAGATGGTCTTTAAAGTCTTCCGGCGCATCAAGGCCCCCCATGTCAACACCCCGGGCTTTGAGCATGGCAACTTGGATTTAGTCTATGATATGAGCACAACGCCATCGCTACGGGTGTGTTACGCCTGGCACTGCAGGATCAAATATCTACCGGCATGTTACAAGCAAACATTCGAAGAAATGTTCACCACCGGTTTTTGGGAGTACCATTCAGAAGTATTCATAAGCAGGCCCACACACTTATTGCAATTATTCGCCTGTGAACGAATGGTGTACTCCACACACTATCAGCTCCCACCACCAGACGAGCCGCAACCTATCGACTGGGAGAAACTCGAGGCTGATCTAGCCCGAGGTATTCGTGTATCAGAGCACACCCTCGCTCAAGACCTCCTACAAAATTACATCCGGCAGACCTCACAACAAGGTTCTGTCAGGGACGACAGAAGCGAGAGGGAGGGGGGTGTTGGAAGCAGTCAGAGGCACAGACGCCATGGAAGCATGTGAAGACGAAGCAGGGAGCCAGTCGGATCATTTTTTCAAACAATTATGTTTTTATTACCTCTTCAAATATCCAACAGTGATTTTCATCACTCTTGTAACATATGTAATATAGACAAAACCCCATTTCGTAATCCATAGCTCCATTTTGTGCAAGCCGAGGAGTCCTCGAGCTTGAGGAGCTTAGGTAGAATGCACGTACCAATTTTCGTTATTTTTAGATACCGTTTACCCTTCCAAATAGCATCTAGGACATATTTTTTAACTAGGCCGGTCATTAGATGTGAAACCGGTCAAAACTAGTCTAGAAACTATAAAAAGAGCTAGAGAGCTCATTTTTGGGTTGGTTCATTTTGGTTAGCTTGTTGGAGATTAGAGTTCTTTTGAGCTTGTAAGAGCGTTCTTGAGGAATAGAGTTAATTTCCCACCTTCCATTGTGTCTTGCTTGTCTCTTCATTGTGTGTGTGTATGTGTGTGTGCATCTTTGTGCTTCTCACCTTCACTCTCACATCATCTCACGTTCACGATCTTCATATCACTCCTACCTCTCCCTCGGATTGACATTAAGGAGGTGAAGCTTCTTAACGTGGTTCTCACCATTGTGCTAGAGCAACACACCTCCCTACCAAATTCTATGCCACTCCTCAACACTCTCACACTATACCCACCTCCCTTGCTGCCACATCCATCACCTTCTTTCAATTACACTACTCATTCAACATGCTCACGTCCTAATAAAGAAAGGGGAAGAATGCTTTCAACTAGTTCAAGGGGATAGCTCAAAGAGACGTGTTATGGATATTTCTCTGAACTTATGGACACACTCATTTGGGGACTTACACCACTCAAAGTAGAACCTACAAGATTTCTCACAAGACAAAAATAACTAGAAATGGATTCAGAATGAAGGAGAAACAACAATTACAATAACAGGGGGTCTACCAAGATCATCTACATTAATAGAGTGTATAAAATGAAATCTCTACAGAATATGTAGAGAATAGCTAGAGAGGGGTGTGTTTTAGCACAACTAATTCGTAACACAACTCATTAAAAAATTTGGAGGTCGCGTAAACCTCTTTAACCAATCAAAAACATATACATGTCAAAAAGTGAGGTCCAATCACTTCAAGAGGTGACCTATTTCTTATCTATTTAATTTCTTTCTATTCTAAACATGCTTGGATGTCTCCAACTCATGGAAATCAT
This sequence comes from Ceratopteris richardii, assembly GCA_020310875.1. Lineage (NCBI taxonomy): Eukaryota > Viridiplantae > Streptophyta > Polypodiopsida > Polypodiales > Pteridaceae > Ceratopteris > Ceratopteris richardii. Next base: position 116,379,560 of record CM035410.1, read on the forward strand.
CATCCTTTGATTGTGGATGATGTGGAAGCTGAAACTTGGGGCATGTCCCCACACTCTTGAGCTTGAAATACTAGATTGTTGGCTAGGTAGATGCCTGAAATTTTATCTTCATACAGAGGAAACTCCTCCACTTTTGCTTCCACTTTCAGGTTCTTAAGTAGCTTTTTAAACCATAATAGCTCAGATGTAGTCAATGCTAAACCTCTACATTGAGCCTCTGTGGATGAAAGAGCAATAGTGGTTGCTTCTTAGACCTCCATGAGATCACTTTTGTACCTATAATGAAAACATAACATCATGTACTCCTTCGATCATCCTTGCTATCTGCCCAATCAACATCACTATATCCTTTGATACTTAGATCATCATCATAAGAGTAAAATAGACCTTGTTTGACGGTGTGCTTGATGTATCTAGCTATGTTTCTTGCTTTCAAAAGATGATCATGAATGGGTGCATGTAGAAATTGAGAGAGTACACCTACTAAATATGCAAGATCATGTCTTTTCTATGTAGCATAAATTAATGAACCAATTATGCTTCTATATAGTGTAATATCTTCTATAGCCTCACCTTGGACATGTAGAAAACTTTGCGATAGGATCCATGGGTTGAGAAAGTGGCTTACAACCACTCATACCAAATCTGTATAGCACATCAATCAAGTATTTTCTTTGAATTAAGAAGATGACATTCTGTGCATAGATTATGTTTATTCCCAAGAAGTACTTTAGTGTTCCAAGACTAGATATCTTGAACTCCTTTCCTATTCCTTATTTTATATCTTTAATATACGTAATATCATTTTCTGTGATGATCAAGCCATCCATGTAGATGCATACATACACTGTCTTGTCTCCTTGCTTCTTCATGTAAAGTGATGTATTTGCAACACTTTCTTGTACCCAAAACTTGATAAATAATATTGTGACCTCTAATTCTAGGCCCTTGGGGATTGCCTTAGTCCATATAATGCTTTCCTTATCTTGCAAACATGATTTGGGTACCTAGTATTAGCAAATCCTTGAGGTTGGCTCATGTAGACTACTTCTTCAAGCTCTCCATTGAGGAAGGCATTCTTCACATACAACTAATATAATCTCCATTTCTTTCATGTGGCCATTGCAATGAAAGTCCTAGTTTTTGGCCTCTTGGTTATGAAGCTAAAAGTTTCATTATAATTCTTATATCTTTTGGAGAAGCATGTTTCCACCAACCTTGATTTGTACATAGCAATAGAACCATCTGAATCTCTTAATATTTTAAACCCACTTATTACCTATCACCTTCATTCCTTGAGTTGGTATCAAGCTCCAAGTATAGTTTCCATCAACTTCCTTGAGATCTTCCTTCATTGTCTCTCATCATTCCTTGCATTCCTTAACTTCTTCATAGTTAGTTAGCTCTTTGTCCTTGATTACTTGAGTCCTGTATGCATAATTATTTGCAATGAAATTAAGATGTGTTAACCTTTGAACTATATGTCTTACTCGTGGGTACTTTCTTTCACTTCCCTTAGGTGTGGTTGCCATCTTCTATCTTTGTTTTCCCACTCTTGGGGTTTGAATATGTTCTCTCTCTTCATCTTCCAACATGCTCTTATCTACATAGATTCCTTCTTCCCTTAGCCTTCCACTCCAAGGTGAGGGTGTCCTTGTGCTGGATGAGTTTCTTGGACAACTTATATCCATGCTTTCATGAGATCTATCATCATTCTTCTTATCTATCTCACCTATTTTTCCAACTTGCAATGAACTTGTGCATGCATACCAAGGATTCAAATCATCAAAGGCAACATCCCTACTTACCTTCAGCTCCTTGGTGATGCGGTTGTAGCCTTTATATCCCTTTTGTCCATAGAATATCCAAAAAAAGTACACCTTTCAAATTTGGCATCTAACTTTGACTGCAAATCTTGAGGTACATGTACATAACATTCACAACAAAATATTTTAAGATGTGAAATGCACAATTTTCATGTGGTTGTATATGTAGCCTCTATCCAATAACAATGCAACATATTCATTTTGTTGAGCATAGACCTTGCTACCTTTGTTATTTTTCTGTTCTCTCTCTATGCTACCCCATTTTGTTGAGGGGTATGCCTACATGCAGAGACTATAAATGAAAACTTTGCACACTCAAACTTGACTTAGAGAACTTTCAAATTAGAGTAAAATTATGCCATTTGGACACTCAATGATGCCTCAACAAGCTACATCAAAACATACTACTTGATCTCTTCAGAGAGTATTAGCTAATTACATAGAAAATGTTATGGACATTCCTCTGAACTTATGGAGACAGCGATTTGGAGAGTTATACCAATATAAGAGAACCTACAAGATTTCCAACAAGGCAAAAATTACTAGATATGGATTTGGAATGAAAGAGAAACAACAATTATAATAACAGGGAGTTTGCCAAGATCATATACATAGATAGAGTGCATAAAATAAAATCCCTAAAAGATATGCAAAGAACAGCTAGAAAGGGGTGAGATTAAGCAAGGGGAAGCTTGGGGACTTCTTTTCATGACCCCTAGTCATAATACAACTCACTAAAAGCTTCAGAGGTCACACACTAACCTCTTTAACCAATCAAAAACTTATACATGTCAAAAAGTGTGGTCCAATTACATGAAGAGGTGACATATTTCTTATCTAATGAATCTCTTTCTATTCTAAACATGCTTTGATGCATACAACTCATGTAAATCATCCTCCTTTGATTGTGGATGATGTGGAAGGTGAAACTCGGGGCATGTTCCCACACTCTTGAGCTTGAAATGCTTTTTAACTTTCAACACTCCCCCTCAAGCTCAAATTCTTTTCTTTTGTTGTGTCATCCTATGTTTCTTATATTGATTGCTTCCTTGAGCCCTCCAATCTTTGGTGTTCACATACCTTATATCTAGTTCCTTTTCCATGAACTTTTTTCTAATGAAGTGGTAATGAACCTCTATGTGCTTTCTCCTTGCATGAAACATTGGATTGTTAGCTAGGTAGATGCTTGAAATTTTGTTCTCATAAAGAGGAAACTCCTCCACTTCCACTTCCAGTTCGTTAAGTAGATTCTTAAGACATAATATCTCACATGTAGTTAATGTTAAACCTTTTCACTCAGCCTCTATGGATGAAAGATAAATAGTGGGTTGTTTCTTAGAGCTCCATGAGATCACGTTTCTACCTATCATGAAAACATAACATCATGTACTCCTTCGATCATCCTTGCTACCTACCCAATCAACATCACTATATACTTTCACACTTAGATCATCATCATAAGAGTAAAATAGACCTTGGTTGATGGTGATCTTGATGTATCTAGCCATGTTTTTTGCTACCATAAGATAATCATGAGTGGTGTAGGACCCAAACTCTCGATGAATCGCCTCATTTTATGAATGTGTATCTAACACAATCTTCGAGGCCGTGAAGGAGGCGACCAACTATCTTTTTGGAGTGTGAACACGGAGTCTCATTGATTATCTACCGCTTGGCCACGTACTACATTTTCGTTCATAAGGTACTCACACATGGCTACACACATGGGTCCCACTTGGCACTCATGTGTGAGCCCATCTATTAAAAGCTTAGAGGTGATTCACACCTCTTTCATACGAGCTCTCTACATAACATTTTCCTTCCCCTTAGTTCCATTTTTGTCCTCAAAAATGGTATTGGAAGATTATATTTGAAGAGAGAATCAATAAAGTAGTACTCCCACTATATCCTCATGTATGGCGATACATGGTCATATCTCCATGTTGTTTCCCCATATCCTTCCCCTTAAGAAGACTCTTGGGAAAGTAAATTGAAACTAGGAAATCTTCTCTAAAGGGTGCTAACCTGCTCCCATGTAGCATTATCTTCTAAACTATCTTTCCACTTTACTAGACACTCTTTATATAAGTAACTTCTCATCCATTTCTCTCGAGTGCATAGTATGCTTTCAGGCTCATGTGGAATAGATCGAACAAAAATAGGCTCTAGTACCTCACTGTCTGGAATGAGGTTGTCAGATTCACCCAGTCTTTTCTTAAGCCAACTAACATGAAAAACTAGATTGATTTGACTATTCTCTAGAAGTTGGAGCTGGTAAGCCATCTTTACTATTCTCTTAAGTATTTTGAAAGGTCCATAATACCTAGGAGATGTTTTGGACAAGGTCCCATCTTCATGGTTTAAGATCTAGATGGAACACTAAGATAGACCTGCTCTCCTACCTCAAAGTTGATGTCTCTCCTTTGAGGGTCAGCATAGGCTCTAGCCCTATCCTTAGCTCTCCTAATGCTATCCTTAGCAAGCGTAAGCATATCATTCATCTCTTCCAAGAAGTCCTTTGCAGCTTGAACTTTCTCATTCTGCAATCCTATTGCATAAGGAGCTCTTGCCTGAAACCCATACATGAGCATAAATGGAGTATGCCCAGTGGAAGAGTGCTTGGCACTATTATATGCAAACTGTACTATAGGCAAGTACTCTTCCCAATTAGTTTGCCTTTCATTCACATATGCTCGAAGCATAACCCCTAGGATTTGGTTAAACCTCTCTGTTTGCCCACCCGATTGTGGATGCTCGGCTGTACTCATGCTAAGTTTCGTATCCAACCTTTTGAATATTGCTCTCCAAAAGTGGCTAGTAAACTTCTTGTCCCGATCAGAAACTATGTCTAAAGTATAGGTTCTCTACAAAAAGTATAGCCAACTCAGGTGTCTTCACTATAGTGCATGTTGGAATAAACCTAGCCATTTTGGTTAACCTATCCACAATTACCAAGACCTAGACATGCCCTCTCTGTGTCTTGGATAATCTGACTATAAAGTCCATGGAGACACTCTCCCACTTCCCATTAGGAATATCCAATGGGTGGAGTAGTCCTCTGTTGTATAACTATGGGTCAAAGTGGCCAAAGACATGGGTTTTGAGGGTCCAAAACCACTTGGAGAACCAATGGATTCTATTGGGAAACCCTTGGGAAAGTCTCTCCAAGAGTGTGGATTGAACCCTTGAGTTATTTGGATTTATTTACTTCCAATTGAAGGGTTTTGACCCTTAGGATTGATATTTCCTAAGGGTATGGTATTTAACCCTTAGGGAGGCCTTTCAAGCCTTGAGACTTGTACGTACAAGCTTGGGAGAAGTCCTTTTAAGGATCCATGTGAAGGCCATGTGATTTCCAAGGTTAGAAGGCCTTGGATTAGAATCCATGTGGAGAGGACACTTGGCAAGCTCTCCTCACATTTCCCCCCTTGGTCTTGAGGTATATATATGGGTGGACTTGGTTGGGTGGATACGTCACATCTCTCACCCCTTGTGGGCTAGACTAGTTTATTTTACTTGATGGTTAGTCTTCTCACAACAGTGGTATTCAGAGCAGGTTAGATCTTTCGGCCATCGAAGCTTGTGAGCTGTTCTTCGTCCATGAGAACCACTTTTAACCTCCACAAAAAGGCCACGGTCGTTCGCGCGTGTGAACTCTCCTCTCGATGCCAGGCAGAGAGCTTTGAATGTTCGCATGCATGAGCCTCATTCAAAGAGGGATGGTGACAGGTGTCAACAGAGATGCGGGGTCCATCATTCCCAGCGGGCGCAATTCTCAACGAGAAGGTCTGTTGTTCTCTTGTATTCTCTTTGCTTGAGAAGTGGCAGACGAAGCCCTCCGCTATGCCTTTTATAGGCGTTTGTAACGCTGTCAATTGTGTATGTGGGATAATGGCGCCCGAAAGAATGATCCTCACAGAAGTTCGTTCTACGTTCGATCAAGCAGAGAAATAGAAGAGAGGAGAACAATTTATTTATTTTTGTCTCTTGCCATAGAATCAATAAGGGCACTTGTTGATCGTATGGGCTCCATACAAATCTCACACCTCACTTATGAATCAAACCCCAAGAACACCCTTATGTAATATAAGCATGATGATGGAATCAAGAGGAAAAGCTATATCTTCCTGAAGCATCAACATGGAACACAATGAAGCAAGGAGGTCAACATGAAGATAGTGGATGGCTTATTCCAAGGGGCAAAGCTTATTATAAAGCTAAGTACTTTTCAAATTTATGTTTGATGTGTGTTTACGTTAATTACTACTATCTTTGCATGCTTACATAGTTAAAGCATGAGAAAGAACTTTAAATTTTGGATAGGGTTTAACTACATGTGTGAAGTTAAGAATAGGCACACACATAGGAGTAGAACCTCGAGAACTTACATGCATTCATGCACTGAAAAGAATGGATGTGTGTGCATTATCCTTTTCCAAAAGAAATAATTTTAAATGCACACAAGCATGTGCATTGGCATGTGAATGCATGGAAGGGACTCCATTCATGAGGATAGATACATACATCCATCGTAGCATGGCTTATTCCTAGCATATGTAGTATATAGATTAATACATGAAATGGAATTACAAGTGTAAATTCCATGCATGCTTTAAAGAGGGGTTCAAATTTTTGAACCTTATGCATGCTAAGCATCTTTGAGTGAAGAGGTATATGTTTCTAACATACACTAAGTATGTTTAAGGCTGTGGACTACTAGAATCATTCAGGGCAAGCATGGATATGTAATGAATGTATGCAAAAACATGTACTTAAGTGATCCACTTAGCTTAGTGGTTAAGTCTCAAGGAGAAGGAGGAGGTCTTGGGTTCAATCCCCATGGGGGACATGGGGAGAGTATTTTGCCCAAAGAGATCTAGAGCCTTCTAGAAGCATCCACTTGAGTTAAGTCGAGTTGAATGGGACACTTGGTGCACATGTAGTTACATGGCTGACACATGGCTGGCTAGTATCCACCTGCCCAAGAAGGCAGTCCCCTGAGCAAAGATTACTTTCACCAACATGAATGGTAGGAAAGTATTTAAGGCATCATAAAAAAATTTTAAAGCTCCCTCCTTTTGGAAATAAAATTTCCAATTTAATTGAAGGCTTCATTAATTAAATAGATTTGCATCTTAGGAAAGTCAAGTAAGGTTTTCCTTAGCAGATGAAATGGTTCTTAATGGAAGAAATTTAAAGTCCTTTAGGTACAATGATGAAATGGAAGCATTTTTTCTTATTTCATAGTACCTTCAAACCTCTTATGCTTTGATTAGCATCGAAAATTAAAGCCACCTCTCCTAACACAGATAAGCATGATCATTGCATTGTTACAGATCATAAGAGCTCATGAGCATTTCCATAAAGTCAAGGGGAAGTTCATGAGCAAGGTAGGATAGGTGGTCGCTTAGCTACCTCTAAAAAATCTTCTAAAAGATACCATTTCTAGTGAATCTTCTAGAAAATTTTTAGGTTCTACTCAAGTATAAGATTACTTGAATAGTCCAATATTGGGAGGAGTCAGAGTATTGACTCTCTAGTTGTAAATGAAGCCATAAATTTTACAGTTTTCGAGGACGAAAACTCTTCAAAGTACCAAGAATTGGTACAATTAATTCCATAAATAGAAACTTAGAATTTAGATGATGAGATAAAATAACATCTTTTTATATATAAGATGTTCGGCAAAGAGTGAGTTGCTCAGAAAGCAACTTCATGGCATGCTAAATCTAATATTGGAATCCCAACAATATCACTAAAGATTTTGAAGAAAGGTGGTTGTAAACCACAAGCTCAAATAAAGCATGCCAAATCTTATACTTCTCTAAAGGGAAGTACGAACGAGAGAATATGCAAAGTGCATAGTATGCAACTTTGATAAATGATACTTAAGTCTGGAGAAGGTGAAACTTGTATTCACCTATTCTTAAAGGGATTTCAAGGAAAATCCGGAAGCATTAGAAGATGCTTCGACTTAAGTAGTAACTGAGATTCCTAGAAAACCCTAGGGTAGCTTTTTGAAAAGCTTTGGATGAACAAAGGAATCTAAAAGGCAAGAGTAATCTCTTGTCACTTCAAGTTAGTTAAGAAAGAACTAAGTAGATCTTGAATATGATTCAAGACACTTGGAATCGCACTCAAAACCTTAGAAAAAAAGAATAGATGTTTATTCCATCAGGATGGATATTTATTTCATCAAAAGGTTTAGAACTTCCAATATGAGTTTAGGAATAATTAGGATCATAGAATGATCATATGGTTAAAATCTTAGAAACTCAAGCAAGATGGAAACATAGAGGTAATCCCTTGACTTCAAAAGGAATTTGAGTAAAGGGTACTCTATAGTTAGATTAAGCTTCTAGATTTTAGAATAAATATCATTCACACATTGTTGGCATCATATGGGAAGAAGCAGGTATGGGAATACATGCAGATCTAGCACTGAGGAAACCCATTAAAATTTTTCCAAACCTTACATCATTTTAAAAGTGATTCTCATCACTAGAAACCCTTGTAAATACCATTTCACCTTTTTGTAGCTCCATTTTGTACAAGCCAAGGAGTCCTCGAGCTTGAGGAGCCTTAGAAGTAATTGCCTACCAATTTTCATATTTTTTAGACCTTGTTTAAGCCCTCAAATAAGCCCTGGAACCTAATTTTTAACTAGGCCGGACACTAGGTTTGGACAGGGCCAAAGCTAGTCAAAAACTATAAATAGAGTTAGAGAGCTCATTTTTGGGGCTAGCTTCTTGTAGTTTTGAGCTTGTATGAGAACTTGGTTGTAATAGAAGTGATTCCATTGTCTTACTCTCTTTGTTCTTGCCGTGTGTGCGCATGTGTGTGTATGTGTGTGCATGTTTGTGTGCTTCTCACTCACACATTTGTGCCTTCACTTGCTCGAGGTCTTCATACCATCCTCATGTCTTCCCAGATTGACATTAAAGGAGGTGCTACTCATCACTGAGCTACACCAAATTTTGGCGCCGTTGCCGGGGATTCGAGCTTTGAGGACGAGCGTGTGATGGTAAGACGTAGAGAGGACACGTTGGAATGGTAAGAAGTAGGTAATTTTCTTGTTTTCATCTCCATCTCCATCTCCATCCCCACCTCCACCTCCATCTCCTTCTCCACTTCATATTCCCTCTTCCTTGTCATTCTCCTCATTTGCTTAGTGCGAGTTTGAGAGAGAGCGAGTGTGTAGTGTTGTTTTTGTGTGTTTTTGCATGTTTCTTGTAGGTTTCAGCAGCATCACCATCTCCAGCAAGCTCAGTAGGTACGAAATCTTTCTGCGCAAGCCCCGAGACGTCGAGCTCGAGCTATCGCGACACACCAAAAAGTTGACCCAATCACAATTCTGAGTGCACCACGACACTATGTAGGCTGAGAGCTCTTAGAATCACTAGCGTGATCAAGAACATTCACCATATCTTGACCTATCGCGACACACCGAGGTATCGTGACACACTGAGGTATTGTGACACACCAAGGTATCGCGACACTCCCAAGTATCGTGACACTTCGACCTATCACGACACTCCCAAGTATCGCGACACTTTGACCTATCGCAACACACCGACCCGACCTATCGTGACACTTCCACCTATCGTGACACTTCCACCTATCGCGACACTCCCAAGTATCACGACACTTCCACTTATCGTGACACTCCCAAGTATCGTGACACACCGACCTATCGTGACACTTCCACCTTTTGCGACAGTTCCACCTATCGCGACACATCGAGGTATCGTGACACACCGACCTATCGTGACACTTCCACATATCGCGACACTCCCAAGTATCGCGACACACCGACCTATCGTGACACTTCCACCTATCGCGACACTTCCACCTATCGTGACACTTCGACCCAACCTATCACGATACACCGGCTTAACGCATGAAATTTTAAGGTGAATTAATTGATTGAATTGAGGTACTTTTGGGATTAGTTTTTGACACATTGGGATGATATTAGAGCCTTAGAAGTGGGCAAAATACTTAAAAACCAAGGAGGAATTTCCTGAACCCTGAGAGCCTGTTTTGACCCCTAACTGCCTGATTGGTCATAACTTCCCGGATTGACATTAAAGGAGGTGCTACTCATCACTGAGCTACACCAAATTTTGGCACCGTGATGCTCAGTGATGAGTAGCACCTCCTTTAATGTCAATACGGGAAGACGTGAGGATGGTATGAAGACCACGAGCAAGTGGAGGCACAAGTGCGTGAGTGAGAAGCACACAAGCATGCACACACATACACACACACGCGCACACACGACAAGACAAAGAGTGAGAAGCAATGGAGTTCTTAGATTCCTTTCAAAAAGCTCTTACAAGTTCATTTCAATTACAAGCTAACCTCAAAAATGAGCTCTCTAGCTCTTTTTATAGTTTTTGACTAGGTTTTGGCCCTGTCTAGACCTAGTGTCCGGCCTAGTTAAAAATTAGGTTCCAAGGCCAATTTGAGGGCTTAAACGGAGTCTAAAAAATACGAAAATTGATATGTAGGTACTTCTAAGGCTCCTCAAGCTCAAGGACTCCTTGGCTTGCACAAAATGGAGCTACAAAAATATGAAATGGTATTTACAATGATTGTTAGTGATAAGAATCACTGTTATAAAGATGTTGATTTGGAAAAATTTGCTCAACACCCCCCCCTCTCTCGCGTCTGTCATCCCTGACAGACCCTTGTTGCTGGGAGTGTTGGATGTAATATTCCACAACCTGAGTGGCAAGCTGATGTTCTTGTAGGCGTAGTCCTCTTGCTAAGTTTGTCATCATACGATCCCAATCAATTGGTCCTGGAATGTCCGGGTGTGGTAGACGTAAAACTGATCTGCATGGACCGCTTGTTCTACTGCGAATAGATGTAGCAAATGTGTGGGTCTGGGAATGAAGATTTCGGAATGATATACCCAGAATCCCGTAGAGAACATTTCCTCAAATGTCTGCTTGAAGCATGCGGGTAAGTACTTTATTCGTGCATGCCAGGCAAAGATTATAGTGACCGAGGGAGTCTGGCTCATGTCGTAGACTAAATCCTTGTTACCTTGAGAGAATCCAGGGGCAGAGATGTATGGAGCTTGTACATTCCGAAAGGTTTTGAAGACAATGGTCATGAGCTCGAATATCTTCATACACATTTTTGCTGCTATGTCGGGTACATTATTTAGACGTGTAGACCAGTGCCGAATTGTTGATATCATGTAGGCTACGGTTGGGGTCCCTCGAGGTGGAGCAAAATATGGATAGTTAACCCAAGCCGAGCATTCTTTATTGTTGCGTACCTTGATTGCAAATGCTTGCCAGGATCTGCGACGTACCACTGGGCAATAGCATGGATTATACTTGATATATAGTGGCATGGTTGCCCAGGTGCTCATCATCTCTGGGTAATCGGTTAGTAGACGTGCACGCCAATTAGGTTGGAAGATCGAGCCAGCACGTGCATCTGTCGGTAAATCCCCTAGCTCAAATTGAGTGGCGAATGTGGGCTCCTTCCCTGTATGTCTTTTGACTTCTGCATTATAATCGTGTAGTAAGACAAAATAAGGCATGTATTGCGACTCTGATGTTGTGATTAACCGTTGATGGGATAAGTTTTGAAAGTAGGAAGACCGAAGGACAGTTTCTTCCAGATTTGTGAGAGATTGCATTTGCACGGCCACACGATCATCATGTGTCTTACCCACTTTCTCGACCCTTTTGACCTAATCTGGAACTTGAATTTCTAAAGTTTCTTGTCCTTCTTCTGTAGTTCGACCACCGGGTGTCGGCATAGGCTCGTATGGCTCTTCATAGCTGTCATCGATGGGGATTTCCACTACTGTTTCAGGTTCTGGTTCTTCAACGGGCGAGGGTGGCCTTTCATATGGTAAGAGGCGTGCTTCGAGTTCTGCCACTTGTTTCCGGAGGGCCTCTACTTCTTCTGTAGAGTGTTGCAAGATTGTCGGCTCCTGTTGAGCTGTGGGGACACTGGCTATCTGTTTCTTTAGATCTGCACATTCAGTCTCTAACTTTTCATATGACTCCAAGAAATTTGCATGCTCCTCAAGTAAGATGTGAATGTCTTCCGATGGGACTGCTCTATATTTGGTAGGGCTAATGGTTGCTCCTACAGTTCCTTCCATAGCCGCTTCAAAGTTGTCTTGGTTTTGTTGTTGAAGTCTCTTGTTCTCTTCTAGTGCTGCTGCCATATGCTTCCTTAATAGCCCAATGTTGCATCTGAGTGTAGCATTAGATATCATTTGCGCTTGAAGCACTGTTTCTAGTTCCTTGACTGCTTGGTCATCTACTGTTGATGTCTTTGATTCCAATTCGGAGTGAGCCTGTTGTAAGGTTGTATGCTCGGTTAGGAGCGTTTGGTAATCAGCTTCAAGAGTGGTGACTCTAGCTTGCAGACGTTGAGATTCTGTCTGGAGGGCAGCAGTGCGTTCTTCCAATTGATGGTATTCTTGTTGTAGTTGATGTGCACACTGAAGTAATGTGTTGAACGTGCTATTTACATTATGAGATGCAAGGGGGAAAATTTGAAATGCAGGGGAGGTGGGATTGGGTAGGGGGGTAGTGAATGCTGTGTGTGCCAATGATGTGAGTGGTGAGGTGGGGGGTAAGGGAGGGGAAGATGGTGGAATCGTGGGGAGAGGTGCTGTGGTTGGTGAGATGTCCATTGGGTCAGACAAAGTGGTGTGTACAGGGGCTACCATGTAGGTGGGTATGGTAGGTGAAGTGAGTGTGGTGTTCGTGTAAATTGATGTCGTTGCGAACATCGGGGAAGTGTGCCTATGAAACATTGGAGAGCGGATGAACTGCTCCACAAAGGATGGGTATTGGGGTGGTGAGGTCAGGTTGAAAGAAGGGTAGGGGCCAGATGGGAAGTGAGGGTCATGGAATGGAGGTGCCCGTAGTGGGGAATAGGCTGGGAAACACAGGGTGCCTTCGGTGGGTGCTGGGTTTCCAACTACACTTGGAATTATGGGATGGCCAATCATGGATTCGGAGGATAGAAGGGATGAAGTGTACAAGGGATTGGTGACGAAGGAGAAGAGGGTGTCTTGTGAGGTGGGTTCTCGAAATGAGAATGATTTTAATGAGGATGGGTTATAAGTGAAGGTAGAGGTGATGATTGTCGTTTCTTCCATAGTGGGAGGTGGTGGTGGGGGTGGAGAAGGTGGTGATGGAGGATGCTGGGGTGAGATGGGTGATGTCTGAACGAAGGTTTCGGCAGAGAGGTCAGTGGTGGTTGTGGGGGTAGCTGTTGTTTCAATGGGTACTTCTTGTTCTGTGATGGGTATCTTGATAGTCTTACCTGCTCGTGGTAATGTGTCAACTCTGCGTTTGTCATACCTCACCGACTGGCGGACTGTAGTGTGGACAGCCTCCGGAACTCCTAAAGATTCTGACACTAATTTGAGGGTGTCAATGAAATGTTGGTCCACCCCCTCATCTGATAGCATTTCTTGCATCAAAGCTTGACCTGATACAAGAGAGAGTTGATGCCTTTCTTGTACTGCTTTGATTGTGTCGTATAACCTTCGTAGTTGAGCTGTATATGCTGGTGCACCTACAAGTTCTGGCACTTCTTGTTGCTCCTCTTGATGCTCTTGATCATAATCCTCCTCATCTTCCTCCTGTTCTTCATCTCCGTCATCCTCTTCATCCACTTCAACTAGGGTGACAGGTGCTTGGGAGGTTGTGGCCTGCGTTTGCACGTTTTCCGCTTGTTGTGCCTCTTCTGCCTCCAGCTCTACATCTTGTAATAATTGTTCGAAATCTTCATTAGTGAGTTCTTCCAAAGGTGCACCACTGGGAAATTCAAGATCGGTTGGGATAGGAGGGAATATCAAGGTGGAACCATCGGTGCTGCGTCTTGGAAGTCGGAGTGTGAATGGTCGAACTCTTCGGGGTGGAGGGGTGACATCTGGTGTTAGGGTGGCTCCACGTGGTTGAGCACATGGGACTTGGACAGTGCCTCTCATCTTCTTAGAAGGGGGTCCAGTGGATGTCCTGCCTCTAAACTGCTCTACACGATTCCACATTAGGGCCCGTTGAATAGGAATGTCATAAGCCAAACACCTATAAATGATTCTCGTCAGAGCACAGCAACCATATAAAACCTGTTTCCGCGGCCATCGTTTGTGAGCTAGGTGTATCTGATCAATTATCCAGTGGGGTAAGTTGATGGTGAGGCTCTGTGTCTCTGCCAGATACAAACTAAACCAAATCTTTTTGGGCGGCATGGTGAATCTATCTTGTGCAGGGAAAACAAAGTGTTGCATGCACATGCAAAGGTGTATTGCAATATTAGGCGTCATGGACACCATGTCCTTGAGTTTGGTGAGACTTCGATTCTTCATGTAATCCGGTACTAGGGTTCCCTTCTCTGTAGGAATATGCATTCCGCGCATATCTAGAGCCTCTCTCACCAAGTTGTTTGATAGCCTGAACCTCTTGAGCTCATTCCCCTTTGTCAGAGATGGAATCACAAATGAGCTTGCACCTTTTGGGTTCTGGTTTGGAGTCAAGGTGTTGATGAGATAGTAGCATCGCATGAAGTCAGGCTTTGGGAGCCGTGCACTGAAATATGCATTCAAGCCTGCCTTTTCCCATATCGAACGTAGACCTTCTGCATTTTGTAATTTCTCGAATTCTCTTGTAAAGAAATGGTATCTGCCTTGCTTCCCATTGAAGTCCAACTCTGATTCCCATAGGTACGTTCCTTCACCCAAGGGTCCTGCCACTTCAGTAAACCAGTGGGAAGTCTTTCCTACGGGCATGGTGTGGCCACGCGGCGGGTCCGCAATAGGTATGATTTTGATGGCCCGCAATTCTTCTGGTCTTTCATTTGTCTCAGGCAAAACGGGTAAACTGTCTAAGTCCACCACTTGCGGGCTTGTTTCTGTGTGAGAGCTAGTTCCTGCTGCCTCAGCCATGTTGAAAACTTCGCAGCTGGTTCTGTGAGAATATATGAATAAATGTTAACATTGCAATGGACACAAAAATGACACAGTGTCCCCTGTTACAACATTAACCTAAAGTTCGGGAGAGGTTAGGGGTTAATAAGTGCTCGGTGCTAGTGTGTGTAGTTAGAAATTGGGTAGACCTACGAGCTAAGCGGAATGATGTGATGTGATAGTGAAGTAGTTAGTAGGTGGACATGGATTTACAATTGGGGTCCGGGGGTTTATTACAAGTTTTAGGTTGCCAAATGCAACGGATAGGTTTTGAGTTTGACTTTGTGGAGGCTCTGGAAAGTGTGATAGGGTATTTACTTGAAAAAGGGGGCTATTTAAGGACCCATCTACGAGTGAGTCTGTGCGTGCTTCTAGGTGGCAGTGTGTTCGAGTGTATCAGACAAGAGTGGGTGGCGGCTGCTTGAGCGAGTGAACCCTGTCGTGTATGATGTGAATTGTGTGGGGTTATTTGAGCCCGCAAGCAAGCCTTAGGCACCCAAATTTGTCTTGATTGTGGGTCAGCCTTCATCGACTTCTTGGGTACCCAAATGGACTTCACTTTCTCAACAGAGGTTTTAGGAGTCCTCTTATTAACATCAAGTCGTTGATTACTAATAGGAAGTTGAGACCGTTGTTGCGACTTAGTTACGGTCGGCAGCTCGTCTTTCCGCACCCACATTTGTTTCATCGGCTGAGTTGTTCTGCTTCGCGCGTTCTTTTGGTCTCTTGCCTGGAGAGTCTTCAATGATTGATCTGCCCTTAGTTTCTGCCTCCTTCTGGGCTTTGGAGAAGAAGGGAATTCCATTGTGGTTCTGACTCCTTCTTTGAGATCTTCATTCTTCTGCATCACATAGCCTTGGACAAGAACAGCATGGTCAACTTCATGTGCACCCCTGGAGGGACCAGGAGTCCGTGTCTTTTCTAGTTCCTTGAGTGCTCCATTATTTAACTCAATTGTAATTCTAGTCTGATTCACCCATACCTGAAGAATTCCACTTCTTAGGTTTAAGTTGACTGCTTGGTTATAGATCCAGTCTTGACCCAAGACAAGGGGTTCAGTGAGGTCCTCATCTTGACACACTAGTACTTTAACTGTCATTGCCTCATCATGAATATAGAGGGGAAGTTCCACCTCGCCCATGCAAGGGGTTTCCACGCCTCCCAATCCTATGAGATATGCTTCCACAGGATTGACAGTTAATTGCAACTCTTGACAGTAAGACAATTTAACAGCACTAGTGGCTGCACCTGAGTCAATCAAGGCTCTTACAGTCCTTGCACTCTTTCCTTGTCCTATATCTAAGGTTATGAAAGGACGTCGATCAGTTATCCTATGTGAGCTAACACCTGAAACTTCACACATAGCTACGTCATATCCTTGATCTGCATATGCATCTTGCCTAGGGTGCTCTCTACCTTGTCTTCTTAATTTCAATCTCCGTATGCGCTCTAGGGCTTCTGCTTGAGCTTCTTCTCGAATTCGCTTTTCTTCCTCTTTGCGTTTCTTAGCAGTGTTGAGTCGACTTAGCATTTCCTCCGTGAGGGGTTCCTGATACAACTTGACTCTGCATCCGCTAATATAGTTTGGGAGAACATCACCCTCTAAAGTGGCTAGTTGTACTGCTCCACTCGTGGAGATCCTATTGATGATCATAGGTCCGTAGCCTCTCTTCTCCAGTTTCCTCGCATGTTGCTTCAATGTGTAGACTAAAACTAAGTCGCCTGCCTTTAAACCTTTATCCTTAACGTGGGCACCAAAGTATGCCTTCTGTCGTTTCTTAGCTGCATATATCCCTGCAGCTGCTCTAAGTCTTGTTTCTCCTAATCGTTCAAGGTCAAAAAGTCTAGAGGAGAGTTCATGACCCGTCCATTCATGCTCTTGTGCCACTTTCAATGTAGGTATCAAAAAGTCTAAAGGTAGCACAGCATTTTGACCAAACACCATTTGAAATGGAGTGGCTTGGAGTACCGTTTTGTAGGCAACTCGGTATGCCCAAACAGCATGGTGTAGCTGTTTGTCCCAATCAGAGCGTTTATTGTTCACTAATTTCGTCAATACATTGCATAAGATCTTGTTGGTGCTCTCAGCCTGGCCATTTGCTTGAGGGTGATAGGGAGCAGACTTCTTATGTATTACCAAGAATTCTTGGAGCAGATTTTCAATCACTTCATTCAAGAAGTGAGTGCCTCTATCACTAACCAGCTCTATAGGTAGCCCGTATCTAGTGAACACATTCTCAAATAAAAACTTAGCTGTTGTTTGAGCATCATTCTTCGTTGTGGCTTTTACCTCTACCCACTTTGTTAGATAGTCTGTCGCAACAATGATATATTCTGCATGGGAACCCTTAGCTGGGGGATTAATAGGACCTACGAAGTCTATTCCCCACTTAGAGAACGCACGTCCACCCATCATAGGTTTCAGTGGCATCTCATCTTTGCGTATAGGATATTGAGTTCGCTGACAGACATCACTCCGTTTCACATAGGTATGTGCATCCATGTGAAGGGTCGGCCACCAGAAGCCCGCAAATAGTATTGCCTTGATCACCCGATCTGGTCCAAAGTGTCCTCCAGCTACACCTTGGTGAGCAGTTTCCAAGATCTTGAGATATTCACTTTCATGGACACATAGTCTCAAGTAACCATCTTTACCACGTTTGTATAGATTATCGCCAATGAGAGAGTAATCCTGGGCTTCTTGTTCTAAACTCCTTTTCCTAGCCAGAGTCATGTCTGGGGGGAATGTTTTCATCCTCAAGAAGGATACTAGTGGTTCACTCCAATCTGGCACTATGGACACTTGATAAAGAGTGGCATGTTCCACTGGTGGTTTAGTGTGACAGATTGGGCATTCTTTGCACAACCTTTGGACATCCGCTTCCATAGTTGGCCAATGCACTCCGAGTCTCCTTAGTGTCTGTAGGGTTCGTTGTTTTGAGTAGTGTTGCTCTAATGCACCTACATGTGCTAATTGCAACCATTTTGCGTACTCATCCTCTTCCACACAACAGGCCAAGATCCCTTGATCTGTGTGCTTGTACATACTTCCAGCCATGATGTGATACTTTTGGGCTTTTACTACCTCCCTATCCTGCGTGTTTATTACTGGATGGTTAGGTTCGTATGTCAATACTGGCACTAATGGCTTAGCCCACTGCGGTACCACTTCCAAGTTAAACAAGTAAGCATCAAGAAGGTCATCTGATACTCCTTGTGGGGCTTCTCCAGATGTGAGCCTAGAAAGATGATCAGCTCTCAAATGAGTCCTCCCTTTCCTTACCACAACCTCGAAATCATATTCCATTAGTAAGAGAAACCATCTTACTAATCTTCCTGTATTGCATGGCTTGTTCACTAGATATAACAATGCTTGGTGGTCAGTAAAAAATTTAAACTTATTTGCAAGCAAATAATGTCTAAACTTTTTAACTGCATATACCATGCCTAAGCCTTCTCTCTCAGTAGTGGTGTAATTTCGTTCAGCTGCATTCATTCAATTGTCTACTAGCATAGGCAATTGGAAGATCCATATTACCTTCACCCGTAGGTTAAGCAAGCACACATCCAATGGCATAATTGGATGCATCCACATGAACATGGAATGGCTTATTCCAATCTGGTGTGGTCAAGATTGGTGCTGAACATAATCTTCGTTTAAGCTCCTGGAAGGAATTCTCACATTCATCCGTCCACTCAAAGTTAGTCAGAAGTCCGTACATGGGCTTTGCAATGACAGCATAAATGTGAATGAATCGACGGTAGTAACCACAATGTCCCATGAAAGCTTGTACTTCCTTGACATTCCTTGGCCTAGGTAGCTCTACTATGGCTCTCACTTTCTCTTCATCGGTGGATATGCCATTTTTTGACACTATGTGTCCTAGAATCTTGCCTTGCCTGACCATAAAAACGCACTTTTCTAGGTTTAGGCACACGATATTCTCTACATTTGTCAAAGATTTGTCTGAGTTCAGGAATATGGGTTTGTCTAATGTTGGAATGAGCACAAAGATCATCAACATAGACTTCTAAATTCTTCCTCAGGAACTCCTTAAATACATGGCACATTAGTCTCTGGAAGGTAGCTGGTGCATTGGTAAGCCCAAATGGCATTACACGAAAGGCAAATATACCCCACTCTGTGGCAAAAGTTGTCTTATGCTGATCTTTTGGAGCTATGGCTACTTGATTGTAGCCCGAAAATCCATCGAGGAAGCTATACACTTCCTTGCCTGCTACTCTTTCTAAGAGATGCTCTGTGATAGGAAGCGGATAGTTATCTCGAATTGTGGCTGCATTAACCTTCTTCAAGTTAATGCATACACGCAGCTTGCCATTCTTCTTGGGCACCACTACGATGGGGGATACCCACTCAGTGTGCTCAATTTCATAGATAAATCCAGCTTCAATCAGTCTATCTATCTCCTCCTTAATCTTGGCAACGTAATTATCGTTATATGTATAGGGCTTTTGCTTAGAGGGTTTAGCATCTGAGGTCATGGGGATAGTGTGTGAGCATATGTCAGGGTCAACACCTTTCAAATCCTTGTAGCTCCAAGCGAATACATCTCTGTATTCTCTTAGCAAGGCAATTAACGCATGCTCTTCTTCCTCTGTTAGGTCATGGCCTATGTACGTGCATCTCTCCTCTCCTTCTTCTAGGGCCACTACTATTTTCTTGGTGGTTTCTTTGTTATCATAGGCCTCTCCTACTTGTGCCTCTCGTTTAGGCATTCTTATCATGACTCTCCTGTCGTCTATCTCATACTTCTTGAAATTTTCCGGGACCTCAAACAAGGATTCTTCCTCTTCTGGTGAGACTTCTCTCTTCTTTCGTTTCTTTCCTTCTTCCTTCGGGGTCACATGTGTTGCTAATCTTACATCATTTGTAAGCTCTCCATGCCTCTGGGGTTGAAATTCTACTTCATGGAAGTATTCTTCATCTGATGCAAAAGGTGGGTCCATAATGATTGACTCTAGATCGGAGTCACTTGCATCCTCAAATGCATCAGGGCTAGGTTCGCATTCTTCTAGAACTGCCTCTCCCATGATTGGCTCTATGGAGAAGACTGAAATGTCATAGCCATCCTCATCACAGTGAGGTGTCCATTGTTCCTCATTGATGGCTACATCCATGGTTGCTAGAATTTCTGCCCAGCCATGGGGTTCAAATTCCTCATCAGGAAAGACTACAGGTGCATAGGCTGGGTCTTGAATTGATCTATGGTTTTCTTTTGCACCTACCTCTCTGGCTTTCTCTCTCTTCTCTTCTTCTACTGCTACCTTACACATCCATAAGTGAGTGTCTTCATGCATCCATGAGGATCCTGACCCTATGGAATGCACCAATTCTGTATCATCTTTGGCTCTATGGATGGGATTCCATTGGATGGGAGGTACATCTCTATGAGAGTAATCTTTGAGATTTACTTTGGTTGTAACACCTAAGTGTTGCAAATACAAGGAGTTGGTTCCCCAGTCCTGTACCACTTGCAACTGTCGCATAAATGGTCTTCCCAAAATCATCTCGTAGGCATGATTTTTGCTGAAGTCACATATAGCAAATGTATGCTCAAACTCGACACCACAGGTGGTGAGAGTTATTCCTTCTAGCAATCCTAAGGGTCTCTCAATATGACCATCGGCCATCTGCAATTTCATTCTCGTTGGCCTGAGTGCTGGCTTGCCCCAACGCTTCCATAGGGAAGTGGTGGCAATTGCAACTCCTGCACCTGAGTCCAAAATTGCCTTGGTGGTGTACTCCTGGTAGGTAATGGGAAGATAGGTGTTCCCTTCTTCACCTTCACACATATCTCCTATCTTATCCAAGGGTATCTCTGGCACTCTCCTATGTGATCCTACCTGGGAACGAGGTTTTGCTATCTCTAGTACTTGTTTGGCGACATGTTTCCATAATTCAGGTCTAACCTTGAGTAGCTCTTCTAACTTGAGATTGCACTGCACTTTAGTGTTTTTCACTACCTCTGTGTTCCTAGGTAAGACTGAGTCCTCATTTCGTACCATGACCGTGGGTGGTCTCATACAAGTAGACTTAGCTTCCCATGGGCCTGTGAAGTGGGGTAATTCTTGTAGAGAATTAGACTCGAAGTGTAATCTTTCTTGAGATTGGGTGCTCTCCTGCTCCCCATAAATGGATGGGATGTCTTGTGGGAATTGGTCGTGTGCATCATCCACAAGTTCAATAGGAGGAGGGACTTCACTCTCTTTAGCCCATTTATCTTCTTGAATCTCGCGTAGGAATTCTGGTGTGAATCGATTCATAGAAAATGATGTGTCTGGCTCCGTAGAGTTAGGCACATAGGCTTCAGGCACATAGGCTTCAGGCACATAGACTTCCTGAGTAGGAATGCTTAATCTTTCACTTGCCTTGTCCTTGTGTTGAGAGGCGGGTTCCTTTTCTGATTGTGCAATCAGCTTCTCTATTCTTTCTAATAGTCCATCAAAGTGCAACTGTGTCTTCGCTGAACTAGAGATGTTAAATAGGCGACTTGCCTCAAACATGGTCTGAGCCAATTGCACCATCTTAGCACAAATTTTGGTTCGTTCTAACTTTAGTTCTGCTCTTGGGTAACACTTTTCATGATCAGTTACGTTTGGCCCTTCTTGGATTTTGGCTTGATATGCTTTAAGCATCAAACCAGAATCCACCATCTTAGCACAAATTTTGGTTCGTTCTAACTCTAGTTCTGCTCTTGGGTAACACTTTTCATGATCAGTTACGTTTGGCCCTTCTTGGATTCTGGCTTGATATGCCTTCGGGAGTGGGATCTGCTAGGACTGATCCTACTCTAGGGGGTGGTGGAATTAGTTGAGGCGGGTCGGAAGGTGGCAGGTCGGATGGAGTTGGGAATGGTGGAAGTGGGGTAATGTGAGAGGGAGTTTGAGATGTGAGTTCAGTTATCTTGGCCTTTGTTTCTCTGAGGCTTTCCTTGAGTTCACTCATCTTTTTTGCCCATTGCCGTTTCATTCTTTCACGGCTATCTCTCCAAGCTCTAGTCCTTTTTTTTTCATGCTCTCTGTTTCACTAACATCTGGGTTCTTCTCCTGGTTTACCCCTAGGTTTTGCTGCAATGCTTGAGCTCTAGTGATCACTTGCACGGGTGTAGTGGAAGTGACACTTCCTGTGGAATCTACCACTAACCCAATAACGTTAATAGGAGTAATTTTTGGCATATTACTAGGATTCCTAGGGCAGTCTCGTAAGAGATGTTCCTTTCCACAGTCTTGGCAAAAACCCTGGATCGTTACTGACTGGGGTTGTGTCGGTGGAGGCACAGGACAATCACGAATGAGGTGATCCCCCTGACATCTGTAGCATGGTCCTCTAGGGAATGGGGGTCTTACCTGCCTAGGTTGAGGTCTAGGGTTGGGGTTTGCATACATGATGTTTGTGTAATCTGACTCCCAACTAGGTTCATTTGGCTCTTCACTATAGTAGGACTCACCATGTTCAGGAGATTGCATGTAGTAAGCCTGGGGACTATCAACATGTGTAGAATCAAAGCTATGGTCACTGGGATCACTTTCTAAAAGCACTGGTGTTACAGGGACTATAGCTCTATTCAGGTTTTCTTCTGCAGCAGCATACTTTACCGGAATCACATTAGCTGGGGCAGGGGGTTGTTGTGCTAACACAGGCTGAGGTCTTTGTTGGTTTTGGTGTGGTTGCTGATAAGGTTGTTGTGGCCTGCCATATGGCTGTGGAGGGTACTGGTTCTGGTATCTTCCCTGCGGTGGATAGGGTTGAGGGTAAGTTTGCCTAATTGTTTGCTTATTGTAGGGGCAATCTTGTGCGGTGTGATTGGTGTACCTCCGTTCTATGGTGCAGTACTGGCTACTAGGATTTACTTGGGGCTGAGTCATAATGGGACATACGTTTGCCATGTGGTCGCCACCACAAGTATAACACCTTTTCAAAGGGGCAAACCTTGGGATTTGTTTGCTAGTTACACCTAATTTCTGAGCTACTTTCTCTACAAGTTCCTCGATTGATGTGGATTGCGTGGAAGAGAGGTTAGAAGCACTATCCGAGTCTTTGTATATCTTGGAAAGCTCTAACTCCTCCCCTAGGTTGTCCTCAATGTCAATGCACATGCATACACAATCTTCTATGGTCCTAGGGTCCTTCAAGTACACATAAGATCTCAATTTGGTACTTAGCAATCCATCCAAGAATAAAGCCACTTGCTTAGCTGGTGTGGGTAGCTCCGAAACAGAACATCTTTCTAAGTATTGCCTAAATCTTCTTCCTGCAAGTCTCACGGTTTCTTGAGGGGTTTGCTTGAAGCTGTGAATCAGCGAGGAGGTATTATGCCTTATGCCACTCTTAGAGAATTCGATAATGAACGCCTCTAGGAGTTGGTCTATGCTCCTGAACTGTCTCTCATTTAGTGGTTGAAACCATGTCAGGGCAGTGTTCCTAAGGATCAGACCAAAGGCATTGTACTGCGTGAATAGATCCTCCACTTGTTCAGCTCTCAGGACTTGCCTAAACTCAGCCACATGATCGTATGGATCTCCAGTGCCATCGAAGTAGTTCTTCATGGACTTAACTAGCTGAGTCGATCTCAAAGTCCTTGTGTGTTCTCTAGGTCGTGGTAGAGGGAACTCATCCGCATTTCTTTGATTCCTGTGAGCTCTAAGTATCTGAGGTTCTACTCTATTTGTTTCCGTCCTCGTTCTTTCTCTGCCCACTGGGTTGGCAAAGCTTACTTCTGGTCTATCTCTACTTCTGTCTCTTTGCATTCCATGAGCTTGGGATGTTCCAGCTCCAGGGTGACCATAGGATACATTCGATCTTGGTTGGGGGAAAACGAATTCACCCTTCCAAGTGTAAACATGCCTATCATTTTCTGTCACCACAAAGATCCTCTCCGAAGCGTGATCTAAGTAGGTCACTTTGCCTGGGCTATCAGGATCCTTAAACTCATAGATCATGATTGTTCCTATATCAGTTGGCCGATCAGGTTTGTACCTCCAAAAGGCTTCATCAGTCTCTCGATTGAGGAGCAAATCTATGCTCTTATTATCCTGGGGAATCCACTCTGGTGTGATAATCCTAGTGAGAACCGATTTACCTCGAGGGGTTCTAGGTTCTGCACCCATGTTTCCTTGCTCCAGGTCACCTAAGTCTGCTTCTGGGATCACATTTCCAAATTCGTCCGTCCTATCTGGGTGACTGGTGACTACGTATATGGTTCCTTCTTTGTCCAAGTATGCTCCATTTTCAAACTTGACAGCTGGGTGCTCTAATCCAATGGATTGATCAGGATTCTTAATCTGTACCACAGATGTTCCTAGGCCGTCCTCATAGATGCTGGCACCTAATCAGTTGGTCCTAAGGTATTCCAACTGCGTTTTGTAAGGGCCTTCTACCCTGTGCAAGTAAGGCACTCCTGAACTTCCTGTAGGTCTCTCCATACCTTGAGACATCTCGGATTCACTAGTCTCAGAACTAGGGTAGTATGAGTGGTGACTCAACTGCTGGGCCCAAGACCTAGCAGTGTGGTTGACACTAGCCTCTGAAGACCTAAGGCTTTGTCTATCCCTTACTAGATGTCGTCCTGATCTAAGGTTCATATGCCTATTTAAGTAGCCCAATTTCTGTCCAGAGTACAACCTCGTTGCAGAGTCCTTTTGTACCAATTACTTAATCCCCTTTTTATGTTGATTATCGTGTTTGTACTCTTGTCTGATATCACGTCGTTAGGAATACTTGAGTTTCATTTCGCACTTTAGTTTGGTCGTTTCACGTTAGGTTCTTTTCCTTTAAGGTTGTCGTTCACATACACAGGTTCTCTCTTGTCTTGAACTTGATTTCTTAGATAGTCTTTGATTTATCTCGTGCCTATCGTTGCCTGGAATTACTTCTAACACTACCCGCACTTAGCCTAAACTAAGAATTGACAGAGAGTGTTGCGGGTTTTCCAACCTTGAGTTCCTTTCCTTGTGTTGTTGCCCTGGTGTGCCCAAGACGCGCGTTCCCAAGCCTGCACTTACTCTTGCTTTGCGTACCCTTCGATGCTCCCAAAGGATCTGTAAAAGGCCCACTGTTAGCTCAAGACTTAAATTCAAAAGACAGAACCAATCACTTTCATTCATGTAACACTTCACCAATTTGCTCTATGACTTTTGGACACAACTCTAGAGATCCCTGAATTTTGTTCCCCCTGGGTATGGTCAACTTAAAAAATACCCTATCTAATATTCCTGATCTTAATTTAACTATAACCAGTCGATGTTTTTGTTGTACTCCCCGCGAGCTTTCCAACAAAACAAAAATCACGGCAATCGGATTTCGTATGAGAAAGTTATGACCGTTCAGGGTTCTAGGGTTAAGACAAGGTTCAAACAGGATCACTGTGCAACAGGTTTTCCCCAAGTTGTTTTCCTAAGGCCTCCTTATGTGCTCTAGAGTAAAATGTTTATGCCCAAAATTAGCCCAACTCTTCAATTAAAAAACCCTAAAAAATTTGGCTAAAATTGGCTGTCAATCGCGATCGACAGGGCTGTCAATCGCGATGGACAGATTATCAATCGCGATGGACAGAGTATCAATCGCGATGGACAGGCGGTCAGTCAATCGCGATGGATAGGCGGTCAGTCAATTGCGATGGATAGGCAGTCAATCGCGATGGACAGGCAGTCAGTCGCGATGGACAGAGCTGTCAATCGCGATGGCTAAAATTGGCTGTCAATCGCGATCGAGAGGGCTGTCAATCGCGATGGACAGGGCTGTCAATCGCGATGGACAGAGTATCAATCGCGATGGACAAAGTATCAATCGCGATGGACAGGGGTCAGTCAATCGCGATGGACAGGGGTCAGTCAATCGCGATGGACAGGCAATCAATCGCGATGGACAGGGGTCAGTCAATCGCGATGGACAGGCAATCAATCGTGATGGACAGGCAGTCAGTCGCGATGGACAGAGCTGTCAATCGCGATGGACAGAGCTGTCAATCGCGATGGACTGAAATTTTGCAAGATTTTCAAAAATTTTTGTGGAAATGTGGTGTGCAGGGTCTCTAGTCCACTATGGTGCACTCAGATTTACCAAAAGGTGAAAATTTCTGTCAATCGCGATCGACAGGAGTCGGCGATTGCGAGACAGTTCTGCACATTTCCGTACCTGCGCAACGTGCTGGAGGGGATGATGCTGTTGAAACCTGCAAGAAACTCCAAAAGCATGCAAAAAATAGCACACAACAGCTCGCTCTCTCGCTCTCTCTCACAAGTGAAATGAGGGAAATGAGGTGGAGAAGGTGATATAATAAAAAAACTGAAATTTTCGCGATGATGGAAGTGGAGGTGGAAGATGGTGATGATGATGATGGTGATGATGGTGGTAAGGTAAGAAAGAGAAAAATAGGAAAAGTAGAGAAATTACCTACAACGCCAACGTCTCCAATCTACGTCTTACCATCACACGCTCGTCCTCAAAGCTCGATCCCCGGCAACGGCGCCAAAATTTGGTGTAGCTCAGTGATGAGTAGCACCTCCTTTAATGTCAATCCGGGAAGACATGAGGATGGTATGAAGACCACGAGCAAGTGGAGGCACAAGTGCGTGAGTGAGAAGCACACAAGCATGCACACACATACACACACACGCGCACACACGACAAGACAAAGAGTGAGAAGCAATGGAGTTCTTAGATTCCTTTCAAAAAGCTCTTACAAGTTCATTTCAATTACAAGCTAACCTCAAAAATGAGCTCTCTAGCTCTTTTTATAGTTTTTGACTAGGTTTTGGCCCTGTCCAGACCTAGTGTCCGGCCTAGTTAAAAATTAGGTTCCAGGGCCAATTTGAGGGCTTAAACGGAGTCTAAAAAATACGAAAATTGATATGTAGGTACTTCTAAGGCTCCTCAAGCTCAAGGACTCCTTGGCTTGCACAAAATGGAGCTACAAAAATATGAAATGGTATTTACAATGATTGTTAGTGATAAGAATCACTGTTATAAAGATGTTGATTTGGAAAAATTTGAAGGGCCTATCTGCTAGATTTACGTCGACTGCTTTGTCTACTTACTCCTTCACCTCGCTCCGACTCTCTCCGCTGGCTTCCTTGTCTAGTCAATCCTTGGGTGCCCATACTGCTCTCAACAACAATGCTTTTGGTCTAACCCTTAGGAACACCACCCTTACATGGTTTCAACCCCTGAATGAGAGGCAGTTTAGGAGCATAGATCAACTATTGGAGGCATTCATCATGGAGTTTTCTAAGAGTGGCATAAGGCATAACACTTCCTCACTGATTCATAGCTTTGAGCAAACACCTCAAGAGACGGTCCGATTAGCAGGAAGACGGTTTAGGCAATACCTAGAGAGGTGCCCAATGCCTGAGTTACCCACACCAGCCAAGCAAGTGGCTTTGTTCTTAGATGGATTGTTGAGCACGAAGCTCCGGTCATATGTATATCTGAAGGACCCCAGAACTATAGAAGAATGCGTGCGCATGTGCATAGACATTGAGGATAATCTAGGCAAGGAGTTGGAGCTATCAAAAATCTACAAGGATTTGGATAGCTCTAGTAGCCTTATGTCGGGGCAATCCACATCCATTGAAGAGCTTGCAGAAAAGGTAGCTCAAAAACTAGGAGTCTCTAGCAAACAAATCCCAAGATTTGCCCCAGTTAAGCAGTGCTATACTTGTGAGGTGACCATATGGCAAGTGTATGTCCCATTATGGCTCAACCCCAAGTGAATCCTAGTAGCCAGTACTACACAATAGAGCGAAGGTACACCAAACACACCGCACAAGACTGCCCTTATAACAAACAAACTGTCAGGCAAAATTACCCTCAGCCATATCCACAACATGGTAGATACCAAAATCAGTACCCACCACAGTAATACGGTAGACCACAACAACCCTATCAAAACCAACAAAGGCCTCAACCCGTGTTAGTGCAACAACCCCCTGCTCCACCCAATGTGATTCCAGTAAAGTACACAGCTGTAGAAGAGAATATGAACAGAGCCATAGTCCCAGTCACACCGTTGCTATCAGACAGTGATCCAAATGACCATAGTTTTGACTCCACACATATTGACAGCCCACAAGCTTACTACATGGAGTCACCCGAGCATAATGAGTCATACTATTATGAGGACCCAAGTGAAAATAGTGGGGAGCCTGAGTATGCTAATGTCATGTACACAAACCCCAACTCTAGAACTCAACCTATGCAGGTACGACTGCCATTTCCTAGAGGACCTTGCTTCAGATGTCAAGGAGATCACCTCATACGTGATTGTCCACTGCCTGCCCCTACACAACCCCAACCAGTGATAATTCAGGGCTTTTGTCAAGATTGCGGGAAAGAGCATCTCTTACGAGATTGCCCGAAGAACCCAAATAACCTTCCAAAAATCACTCCTATCAATGTCATTGGGTTAGTGGTAGACTCTACGAGAAGTATAACTTCCACAACCCCCGTGCATGTGGTCACTAGAGCTCAAGCCTTGCAGCAAACCCAAGGAGTAGGACAGGAAAAGAGTTCTGAGGTTAGTGAGACAAAGAGTATAACCAAGAATAGGACAAGAGCATGGAGAGATAGCCGGAAGAGAATGAAAAGAAAATGGTCACAGAAAATGAGCAAACTTGAAGAAAGCTTGAGAGAAACCAAAGCAAAGATAAGTGAACTCGCATCTCAAAACCACTCTCACACTACACCACCACACCCCTTTCCATCGCCCTCCAACCCATCACCTTCCATTCCCCAACTTTCTAATCCACCACACGTAGCCCACCCACCACCCAGAGTAGGATCAGTCCTAGCCGATCCCACTCCTGAGGATCTAGACATGATGCTTAAAGCATATCAAGCAAGAATCGAGGAAGGGCCAAATGTGATAGATCATGAGAAATGTTACCTTAGGGCCGATCTAGAGCTATAGCGAACAAAGCTTTGTGCTAAGATGGTCGAATTGGCGCAAGCCCTGTTTGAAGCCAGTCGCTTGTTCAGTGGCTCTAGCTCCACTAGGACACCATTGCATTTTGATGGTCTATTGGATAGATTGGAGAGGTTACTTACAAAGTCTGGAAAAGAAGCCACCTTCCAGGCTAAGGAGAGGGCAAGAGATAGAACAAGCATTCCTCCCCAGGAAGTGTATGTGCCTAATTCCACCGAACCAGACACCTCTTCTTCTATGAATATGTATTCACCAGAGTTCTTGAGAGAGATTCAAGAAGAGAAGTGGGCAAAGGAAAGTGAAGTCCCTCCTCCCATTGAACTTGTGGATGATGCACATGATCAATTCCCACAGGACATCCCTTCTATTTATGAAGAACAGGAAAGTGCCCACTCTCATGAGAGGTTAGACTTTGAGTCTAATTCCTTGCAAGAGTTACCACATTTCACAGGCCCATGGGAAACTAAGTCTACTTGCATGAGAGCACCCACGATCATGATAAGAAACGAAGATTCGATCATACCTAGGAATACTGAGGTAGTAAAGAACACTAAAGTGCAGTGCAATCTCACTTTAGAAGAGCTACTCAAAGTTAAGCCAGAAGTGTGGAAGCACATAGCCAAACAAGTGCCAGACATAGCGAAATCGCGTTCCCAGGTAGGATCACATAGAACCGTGCCAGAAATACCATTGGATAAGATAGGAAATATGAGTGAAGGAGAAGAAGGAAATACCTATCTCCCAGTTACCCATCAGGAATACACAACCAAAGCAATTTTGGACTCAGGTGCAGGAGTTGCAGTTGCTACCACTTCCCTATTCAAAGCGTTGGGGCAAGCCAGCACTCAGGCCGACGAGAATGAAATTACAAATGGCCGATGGTCATATTGAGAGACCTTTGGGATTTCTAGAAGGAATAACTCTCACTACATGTGGTGTAGAGTTTGAGCATACATTTGCTATATGTGACTTTAGCAAAAACCAGGCCTATGAGATGATTTTGGGGAGACCATGTTGGCAGTAGCCTTGGTACACCAGGACGTACAAGACATGAAAGTCAAAGAAGGGAGTCAGAGCGAAGGGACAGCACAAGCAAACAGGGCAGTCAAAGAAGATCTGGCAAGTAGGCCAATATTTTTTCAAGACATTAATGCAAATCAAAGAGATGGACATGCAGGGAGGAAGAGCAAGTAGGGAGCTCGAAGATATGTATGGCAGAGCACTAGAAGAAATCCCTACAACAACAGTGATTTTTATCACTAACAATCATTGTAAATATCATTTCACCTTTTTGTAGCTCCATTTTGTGCAAGCCAAGGAGTCCTTGAGCTTGAGGAGCCTTAGAAGTAGTTGCGTACCAATTTTCGTATTTTTTAGATCTCGTTTGAGCCCCCAAATAAGCCCTGGAACCTAATTTTTAACTAGGCCGGACACTAGGTCTGGACAGGACCAAAAGCTAGTCAAAAACTATAAAAAGGGCTAGAGAGCTCATTTTTGAGGTTAGATTGTAATTGGAACGAACTTGTAAGAGCTTGTGAAAGTAATCTAAAGCACTCCATTGATTCTCTCTCTTTGTCTTGCCGTGTGTGCGCGTGTGTGTGTATGTGTGTGCATGCTTGTGTGCTTCTCACTCACGCACTTGTGCCGCCACTTGCTCGAGGTCTTCATACCATCCTCACGTCTTCCCGGATTGACATTAAAGGAGGTGCTACTCATCACTGAGCTACACCAAATTTTGGCGCCGTTGCCGGGGATCGAGCTTTGAGGACGAGCGTGTGATGGTAAGACGTAGAGTTCACGCGTTGGAGTTGTAGGTATTTTCTTCACTCTCATCGATTTTCTTTTACTTTCTTCACCATCTTCATCACCATCATCATCATCACCATCTCCCACTTCCATCTCCATCATCGCGAAAATTTCAGTTTTTTGACTATATCCCCATCTCCACCTCATTTCCCTCATTTCACTTGTGAGAGAGAGCGAAAGAGCGAATTTGCATGTGCTATTTTTTGCATGTTTTGTGAGCATTCTGCAGGTACAGGCCGCATCATCATCCCCAGCACTCTGCGTAGGTACGGAAATCTGAGTAACTGTCTGTGTGTCGCCGAGCTCTGTCAATCGCGACCGACTGAAAACTTGCTCTAATTGCTAAACAAAGTGCATATCCATGACCTACAGGCCTAGAGCTTCCCAAAAATGTGTTTAGTTTTTTGAAATTCCACAGATTTCTGTCAATCGCGATCGCTTTGTCAATCGCGATCGACAAACGATGACGGACAGACCTGTCAATCGCGATCGACACGTCAATCGCGACCGACAGAGTCAACGACCGATTGACCACGAGCGACTGACCATACGCGTGACACGTGTCAATCGCGATCGAGTCATCAATCGCGATCGACTCATCAATCGCGACCGACACAGTCAACGACTGTTTGACCACGACGGATAGACCACGACGGCTCTGTCAATCGCGACCGACACGGTCAACGACTGTTTGACCACGATCGACAGACCCTCGCGACCGACCTGTCAATCGCGATCGACTCATCAATCGCGACCGACAGAGTCAACGACGCCTTGACCACGATTGATTGACTTTTCGGCCACGTGTCAATCGCGACTGACCAGTCAATCGCGACTGACAGCCACGACGGACCTGTCAATCGCGATCGACACGTCGATCGCGGCTGACCTGTCAATCGCGACCGACAGACTTTGCGAACGCGTTAGAAGGGCAAATTAGGTCAAATTTTCAAGACAAAATTATTGGTCTAAATTGTGATTAAGTGTGGGACAAACACTAGGGTGTGGTATTGCATCGCGAGCCCGTGCCACAAGTTACTCGAGTAATCCTGTTTGACTGTTAGCTCGTTTTGAATCCTGATTTAACCCCCTAAACCCTGAACAGTCATAACTTTTTCATATGAAATCCAATTTTTGAGCTCTTGGGCTTGTTGGAAAGCTCGTGGCATATACTACACGCCCTCAACCGTTTTTTATAAAGATAATGCGTTGATTTTCAGAGAGGGTATTTTGAAGTTGACCATACCCAGGGGGCTCAAAGTCAGGGGTCTTTAGAATTATTTTCCTAAAAGTCACAATGCAAATATGTGTTTATGTTACATGAATGAAAGTTGTTGGTTGTGTCCTTTGAATCTAAGCATTGAGCTAACCGTGGGACTTTTATAGGTCCATTGAGAGCAACTTGGAGCATACAAAGCAAGAATTCTTTGCAAGCTTGAGAACCGGGTTCTTGAGCACCATAAAGCAAGGGATCAACAAGTAAGGTTGGAATATTCTCAACTCCCTCTGTCATTTCCTAGCTCAAGCTAAGAACGACTAGTGATAGGAGTAAGCCAGGGCGACGATAGGCAGTTATCAAGTTGAAGACTATTAAAAAACTCAAGTTCAAGCTAAAAACTTAGTTACTGTACTGTCGATAACCTAAAGGAAAAGAACCTAACGTGGAACGATCAACCTGAAATTACGAAGAACACTCAAGTATTCCGACGACGTGATATCAGACAAGAACTCAAACGTACTAAAATAACTAAAAAGAATCAAGTGACTAATACCAATTGATCGGCAACGAGGTTGTACTCTGGGCAAAAATTTGGGCTAATCAGTTAGGCATATGAATCTTAGATCAGGACGACACCTAGCAAGAGAAAGACAAAGCCTTAGGTCATCAGAGGCTAGTGTCAATCACACTGCAAGATCTTGGGCCCAGCAGTTGAGCCACCACTCTCATTACCCTAGCTCGGAGACCAGTGAGTCAGAAATGTCTCAAGGCATGGACAGACCTACGGGAAGTTCAGGAGTGCCTTACTTGCACAGGGTAGAAGGCCCTTACAAAACACAGTTGGAATACCTTAGGACCAACCGACTAGGTGCTAGCATCTATGAGGACGGCCTAGGAAGATCCGTGGTCCAGATTAAAAACCCTGACCAATCCATAGGACTAGAGCACCCAGCGGTCAAGTTTGAAAACGGTGCATACCTGGACAAGGAAGGAACCATATACATAGTCACCAGTCATCCAGATAGGACAGATGAATTTGGAAATGTAATTTCAGAAGCAGACTTAGGTGACTTGGAACAAGGAAACATGGGAGTGGAACCTAGAACCCCTCGAGGTAAATCAGTTCTCACTAGGATTATCATGCCTGAGTGGGTCCCCCAAGATAACAAGTGCATAGATTTGCTTCTCCATCGAGAAACTGACGAAGCCTTTTGGAGGTATAAACCGGATCACCCAACTGATATAGGAACAATCATGATCTATGAGTTTAAGGATCCGGATAGCCCAGGCAGAGTGACCTACTTAGATCATGCTTCAGAACGGATCTTTGTGGTGACAGAAAATGATAGGCATGCCTACACTTGGAAGGGTGAATTTATTTTCCCCCAACCAAGATCAAATGTATCCTATGGTCACCCTGGGGCTGGAACTTCCCAAGCTCATGGTACGCAAAGAGACAGAAGTAGGGATAGACCAGAAGTAAGTTTCGCCAACCCTGTAGGCAGAGAAAGAACGAGAACAGAGACGAATAGGGTAGAACCTGAGATGCATAGAGCCCACAGGAACCAAAGAAATGTAGATGGATTCCCTCTATCGAGGCCTAGAGAGCATACAAGAACTTTGAGACCCACCCAGCTAGTTAAGTCCATGAAGAATTACTTTGACGGCACAGGAGATCCCTATGATCATGTGGCAGAGTTCAAGCAAGTCTTGAGAGCTGAACAAGTGGAAGATCTGTTCACGCAGTACAATGCCTTCGGTCTAACCCTTAGGAACACGGCACTTACATGGTTTCAGCCATTAGATGAGCGTCAGTTCAGGAGCATAGACCAACTCCTAGAGGCATTCATTGTAGAGTTCTCTAAGAGCGGCATAAGACACAATACCTCCTCATTGATCCACAGCTTCAAACAGACCCCCCAAGAGACTGTCAGATTGGCCGGAAGAAGATTTAGACAATATCTGGAAAGGTGCCCTATTTCGGAGTTACCCACATCTGCTAAACAAGTAGCCTTATTCCTTGATGGATTGCTGAGTACGAAATTGAGATCCTATGTGTATCTGAAGGACCCTAGGACCATAGAAGAATGTGTACGCATGTGCATTGACATTGAAGATAACCTAGGGGAAGAGCTAGAGCTTTCCAAAATCTACAAAGATTCAGATAGTGCATCTAGTCACTCTTCC
This sequence comes from Ceratopteris richardii, assembly GCA_020310875.1. NCBI lineage: Eukaryota > Viridiplantae > Streptophyta > Polypodiopsida > Polypodiales > Pteridaceae > Ceratopteris > Ceratopteris richardii. The sequence continues at coordinate 116,413,499 of CM035410.1, forward strand.
ACACAATCCACATCAATTGAGGAACTCGCAGAGAAAGTGGCCCAGAAATTAGGAGTAACTAGCAAGCAAATTCCAAGGTTTGCTCCTGTGAAAAGGTGTTATACATGCGGTGGTGACCATATGGCGAACGTCTGTCCCATTATGGCTCAACCCCAAGTAAACCCTAGTAGCCAGTACTGCACCATAGAACGGAGATACACCAACCACACCGCACAAGATTGCCCATACAACAAGCAAGCTGTTAGGCAACCCTACCCTCAGCCCTACCAACAAGGCAGATACCAGAACCAGTACCCTCCACAACAATATGCTAGACCCCAACAAACCTACCAACCACAATATCAGGCCCAACAGAGACCCCAACCGGTACTAGCTCAACAGCCCCCAAACCCCGCTAATGTGATTCCAGTAAAGTATGCTGTTGCAGAAGAAAACCTGAATAGGGCCATAGTACCAGTAACCCCATTGATCTCGGAAAGTGACCCAAGTGACCATAGCTTTGATTCTACACATGTCGATAGTCCCCAGGCTTACTACATGCAGTCTCCAGAACATGGTGAGTCTTACTATAGTGAGGAACCAAGTGAACCTAGTTGGGAGTCAGATTACACGAACGTCATGTATGCAAACCCCAACCCCAGGCCTCAACCTAGGCAAGTAAGACCTCCATTCCCAAGAGGACCATGCTACAGATGCCAAGGAGATCATCTCATCCGTGATTGTCCCTTACCCCCACCTACACAACCCCAGTCAGTGACTATCCAAGGTTTTTGCCAAGATTGTGGAAAAGAGCATCTTTTACGAGATTGCCCAAAGAACCCCAATAATATGCCAAAAATCACTCCGATCAATGTGATTGGTTTGGTTGTAGATTCCTCAGGAAGCGTCACTTCCACTGCACCAGTGCAGGTAGTCACTAGAGCTCAGGCATTGCAGCAAAACCAAGAGACAAACCAGGATAAGAACTCAGAGGCTAGTGAAACCGAGAGCATAACAAAGAAAAGGACTAGAGCATGGAAAGGTAGTCGGGAAAGAATGAAAAGACAATGGGCTAAAAAGATGAGTGAACTTGAGGAAAGCATAAGAGAAACCAAAGCTAGGATAACTGAAATCACCTCTCAAATCCCCTCTCACAATACCCCGCCGCCACCCCTACCATCTCCATCTGACCCACCACGTCATACGATTCCACCACCTCCTAGGGTAGGATCAGTGTTAGCTGATCCCACTCCTGAAGACATAGACATGATGCTCAAAGCATATCAGGCCAGAATACAAGAAGGGCCAAACGTCACGGATCATGCCAAGTGCTATCCTAGAGCTGACCTAGAGATAGAAAGAACCAAACTGTGCGCGAAAACGGTCGCATTGGCTCAGACTATGTTTGAAGCCAGTCGCCTTTTCAATTACTCGGGCTCAGCCAAAACGCAATTACACTTGGATGGATTCCTAGAGAAGTTAGAGGAAATAATTGCAAGATCTTCCAAGGAAGAAAAAAATCAAGAAAAAGATAAAGCAAGCAGAAACATGAAGCATTCCCCGTCAGAAGTGTATGTGGCCAATTCCACTAAACCAGACTCCTTTCCCTCCTTAGAAAGATTAGAGAGGCTAATTGCACAGCCAGAAAAGGAGCCTACCCCTCAAAGAAAGGAAAGGGCAAGAGAACGGATAAGCCAGCCTCTTCAGGAAGCCCATGTGCCTCCTCAAGGAGCCTATCTTCCTCCCCAAAGGTCACAGGAGCCTCCCTCGAAAGCATATGTACCTCCACAGGTAACCCACATTCCTTCCCAGAGAGCGTATGAGCCTGTTCGGAAAAGTAATAGCATAAGTAATCCTCCCCAAGAAGCTTGTGCTTCAGCTATCTATGACAACGAGGAAAGAGCCAACGATAGAATAAGCCCTCCTTCCCAGGTAGCATATGTACCTAATTCTACGGAGCCAGACACTTCTTCTTCTATGAATCGGTTTGCACCAGACTTCCTACGAGAGATTCAAGAAGACAAATGGGATAACGAAAGTGAGGTCGCCCCTCCTTTTGAACTTGTGGACGATGCACACGACCAATTCCCACAAGACATCCCATCAATTTACGGGGAACATGAGAGTGCTCAATCTCATGAGAGATTGGACTTTGAGTCTAATTCCATACAAGAGCTACCCCACTTCACAGGCCCATGGGAGGCAAAGTCCACATGTATGAGAGCACCCACAGTCATGGTAAGGAACGACGATTCAGTCATACCTAGGAACACAGAGGTAGTGAAGAACACTAACGTGCAGTGTAATCTCAAGTTAGAAGAGCTACTCAAGGTTAGACCTGAATTATGGAAACATGTAGCCAAACAAGTACCAGAGATAGCAAAACCTCGTTCCCAGGTAGGATCCCATAGGACAGTGCCAGAAATTCCCTTGGATAAGATAGGAGATATGTGTGAAGGTGAAGAAGGGAACACCTATCTTCCCATCACCTACCAGGAATACACCACCAAGGCAATTTTGGACTCAGGTGCAGGAGTTGCAATTGCCACTACTTCCCTTTGGAAGCGTTGGGGCAAGCCAGCACTCAGGCCAACAAGGATGAAATTGCAAATGGCCGATGGTCACATAGAGAGACCCCTAGGATTGCTAGAAGGGATAACTCTCACCACTTGTGGTGTCGAGTTTGAACATAGTTTTGCTATATGTGACTTCAGCAAAAATCATGCCTATGAGATGATTTTGGGAAGACCATTTATGCGACAATTGCAAGTAGTACAGGATTGGGGAACCAACTCCTTGTATTTGCAACACTTGGGTGTTACGACCAAAGTCAATCTCAAGGATTATTCTCATAGAGATGTCCCTCCTATCCAATGGAATCCCATCCATAGAGCCAAAGATGATACAGAATCGGTGCATTCCATAGGGTCTGGATCCTCATGGATGCATGAAGATACTCACTTATGGATGTGCAAGGTAGCAGTAGAAGAAGAGAAGAGAGAGAAAGCCAGAGAGGTAGGTGCGAACGAAACTCATAGACCCATTCAAGACCCAGCCTATGCACCTATAGTCTTTCCAGATGAGGAGTTTGAACCCCATGGCTGGGCGGAAATTTTAGCAACAATGGACGTAGCCATCAACGAAGAACAATGGACACCTCACTGTGATGAGGATGGCTATGACATTTCAGTCTTCTCCATAGAGCCAATCATGGGAGAGGCAGTTTTAGAAGAATGCGAACCTAGCCTTGATGCATTTGAGGATGCAAGTGACTCCGATCTAGAGTCAATCATTATGGACCCACCATTTGCATCAGATGAAGAATACTTCCATGAAATAGAATTTCAACCCCAGAGGCATGGAGAGGTTACAAATGATGTAAGATTAGCAACGCATATGACCCCTAAGGAAGAAGGAAAGAAACGAAAGAAGAGAGAAGCCTTACCAGAAGAGGAAGAATCTTTGTTTGAGGTCCCAGAAAATTTTAAGAAGTATGAGATAGATGACAGGAGAGTCATGATAAGAATGCCTAAACGAGAGGTACAATCAGGAGAGGCCTATGATAACAAAGAAACCACCAAGAAAATAGTAGTGGCCCTAGAAGAAGGAGAGGAGAGATGCACGTATATAGGCCATGACCTGACAGAAGAAGAAGAGCACGAATTGATTGCCTTGCTAAGAGAATACAGAGATGTATTCGCTTGGAGTTACAAGGATTTGAAAGGGGTTGACCCGGACATATGCTCGCACACCATCCCCATGACCTCAGATGCCAAACCCTCTAAGCAAAAGCCTTATACATATAACGATAATTACGCTGCTAAGATCAAAGAAGAGATAGATAGATTGGTTGAAGCTGGATTTATCTATGAAATTGAGCACACTGAATGGGTATCCCCCATCGTAGTGGTGCCCAAGAAGAATGGCAAACTGCGTGTGTGCATTAACTTGAAAAAGGTTAATGCAGCCACAATTCGAGATAACTATCCGCTTCCCATAACAGAACATCTCTTAGAAAGAGTGGCAGGCAAGGAAGTGTACAGCTTCCTTGATGGGTTTTCGGGCTACAATCAAGTAGCCATAGCTCCAGAGGATCAGCATAAGACAGCCTTTGCCACAGAATGGGGCATTTTTGCTTTTAGAGTAATGCCATTTGGGCTTACCAACGCACCAGCTACCTTCCAGAGGCTGATGTGCCATGTGTTTAAGGAGTTCCTAAGGAAGAGTTTAGAAGTCTATGTTGATGATCTCTGTGCTCATTCCAACGTTAGACAAACCCATATTCCTGAACTCAGACAAATCTTTGACAAATGTAGAGAATATCAAGTCTGCCTAAACCCAGAAAAGTGCGTTTTTATGGTCAGGCAAGGCAAGATTCTAGGACACATAGTGTCAAAGAATGGGATATCTACCGATGAAGAAAAAGTGAGAGCCATAGCAGAGCTACCTAGGCCAAAGAATGTCAAGGAAGTACAAGCTTTCATGGGGCACTGTGGTTATTACCGACGATTTATACACATGTATGCTGTCATTGCAAAGCCCATGTACGGACTTCTGACAAACTTTGAGTGGACGGATGAATGTGAGAATTCCTTCCAAGAGCTTAAACGAAGATTATGTTCAGCACCAATCTTGACCACACCAGATTGGAATAAGCCATTCCATGTTCATGTTGATGCATCCAATTACACTATTGGATGTGTGCTTGCACAACCTACTGGTGAAGGTAATATGGATCTTCCAATTGCCTATGCCAGTAGCCAATTGAATGCGGCTGAACGGAATTACACCACTACAGAGAGAGAAGGCTTAGGCATGGTATATGCAGTTAAGAAATTTAGACACTATTTTCTTGCAAATAAGTTTAAATTTTTTACTGATCATCAGGCATTATTATATCTTGTAAACAAGCCATGCAATACAGGAAGATTAGTGAGATGGTTTCTCTTGCTAATGGAATATGATTTTGAGGTTGTAGTAAGAAAAGGGAGGACCCATTTGAGAGCTGATCACCTCTCTAGACTCACATCGGGAGAAGCCCCACAAGGAGTGTCAGATGACCTTCCTGATGCTTACTTGTTTAATTTGGAAGTTATACCGCAGTGGGCTAAGCCATTGGTACCAGTATTGACATACGAACCTAATCATCCAGTGGTGAACACACGGAATAGAGAGATCGTAAAAGCCCAAAAGTACCATATCATGGCAGGAAGCATGTACAAGCACACAGATCAAGGGATCTTGGCTTGTTGCGTAGAAGAGGATGAGTACTCTAAATGGTTGCAATTAGCACATGTAGGTGCACTAGAGCAACACCATTCAAAGCAACGAACGTTACAGACTCTAAGGAGACTCGGAGTACATTGGCCAACTATGGAAGCTGATGTCCAAAAGTTGTGCAAGGAATGCCCAATCTGCTGCACTACGCCACCTGTGGAACACGCCACTCTCTATCAAGTATCCATTGTGCCAGATTGGAGTGAACCTCTAGTATCATTCTTGAGGACAAACACATTCCCTCCAGACATGACTCTGGCAAGAAAAAGGAGTTTAGAACAAGAAGCCCTGGATTACTCACTCATTGGTGATAATCTATACAAATGCGGTAAGGATGGTTACCTGAGACTGTGTGTCCATGAAAGTGAGTATCTTAAGATCTTAGAAACTGCTCACCAAGGTGTAGCAGGAGGACACTTTGGACCAGATCGGGTAATCAAGGCAATACTATTTGCGGGCTTCTGGTGGCCTACACTTCACATGGATGCACATACCTATGTGAAACGGTGTGATGTCTGTCAGAGGACTCAGTATCCTATACGCAAAGATGAGATGCCACTGAAACCTATGATGGGTGGACGTGCATTTTCTAAGTGGGGAATAGACTTCGTAGGTCCTATTAATCCCCCAGCCAAGGGTTCTCATGCCGAATACATCATTGTTGCGACAGATTATCTCACCAAGTGGGTAGAGGTAAAGGCTACGACAAAGAACGATGCTCAAACAACTGCCAAATTCTTGTTTGAGAATGTATTCACGAGATATGGGCTACCTATAGAGCTTGTAAGTGATAGAGGCACTCATTTCTTGAACGAAGTGATTGAAAATCTCCTCCAAGAATTCTTGGTAATACACAAGAAGTCTGCCCCTTATCACCCTCAAGCTAATGGACAAGCGGAGAGTACTAATAAGATCTTATGCAATGTACTGACAAAATTGGTGAACACAAAACGCTCTGATTGGGACAAACAGCTGCACCATGCTGTTTGGGCATACCGAGTTGCCTACAAAACGGTACTCCAAGCCACCCCCTTTCAGATGGTATTCGGCCAAAACGCCGTGCTACCCTTGGACTTCCTGATTCCTACATTGAGAGTAGCACAAGAGTATGAATGGACAGGTCATGAACTCTCTTCTAGGATCTTTGACCTTGAACGATTAGGGGAAACAAGACTAAGAGCCGCTGCAGGAATATATGCCGCCAAGAAGAGACAGAAGGCATATTTCGATGCCCATGTGAAGGATAAAGGCTTGAAAGCAGGAGATCTAGTCCTAGTCTATACACTCAAACAACACGCGAGGAAGCTAGAAAAGAGAGGCTACGGACCTATGATCATCAATAGGATCTCCACAAGCGGAGCAGTACAATTGGCCACATTAGAGGGTGATGTTCTCCCAAATTATATTAGCGGTTGCAGAGTCAAGTTGTATCAGGAACCTCTCACGGAGGAAATGCTCGGCCGACTCAACACTGCTAAGAAACGCAAAGAGGAAGAAAAGCGAGTGCGAGAAGAAGCTCAAGCAGAAGCTTTAGAACGCATTAGAAGGATGAAATTACGTAGGCAAGGTAGAGAGCAGCCTAGGACAAATGACTATGCAGATCAAGGATATCATATGGCAATGTGTGAAGTCGCAGGAACCAGCTCACCTAGGATAACTGATCGACGTCCTTTCGTAACCCTAGATATAGGACAAGGAAAAAGTGCAAGGACTGTAAGAGCCTTGATTGACTCAGGTGCAGCCACTAGTGCTGTTAGAATGTCTTACTGTCAAGAGTTACAGTTAACTGTCAATCCTGTGGAGGCATATCTTATAGGATTGGGAGGCGTGGAAACCCCTTGCATGGGCGAGGTGGAACTTCCCCTCTACATTCACGATGAGGCAATGACCGTTAAAGTACTAGTGTGTCAAGATGAGGATCTCACGGAACCCCTCGTCTTGGGTCAGGATTGGATCTATGACCAAGCAGTCAATCTAAACCTAAGAAGTGGACTTCTCCAGGTTTGGCTCAATCATAGTCGAGTTACAGTAGAATTAGACAATGGAGCACTCAAGGAACTAGGAAAGGCACAGACTCCTGGTCCTTCCAGGGGTGCACATGAAGTTGACCATGCTGTTCTTGTCCAAAACTATGTGTTGCAGAGGAAGGATATTCACAAAAAAGGAGTCCGGGATGCAAAGGAACTCCCTTCTTTTCCAAAGGCCAGAAGAAGGCAACAAACCAAGGTGGATCTTAGGCCGAAGAAGCAGAGTGCTACCTATGTCAGGGATCCAAAGTACCTGCGCAGCAAAATGTCCCAGCAAGTGAAACAAGTGTGGGTGCGGAAAGGCGAACACCCGGTTGCACTCAAGCCAACCACCCGAGCCCAGCCTCTTATTAGTAACCAACAACACGACACTAATAAGAAGTCTTTCGGAAATTCTTCTACTAACGTGAAACATATTTGGGTGCCCAAGAAGTCGAGGAAGGCTAGCCCACAATCAAGACAAATTTGGGTGCCTAAGGCTTGCTTGATGGCACAAGTAGCTACGCTGAGGCCACAACCTAAACAGCATAACGCAGCTACGCATACTGCCAGTATTCACTCGTTCTCGACACTCCTGAACACACCAAGACCCAAGAGCGTGCATGTAATCAATTGTAAATGGGTCCCAAAAAGGCCTCGTTTTCAAACCACGACACCGAGAAAGCTCTGTAGAGACTCTCCGAAACCGAAAGCAAAGCCCATTCACTGCATTTGGCAGCCTAGGGCCTGTAATAAACCCCCCGACCCCAATTTGTAAATTCATACCCACTTACTAACTGCAATAGTTTCCTAGGACAACACAATCACTAAATACACACACTGTCTTCATGCACTTACTAACCACTAACTCACCATCTACCTCATGTTAATGTTGTAACGGGGACAACAACGGATTTATTTTGTCCATTACGATGTTAACACTTGGTTCTATATTCTCACAGAACCAATCAGCAAACAGGGCCATGGCAGAAGCAGGTACCAGTTCTCAAGTCGGATCTGGTGCCCAGATTGTGGACATAGAAACACTTCTCCTTGAGCCACGTCTCACAGCAAGGCCGCAAGAACTTCAAGCAGTACATGTGCTCCCCATTCAGGATCCTCCTCAAGGGCACACTTCTCAAGTAGGTAAGCATGCGCATTGGTTCAGTGATGTTGCTGGACCACTGGGCGATGGAACCTATTTCTGGGAAGCAGAATTGGAATTCAATGGCAAATGGGGTAGATACCACTTTTTCACACGCGAGTTTGAAAGCTATCAAAACGCCGAAGTCATGAGATCAGTTTGGATCAAAGCGGGTGTGGACAGTTATTTCAGGGCTCACTTACCAAAGCCGGATTTTTTACGATGTTCATATCTAATCAGTACCATCATGCCAAGCAGGGCCAAGGGAGGCGACAGCACCTTTGTGTTGCCATCACTGCTGCCGGGTAATGAGCTTAAAAGATTCAAGTTGACCCTCAATCTGGTAAGAGAAGCATTGGGCATGTATGGCATGCACATCCCAACAGAAAAGGAAACCATGGTTCCAGGTCAAATGAAGCACAAAGATCTTAATAAGTTGAAGGACATGGTAGCGATGACACCTACCATTGCGCTTCACCTGCGAACCATCATGCAACATTTTGCTTTTCCCGCCCAAGAACGATTCACAATGCCTCCGAAGAAAATATGGTTCAGCTTGTATCTAGCAGAGACAGAAAGCCTGCCCATCAATGTGCCACACTGGATCATAGATCAGATCCACCTAGCCCATCAAAGGTGGAATAAGAAACAGAAGAATGTGCTCCACGGGTGTTGTGCTCTGACCAGAATAATTTATAGATGCTTGGCTTATGATGTGCCTGTTCAGCGGGCACTCGTATGGTCCCGAGTCCAAGAATTCCAGAGAAGATTATCAGCAGCAGGTCCCCCATCAAAGAAGATGAGGGGGGGAGTCCAACTACCCTGTGCTCAACCAAGGGGAGCTACCACTACACCAGAAATCACCCCTCCACAGACACGACGAGTTAGGCCATTCACAATCCGGCTACCAAGACCAAGCACAGAGGGACCTAATCTGGTGTTTCCACCCATTCCATCAGATTTGGAATTTCCACAAGGATTTACTCTTGAGGACCTCACGGATGAAGAAATTGCCAGATTAATCTATGACTCTAACCTCGAAGCTGAAGCAGAGCGAGCTCAGGAACCACAACCCCAAACAACAACATCGGCCCCCACCCAACCACAAGTTGTCGAAGTCGATGTAGATGAACAAGAGGCAGGAGGAGACGAAGAAGAAGCCGACGAAGAACAACATCAAGAATATGACGAACTCTCCGAGTTAGCAAGTGCCCCAGCATATTCGGCACAAATCAAGAGACTATATCGAACCATGCGACTGGTTCAGGAACAGCATCAGATGTCTCTAGAACAGGGCAAAAGACTCATGAACGACTTGCTAGCTGAGGAAGGTGTGGACGAGTTGTTCATTGAGTCCATGAACCTTCATGCCGACGCCGTAGGACTGGATGAGGCCATTCATGAGGCAGTGGCCTACATTCACAGGTTTGAGAAAAGGGTTCCCGTTTGTCCCAGGAGGTCCGGGAAGCAAATTCACATCAATACATCAGCACCAGGCGAGGCAGCGCAATCAGAAGAATGTCAGGAAGCACCGTTGTCACCACCATCCCCACCTCGCACTACCCAATTTACCCCACCACAGGACACTAGCACTACCACGTCCACTACCACTACCATTGTCATGGGCATTCCACTCTCTCCGGGCATCCAATTCGGGGGAGTCACCATGCCCACCTTCACCACCCTGTTCACCGATGTCACATCCACTCCACCCACGATTCCCATCTACACCGTCACTCAAACAGTTGACACGATGGAAACATCACCTGCCACAGCACCACTCCCTCCCCCAATGCCACCTTCATCACCCATACCCCCTCCACCCACATCTCCACTTACATCCACATCATTCACCTCTCCCATTCCCGCCCCCATTCCCCCTGCATCTTCACCCCTCCCAGCATTATTTAATGTAAATAACATATTTTTAGCATTAAACCAATGTGTATACCAGCTCCAGAATGAGTACAAAGCTCTGGACAACCGGTATCAACAACTGGCAACGCACCATCAGAACTTACAAAGACAATTTCACATTCTACAAACCGAAAATGCAGAACTGAATCAACGCCACACGACGCTTGAGCAGGCTCACCAAACATTATTGGAGGCACCCCAACCATCGACAGAATCAGGTGTCAAACAACTAGAAGCTTTGCTCGAAGTATACCAAGCCGATAATCTCAAAGTCCGGCGTAACCTGGCACTTCTCAGAAAACACATGGCGGCCGCCCTTGAAGAGAACAAGAGACTGCAGTAGCAAAATGAAGCAAATCTAGAAGCAGCCATGGAAGGCTCTCCCCAGAAATTGATCCAGAACAGTTTAAAGCTGTGCCCTGAGAGACAATGAAGACCATCTTGGACAGCTATGCAGATCTATTAGAAGCTCATGATGACTTGGAAAGGGAACGTGATGCGCTGCGCAATCAACTCCAAGAGCAACAGACAGCACCCAGAGTCACAGAAACGACCACGACTTCAGAGGAAGTCAAGGCATTGAAAGAGCAGGTGGCCGAATTACAGGCAAGATTACTCACACATGAAAGGCAACCCTCTCCAGTTGTCGAACCAGAACCCGAGGATTTGGTACCCATCAAGGTAGATGAGACGTATGAGGAACCTTACGTTCCTATGCCAATGCCAGGTGGTGAGCAAACCGCAGAAGGAATGGATACGTTAGAAATTGAAGTACCTGAGTGGCTCCAAACACTAGAGAAAACAGCATCAACTCATGAAGATCGAGTGGCAGTTCAAATCCAATCTATGGCAAAGATAGAGGACACTATTATTAAATCAGAATACTTCCGCAGCATGTCCCACCATAGATGGATAGGAACCAATGATGATCAATACGTGCCCTATTGTATACTCCTGGCGGACTACAATGCAGAAATCCAACATAGATGTGGCAAACCTCCAACGTTTGCTACACAATTTGGGCCAGATGATATCCCAGAGAGCGCTAAAAAAGGATCCATTCATCAACCCACTTGGAGGATCCGACTCCTCGAAACCTACCCGGAGATGGTTCGCACTTGGACGAATATGCCTCTTTTTATTAAATATAACCCTTGTTATGTTCCTGTACTCCGCAGACGCACATGGCCAGAGTTTACCATTGCAGTCAAGAATATCAAGGGATGCGCCAAATGGTTAAATTACGTCTATCTAGCACCCCCTCAAGGGCCTCCCACCGTCAATTACATGATTTCCACTATACGGCACTGGAGCATCCGATTAAGGAATACCCCTGATGTAATGGCCCAGATGTGCATGAAAATTTTTGAGTTAATGCTTATTACATTCAGGACATTCAAGAATATCAAGGACCCACACTTCTCAGGCGTCGGATTCCTTACAGGAAACCAAGATTTAGTTTATGACATGAGCACCACCCCTTCCATAGAGGTGATATATGCTTGGCACGCCAGAATAAAATACCTCCCAGCCTGCTTTAAACAAACATTCGAGGAGATGTTCATAACAGGGTTCTGGGAATACCACTCAGAAATATTTGTACCCAGACCCTCACATCTCCTCCATTTATTTGCTGTGGAGCGAACCATTCACTCAGAGCAGTTACGGGTGCCACATCCAGATGTCCCAGGGCCAGTCAATTGGGATGCATTGCTGACAGATCTAGCAAGGGGACTCAGGTTAGAAGAACACCACCTCGCCGCCGATGTTGTACAATACTATGTCCAAAAAGCAGCTAGACAAGGGTCTGTCAGGGGCGACAGACGCGAGAGTGGGGGGGGTGTTGGCAGTAGCCTTGGTACACCAGGACGTACAAGACATGAAAGTCAAAGAAGGGAGTCAGAGCGAAGGGACAGCACAAGCAAACAGGGCAGTCAAAGAAGATCTGGCAAGTAGGCCAATATTTTTTCAAGACATTAATGCAAATCAAAGAGATGGACATGCAGGGAGGAAGAGCAAGTAGGGAGCTCGAAGATATGTATGGCAGAGCACTAGAAGAAATCCCTACAACAACAGTGATTTTTATCACTAACAATCATTGTAAATATCATTTCACCTTTTTGTAGCTCCATTTTGTGCAAGCCAAGGAGTCCTTGAGCTTGAGGAGCCTTAGAAGTAGTTGCGTACCAATTTTCGTATTTTTTAGATCTCGTTTGAGCCCCCAAATAAGCCCTGGAACCTAATTTTTAACTAGGCCGGACACTAGGTCTGGACAGGACCAAAAGCTAGTCAAAAACTATAAAAAGGGCTAGAGAGCTCATTTTTGAGGTTAGATTGTAATTGGAAAGAACTTGTAAGAGCTTGTGAAAGTAATCTAAAGCACTCCATTGATTCTCTCTCTTTGTCTTGCCGTGTGTGCGCGTGTGTGTGTATGTGTGTGCATGCTTGTGTGCTTCTCACTCACGCACTTGTGCCGCCACTTGCTCGAGGTCTTCATACCATCCTCACGTCTTCCCGGATTGACATTAAAGGAGGTGCTACTCATCACTGAGCTACAGACCATTTATGCGGAAGTTGCAAGTGGTACAAGATTGGGGAACCAATTCTTTGTACTTGCAACACTTAGGTGTTACAACTAAAGTCAATCTCAAAGATTACTCTCATAGAGATGTACCGCCTATTCAATGTAATCCCATCCATAGAGCCAAAGATGATACCGAGTCGGTGCATTCCATAGGATCAGGATCCTCATGGATGCATGAAGACACCCACTTATGGATGTGCAAGGTAGCAATAGAAGAAGAGAAGAGAGAAAAAGCCAGAGAGGTAGGTGCAAAAGAAACCCATAGATCAATTCAAGACCCAGCCTATGCACTTGTAGTTTTCCCTGACGAAGAATTTGAACCTCATGGTTGGGCTGAAATTTTAGCAACAATGGATGTAGCCATCAATGAAGAACAATGGACACCCCACTGTGACGAGGATGGCTATGACATTTCAGTCTTCTCCATAGAGCCAATCATGGGAGACTTAATTTTAGAAGAATGCGAACCTAGCCCTGATGCATTTGAGGATGCAAGTGACTCTGATCTAGAATCAATCATTATGTACCCACAATTTGCATCAGATGAAGAATACTTCTATGAAGTAGAAGTTCATCCTCAGAGACACGAAGAGCTTACCAATAATGTGAGATTAACCACACAAGTGGCCACCAAGAGTGAAGGCAAGAAGAGGAAAAAGAAAGAAGTCACACCAGAAGAGGAAGAATCCTTGTTTGAGGTCCCTGAAAACTTTAAAAAATATGAGATAGACGATAGGAGAGTCATGATAAGAATGCCTAAACGTGAAGCACAATCAAGAGAGGCCTATGATAGCAAGGAAACTACCAAGGAAATAGTTGTAGCCTTAGAAGAGGGAGAAGAAAGATGCACCTACATAGGGCATGACCTGACAGGAGAAGAAGAGCAAGAGTTGATAACCCTGCTAAGAGAATACAGAGATGTATTCGCTTGGAGTTATAAGGACTTGAAAGGGTTCAACCTAGACATATGCTCACACACGATTCCCATGACCACAGATGCGAGACCCTCTAAACAAAAGCCATACACATACAATGACAACTATGCTGCCAAGATCAAAGAGGAGATAGATCGCTTGGTTGAAGCTAGATTTATCTATGAAATTGAGCACACTGAATGGGTAACCCCCATTGTAGTGGTGCCCAAAAAGAATGGCAAATTACATGTATGCATTAACTTGAACAAGGTTAACGCAGCCACTATCAGGGATAGTTATCCGCTTCCTATCACTGAGCATCTATTAGAAAGGGTAGTAGGCAAGGAAGTGTACATTTTCTTAGATGGGTTCTCTGGCTACAATGAAGTAGCCATTGCACCAGAAGATCATCATAAGACGGCTTTTGCCACAGAGTGGGGCATATTTGCTTTTCGGATAATGCCATTCGGGCTTACCAATGCACTTGCAACCTTCGAGAGGCTGATGTGCCACGTGTTTAAAGAGTTCTTGAGGAAAAATTTGGAAGTCTATGTTGATGATCTTTGCACTCATTCCAACATTAGATAGACCCATATACCTGAACTCAGACAAATCTTTGACAAATGTAGAGAATATCAAGTCTGCTTGAACCTAAAAAAGTGTGTTTTCATGGTCAAGCAAGGCAAGATCCTAGGGCACATAGTGTCAAAGAATGGCATATCAATGGATGAGGAGAAAGTGAGAGCCATTGCAAAACTACCTAGGCCAAGGAATGTCAAGGAGGTACAAGCCTTCATGGGGCATTGTGGTTACTACCGCCGGTTCATTCATATGTATGCCGTCATTGCAAAGCCTCTGTATGCTCTTCTAACTACCTTTGAGTGGACTGATGAATGTGAGAATTCCTTCAATGAGCTTAAACGAAGATTATGTTCAACACCAATCTTGACCACACCAGATTGGAATAAGCCATTCCATGTCCATGTAGATGCATCCAATTATGCAATTGGATGCGTGCTAGCACAACCTACAGGTGAAGGTAATATGGATCTTCCAATTGCCTATGCCAATAGACAGTTGAATGCGTCTGAACGAAATTATACCACCACTAAACGAGAAGGGTTAGGCATGGTATATGCAATTAAAAAGTTTAGACACTATTTGCTTGCAAATAAGTTTAAATTTTCTACTAATCATCAAGCTCTGTTGTACTTGGTAAACAAGCCATGCAATACAGGTAGATTGGTAAGATGGTTCCTCTTACTAATGGAATACGACTTTGAGGTTGTGGTGAGGAAAGGCAAGACCCACCTGAGAGCAGATCATCTCTCAAGGCTCACTTCAGGAGAGTCCCCACAAGGAGTGTCAGATGACCTACCTGATGCTTACTTGTTTAATTTGGAAGTTGTACCACAGTGGGCTAAGCCATTAGTGCCAGTATTGACATACGGTCCTAATCACCCGGTAATGCACACAGAAGATAGAGAGATAGTAAAAGCTCAAAAGTATTATATCTTGGCAGGAAGTATGTACAAACATACGGAGCAAGGAGTATTAGCATGTTGTGTGGAAGAGGACGAGTACATTAAATGGTTGCAATTAGCACATGTAGGTGCATTAGAGCAACACTACTCAAAACAATGAACCCTACAGACACTGAGGAGACTAGGAGTGCATTGGCCAACTATGGAAGTTGATGTCCATAGAATGTGCAAAGAATTCCCAATCTATCGCACTAAACCACCAGTGGAACATGCTACTCTTTATCAAATATCATTAGTACCGGATTGGAGTGAACCATTAGTAGCCTTTCTGAGGACGAAAACATTCCCTCAAGATATGACTTTGGCTAGACAAAGGAGTTTGGAACAAGAAGCCTTAGATTACGCAATCATTGGTAATAATTTATACAAACGTGGTAAAGATGGTTACCTAAGACTGTGTGCCCATGAGAGCGAATACCTCAAGATATTAGAAACTGCTCACCAAGGTGTAGCAGGAGGACACTTTGGTCCATATCGAGTGATCAAGGCAATACTATTTGCAGGATTTTGGTGGCCCACCCTTCACATGGATGCACACACCTACGTGAAGAGGTGTGAGGTTTGTCAGCGGACTCAGTATCCTATATGCAAGGATGAGATGCCATTGAAACCTATGATGGGTGGACGTGCATTCTCTAAGTCGGGAATAGACTTTGTGGGTCTTATTAACCCCCCCGCTAAGGGGTCACATGCTGAGTATATCATTGTGGCCACAGACTATCTAACCAAGTGGGTAGAAGTGAAAGCCACTATGAAGAATGATGCTCAAACGACAACAAAGTTCTTATTTGAGAATGTGTTCACTAGATACGGATTGCCAATAGAATTAGTAAGTGATAGAGGGACTCACTTCTTAAATGAAGTCATTGAAAATCTTCTTCAAGAGTTTTTGGTGATACACAAGAAGTCTGCTCCCTATCACCCACAAGCTAATGGACAAGCTGAAAGCACAAATAAGATTTTATGCAATGTGCTCACCAAATTAGTGAATAATAAACGCTCTGATTGGCACAAACAACTACACCACACTGTTTGGGCATACTGAGTGGCCTATAAAACGGTACTCCAAGCCACACCCTTTCAGATGGTGTTTGGCCAGAATGCGGTACTACCATTGGACTTTTTGATACCTACATTGAGAGTAGCACAGGAGTATAACTGGACAGGGCATGAGCTCTCTTCTAGAATTCTTGATCTGGAATGACTAGGTGAAACAAGACTAAGAGTGGCAGCGGGAATATATGCAGCTAAGAAAAGACAGAAGGCATACTTTGATGCCCACGTTAAAGATAAAGGCTTGAAGGCAGGAGATCTAGTACTAGTCAACACCCTGAAGCAACATGCGAGAAAGTTAGAGAAGCGTGGCTATGGACCTATGATCATAAATAGGATTTCAACTAGCGGAGCAGTACAACTAGCCACTTTAGAAGACGATGTTCTCCCTAGCTACATAAGCGAATGCAGAGTCAAGCTATATCAAGAACCCCTCACAGAAGAAATGCTAAATCGACTCAATACTGCACAGAGACGCAAGGAAGAGGAAACACGAATTCGAGAAGAAGCATAGGCCGAAGCTTTAGAACGCATTCGACGAATGAAATTGAGAAGGCAAGGTAGAGATCAACCCATGACTGATGCTCATAAAGCTCTAGGTTATAAAATGGCCATGTGTGAGACCTCAGGTGAATGGTCCCATAGGATAGTTGATCGACGACCTTTTGTGACCCTAGAAGTAGGACATGGAGAGAGTGCAAAGATCGTGAGAGCTTTAATTGATTCCGGAGCAGCCACTAGTGCAGTTCGGCTTTCTTACTGCCAACAACTGCAATTGGAGGTAAAACCCCTAGAAGCATATCTAATAGGATGAGGAGGAGTTGAAACCCCTTGCATGGGAGAGGTGGAACTTCCCCTCTACATTCAAGAGGTCCTAATGCCAGCAAAAGTGCTAGTGTGTGAAGACAAGGATCTTATCGAACCTCTTGTCTTGGGCCAAGACTGGATCTATGATCACGTAGTCAACCTCAACCTAAGAAGTGGACTTCTTCAGGCTTGGGCAGGCCAACGACGTCTTGCGATTGAATTAGAAAATCAAGTACTCACACCCTTAGGAAAGGCACCAACTCTTGGTCCCTCCAAGAATCCACATGAAGATAACAATGCTGTTCTTGTCAAGAGTTCTATGGTGCAAAGGATTGTCACTCTCGCCGAAGGTACAAAAGTCAATGAGGGATTTCCGTTTGCTCCAAAGAAGATTCTAAAGGGGAAGACTCAACAACACACGACACTGAGGAGATCGATGATCAAGAAGCATGAGCACCAACCTGGGCATTATGAAGTACCTCCTGGCATGAAGCAGATCTGGATATGCAAGGGGGAAAAAACCACGGCTCCAGAGACAGGTTCTAAAAAAAGCATCAAGCGAGCCACACCATCAAGGACCAAAATGAAGGAGTTCCCTAGGCAACACCCTAGCTATACCATTTCTATTTGGGTCCCTAAGCGGTCAATGAAGGCTAGCCCTAATGCTAGATGGATTTGGGTGCCCAAGGCCTGCTTACAAGCCCAAATAACTTCACCTCCAATCACTAGCACAAATCAACACTCTCAATTACCCTTGGCAAATAACTCAAGGAAGATACCTACACCTCACACTGCTACACCTTCAGTCAAACCTAGACATGTCTGGAAATGGGTGCCTAAAAGGTCACAAATCCAGCACAATCTAGTTCATAAATCTTTACCTGTCATTAGCTCTAAGAGCTACGAATCCTCTATCAAAGCTTGGAGACATAAACCGTGTATCAAACCCCCTGACCAAATTTCGTAAATCCATCCACTCGGATGTAGGTGCATTCTGAGTACATTGCATATCCAAAGCATGCATCTAGGATGACACTAACCACTAACCACCACTCACACCTATCACAAACACTTCACCTCTAACCACTAACCATCTGGATTGTCATGTTAGTATTGTGGAGGGAACACCATTACATCCTGTTTCCTATGCAACACTAATGTGCCTTTCTTCTTCTAGCAGATAAGCATCAGAAGTCTCATGGCAGCAACAGCAGGAACAAGCTCCCACGCGGGCACTAGTACTCAAAGCACTTGGGATACCATGCCTGTGGAGGCTCCACTGACAGTGAGGCCTGAAGAGTTCCTGAATGTGCGAAGAATTCCCATCTCGGATCCACCGAGTGGCCTAACAGAAAGAGTGAAAGGACATTCTCATTGGTTCAATGAGATGCCAGGAGATTTGGGAGACGCAGATCATATGCGGGAGTCCAAGTTGGAATTTGGAGGAGTTTGGTGGACCTTTGAGTTCTTCACATGAGAATTTGAAGCATTACAAAATGTAGCTTCTCTTCAAGATATCTGGCAGAAGGCAGGGTTACGGGATTATTTTAGTGCATCTCTGCCTAAACCTGATTTCCTTAGGTGCTATTACTTGATTGCCACTTTGAAAGCGACAGGAGACAAAGATCATTCAGGCACATTCCTGGTGCCCTCTTTATCAAACGAGGAGGAAATGAGAAAGTTTGAGTTGAACATCACCTTAATCAGGGAGGCCCTTCAGATGTATGGCACCCATGTACCCTCCGATTGAGATCCTTTGATACCGGAGTCTATGAAGAACAATAAACTCAAGAATTTGAAAGAAATATGTGCTCTCACCCCGAACATTGCTATACCATTGCGTATGTGTCTTCAACATTTTGCATTTCCAGCGCAAGACAGCTTCACACAGCCTCATAAGAAGATCTGGTATGGGTTATACCTAGCGGAGATTGGGAGCTTACCTATCAAAATGCCAGTGTGGATCCTTGACCAGTTATATGAAGCAGGCAAACGAGGCGTGAGAAAGCCTACTTTGAACGGTTGCTGCACGATTACAAGAATTATCTACCGATGCCTTGCCTATGATGTGCCGATCGCACGGGCCCTTAAGTACTCACAGTTGGAATTCTTCCAGGGGCGGAAATCAGGGGTTCAACCCACTAAAAGAATGTGTGGATCACTTTCACAGGTTCTAATTCCTTGCGAGGTCACCATAGAAGCTTCCGGTAGAGAAGAAGAACAAGTAGCCCCTTTCACGATCCACCTCCAAGGACCACAATCAAGGGCCGTGGTACAACCCACTCTGTCAGCCCCTCCACTACCCTCGGATGCTGAGCTGGCATCCATGGCTACATTGGGAGAGGATACATCCTTCGACTTTGAGAGATTTTTGCAAAAAACACACTGATCTGAGAGCGAATTCTTTTTTGACAATGACGGTCCAGGATCATCATCCCAGAGAGAACGACCACAAAGCGCGGCACGAAGAGTACATTGGGAAGATGAGGCACAACATACTCATGCTGAAGGCACACATGGTCAAGAAGAGGCACAGGGAAATAACTCATAGGAGAGTGAGGAGGAAGCCCCTGCCTATACTGCACAACTCAAATGACTCTACAAAACGATCATGCAAGTGCAGAAAAGGCATAAGTTATCAGAAGAAGCAAATAGAGCACTGGTGAATCAGATGCTGCAAGCGGAGAATGTAGACCCTCATTTTGTAGAATCATTGAATCTTTTGGTAGATACCTATGGAATCGTGGAAGCCATGAGGACCATGGTATATCATAATACCCCTCAATATGACCAACGAAGGATCGATACGCAACCGCGAAGGGGAAAGATGATCCAAATGGAAGTCTCTACCTCACTTCCTACCACCACTCCAGAAGATGTTCACATGGCCAGCCCAACTAACAGTGATGAACCAGATGTAAATATACAGATACCATCTCCACCATCACCTCCCATCCAGCCCTCAGAACCCCACACCACTAGCCTTCCTGAACAACCAGTATCCACCCATAGTGAACCCATACGACACACCACCATTTCTCCATCCTTCCCTTTACCTACATCCACCAGTTCCAACCAATTTTTTGAACCTCAGACAGGTCACCGCGCCACCCAACAAACCATCGTCGGTCACTCTTCTTATCTACCAGCCCTCGGACACCCACATGGCCCTACCCAAACATTAGCACACCCATTTCCCTTCACCACTACATTTCCTCTTTCCCAACCCCAAACCATTGAACCCCTCTTAGCCTCCTCAGAGCCTACACAAGCCACCCTACCTCCATTCTTGGCAAACCTGGTTGAACAAATTGAGAATTATAAGAGAAAATCCCATTCCCACCCCACCTTCCCCACATTCACGGCCACCACTAACACACCACCATTCTTGTATTCACAATTCACACTTCACACATAATCACATCCGATCCCATGGACATTTCACCCTCCACAGGACCACTCACCACCACTATTGTCTCAACATCACCACTTGTAACTCCATGCACATCTCCACATACAACCACTATCAGCACATCATCCACTTTTCCCTTCCCCACTTCCCAACCCCTTGCATCTCTCACCTCCACCTCTGCATCCACATCATTTTTTCATGCACTGGACACTATGTTCGAAGCTGCGGCCCATCTTAAACAAGAATACAGATTATTGGAAGAAAACAATAAGGAGCTATGTACTCTATCATCCCATCTCCAGGCACGTGTCAATGCCTTGGAACTGAGTAATGCAGCATTACAACAAGAAGTTACCACCCTCCAACAATCAAATGCTGAGCTTGAAGCCAAGTATACAGAGACGGGTAAGGCTATGGAAGAACAACTCAGAGACCAGCTGGCCCGCAATGCTAGACTACAAAGAAGCATGGCCTTACTTCACCGCCACTTAGCAGCTGCTCAAGAAGAGAACAGAAGACTACAACAACAAAACCAGGAGAACTTAGAAGCAGCCATTGAAAACACCCCAGGGGCACCTATAGACCCTGCTAAATTCCAAGCTATTCCCTCAGAACACATTCAACAGGTGTTAGAAGATTATGCGACCCTCTTGGAAGCACACGACCAGTTGGCAGATCAGGTAAAGGAACTATAGAGATCCCAAGTGCCCCCACCACACCCATCAGAACCTAAAGAGATGGTCAATTCTGCTACTTCACTAGAGCCCAAATCTTCAACGGCCAATGAGGTACTTCAACTATGCCAACAAGTTGCAGAATTAAAGGTTAAGCTATTACAATATGAACGACCGCCCTCTCCACCCTATCAACCAACAGAAGAGGAGGCCATTGTCATTCCAGTGGAAGATACATTTGAAGATAATTATGAGCCTCAACCTCTGCCAGGAGGCAGAATCACTGACGAGGGGCAGTACACTTACGAAGAACCCCCTGCTGCTTGGATGAAGCAGGTAGAAGAGATGGGCCACACTCACGAAGAGTGCATAACAACTCAGATGCTGGCCATGAAAACCATTGAGGAGACCATACTCAAATCTGAATATTTCATGCACTTGGCTCCTAGGCGGTTGATAACGAGTTCAGAGTTACAATATAAGCCCTACTTTGTGTTGTTGGCAGACTACAATGCTGAGATCAAATGCATAACCAACAAGCACCCCACCTTTGCAACACAGTTCGAACTAGAGGATATTCCAGAGGAAGCCAAAAAAGGGGCCATATTCCAACCCATCTGGAGGCAAAAACTACTTGAGACCTATCCGGAAATGCTACGAACATGGGATCACGCTCCCATGAATTTGAAATATAACCCTTGCTTTGGCCAGTGCAGAGAAGAAGATCATGGAAAGCATTTGCTATAAAGGTTCAGAACAACGCAAATTGCAAACAATGGCTGAATTACCCCTCCATCGCACCCCCAACATGCATGCCAACAGTAGCATACATGATGGCCACTATCAGACATTGGATGCCACACCTTCACCCAATGCCAGATGTAGCGGCCCAGATGATGCTCAAAATCTTGGATATGATGCAAATTGTGCTCAAAACCTTCCGCAATGTATGTAACATTCAGCCTCCGATTCCGGGCTTCATAAACGGTAATTATGACTTACTTTATGATATGAGCACCACCCCAAGTATACGAGTTGCTTATGCATGGCACGCAAGAAGCAGATATCTCCCTGCTTGCTATAAGCAAACCTTTGATGATATGTTCACCACGGGGTTTTGGGAATCACACTTAGAAGTATTCGCGCCACGCCCAACCCATCTGCTACAATTATTCGCATGCGAACAAACAATGCATTCCGAGCTCTACACTACGCCACAACCTGACATGCCTGGAGCAGTCAATTGGGATGCCCTTCAATGAGACCTGATCAGGGGACTCAGGATCAAAGAACAAGAATTGGCAACCGACATCCTCCAACACTACATTGATCAAACCACGGAGCAAAGGTCTGTCAGAGACAACAGACGCTAGGGGGGGGAGAGTGTTGGCATCATACGGGAAGAAGCAAGTACGGGCATACATGCAGATCTAGCACTGAGGCAACCCATTAAAAGTTTTCCAAACCTTACATCATTTTAAAAGTGATTCTCATAACTAGAAACCCTTGTAAATACCGTTTCATCTTTTTGTAGCTCCATTTTGTACAAGCCGAGGAGTCCTCGAGCTTGAGGAGCCTTAGAAGTAATTGCCTACCAATTTTCATATTTTTTAGACCTCGTTTAAGCCCTCAAATAAGCCCTGGAACCTAATTTTTAACTAGGCCGGACACTAGGTCTGGACAGGGCCAAAGCTAGTCAAAAACTATAAATAGAGCTAGAGAGCTCATTTTTGGGGCTAGCTTCTTGTAGTTTTGAGCTTGTATGAGAACTTGGTTGTAATAGAAGTGATTCCATTGTCTTACTCTCTTTGTTCTTGCCGTGTGTGCACGTGTGTGTATGTGTGTGCATGTTTGTGTGCTTCTCACTCACACATTTGTGCCTTCACTTGCTCGAGGTCTTCATACCATCCTCATGTCTTCCCAGATTGACATTAAAGGAGGTGCTACTCATCACTCAGATACACACATCAATGTTGGATATAAAGTGTAGTGGTATGGGACACTATCCTTTATATCCACATTAATGTAGGAATGATGGTATGGGACATCATACCTTGATATGATAGGTATCTTTTAGTCTTAGGCTCATGAGTTGGAGTGAAACTCCATCCCAATGGAAACTGAAACTTCATAGATAAAAATGAAGTATAGGTTGGTCAAGAATAGGACCATACCAAGTAACTAATTAAGTTCGAAGATCATGAAGCGAAATCACTTTCTAGATCTTCATAAAGATTTTCAATAAGACTAATATAGTCTTGTTAAGGATTTTAAAGTTCTTTATCAGAAATGCTACATGGATTTCTGGGGAGAGAACTTGGAAAGATCCTTTCGAGAAAGGTAAATTTGACTGAGTCAATCTTGCATAAAACATTTAGTTGACAAATACAACTAAGTGAGTTAATATCTTTTAGAATAAAGATGTACCAAGAGGTATTAAAAAGGATTGACTTAGTTATTTTCATAATTGAAGTTAGACTAAGTTAGTCGAAAACATCTTGTTGATAGTTCAACAAGGTAATCCGTCTCCTAAAGTAAGAGATTTATACTAGACTTGGTATTCTAGTCTATAGGAGTCTCAAGAGATTGAAAAGGACTAACTTCTTAATTAAGATATTTGAAACATCATAGTAAAGTCTAACATCATCAAAACTCGATGGCTCGAGACACCGATGTTTGTTACCACTAAAGTCTGGTAGATGGATGATGGTTTAAAACTTTACTCAAATGGATCTTCTTGAATTTAGATTCAATAGAAACAATGCTTCAAACCATTAGCTAGATTAAATCCTTAAAGTTTTGAGTCTCATTTGGTTTGACTCAAATCATTTTAGTGTTTCAGAAGTTGAACCGGTTACATAAAGTTTTGGTTCTTGCTTCTCTCGCTTTTTCAGACCTTGGATTTGAATTAGAAGGAATCTTCAAAGTCACTCCTAGATCAGGTTTAGCTAGATGGAGTGGATAACCAAATTGAACATCAAAAGATAGATGTTCTATATAGAACCCCTTCAATTTCAGAAGACACTTAAGTTTAAGAGAATTCATTCATCCATCTAATATCAATGGATGAAGAATCTAAAAAGTTCTCTTGAAAAGAATTTGAAGTAAAACTCTTAGGAATTGTTTATAGATTCTAACCGTTCCAAACAAGTCAAGGATTTTGAGAAAGTCTTGGAAAAAATCATTTTGAGGTTCATTGCCTAAAGAAATGGAATCACTTCTTTCCTATATTCTACCTTGATTCTAAAGTACGATAAGACATGGTAGTTCTATATTTGGAAAAAGGATCAGTAGATGTTGGTTAAGAAGTAGAAAATAGTCAGAAACATCTTATTTAGATGTTTTGATCAACCTCAATTTAAGGAGACTTCGCAAAGCCTTGAACTAGTAAAAGATCCATCTATTTTGCTAGGTCCACACCCGAATGGTGCATAGAAATGGACCTGCATAGCAAATTAGTTTGAGACTATTACAATCCACCTACTTCATATGTTTGTACTATGGATTCAGAGTTCAGACATAGGGAAATATTGAATTAGGAAGGGATGTTTTAATCCACCCTTATCATCCATACTTAGCATTTGATTTGGTGTTTCACATGGAAAGTTAAGTAATGATTTGGGTAGGGATTAGCCCCACAAGTGGATTTCCTTCTTTTCAGATCAAGTATGAGATAGAATCTCCTTCTGATAAGAAGCAAATCAGAGAGATGAGAAAATCCATGATCTAATGAAAAGATCATAGGGCACGAGGGAATACTCCACATAATATACCTACACACATTTTCGAGGATGAAAATGTTAAAGGGGGGAAGAATGTTGTATAACTATGGGTCAAATTGGCCAAAGACATGGGTTTTGAGGGTCCAAAACCACTTGGAGAACCCATGGATTCTATTGGGAAACCCTTGGGAAAGTCTCTCCAAGAGAGTTTGGTTTGAACCCTTGAGTTATTTGGATTTATTTACTCCCAATTGAAGGGTTTTGACCCTTAGGATTGATATTTCCTAAGGGTATGGTATCTAACCCTTAGGGAGGCCTCTCAAGCCTTGAGACTTGTACGTACAAGCTTGGGAGAAGTCCTTTTAAGAATCCATGTGAAGGCCATGTGATTTCCAAGGTTAGAAGGCCTTGGATTAGAATCCATGTGGAGAGGACACTTGGCAAGCTCTCCTCACATTTCCCCCCTTGGTCTTGAGGTATATATATGGGTGGAGTTGGTTGGGTGGATACATGCATCTCTCAACCCTTGTGGGCTAGACTAGTTTATTTTACTTGATGGTTAGTCTTCTCACAACATCCTCCAATCCTAAACATTTCACCTTTATTGACATGGCATTTAGTGCACTTAAGCACATACTATCGGACATCCTTATGAAGTCCAGGCCAGTAAAACTGCCTCTTAACAAGATCATAAGTCTTGTTAATTCCTAGGTGTCTCACACTAGGTGTGTCATGACACTCACAAAATATGCCATCTCATCTCAGAATCTCTAGGGACACACAACTTACCTTTATATAATAGATATCCATCATGGACACTGTAATTCTTCCACTTGAATCCTTCTTGAGTACACGTCGATACTCCATCCTCACTAGAAACATGTATATCACGATCCCCATTCTCTATGGCTTCCCAAATCTTGGAATGTGCAGGATCAAGCCTACATTTCCCTCTAATGGACTCAAGTAGCTCACTAGTGATCTGAGTAAAACTCCACCCATTGAGCATAGGCATGCAGCTAAGTCAATCAGCCACTACATTAAGCTTTCCCTTCCTATACCTAAGCTCATGATCAAACTCCTAAAGGGTCTCTGCCCATTGGGCCTTACGACCTTCAAGGTCTCTTTGATTAGAGAGCCACTTAATGCTCTCTTGATGAAACACTATCGTAACTTTGGCACCATATAGATAATGATGCCACTTCTTCAAAGCATGGACAATGGCATACAACTCCTTCTCATAGATGGAGTAATTCTTCTGAGTTGGTTCTAGTTTCTTACTCTCAAAAGCTACTGGTCGACCATCGTGAACTAAAACCGCTCCTATGGCAAAATCACTCGCGTCGATGTCAACCACAAAAGGTTTATTGGGATCTGCTACATGTAAAAGTGGAGCTATAGCAATTTCTACTTTTAGTTTCTCCATACTTTGCTTCTATTTGTGTCCCCAATGAAAGGCTTTCCCTTTCCCTTTAAGCTACTCTGTCATCGGAATAGCAATTTTGACATAATTCTTAATGAATCTTTGATAGAAACCTGATAAAACTAGGAAGATCTGAAGCTCTTCCAGGTTCCTTGGATGTGGCCATTCCATAATAGCCCTTACTTTTTTAGGATCCATCTGGAATCCATTCCGAGAGACTATATGCCCAAGGTATCTAACCTCTGTTTTGAAAAATTCACACTTTGCCTCCTTAGCAAAGAGTGAATTTTCCCTTAGCACTTGAAATACCTTTCTTAAGTGTTCCAAGTGCCTTGTTTTGATGCACTATAGATCAGAATGTCATCTACTACAAAGTGTCCTAGATAAGGTTGTAATACACTATTCATGAGCTTCATTAAAGTGACAGGAGCATTGGTTAGACCAAAAGGCATCACCAAAAATTCATAGTGCCCATATCTAGTCCTGAATGCAGTCTTAGGGACATCCTCTACCCGAATCCTAATCTGATGATATCCTGATCTAAGGTCAAGCTTGTTAAAATACCTAGCTTGATGTAATTGTTCAAATAGGTCTTCCAATCTAGGCATTGGAAACCTATTTTTGATAGTTACCTTATTAAGTGCTCTATATTCTATACATAACTTGATAGAGCCATCCTTCTTCTTAACTAGGAGCATTGGCGATGCCCAAGGTGAGTTACTAGGTCTAATGAAGCCCTTATCTAAATAATCCTATAACTGCCTCTCAACCTCCTCATGCTGAGAAACACTAAGCCTATAAGGTGGATTACAAATAGGGTTAGTGTTAGTAACTACCTCAATAGCATGGTCAATGTCCCCTCTCTCAGGTGGTAGCCCTCTAGGTAAGTCGGTGGGAAAAACATCTCTAAATTCAATTATAAGATCTTTAAAACGTTTAAACACACACTCTTGCAAGAAAGAGTAATAGAAAGTCCTGTCCATATTTACATTGCTAGCATTAAAATATAGATCATATGAACTATCTATACAATGCTCAAAGTCCTGACTATACAATAAAAAGATCTCCTGTACAAAGACTATACAAGTCTAAAGATGAAATGAGAGGTGCACTAGGTACATCTCTCTCCCTGTATACAAAATTTACTTCCATTTCTTTCAAAATCAAGTGTGTTGTTCTGATAGCTGAGTTTAAGTGTGTCTCCCAACCCCCATAGCCACTCTCTTCCTAACACAAGGTCTGTCCTCTCCATATTCATAATTTGAAAGTCCATGTGATCTGTATACTCTTGCACCTTGACTTCCAAACTGGATACCATAGTATCCCATATCCTCTTGTCTTCCCCTTGCATCATAGGTACTATGTATTTATGTGCATTGGGTTGTTGGGGAATCTTTAGCTTTTTAACCAGAGCATAGTTTATGAAGTTATGAGTGGCAGAGTCATCTATCATGACTTGCACCTTGGTCTCGTATACAATACCAATGGAGTCTAATCAAGTCATGTGGTCCAAACTGTGGTGACCACAATGACTGAGTCAAACAATAGGTGTGCTCTATTGCAGCAAGAGCTTCCATGAATAAGAAGTGTCTACACTAGGTGAACTGCCTTTTTGCCCTTTTCAAGGGCCATACTACTCTTTAGTCCTCTCTTCTTTTCTTCCCCCTTCTTGAGTGGATAGTTCCACCGTGAACAGTTAGGAGACAAACACCTAAAGCACTCTCTTTTGGCCCTGTCAATCTGCTCTATAGGTAGCTTAGACCCCTGTGATCCTTGTTTTTTTAAGAAAATTTTGTTTTCCCCCAATGGAAATTTCTTCTTGAACTTAGTCGTGCTAAGAGGCTTGAGGGGCTGATCCGTCTCCATAGGAGTATATTGAGGATGGTTGTGGTCCTCATAAATCTGTGCATACTTGATCGCCTCCTCTAAGCACACGGACCAAGCAAGAGACTTGCCTCTAGCACATGATACTCAGGTGGGGTGCCCTTCGGTTGATTCAAATCATGTCACTTTTGTAAAAAAGTGTAGATTGCATCCTTGTTTCTATCTCGGTCATCCCTCGTAAAGGTAGGTGGCTTTAAGTCTTTGAGGAGGGGAGCTTCCCTAGAGCTCTCTCAGTTGTGCTTGCTACGAAAAGAAGGATCTTTCCTAGTCATCTCTAGAGGAAGATTAGGAGTTTCTCTTTCCTTCCTAGCTAGCAAAGAGGTGACATGTGTCTCAAGTGAGATCATTTGAGACTTAAGTTGCTCGATGAGAGATGTGATGCTACCTATGTCTCTCTCTAGCCTAAGGGTCTGTTCCTTTAAGTCTGTAAATTGTTCATGAGTAAAAAACTCATCCAAAAGTTCCTCATAGGTATATTCTTATTGTTGATGCTCTTTTTCCTCTAGTTTTTCCTCTACTTCTTGCCCAACTTCTACCTCTTCCATACTAAGATCAGGATCCTCTAGATGTTATTTAGATGGAGAACTATGTTCTATTATTTGTTTCCCTTTGGAATCCATGTTTGACTCCCCCCCATTTTCTAACTAGAGTATGTGAAAAGAATGGAAGTAAACTTTAAATATGCAAGAAGAAGAGAAATATAACACAAGAGCACTTCCTGGTACAAAATGAAGCTGCGAAAGCAAAATCCAAGCAGTCTTTGAAGTGTGAAGGCACTGATCTTCAATCCTAGCCAGGCCCAAACAAAAGTTTGAAATGTCCAATTGGCCCAAGGAGGTTCTAATCACCAAAAACCAACAAGAATGACGCCAAAATCATGCAACAATAGCCCGAATTGGGAAAACTGAGTGAAAGTGAAGCACTTTTGAATTTTGACATTCATGAAGTAGTGACTTTGGAATCTCAAGACTAAGAATCTGAAGCCTTTTTTAACATACTAATGACCCATACCCAATCTCCACAGCCCATAATAAATAAGTGCATCATTTTCCCCAAATTCTAAGGTATAGGATAAGTTCTCTGCTCCCAAATTTCAAGAAAAATCCGAATTTTCTCTAACCTTCAGCTTGTCTTTGTTCCAATTTCCACAACATAGGGAGGGAAGCTCAACTGAGCATTATTATCCCACATTGCAGCTCAAGAGCGCCTTTTCGGCATATAAATAAAGGGCTATCTCCTTTGTGCCCTCACCCAAGAGGAGGGGAAGAGAGAGTACCTACCTCTTGAGCCTTCATGCTGCACTGGAGGGTTATGTGTGAATTTCCTTGCACTCATTGGTCCTTCGCATAGCTCTGCTCATACGGCCGTTCTAGCTTAGATACCAATGTAGCACCCAAACTCTTGATGAATCTCCTCATTTTATGAATGTGTATCTAACACAGTCTTTGAAGCCATGAAGGAGATGACCGGCTATCTTTTTGGAGTGCAAACATGGAGTGTCATTGATTATCTACGGGGCAGCCACGTACTACTTTATTTATTCCATCTTTCTTCATAAGGTACTCCCACAAGGCTACACACATGGGTGCCACTTGGCACTCATGTGTGAGCCCATCTATTAAAAGCTTAGAGGTGATTCACACCTCTTTCTTAGGAGCTCTCTACATAACAATTGGGTGCATGCATATTTTTAGAGAGTACAACTGCTACATATGCAAGATCATGCCTAGTGTATGTAGCATAAATTAATTAACAAATTACACTTCTATATAGTGTAATATCTTCTATAGCCCCTCTTTGGACATGCAACCAACTTTTTATTAGGTTCCATAGGCTGAGAAAGTGGCTTACAACCACTCATATGAAACCTGTATAACATAACACATCCAACAAGTATTTCCTTTGAATAAAAAAGATTCCATTGTGTGCATAGATTACATTTATTCGCAATAAGTACTTTGGTGTTCCGAGATCAGAGATCTTGAACTCCTTTCCTAGGTTTGATTTGTTTTCTATAATATGTGCAATATCACCACTTCCTATGCTGAACAAGTCATCCAGATAGATGCATATGTATACCATCTTGTCTCCTTGCTTCTTCATGTAATTTGATGGATTTGCAACACTTTCTTTGTATCCACATGTTGATAAATAATCCACTAACCTTTGATTCTGGGCCCCTGGGGCTTGCCTTAGTCCATAAATTCTTTCATTATCCTGCAAACATGATTTGGGTACCTAGTATTAGTAAATCCTCGAGGTTGGCTTATGTAGATACTTCTTCAAGATCTACGTTAAGGAATGCATTCTTCACATACAACTAATATAAGATCCATCTATTTGATTTGGCCACTGCAATAGAAATCCTAATTGTTGGCCTCCTTGCAATGCGGCTAAAATTTTCATCATAATCAATCCCATAGCTTTGGGAGAAGCATTTCTCCACCAACCTTGCTTTGTACCTAGCAATGGAACCATCTAAATTTCTCTTAATTTTGTAAATCCACTTATTACTTATCAACTTCATGCCTTCTTCAGCTCGTACTAAGCTCCAAGTATGGTTTTCATCCAGTTCCTTGAGTTCTTACTTCATTGGCTCTTGTCATTCCTTGCATTCCTTAGCTTCCTTATAGTTAGTCATTCTTTGTCCTTGATTACTTGAGTCATGTATGCATAATGCTTTGCAATGAAACTATCATATGTTAACCTTTGAATTGAATATCTTACTCATGAGGACCTTCTTTCACTTCCTTTAGGTGTGCTTGCCGTCTTCTTTCTTTTTTTTTTCCACTCATGGGGTTTGAATTTCTTCTATCTCTTCATCTTCTAACATGTTCTTATCTACATAGCTTCCTTCTTCTCTAAATATTTCACTTTAAGGTGAGGGTGTCCTTGTGCTAGGTGAGTTGCTTGGACCACTTAAATCCATGCTTTCATGAACTCTATCATCATTCTTCTTATCTATCTCACCTATTTCTTCACCTTGCAATGAACTTGTGCATGCATACTAAGGATTCAACTCATCAAAGGCAACATCCTTACTTACCTTCAGCTCCTTGGTCATGGGGTTGTAGCATTTATATCCCTTTTGTTCCATATAATATCCCAAAAAGGTAAACCTTTTAGGTTTGGCATCTAAATTTGACCTCAAATCTTGAGGTAGATGTACATAGCATACACAACCAAAGATTCTAAGATGTGAAATGCAGGGTTTGCTTGTGTTTGTATATGTATCCTCTCCCCAATAACAATGCAGCATATTCATTTTGTTGAGCATAGACCATGCTACCTTTGCTATGTGTTTTTTCTTTCTCTATGCTATCCCATTTTGTTGAAGGGTATGCCTATGTGTAAAGTGTCTTTTGATGCCAATGAGCTACAAAAATTCCAAAAATTCATGCGAGAATTACTCTTCTCCTCCATTGGATCTCAAATTTTTTATATAATTCTCCAACTCCTTCTCCACCTATGAATTGGATTGCGTGAAGTAGTGGAACACATCTTATTTGTTCCTAATGCAGTACAACCACACCTTTCTTAAAAAGTCATGAAGGTTACAACAAACCTGTTTCTAGAAAAGGTTGCTTCTCTTGTTGGACCCCAAACATCGTATGAATGAAGTCTAAAACATTTTCATTCACATAGGTACTCTTTTTGAAGGGAACCCTTGATTGTTTTCCTTTTTGGCAAGCTACACAAATTTCATGCAACATTTGAGATGGTAAATTTGGTAGCCTTCTTCTGAAGCTCTTTCTTTGCATATCCTTTAGCTTTTGTAGGTTGATGAGACCTATTCGTTTATACCATAGGTCAAACTCTAGTATCCTCTTTTCTCCATTTGTGACATACTTTGAACGGTGTGGTTAAGTCGATTGTGAACACTCTTCCTTGCTTCTTTCCTTTGGCTATGAGCTTAAAACTTACCTTTGGATCCTCAACAAAACATCCTCTTTCATTGAAGCTAACTTGGCAGTTGTTGTCTACCATTTGGCCTATTGAAATCAAGTTTTCGGTAATGGTAGCAACATGTAATATCTCTGATAAGCCCTTTGCCTTTTTATTCCCTTCCAAACTGATATCTCTCACTAAAGTGGCTTAAAACCACTCATACCAAACCTTTATAGAACATCCAAGAAGTATTTTCTTTGAAATAAGAAGATGCCATTGTGTGCATACATTACTTTTATTCCCAAGAAGTACTTCAATATTCGAGGATCAACTATTTTTGAAATCCCTTCGTAGCTTTGATTGATGTGAAATATCACTTCTTGTGATGATCAAGTGATCCCCATAGATGCATATGTATACCATCTTGTCTCCTTGCATCTTCATGTAAAGTGATGGATTTGCAACACTTTTTTTGAGTCCACAACTTGATTAATACTCCACTAAACTCACATTCTAGGCCCTTGCGGCTTTCCTTAGTCCATATAATGCTTTCCTTATCTTGAAAACATGATTTGGGTACCTAGTAATAGCAAATCCTTGAGGTTGACTCATGTAGACTACTTCTTCAAGCTCTCCATCGAGGAAGGCATTCTTCACATACAACTTATATAAGCTCCATTTCTTCTATGTGGCCATTGCAATCAAACTCATAATTTTTGACCTCTTGGCTATGAGGCTAAAAGTTTCATCATAATTATTCCCATAGCTTTGGGAGAAGCATTTCACCACCAGCCTTGCTTTGTACCTAGCAATGGAACCATCTAAATTTCTTTTAATTCTGTAAACCCACTTATTACCTATCAGCTTCATGCCATCTTGAGTTGCTACACAGCTCCAAGTATGTTTTCATCAAGTTCTTTGAGCTTTTCCTGCATTGTATCTTGTCATTCCTTGCATTCCTTAGCTTCTTCACAACTAGTCAATTTTTTCTCCTTGATTACTTGAGTCATGTATGCATAATTATTTGCAATGAAATTAAGATATGTTAACCTTTGAACTAGATGTCTTATTCATCAGGACCTTATTTCACTTACTTTAGGTGTGGTTGACATCTTCTTTCTTTGTTTTCCAACTCTTGGGGTTTGCATTTATTCTATCTCTTTGTCTTCCAACATACTCTTATCTACATAGCTTCCTTCTTCCCTTAGCATTCCACTCCAAGGTGAGGGTGTCCTTGTGCTAGATGAGTTGATTGGACTACTTAAATCTGTGCTTTGATGAGATCTCTCATCCTTCTTCTCATCTATCTCACCTACTTCTTCAACTTGCAATGATCTTGTGCATGCATACCAAGGATTCAAATAATCAAAGGCAACATACCTACTTACCTTTAGGTCCTTGGTGATGGGGTTGTAGCATTTATATCCCTTTTGTTCCATAGAATATCCAAAAAAGGTAAACCTTTCAGATTTGGCATCTAAATTTAACCTCAAATCTTGAGGTACATGTACATAGCATACACAACAGGATCATTTTTTTGAGCATAGATCTTGCTACCTCTACTATTTTTTTGTTCTCTCTCTCTCTATGCTACCCCATTTTGTTGAAGCATATGCCTAAGTGCAGAGACTGTAGATGAAAACTTTTCACACACAAAGTGGACTTAGGTAGCGTTAAAATGAGAGTAAAATCACACCATTTGGACACTCGATGATTCCTCAATGAGGTACATCAAAACATTCTACTTGATCTCTTCTAAGAGTATTAGCTAACTACACACACAATGTTATGGACATTCCTCTAAGCTTATGGAGACACCGATTTGGAGACTTATACCACTCAAAGTATAACCTACAAGATTTCCAACAAGAAAAAAACTTTAGAAATGGATTTGGAATGAAAGAGAAACAACAATTACAATAATAGGGGGTTTGCCAATATCATATACATAGATAGAGTGTATAAAATAAAACCCCTATGAAATATGCAAAGAACAGCTAGAAAGGGGTGCCATTAAGCAAGTGGAATCTTGGTGACACATTTTCATGTCTCTAATTCATAATTCAACTCACTAAAAGCTTCAGAGGTCACAGACTAACCTCTTTAACCAATAAAAGACTTATACATGTCAAAAAGTGAGGTCTAATCACATCAAGAGGTGACCTACTTCTTCTCTAATCATTCTTTTTCTATTCTAAATATGCTTTGATGCCTCCAACTCATGGAAATCATCCTCCTTTGTTTGTGGATGATTTGGAAGGTGAAACTTGGGGCATGTTCCCACACTCTAGAGCTTGAAATGCTTCTTAACTTCCAACACTCTTGCTCAAGCTCAAGTTCTTTTCCTTCGTTGCATCATCCTATGTCTGTTATATTGATTGCTTCCTTGAGTCCTCCAATTTTAGGCCTCTTCTTGTTGGATCTGCAAAATGTTTCCTTCTCTTCGATCTTTTGAGCTCCTTTCTTTAACCTTCTTATCTATTGACAATTCTAACATGCAACATTAGCATATTTTTTATTACTAGTATATGATCTCTAGTATACCGTTTGCCTTCTCCCGAGGAAAGAAAGCTTGATGTGCAACATGGATAATTGACCTCTTCTACCCAGACTAGTCTTCTTGTAACAGAACAAAGACTAACGCCTCAAACCTTAAGGCATTTGGATTGCCTTTCATTATCAAACCAAGGGTAGAATCAAAACTATGATATGAACCTGGTACATCATTAAGAAAAATCTATAGAAGTGAACTATCCGGAAAGCTTTCATCAACAAAAATCAATTGGTCCTTCAAATCTTTGATCTTTGTTAAAAAAGTATCCATTGGCTCTCCTGCATTCATACGCTCACTCTCCAACTATTTTTGGAGGTAAGCAACACGAACCTTATCTCTTGTCTGGTACAATGTTGCAAGAGTATTCCAAGCATCTTTTGTTGACTTGCAAGAGCGAATATGAGGATTAATGGCATATTCGGCAAAAAGGCTACTAATGCATGTGCCTCTCTACCTCTGCCATCTCAACGAAGTTGCGTTGGAGTAGGTGCAATAGGATCTGCACCAATACATGGTGCATTATGTATTCCCACAATGGGTAATTAGTACCATCCAACTTATCCTCAATAGCAAACATACATAATACATCAGGACGAATCATATGCAAGTGAACTACATCATACCAATACATGAGATCCTTTAGGTCTACTATGGAGAAACTATCATCACGTTGTTTCTCTCTCATTTTCTTATCTCTCTTTCTTACTTTCATGGTGGATATGATGCTCGAAAATGATGTTCCAAGTTCATACCTATGCGACATGTGTGAATTGAATGGTATGGTGTGAAAATATTGATAGATATCACATAATCCTAGTAGGAGATGGTTGAAGCATGCCTTAAGAGAGAGGATTAGGAAGTAATCCTCAACCATGGCTTTTGGGGCAAGTGGTTAGCCCATCACATTCCTAACCGAGAGGTTGTGAGTTTAATTCCCAACATTGGTATCAGAGCCTAGTTGAGAAATTGGGTGAGATGGAGGTTCATGCCTCATTCGTGGGCACTTGGAAAAAGTGCTTATTTGTGATGAGTGTGAAACTGGCCTTGGATGAAGCTTCATGGGCATTTGGGCACCAATGGAGGGTGGGGTAGGTCCAAATTTGGTCCATGTGTTGGAGTTTGAGGTTGGTGGAAGCGCTCATGCATGGAAAGTGGGTTCAAGAGGTAGAAGGGTCCACAAGTAAGCATTAAGGACAATCCTCAGTCTAAGGGGGAAGGAATGTCACATAATCCTAGTAGGAGATGGTTGAACCATGCCTTAAGAGACATGATTAGGAAATAATCCTCAACCATGGCTTTTGGGGCAAGTGGTTAGCCCATCACACCCCTAATTGGGAGGTTGTGAGTTCAATTCCCAACAATAGAGATAATCCTGTATGTGTAGATTGTAGAATATTCAAAGAGAGATCATTTTGTATAGATCTTGTGGGTAAGACTTTGGTGAAGTCTTCTTGTGAATATTTCCTTTTCTCTCAATCTCGGGATCTCTCGCTCTCTCTCTCTCCCCACCCATTCTTGTATATGCCTTGAGATTCTTCTTCTGTGTGTCAGATGTGTAGATCCAATAGAACGTGTGAAAATAGTGAGGTGGATGACCCCATAATAGTCTACATACACAACTTGTTTTATGTTTCTGTAGTGACATGGTTCTTTGCAGATATAGATTGCATAGAGTTGTAGATGTTCTTTTTTGTGGCCTTGGCATCAATATGCGATAAGGGGGGGCGTCCAGCTCACCAATCTCAAGCTATAGGATGCATATTGAAGTGTTTCAATGGCGATGCACCACAGTGCGCTCTCCTTCTCGAGAGCTCCACGACGATATGCTCGGAGTAGAAAGCCGAGCTCCTGAGGTCGCACACAGTACTCCACACAGAGGCTGTAGAATACGCAGAAAACACAGTACAGAGGAAGCATGAAGACAGACTTCTTAGGTCTTACAAATGCGGTCGAACTTACAGTCTGTGACTGACCAGGCCACTATATGTTTTATTAAAGAACATATACAAAGAAGTGTCCCGTGGCCATTTGGCCTTTCACATGGACACTAACGGTAACAATCTCCCACTAAAGGCCAATATGGCCAGAGTAACTATGGGAGAAAAATTAATGAATGATAAAGAATACCTGAGTGTAAGTATACAAACTATACCTCCCACCTGATGGGCATGTTACATAGTATACAAGTGACTGTGTAAGATCAAGAATCAAGTAACCCCCATCAAGTGACAACAGTGTCGAAAGGTATCCTATGGTAGAGCTTAGTCAAAGCATTTGTAGCATTATCTCGAGTGTGAACCTTCTCAAGAATAATGCTCTCAGTGGCTAAGCAATCTCTAATGAAGTGATACCTCACCTCAATGTGCTTGGTCTTTGCATGATAGACCGGATTCTTAGCCAAAGCAATGGCACTCTGACTATCACTGAGCAAGTGAGGTACATGCTGAGGTAAACCCATATCACAAGCAAGACGAGAAAGCCACAATGCTTCCTTACATGCCTCACTTGCTGCAACATACTCTGCTTCTGTGGTGGAAACAACTGTACATTCTTGAAGACGAGATCTCCAAGAGATAGCACCTCCAGCAAAATGAAAAATATACCCTGATGTAGACTTACAATTGTCTACACAACCAGCATAGTCAGAATCTGTGTAACCAATAATGGATGCTTTCCCTCTACCTAAGCATAGACACTTGTCCTTAGTGCCACTCAGATATCTCAAAATCATTTTGACCGCTTCCCAATGTTTCTTGCCAGGATTAGACATATATCTGCTCACAACTCCCACTGCAAATGCAATGTCTGGTCTCGTAGCTACTATAGCATACATGAGACTACCAACAACAGACTGATAGGGAATTTTGGTCATGAATTCCTTTTCCTCATTTGATTTGGGGCAGTCCTCCTTGCTCAATTTCACATATGTGGGTAAAGGTGTACTCAATGCCTTTCCACCTTGCATATTGAATCGGTGAAGTACTTTGGATATGTACTCACTTTGAGACAAGTATATGCATCTTTTACTCCTATCACGAGTAATGCGCATGCCAAGAATATGTTTGGCATCCCCCAAATCCTTCATATCAAATGTCTGACTCAACTTCTTTTTGAGAAGTGACAAATCAAAAGAAGACTTCCCAGCAATCAACATATCATCAATGTAAAGTATCAAGCATATCAAGCTTCCATCAGAACATCTCTTTGTGTAGAGACAATGATCCTCATTGCTCCGAGAATAGCCTTGGGACTTCATAAAAGCATCAAACTTTTGGTACCATTGTCTAGGAGACTGTTTAAGTCCATACAAGCTCTTCTTGAGCTTACAAACTAGACTTTCCTTGCCAGGAACTACATAACCCTCTGGTTGTTCCATATAGATCTCATCTGTAAGATCTCCATGCAAGAAAGCTGTTTTCACATCCATTTGGACTAGCTCTAAGTCCTCCATTGCAACGAATCCAAGCAGCATGCGCAAAGTAGTCATCTTGACCACTGGAGAGAAGATTTCCTCAAAATCAACACCATGTTGTTGCTTAAAACCCTTTGCAACAAGTCGTGCTTTATATTTTGGAGAAGCACTATCTGATGTGAATTTCAGCTTATATACCCATTTACATGGTAAAGCTTTTCTGCCCTTTGGCAAAGGTACTAAGTCCCAAGTACCATTCTTGTGAATAGAATCCAACTCACTCTTCATGGCACGCTCCCACTTGACATGATACTTTGTCTGTATAGCCTCTTTGTAGCAAGAAGGCTCACCGGCATCTGTTAGCATAACAAAATCTAAACTTGGAACATATCTATCAGGTGGATATGAGACACGTGCAGAACGTCTCAATGGTTGCTGAACAGGAACATGTGCAGACTGATCTGAATGGACATTCTCTTGAACATCCCTATGTGTAGCATTTTTATGCATGCTAACCGGAGGACTAATATCCTCAAACACCGCTCTTCTCACTTCAACCTCCTTAATGGGCTGTTTATGCATCTTCCACTCATTAAAAATGACATCACTACTTCTGATCACTGACCGTGTTTCAGGATCCCATAAGCGATATCCAAATTGTCCTTCTCGACCATATCCAAGAAAAATGCATTTCTTTGACTTATGGTCCAACTTTTGTCTAAGATTCTTGGTATATGAACATATGCTTCACACCCCAAAACTCGAAGATGATCATAATATGGTGGTTTCCCTGTCCATAACTCTTGTGCCACTTTCAGACCTTTGGCAGTACTAGGTGAAAGGTTAATCACATGAACTGCAGCCAATACTGCTTCTGCCCAAAAACCTTGTGAGAGGTTTGCATGATGCAACATACAGACTACTCTATCTTGAATAGTTCTATTCATCCTCTGAGCTACACCATTCTGTACTGGGGTATAAGGAGCTGTAAACTGTCTACGAATCCCTCTAGACTGACAGAAAAGGTTGAATTCACGTGAGGTATACTCACCCCCATTATCTGAACGTAAAGCCTTAAGCTTAGTTCCTTTTTCAGTCTCAAATGAAGCACGCCATTTTCTGAAAGTAGGGAATACATCATCCTTTGATTTGATAGGATATACCCAGACTTTTCTAGTAGCATCATCTATGAAAGTGACAAAGTAAAGAGAACCACCTAAGGACCTAGTGGGCATAGGACCACACACATCTGTATGAACGAGATCTAAAGGCTGAATTGAAGAGTC
This sequence comes from Ceratopteris richardii, assembly GCA_020310875.1. Classification (NCBI taxonomy): domain Eukaryota; kingdom Viridiplantae; phylum Streptophyta; class Polypodiopsida; order Polypodiales; family Pteridaceae; genus Ceratopteris; species Ceratopteris richardii. The sequence goes on from CM035410.1 coordinate 116,452,979, forward strand.
AATGTGCATTCTATGCACATTTTTGGTTTGCTTTCCATATTGACAATGCTCACAAAATGAAAAATCAAAGAAAGATAACACAGGTAAGTAGCTAGAACGAGAAAGATTTTCCATTCCACTACGAGATATATGGCCCAAACGACCATGCCAAATACAAGCCATAGGCTGTTCAGTAACAGCTAACAAGTGTTCTTTCTGTGATACAAATAAAGGATAAAGTGAGCCAACTTTGCTTCCTTTTGCAATAATCATATTACCCTTTGATATACGAAAGGACTGAGCATAGAAGACCACCTTGTAACCAAGGTCATCAAGTTGACCAACTGACATCAAACTGCATGATAACTGAGGTACATGGCGTACATTATGCATAGTAAATTTTGAACCATCAATGAACTGCACAACCACATCTCCAATCCCCACAACATCACACTGGTAAGAGTCACCAAGTCTCACGGTACCAAGAGACTTTGCTGCATAATTAGAGAACCATTCTCTATGTGGTGTCACATGGAAAGAAGCACCAGAATCTAGCAGCCAGGTGTGGGAAAGAGAATCAGCCATAAGTGCCTCAGATGGCACATTACTATCAAGTGTCAACACATCAGCATCATCAGAAATAGCATTAATTTCTTCAATCTTCATAGTCGAAGTAGATGGTGCAGGTAACTGTTTAACATGCCCATCAACATTCTGTCCTTTACCTTTAGCATTCTTTAATGCATAACAATCTTTCTTCATGTGTCCTTTCTTATGACAAAAATGGCATTCGATATCCCTCTTCCTTGATTTACTTCTACTCTTATTCCGTTGACCATTCTTTTCCTTGTTCTTGCTCCTGTCATGTTGTTGATTCTTTCCTTGGTAAGAATCACGAACATTATATGCATCTCCACTCTGAGTGCCAACCATAGATTTTCTACGAATCTCCTCACTCAAGAGTGCTCCACATATGTCATCATAGACAAGTTTACCGCCAGGTACACTGTTGCTAATAGCTGTGCAAAACATATCCCATGATGATGGCAGGGTGCATAACAGCAATACTGCTTTCATTTCATTATCCATATCCATTTTCTGAGCCTGTAACTGGGAGAATATAGCATCAAACTCATTTAGATGAGCAGCAACACTATCTGTGTCCTTCATACAAAGGTCATATAATTTTCTCATCAGATACACTTTATTTGATGCCGTCTCTTTTTCATATGTATTGCATAACTTCTTCCAAAGCTCCTCTACACTTTCACAGTCTAATACTGTAAAGTAAACATTATCTGCCAAGTGCAAGCGAATGGTAGACCTGGACATTTCATCTAACTCATCCCAATCATCTTCATCCATGTCAGCAGGCATCTTTGAAATCCCATTTACTGGCTTCCATTGCCTCCTTTGAATCAGCACATCTTTAATCTGATTCTTCCATAGAGCAAAGTTTGTGCCATCAAATTTTCGGATCTCAAAATGGTCTTTGCCCTGCAAGTTATAGCTCCTCCTCGGAACACTAGCACTAGACCCTGATCCACCGGATGTGCCTGAGACCTCTGATGCCATGATCGTACAAAACTGAATAGAATGATAATGGAGCTAAAAGAGTCCAAACACCAACAAATAAGTGTATCAAGGAGTAAATCGACCACTGTATGGTTGACTAAACCAGAAATCTGGAAAAATTTTGCCAGAGTATCCTCTGCAAAATTAGCATATGACCAGTGTCAAAGTATCATAAAACTGCAAGTACTGACATGTCTACCTGCATAGTGAATCACTGACTCCACTGCATATAATCAGTTACCCAATAGAAGCCAACTAGGCTTATCGAGCACCTATGAACAACTATCATACGTCTCCTATGGCGAGGCTGGGTAAATCTTCCACCTGCATCACCAAAGAGACCCGGACATCTGGGTGTCTCCCAGTTAAGAAAACCTCACCACGACCCTCTTTATCAAACGTAAAAGGCTTTATGCAAAGAACGTAACCGCTATATCAATGACCACATGGACGTACATAAGCGGTATCCACAGAAGCGTACATGGTGTGTATGTGCTCAATATATGCAGTAAAATGACACTAAAAGGCTGAGTACATAGCCCAAAAACTAGCCAATAACACCTGCAAGTGTCTGTCAACTCTGATGTTTTAGGCTTTAAAAAACCTGCATAAATTTGTAGCGACTGCTCCCACCAAAACTGAAAACCCCTCGAGAAACCTGTAGTTTTACGAGTGTGGCTGAAACTACAGCCCCAAAGGTTGATATTTATTGTCTCAGAAGTACAAGGAACACTCTTCTTGATGTTCTTGGACCTGTGCAAAGAGAACTATGTGCAAAAGTACTCCGAAATGGCTCCAAAAAACACCCCAAAATTGCTTCAGAAATAGGCTTTGAAAGCAAAAAATGAAGCTTTGAGGGACCAAAACTTGTTTGTTCAAGGTAATGTCAAGCTTAGTCTTTCCCCTTCTTCAAACACCACAAGAGTGTAGCTTAGTGGCAAGAGATTGCCACAGTTAAGCGAGCTCTGGGGGGAACACTACTGGGATGGGTGACCTCTCGGGAAGTACCAGGAACCTCTATATTCCTTGATCGTTGAGGTCCTCCCTCGCATGCAGCCAACGGCGCCAACGGTGACTTTAATGACTCGGATGACAAGGTATGCCAAGGTCTATGCCTTGGTCGCCGCCTTAGTCGTAAGCCCCCAAAAGAGCAGTTTGATGCAAGAACTTTGTTAATTTTGTGCGAGCGAAGCGAGCACACCCCCCCTATCTCCAATGCTTACGATTAATGGAGTGACCAAGGCATAGACCTTGCCATACCTTGTCATCCGAGTCACCAAAGTCACCGGTGGTGCCGTTGGCTGCACGCGAGGGAGGACCTCAATGATCAAGGAATATAGAGGTTCCTAGTACTTCCTGGGAGATCACCTATCCCAATACTGTTCCCCCTTGTAGCTCGCTTAACCATGGCAATTTCTTGCCACTAAGCTACACCCTTGTGGTGTTTGAAGAAGAGGAAAGACTAAGGTTGACATTACCTTGAACATGTTTTGGTCCTTGAAAGCTTCATTCTTTGCTTTTAAATCCTATTTTTTAAGCATTTTGGAGTACTCTGGCACATAGTTCTCTTCACACAAGTCCAAGAACATCAAGAAGAGTGTTCTCTGTACTTCTCCGACAATAAATATCAACATTTGGGGCTGTGTTTTCAGCCACACTTGTAAAAGTACAGGTTTCTCGAAAGCTTTTCAGTTTTGGTGGGAGCAGCCGTTGCAAATTTATGCAAGTTTTTGAGCTTAAAACATCAAAGTTGATAGGCACTTGCAGGTGTTACTGACTAGTTTTTGGGCTGTGCATTCAGCCTTTTAGTGTCATTATACTACATTTATTGAGCACATACACACCATGTACACTTCTATGGATACCGCTTATGTACGTGCATGTGGTCATTGATATAGTGGTTATGTTTTTTGCATAAAGCCTTTTACGTTTGATAAAGAGGGTCGTGGTGAGGTTTTCTTAACTGGGAGACACCCAGATGTCGGGGTCTCTTTGGTGATGCAGGTGGAAGACTTACCTAGCCTCACCATAGGAGATGTATGATATTTGTTCATAGGTGCTCAATAAGCCTAGTTGGCTTCTATTGGGTAACTGATTATATGCAGTGGAGTCAGTGATTCACTATGCACGTAAACATGTCACTACTTGTAGTTTTATGATATTTTGACACGTGTATATACTCAGTTTGTAGAGGATACTCTGGCAAAATTTTTCAAGATTTTTGGTTTTATCAATTCTACAGTGGTCGATTTACTCCTTCATAAACTAATTCATTGGTGTTTGGACTCTTCTAACTCCATTATCATTCTATTCAGTTCTCTACCATCATGGCATCGGAGGTCTCAGGCACATCTGGTGGATCAAGGTCTAGTGCTAGTGTTCCGAGGAGGAGCTATAACTTGTAGGGCAAAGACCATTTTTAGATCCAAAAATTTGATGGCGCAAACTTTGCTCTATGTAGGAATCAGATTAAAGATGTGCTGATTCAAAGGAACAAATGGAAGCTAGTAAATGCAATTTCAAAGAAGCTTGCTGACATGGATGAAGATGATTCAGATGAGTTAGATGAAATGGCCAGGTCCACCATTCGCTTGCACCTAGCAGATAATGTTTACTTTATAGTATTAGACTGTGAAAGTGCAAAGGAGCATTGGAAGAAGTTATGCAATACATATGAAAAAGAGATGCCATCAAATAAAGTGTACCGGATGAGAAAATTATATGACCTTCATATGAAGGACACAGATAGTGTTGATGCTTATCTAAATGAGTTTGATGCTATATTCTCCCAGTTACAGGCTCAAAAAATGGGTATGAATAATGAAAGGAAAGCAGTATTGCTGTTATGCACCTTGCCATCATCATGGGATACATTTTGCACAACTATTAGCACTCTTGCGACTCCGTTTGAGCCCTCAAATAGGCTCTAGAACCTAATTTTTAACTAGGCTGGACACTAGGTCTGGACAAGGCCAAAACTAGTGAGAAAACTATAAAAAGAGCTAGAGAGCTCATTTTTGAGGGAGGTTGTTTGTGAATTGAGCTTATGTAAGAGACTTTTTGACTAATGCAAAGAGCTCCACTGTTCCTCTCCTTGTTCTTGCCTTGTGTGTGCGTGTGTGTGTATGTGTGTGCATGTTTGTGTGCTTCTCACTCACGCACTTGTGCCTTCACTTGCTCATAGTCTTCATACTAGTCCTCACGTCTCCATGGATTGACAATTATGAGATGGATCTCCTCATGTTGGTACTCACCATTGTGCTGGAGTGACACCAAATTTGGCACCGTTGCCGGGGAGAGAGCTTCGAGGACGAGCATGTGACGGTAAGACGTCGAGTTGAGACATTGGAGTTATAGGTAATATCCTTTCTTTTCCTTATTTTTCTTCATTTTTTTTCTTATTTTTGCATCACCATCATCACCATCATCATCCCCACCATCTCCCACCTTCATCTCCATCTCCACAAAAATTTCAGTTTTTTGGTCATATTCCACTCCCCACCTCATTTCCCTCATTTCATTGTGAGAGAGAGAGAGCTTGCATGCGATCTGTTTTTGTGTGTTTTTTGAGATTTTGTTGCAGGAACTAGCTGTACCACCATCTCCAGCAGCTTGCGCACGTACGACAGACTCTGCACAGCTCCCGGGACGACTACCTCTGTCTATCGCAACAGACAGGAAAACTTGATATTTTTTGAATGCGTGTTTGGCACGGTAACCTACACCATTAGAGCACTGAGCACTCCAAATCACTAGAAGTTTCTCAAAAATTTGCGTTTTTTCAGTCTATCGCGACAGACACCGTCTATCGTGACAGACACCGTCTATCGCGACAGACACCGTCTATCACGACAGACACGGTCTATCGCGAAGTCCATCGCGACAGACTGTAGCCCACGATAGAGACCGTCTATCGCAACAGACACCTGTCTATCGCGACAGACCAAATTCCACGACAGACTCAGTCTATCGCGACAAACCAAATTCCACGATAAACTCAGTCTATCGCGACAGACACTCTCTATCACGACAAACCAAATTCCACGACAGACTCAGTCTATCGCGACAGACACCTGTCTATCGCGACAGACCAAATTCCACGACAGACGATAGACCCCGTCTATCGCGATAGACACCTGTCTATCGCGACAGACTAAATTCCACGACAGACCCCGTCTATCGTGACAGACACCTGTCTATCGCGACAGACTAAATTCCACGACAGACCTCGTCTATCGCAACAGACACCTGTCTATCGGGACAGACCAAATTCCACGACAGACTCAGTCTATCGCGACATACCAAAACCACGACAGACGATAGACCCCGTCTATCGCGACAGACCAAATTCCACGACAGACTCAGTCTATCGTGACAGACACCCGTCTATCGCGACAGACAACCCCACCCGACAGTTAGTGTCTATCGCGATAGACAGACATTTTCAGCAAAAAAATAAAGGGGTAATTTTTTGGAAATTTAGGCTAAATTTTGGGCATATTTACATACCCACTCACTCATACACTAAATAGGCCTTGGAAAAAATGCCCTAGAACCCTGAAAGGGCCTGTTTGTCTGTTTTAACCCCCTAAACCCTGAACAGTCATAACTTTTTCATTTGAAATCCGTTTTTTGAGCTCTAGGGCTTGTCAGAAAGCTCGTGGCATATACTACACGCCCTCAACTGTTTTTTATAAGAATAATGCATTGATTTTTAGATAGGGTATTTTGAAGTTGACCTACTGAGGGGTAGGTACACCAAGAGAGCTCTAGAGGAAAAATTTTTTTGACAATAGCAAAGGGGGAAAAAGGGTCATTAAAAGTGTCTGTGATAAATTGTCTGTCAATTGAAGGATCAAGTTGGAGCTAAACTTGGGAATTTTTTACAGGATTATCGAGAGCTCTTGGAGAAATCAAAGCGAGTGCCATTGTGTGCAGGCTTGGGAACTTGCTTCCTAGGTAGAGAAGCATAGCAAGGAGGAGCGTCTTGAGGTTGGAACATCTCTTAACCCCTCAGTCCATTCTTAGCATAGGCTAAGTGCGAGTAGTTGTCTTGTTTGAATAGAGGTACGATAGGAATACTCAAGTTCTAAGAGTCTTTAACTTCTCAAGTCCAAGAATAGTCTAAATTGCAGTCAAGGGATAACTTAAAGGAAAAGAACTTAAACTAAGCGGACGTAGAACATCAAGTACAACACACTAAATTGCTCCTGACGACGCTTAATTAAAAACAAGAAAACACATCCAAAGGAACTTAAAAGGAACAAGTGACTGGTACCAAAGAAATCAGCAACATACAAAGGGCATATGAACCTTAGATCAGGACGACATCTAGGGAGAGATAGACAAAGTCTTAGCTCTTCAGAGGCTAGTGTCAATCACACTGCTAGGTCTTGGGCCGAGCAGCTGAGCCACTTTTCACATTACCCTAGCTCTGAGACTAGTGAATCAGAGATGTCTCAAGGTATGGAGAGACCTATGGGGAGTTCAGGTGTGCCATATTTGTATAGGGTGGAAGGCCCCTACAAGACACAGCTGGAATACCTTAGGACCAACCGATTAGGTGCTAGCATCTATGAGGACGGCCTAGGAAGTTCTGTGGTACAGATCAAAAACCCAGATCAATCCATTGGACTGGAACACCCAACAGTCAAGTTTGAAAACGGAGCATACTTGGACAAAGAAGGAACCATATATGTAGTCACTAGTCACCCAGATAGGACATATGAATTCGGGGATGTGATCCCTGAGACGGACATAGGTGACCTAGAGCAAGGGAACATAGGAGGAGAGCCGAGGACCCCTCAAGGAAAAAATATGTTCTTACTAGAATCCTTAATCCTGAGTGGGTTCCCCAGGACAATAAGAGTATAGATCTGCTCCTGAACCAAGAGAGTGATGAAGCCTTTTGGAGGTATAAATCTGATCAGCCAAATGAGGTAGGAACAATCATGATATACGAGTTCAAGGACCCGGATAGCCCAGGCAAAGTGACTTACCTAGACAATGCATCAGAACGGATCTTTGTGGTTACAGAACATGATAGGCATGCTTACACTTGGAAAGGTGAATTTATTTTCCCCCAACCTAGGACTAATATGTCCTTTGGTCACCCAGGAGCTGGAACATCCCAAGCTCATGGAGCTCAGAGAGACAGAAGTAGAGTTAAACCTGAGGTAAGCTTGGCCAACCCAGGGGGCAGAGAAAGAACGAGAACGGAAACAAATAGAGGGGAACCTGAGGTACTTAGAGCTCCAAGGAACCAAAGGAATGTGGATGAATTCCCTCTACCAAGACCTAGAGAGCACACGAGGACTTTGAGACCTACCCAGCTAGTTAAGCCCATGAAGAACTACTTCGATGGCATAGGAGATCCATATGATCATGTGGCTGAGTTTAGGCAAGTCTTGAGAGCTGAACAAGTTGAGGACCTATTCACGCAGTATAATGCCTTTGGTCTAACCCTTAGGAACACAGTCCTTACATGGTTTCAACCATTGAATGAGAGACAGTTTAGGAGCATAGACCAACTCTTGGAGGCTTTCATCACGGAATTCTCTAAGAGTGGGATAAGGCATAATACTTCCTCATTGATACATAGCTTCAAGTAGACCCCTCAAGAGACCGTGAGACTTGCAGGAAGAAGATTTAGGCAATATTTGGAGAGATGCCCTGTGCCTGAGTTACCCACACCAGCCAAACAAGTGGCTTTATTCTTGGATGGATTGCTAAGTACCAAACTGAGGTCATATGTGTACTTGAAAGACCCTAGGACCATAGAAGAGTGTGTATGCATGTGCATCGACATTGAGGATAACCGAGGGGAGGAATTAGAGATCTCAAAAATCTATAAAGATTCAGATAGTTCTAGTAGCCTCATTTCCTCACAATCCACATCAATTGAGGATCTAGCAGAAAAGGTAGCTCTGAAATTAGGTGTCTCTAGCAAGCAGATTTCCAAGATTTTGCCCCTACAATAAGCAAGCAGTTAGGCAGACGTACCCACAACCATACCCTCAACAGGGCAAGTACCAAAACCAGTACCCACCGCAGCAGTATGCTAGACCTCAACAAACCTACCACCCACAATACCAAAACCAACAAAAGCCTTAGCCTGTGTTAGCACAATAACCCCCTGCCCCAGCTAATGTAATTCCTGTAAAGTACGCAACTACAGAAGAGAACCTGAATAGAGCCATAGTGCCAGTAACGCCATTGCTGTCAGAAAGTGACCCGAGCAACCATAGCTTTGATTCTACACATATAGATAGCCCCCAGGCCTACTACATGCAATCTCCTGAACATGGTGAGTCCTACTACAGTGAAGAGCCAAGTGAACCTAGTTGGGAGCCAGAATATGCGAATCTCATGTACACAAATCCCAACACTAGACCTCAACCTAGGCAAGTAAGACCCCCATTCCCTAGAGGACCATGTTGCAGATGTCAGGGAGATCACCTCATACGCGATTGCCCCTTACCTCCACCTACACAACGCCAGTCAGTGGCAATCCAAGGCTTTTGTACAAATTGTGGAAAAGAGCATCTCTTACGAGATTGCCCAAAGAATCCCAATAATATGCCAAAAATTACTCCTATCAATGTTATTGGGTTAGTAGTAGACTCTACAGGAAGCGTCACGTCCACCGTGCCAATACAAGTGGTCACTAGAGCTCAAGCGTTGCAACAAAACCAAGACTTAGGCCAAGAAAAGAATGCGGAGGTTAGCGAGACTGAGAGTCAGAATAAGAAGAGAACAAGAGCTTGGAGAGATAGCCGTGAACATATGAAAAGGCAATGGGCAAAAAAGATGAGCGAACTTGAGGAAAGCCTACGAGAAACCAAAGCCAAAATCATAGAAATCACATCTCAAACGCACTCTCACACATCCCCACCACTACCATCCCCTTCACCCTCCATCCCTCAACCATCTAATCCACCATACATAACCCACCCACCACCCCGAGTAGGATCAGTTTTAGCAGATCCCACTCCCGAAGGCATAGATATGATGCTCAGAGCATATCAGGCCAGGATCCAGGAAGGACCAAATGTAACGGATCATGAAAGATGTTACCCTAGAGCTGACCTAGAGCTTGAACAAACTAAGTTGTGTGCCAAGATGGTGGAATTGGATCAAGCCATGTTTGAGACCAGTCGCCTTTTCACTTGCTCTAGCTCCACTAGAACACCATTGCATTTTGATGGTCTGTTAGACAGATTGGAGATGTTAATTGCAAAGTCTAGAAAAGGAGCCAACTCCCAGGCTAAGGAGAAGGCAAGTGATAGAATAAGCATTCCTCCCAAGGAAGCTTATGTGCCTAACTCCACTGAACCAGACACCTCTTCTTTTATGAATCGATACACACCAGAATTCTTGCGAGAGATTCAAGAAGAGAAATGGGCTAAAGAGAGTGAAGTTCCTCCTCCCATTGAACTTGTGGATGACACACACGATCAATTCCCACAAGACCTTCTTTCCATTTATGGAGAGCTGGAGAGTGCCCAATCTCAAGAGAGATTAGACTTCGAGTCTAATTCTTTACAGGAACTACCCCATTTCACAGGCCCATGGGAAGCAAAGTCCACTTGTATGAGAGCACCCACAGTCATGGTAAGAAACGAAGATTCAGTCATACCTAGGAACACGGAGGTAGTGAAGACCACTAAGGTGCAGTGCAATCTCACTTTAGAAGAACTACTCAAGGTTAGGCCAGAGCTATGGAAACATGTAGCCAAACAAGTATCAGAGATAGCAAAACCTCGCTCCCAGGTAGGATCCCAAAGAACAGTGCCAGAAATACCCTTGGACAAGATAGGAGACATGAGTGAGAGCGAAGAGGGAAACACATATCTTCCTATCACCCATCAAGGATACACCACCAAGGCCATTCTAGACTTAGGTGCAAGATTTGCACTTGCCACCACTTCCCTATGGAAGCGTTGGGGCAAGCTAGCACTCAAGCCCACGAGGATGAAATTGCAGATGGCTGACGGTCACATAGAGAGACCCTTAGGGCTGCTCGAAGGAATAACTCTCACTACATGTGGTGTTGAGTTTGAGCACACCTTCGCCATATGTGACTTTAGCAAAAATCATGCCTATGAGATGATTTTGGGAAGACCATTTATGCGACAGTTGCAAGTGGTACAGGATTGGGGAACCAATGATTTTCGGGCTACAATCAGGTAGCCATTGCTCTAGAAGATCAGCATAAGACGACTTTTGCCACAAAGTGGGGCATATTTGCTTTTAGAGTAATGCCCTTTGGTCTCACCAATGCGCCAACCACTTTTCAGAGGCTAATGTGTCATGTATTTAAAGAATTCCTGAGGAAAAACTTAGAGGTCTATGTTGATGATCTTTGTGCTCATTCCAACATTAGACAAACCCATGTTCCTGAACTCAGACAAATCTTTGACAAATGTAGAGAATATCAAGTCTGCCTGAACCCAGAAAAGTGTGTTTTCATGGTCAGGCAAGGCAAGATTCTAGGACATATAGTGTCAAAGAATGGCATATCCACTGATGAAGAGAAAGTAAGAGCCATAGCAAAGTTACCTAGGCCAAAGAATGTCAAGGAAGTACAAGCTTTCATGGGGCATTGCGATTATTACCGGCGTTTCATACACATGTATGCCATCATTGCAAAGCCTCTGTATGGACTTTTGACTAACTTTGAGTGGATTGATGAGTGTGAGGACTCCTTTAATGAACTCAAAAGAAGATTGTGTTCAGCACCAATCTTGACCACACCAGATTGGAATAAACCCTTTCATGTTCACGTGGATGCATCCAATTATGCTATTGGATGTGTACTCGCACAACCTACTGGTGAAGGTAATATGGATCTTCCCATTGCCTATGCTAGTAGACAGCTAAATGCTACTGAGCGGAACTATACCACTACTGAGAGAGAAGGCTTAGGCATGGTGTATGCGGTTAAGAAGTTTAGACACTATTTCCTTGCAAGTAAGTTTAAATTTTTTACTGACCACCAAGCATTGTTGTACTTGGTAAACAAGCTATGCAATACAGGTAGATTGGTAAGATGGTTCCTCTTGCTAATGGAGTATGACTTCGAAGTTGTGGTGAGGAAAGGGAAGACTCACTTGAGAGCAGACCATCTCTCTAGGCTCACATCTGGAGAAGCCCCACAAGGAGTATCAGATGACCTTCCTGATGCTTACCTGTTTAATTTGGAAGTGGTACCTCAGTGGGCTAAGCCACTAGTGCCAGTATTGACATACGGGCCTAATCACCCTGTTATAAGCACTAAAGATAGGGAGGTAGTAAAGGCTCAAAAGTACCACATCATGGGAGGGAGTATGTACAAGCATACCGATCTAGGCATCCTAGCTTGTTGTGTGGAAGAAGATGAGTGTGCGAAATGGTTGCAATTGGCACATGTAGGTGCATTAGAGCAACATTACTCACGGCAACGAACCATACAGACCTTAAGGAGACTTGGAGTGCATTGGCCAACTATGGAAGCTGATGTCCATAAGTTGTGCAAGGAATGCCAGATCTGCTGCACTAAACCACTTGTGGAACATGCCACTCTTTATCAGGTATCCATAGTGCCAGATTGGAGTGAACCACTAGTAGCATTCTTGAGGACGAAAACATTCCCTCAAGATATGACATTGGCCAGACAAAGAAGTCTAGAACAAGAAGCCCTGGATTACTCACTCATTGGTGATAATCTATACAAGCATGGTAAAGATGGTTACTTGAGACTATGTGTCCACGAGAGCGAGTATGTAAAGATATTAGAGACTGCTCACCAAGGTGTAGCAGAAGGACACTTTGGACCAGATCGGGTAATCAAAGCGATCCTATTTGCAGGCTTGTGGTGGCCAACCCTTCACATGGATGCACATACCTATGTGAAGAGGTGTGATGTGTGTCAACAAACTCAGTATCCTATATGTAAAGATGAGATGCCATTGAAACCTATGATGGGTGGACGTGCATTCTCTATGTGGGGAATAGACTTTGTTGGTCCTATTAATCCCCCAGTTAAGGGTTCACATGCTGAGTATATCATTGTGGCTACAGATTATCTAACCAAGTGGGTAGAAGTGAAAGCCACATCGAAGAATGATGCCCAAACGACCGCTAAATTCTTATTTGAGAATGTGTTCACTCGATACGGGCTACCCATAGAGCTAGTAAGTGATAGAGGGATTCACTTCTTGAATGAAGTCATTGAAAATCTTCTTCAAGAGTTCTTGGTGATACACAAGAAGTCTGCCCCCTATCACCCACAAGCTAATGGACAAGCCGAAAGCACAAATAAGATTCTATGCAATGTGCTAACCAAATTAGTGAATAACAAACGCTCTGATTGGGACAAACAGCTACACCATGCTGTTTGGGCATACAGAGTTGCCTATAAAACGGTACTCCAAGCCACGCCCTTTCAGATGGTTTTCAGCCAGAATGCAGTGCTACCATTGGATTTTTTGATACCAACCTTGAAAGTAGCATAAGAGCATGATTAGACAGGCCATGAGTTGTCCTCTAGAATCTTCGATCTTGAACGATTAGGTGAAACACGATTGAGGGCTACAGCAGGAATTTATGTAGCCAAGAAGAGGCAAAAGGCATATTTTGATGCACACGTGAAGGATAAGGGCTTGAAAGCAGGAGACCTAGTCCTAGTCTACACCTTGAAGCAACATGCACGGAAGTTAGAGAAGAGAGGTTATGGGCCAATGATTATCAATAGGATCTCCACAAGTGGAGCAGTGCAACTAGCCACTCTAGAGGGTGATATTCTACCAAGTTACATAAGTGGATGCAGAGTCAAGTTATATCAAGAACCCCTGACTGAAGAGATGCTAAATCGACTCAACACTGCCAAGAAACGTAAAGAAGAAGAGAAACGAATTCGAGAAGAAGCACAGGCAGAAGCTTTAGAATGCATCCGACGAATGAAATTGAGGAGACAAGGTAGAGACCAGCCTATGCCTGACACTCAAGAATCTCTAGGCTATCCCATGGCCATGTGCGAGGCTTTAGGTGGACGTTCCCATAGAATAATCGATCGACGGCCTTTTGTAACCCTAGAAGTAGGACAAGGAGAGAGTGTAAGGATAGTGAGAGCTTTAATTGACTCACGGGCAGCCACTAGTGCAGTTCGACTTTCTTACTACCAACAGCTGCAATTACAAATCAATCCTATAGAGGCATATCTCATAGGATTGGGAGGTGTGGAAACCCCTTGCATTGGTGAGGTGGAACTTCCCCTCTACATTCAAGAGGTGCTAATGGCAGCCAAAGTGCTAGTGTGTGAAGATGAGGATCTTACCGAACCTCTTGTCCTGGGCCAAGACTGGATCTATGATCATGCAGTCAGCCTCAACCTAAGAAGTGGACTTCTTCAGGCATGGGTAGGCCAAAACCACATAACGATTGAATTAGAAAATCAAGCACATAGGCCGCTAGAAGAGGCACCGAATCCCGGTCCTTCCAGGAGTCCACCTGAAATGATCCATGCTACTCTTGACCAAAGTTCTATGGTGCAAAAGATTGCCACTCATGACGAAGGTACAAAAGTCAACGAGGAGTTCCCTTCTTTTCCAAAGAGAATTCGAGGAAGGCAAGCCGGAAAATACAAGATACAGAGGAGCCCGAGGACCAAGAAGAATGAACACCAACCGGTACAATACAGAATACCCCATGGCATGAAGCAGATCTGGATACGCAAAGGTGAACAACCCTCGGCTTTGGAGACAAGATTCCAAAGAGGCATCAAGCAAGCTACAGTGTCGAGGACAACAACAAAGGAGTAGCCTAGGCATCAATCTAGACAAACCATTTCTATTTGGGTTCCAAAGCAGTCAATGAAGGCGATCCCAAAAGCTAGACAAATATGGGTGCCCAAGACCTGCTTACTAGCTCAAATAACTTCACCTCCAATCACAAGATCAAACCAACACTCACGAGTCCTATTGGCTCCCATCCAAAGGCAAACATCTACACTCCACACCACCACATTCTCGGTCACGCCTCGGAATGTTTGGAAATGGGTACCCAAAAGGTCCCAAACCCAACACACTCCAGTCCGCAAACCTTCACACATCATCGCCAATAAAAGAAACGATTCCAACATCAAAGTTTGGAGACCTAAACCCCATATCAAACCCCCTGACCCACCTCTGTAAATCCTTCCCCTCTGATGTAGGTGCATTCTGAGAACATTGCACATCCAAAGTATGCATCTAGAGTGAACCCTAACCTACTAACCCACATGTACACACATCACGAACACTTCACCCACTAACCTCTAACCACTCGGAATGTCATGTTGGTATTGTGGAGGGAACACCATAACATCCTGTTTCCTATGCAATGCTAATGTGCCTCTCTCTTCTTCTAGCAGATAAGCATCAACAACTATAAGCACTCTCATGGCAGAAACAGCAGGTCCGAGCTCACAGGTAGGAGTAAGTACTGCAGGAATTGATGTGGATAGTCTACCTGTTAATGTACCACCAACTGAACGACCTGTGGAGCTGCAACAGCTTCAGCAGATCTCGGTACCGGATCCACCCACAGGGATCACAGAGAGAGTCCATGCCAATTCTCATTGGTTCAATGGCATGCCAGGTCCATTAGGAGAGGCCAAGTATATATGGGAGTCTAAGTGCGAGTATGACAGATCATGGGTCCGATTCCAATTTTTCTCCAAGGAGTTTGAGACTCTACAGAACACAGAAGATCTCCAGACCATATGGCAACGTGCAGGGCTAGCTGAATACTTTGAAGCACCACTACCTAAACCAGATCTCCTCCGATGCTATTATTTGGTCTCCACATTACAAGCTAACGAAGAAAAGGACAAACCAGGAACATTCGTACTTCCTTCTTTGCTGGGCAATAACGAGTTGAAACGGTTTGAACTTACACTGGAATTGGTGAGCGCTGCTTTGAATATGCACGGTACACATGTACCTTCTGAGAAGGATGCTCTCATTCCTACTAACATGAAGGATAGGAAACTACTGAAGCTTAAAGATGTGGCAGCACTCACACCAAACGTGTCCATCCTATGTGCATGCAACATTTTTCTTTCCTTGGTCAAGACCACTTCACACAACTGCACAAAAGAATTTGGTTCGCTCTTTACTTGGCGAAGACAGGTGTGTTACCAATTAAGCTTCCTGTATGGATTGTGGAGCAGTTGTATGAAGCAAATAAAAGGTCATCCAAGAAACTAGTGGTGAATGGCTGTTGTGCAATCACGTGCATTATATACAGATGCTTAGCATATGATGTACCCATTGAGCGTGCTCTAACTTGGGCACAACTACAAATGTTTAAGAGACTCAAAACTGCCACTCATCAATCCAAGCGCATGAGGGGTTCAATTCCTTGTGTCCAGACACGTGAAGTTCTGACTACTCCAGAAGTCTCGCCACGAGGGGAGGCCACTGTACCTCCCTTTACCATTAGAATACCCAGGTCTGGATCTGAAACTACAACACAAGCTGCCCCTTCGGCTCCTCCTGTTCCATCCGAATTTGAATTTGCTACAACTGGAGATGCTGAAGGGATGGGTCCCCTTGACTTCGAAGCATTCTTACAAAGTACACAACTCTCTGATGTAGAGTTTTATTCAGATACAGAAGAACAGGGCACATCTTCACAAAGAAGGAGAAAATCCATAGAAGGTAGCCATGTACATTGGGGTGACGATCAGCAAGGTCAACAATAAGGACACCTAGAGGAAGAAGGAGCAGACGAAGAGGAAACCACTGAAGTCCCTCGCTTATACAACAGAACTCCGAAGGCTGTATCAAATCATGGAACGAGTGCGATCACAACAACTGCTCACCGAACAGAGCAGTTGGGTGCTCATGGCTCAACTTTTGGAAGAAGCAGGAGTTGACTCAGAATACAGTGAAGGTCTCTTATTGATGGCAGAAACCTATGGGGTAGTTGAAGCAGTTCCAACCGCGATTCGGAGGTCTCCAGTTCAATATGATCCACGAAGATTCCAAACACGACCGCGGTCAAGCAAAAACATCCAGATCCCCGTTACGAGATCAGAAGGGCCTATTATTACATCAGAACCCATTAAGACAACCTCCCAAGCAGCTGTAACTTCTGGCCAAGAGCACTCAGTCACCCATGATGAATCAACCGAGCCACTACCACCCACACCCCCACCATCGCCTCCTAGAACAGAAGCCGTGGAGATCACCTCGACCACTCAACCCACCGAACAAACCTTCATCTTCCGTACTCCCACCTCTAGTTCAACCCTATTCTCCACCCGTGAAAACCCAATCTATGAAGCTACCACCATCACTACACAATCCACCGAACCGCTCATAGAGTCTGCCCTAGGACATCCATCCCCCATGCCCTCAGCCATAGGCCATCCCGATTCTAGATCCATATTCTTGGGATTCCCTGCTACCACGTGTTGGAAGCAGTCAGAGGCACAGACGCCACGGAAGCATGTGAAGACGAAGCAGGGAGCCAGGCGGATCAATCTTTTAAACAAATACATGTCTTATTAATTTTCCCAAAACATTCAACAGTGATTATTATCACTAATTGTAACATATGTATCATAGAAAACCCCATTTTGTAATCCATAGCTCCATTTTGTGCAAGCCGAGGAGTCCTCGAGCTTGAGGAGCTTAGGTAGAATGCTCGTACCAAATTTCGTTATTTTTAGACATCGTTTACCCTTCCAAATAGCCTCTAGGACCTATTTTTTAACTAGGCCGGTCATTAGATGTGAAACCGGTCAAAACTAGTCTAGAAACTATAAAAAGAGCTAGAGAGCTCATTTTTGAGGTTGGTTCATTATAGCTTGTTGGAGAGTAGAGTTATTCTGGAGCTTGTAAAAGTATTCTTGAGCAATAGAGTTAATTTCCCACCTTCCATTGTGTCTTGCTTGTCTCTTCATTGTGTGTGTGTATGTGTGTGTGCATCTTTGTGCTTCTCACCTTCACTCTCACATCATCTCACGTTCACGATCTTCATATCACTCCTACCTCTCCCTCGGATTGACATTAAGGAGGTGAAGCTTCTTAACGTGGTTCTCACCATTGTGCTAGAGCAACACCAAATTTGGCGCCGTTGCCGGGGATCGAGTCTAGGACGAATGTGTGATGGTAAGAGTATAGCAAGAAGAGGCGTTGGAAGGTAAAAATTTCAGTTTTTGTTGTTGTTTTTACTTAATTTTTAGTGTTTTTCACCTTCCCCACACTCCATCTTCATCATCGCATCATTATCTCCATTTCCAAAAAAATCAGAAAATTCACCATATCCACCCATTCACCTCATTTCCCCTCATTTGTGCGTGCGAGAGAGCGAGAGAGAGTTTTTTGCGCTTGTATGCACTTGTGTTTTCTTGAGTTTTCTTGCAGGAACAGAGCTTCAGAGCATCAGGAAAGCATCCAAAAGGTAAAAAATGTGTTTTCTGTCAGAGATTTCCGAGTATGGCGGACCATCGCGATGGTCTGCACTTTTCGGTTTTTGAGGTAGGCGACCACACCACTCGATAGGCGACCCTTGCGCATACACGGAACCAAATTTGCATTTTGAAAATTCATCATTTGGTGGACCATCGCGATTGGCTCGGACCATCGCGATTGTGTCGCACCATCGCGATAGGCTCACGCCATCGCGACGGCTCGGCCGGACCATCGCGACGGTTCACTTGAGCCATCGCGACGGTCCACTTGGACCATCGCGACGGTTCATTTGACCCCGGACCATCGCGATTGGCCTATGCCATCGCCACGACAGTGCCACGTGTCACGTTGAACCATCGCGACGGTTCGCTTTTTCGGACCATCGCGACAGCCCAAAATCGGACCATCGCGATTGGCTCAAGCCATCGCATCGCGGACCATCGCGACGGTTCACTTCGGACCATCGCGATTGTCCACCGTTGACCGTTGACCGCGCCATCGCGATTGTCCGCCCGATCACGCCATCGCGACGGTTCATTTTTTGGACCATCGCGACGGTTCGACCTCACGCCATCGCGATTGTTCACTTCGAGCCATCGCGACGGTTCGCCTTTTCGGGCCATCGCGATTGTCCAAATCCCACGCCATCGCGACGGTTCGCTTGGACCATCGCGACGGTCCCAGACCATCGCGATTGCCCACCCCCATCGCAAATTTTGGACTTCAATTTTTGACCAATTTTGAGGGAATTTTTGGAAAATTTTTGGACCATTAGACTCATAGGAGACCCCTTAGCTCATATTTGAGGGAAAATTGGATTGTCAATTTTTACCCCCCAGGGCCTGAACGCGTGTAACTTTCTCATCCGAAGTCCGTTTTTTGAGCTTAATAGCTCGTTAGAAAGCTCGTGACGAGTATTACGTGACCTCAACTGTTTTTTTCATAAAGAATACATCTACTTTTGGATAAGCTATTTTGAGGTTCACCTAGTCTGGGACTAGGAAGTCAGAGGGCACACATTGAAAATTTGAGCTTAAAAGGTGAATATACTCAAGTGTTTAATCATCTTGTGAATTGGTCTAATATTGGAATTTTCCAGGTCTAGCAAAGGCAAGCAAGCAAGGCAGTGAGGACAGCAGAGCTTGGGAAGCACGGCTTCTTGGGCAACAGGGCATCAGAGCAACCAGAAAAACCGACTCGAGGTTGGAAAATTACTCAACCCCCTCAGTCAATTCTTAGCTTAGGCTAAAACGTTAGCATTGTGGATTTAAGTCGATAAGAACGCCTCAAGTTTAAGATACTTAATTCTTTCAAGTTTAAGACTACAAGTAAAGGTGTGTGTGACGCGAAAACCTAAAGAAACGAACCTAAGTCTGACGGAACGAAAAACTTAAAATCATCACGAAAGTCGAATTCCTGACGCATATATTAAGACAAGAATCCAAAGAAAAATTAAAAAGAACCAAGAATTAATCACAAAGAACCATTGACGATCTAAGTGTGTAATTGAGCGTGCAAGGAAGGAAATTAATGAACCTTAGATCAGGCAAACATATAGGTAAGTCGGACAGACGAAGCCTTAGATCATCAGAGGCTAGTGTAAGGACCACTGCACGATCTTGGGCTCAGCAATTGAATAATAGTTATCCTTACGAGAGCTCAGAAACTAGCGAATCAGAAATGGCGTTTAGCACAGACAGACCAGCAGGAGGATCTCATGTAGCATACCTAGAAAAACCTGAAGGACCCTATAGAACGCAGCTAGAGTTTCTCCGAACCAACCGATTAGGTGCTCGCATCTATGAGGATGGTTTGCAGAGGCAAGTGGTGCAACTGCACAACCCTGATCAACCCATTGGATTGGAAAGACCAGTGGTGAAATTTGAGAGAGACGCTTACATAGACAAAGAAGGAACCATGTACATCCTAAGTACGCAACCAAACGATACTAATGAGTTTGGCACAATCCAATTAGAGACAGAAGGGAAATTCCAAGGAAAAGAACCGTTAGAAGAACCTAGGACACCTAGAGGGAAATCCGTATTAACAAGAGTACTCATCCCAGAGTGGATCCCTCAAGATAACAGGAGCACAGAGTTGTTCGTAAATAAAGAGACAGATGAAGCCTTTTGGAGGTACAGAAAGGAAAACCCCAGTGAGGTAGGCATCATCACAATCTATGAATTCAAGGACCCAGATACACCTGGAAAGGTTGTATACCTGGATGAGACTTCAGAAAGAGTCTTTGTGGTGCCTGAGCGCGCTAAAAACACATACACTTGGAGAGGTGAATTGATATTCCCTCCATCTAGAACGAACATGAATACAAATCAACAGGGGGCAGGAACATCCTCAGCCCATGGAAATCAAAGAGAAGGAAATCACGAGAGACCGGAAGTAAGCTTCAATCACCCCATAGGGAGAGATAGAACAACCACGAACACTAATAGGACGAATGGACAAAGAGATCATGGAATACCAGGTGGTAGAGATGAATTTCCTCTACCTAGACCACGTGAGCACGCAAGAGTATTGAGGCCCACGCAATTAGTAAAATCAATGAAAAATTACTTTGATGGGACAGGAGATCCCTATGACCACGTTGCAGAATTCAAGCAAGTATTAAGAGCAGAACAAGTAGAGGACATGTTCACGTAGTACAATGCATTTGGACTAACGTTAAAGAATACCGCTTTAACTTGGTTCCAACCATTGCAACAAAGGCAATTTAGAGACATCCATCACTTTTTAGAGTCATTCATTACTGAATTCTCTAAAAGTGGGGTTAGACATGACACGTCTTCGTTGATTCATAGTTTTAAACAAACCCCTCAGGAAACAGTAAGACTGGCAGGTCGTAGGTTCAGACAATATGTTGAACGATGTCCAATGCAAGAGCTACCCTCACAAGCCAAACAAGTATCACTGTTCTTAGATGGCTTGTTGAGCGCTAAACTACGCTCTTATGTGTACCTAAAAGAACCCAGAACGCTAGAAGAATGTGTAAGAATATGTATAGACATTGAGGACAACCTAGGAGAGGAATTAGAACTCTCAAAGGTCTATAAGGACTCAGATTGTTCTTCTCTAACATCCACAAAATTGTCTAATTCGATAGAAGACCTAGCAGAAAAAGTGGCCCAAAAACTAGGAGTTTCTAGTAAACAGGTGCCCAAGCTACCTACAAATGTACGTTGTTACGCTTGTGGTGGAAATCATTTGGCAAACATGTGCCCCAATGCACCTCAACCTCACGCCAACCCTAGCGGCCAATATTGCACAATTGAGAGAAGATACACAAATCATACAGCTCAGGACTGCCCGTACAACAAACAAACCGTGAGACAGAACTACCCACAAACATACCAGCAGCCCGGTAGGTATCAAGGCCAATACAATGCTCAGCCTTATTACTATAGGCCTCCTCAGAACTACCCATACCAGGCTCAACAGAGACCTCAACCCGTCTTAGCTCAGCAGCCACCCCCACCAGCGAATGTCATCTCAGTCAAATATGCGGCTGCAGAAGAGAACCTAAGTAGGGCCTTAGTGCCTTCTTCACCCCTGATCACCGAAAGTGACCCGAACTCAAACAGTTTTGACTCTACTCATGTAACTAGTCCACCCGCTTATTACACTGAGTCACCAGAACATGTGGAGACATATCATTATGATAGTCCTCCAATGGAACCTAGTTGGGAGCCAGAGTATGCTAATGTGATGTACGCAAACCCAAACCCACGGCCCCAATTGAGACAACAGAGACCACAGGGCCCTAGAGGACCATGCTTTAGGTGCCAAGGAGATCATTTCATTAAGGATTGTCCACATCCCCCAATAGCAAGGCAATCGCAGTACTATAGCATCCAAGGCTTTTGCGCCGATTGTGGCAAAGAACACATAATCAAAGATTGTCCTAAGAACCCAGTTAACACTTCAAATGTGACACCAATCAACGTGATAGGTATTGTAAATAACGCAGATGGATCCAACCCTACATACGTGCCTATCCAAGCTATAACTAGAGCCCAGGCACTTTTACAAAACCAGCAGCTTAATCATGAGAAAATAGCCGAAATTAGTGAAGTTGCGGAATCGAGTAGTAAAAAGACGAAATCTTGGAAAGATTCCAGAGAAAGGATGAAGAGAAAGTGGAGTAAAAAGATAAGTGAGTTGGAAGGAAGTCTCAGAGAATCTAGAGCCAAAATACAAGAATTGGCTTCACAAGAATCAAACCAAGAAATCCCAGCTCAGAAATCAGGATCAGTCTTAGCGGAACCCATACCGGAAGATCTAGACATGATGTTTCGTGCATATCAGGCTAGAATAAAAGAGGGACCTCAAGTCACGGATGTGAGTAAAAACTACCCTCGAGCTGATCTAGAAATTGAGAGAACTAAACTTTGCATGAAGATGGTAAAACTAGCCCAAGCGTTGTTCGAAGCCTCTAGATATCTTAATTGGAATAACATGGCGAAACCAGAACTACACTTTCAAGGACTAATGGAGAGGCTAGAACACTTGATTGAAAGTAAAGAGAGACAGGATCAGTCTAGGAACCCTACTGTTCCAGAGACACAGGAAAGGAATCCACCATCCCTGTCTCAAGTACCCAATGCAGAGAGTCAAGATAACCTATCCTCCATACATAAGTACTCACATGAATTTTTGAGGGAGATCCAAGAAGAGAAATGGAGAAAAGAACAAGGAACTCATCCTCCTATTCAGGAAATAGACGACTTGCAGGAACAATTTCCTCAAGACATCCCCTCTATATATGGTGATGTAGAGGTGGAACGACTGAGTGAACCCACAGGATTTGAGTCTAATTCTCTACAAGAATTACCTCAGTTCACAGGGCCTTGGGAAGCTAAGTCTATTAGTATGAGAGCACCCACGATAATAGTGAGGAATGAAGAATCAGTGATCCCTAGAAATACGGAAGTGATCAAGAATACCAAAGTACAATGTAATCTCACTCTGGAGGAACTGCTAAAGGCAAAACCAGAATTGTGGAAGCACGTAGCAAATCAATTCCCTGAGCTAGACACCACACCCTCTCAGATAGGATCACATAAGAAGGTACCAGAGATACCTGTGGAAAAGATTGGAGACGTAAGCGAAGGAGAGGAAGGTAACACATATCTTCCAATAACCCATCAGGGCTACACCACGAAAGCCATCTTAGATTCAGGAGCTGGAGTAGCCATCGCTACCACCGCCTTATGGAAACGTTGGGGTAAGCCAGCACTCAGACCCACCAGGATGAAGCTGCAAATGGCTGATGGACACATAGAAAAACCATTAGGCTTACTAGAAGGCATATCTCTCACCACTTGTGGTGTAGAATTTGAGCATACTTTCGCCATTTGTGACTTTGCTAAAAATCATGCGTATGAGATGATATTGGGACGACCATTCATGCGTCAGTTGCAAATCGTACAAGATTGGGGAACTAATTCCTTGTACTTGCAACATTTAGGAGTGACTACCAAAGTCAATCTTAAAGACTATTCACACAGAGATGTACCCCCAATACAATGGAATACCATCCATACGACACCAGTAGAGACGGAATCCGTGCACTCATTAGAATCAGATCCTTCTTGGTTGCTTGGGGATACCCATTTATGGATGTGTAAAGTTGCCAAACAAGAGGAGGAAAGATTAGAAGCCAGGACCTTAGGTGCAGAACAACATCCACGAACCCTTCAAGATCCAGCCTACGCACCTGTAGTATTCCCAGACGAGGAGTTTGAACCCCATGGTTGGGCGGAAATACTAGCAACCATGGATGTAGCCATCAATGAAGAACAATGGACACCCCACTGTGACGAGGATGGCTATGACATTTCAGTTTTCACGATAGAGCCAATCATGTGCGATGCAATTTTAGAAGAGTGCGAACCAAACACTGATGCATTTGAGGACGCAAGCGATTTTGATTTAGAATCAATTATCATGGACCCACCCTTTGCATCAGAGGAAGAATATTTCTACGAAGTAGAGACTCACACTCAGAGACACGAGGAAATTACGAATGAAGTGAGATTAGCCACGGAAGTGACTACCAAGAGTGAAGGCAAGAAGAGAAAGAAGAAAGAAACCATGTCGGAAAAAGAAGAATCTTTGTTTGAAGTACCCGAGAATTTCAAGAAATACGAAATCGACGATAGAAGAATCATGGTACGAATGCCTAATAGAAAAGAGAAGGATGGACAAGTATATGATAACCGGGAGAAAACCAAGAAAGTCATAGTTGCCATAGAAGGAGAAGAAGAAAAATGTACATACATAGGGCATGATTTGACGACTGAAGAAGAAGAAGAGTTAGTTGCCCTATTGCGTGAATATAGAGATGTTTTTGCTTGGAGTTACAAAGATTTGAAAGGAGTGGACCCAGATATATGTTCTCATAGAATCCCTATGACTCCAGATGCAAAACCGACAAAACAAAAACCTTACACGTATAATGATAATTACGCTGCGAAGATTAAAGAGGAGATAGATCGCTTGATAGAAGCAGGATTTATCTACGAAATTGAGCATACCGAATGGGTATCCCCCATTGTGGTTGTGCCCAAGAAGAATGGAAAATTGCGTGTGTGTATTAACCTTAAAAAAGTTAATGCCGCCACAATTAGAGATAGCTATCCTCTTCCTATCACGGAACATCTATTGGAAAGAGTTGCGGGCAAGGAAGTTTACAGCTTTCTTGATGGATTCTCAGGCTATAACCAAGTAGCCATTGCTCCAGAAGACCAACACAAGACGGCTTTTGCCACAGAATGGGGCATATTTGCATTTCGTGTGATGCCATTTGGCTTGACAAATGCACCCGCTACTTTCCAGCGACTCATGTGTCATGTTTTTAAGGAATTTTTACGCAAGAGCTTGGAAGTTTATGTCGATGACCTCTGTGCTCATTCAAATGTAAGACAGACACATATCCCAGAGTTAAGACAAATATTTGACAAATGTCGAGAATATCAGGTTTGTTTGAACCCAGAAAAATGCGTTTTCATGGTCAGACAAGGCAAAATTCTAGGACACATTGTGTCAAAAAATGGAATCTCTACGGACGAGGAAAAGGTGAAGGTAATTGCAGAATTACCTAGACCAACTAATGTGAAAGAGGTACAGGCATTTATGGGCCATTGCGGTTATTATAGGAGATTCATACACATGTATGCAATCATAGCCAAGCCTCTGTACTCTCTTTTGACCAATTTTGAGTGGACAGATGAATGTGAAAATTCATTCAATGAACTTAAACGACGCTTGTGCTCAGCACCTATATTGACCACTCCAGATTGGAGTAAGCCATTCCATGTACATGTGGATGCATCCAATTACGCCATAGGATGTGTATTAGCACAACCCACGAATGAAGGTAACATAGATCTCCCCATAGCTTACGCTAGCAGACAACTGAACGCGGCAGAAAGAAATTACACCACGACGGAACGAGAAGGATTAGGGATGATCTACGCGGTAAAGAAGTTTAGGCACTACTTGTTGGCCAACAAATTCAAGTTCTTTACAGATCATCAAGCCCTATTATACTTAGTCAACAAACCATGTAACACAGGACGATTGATACGCTGGTTTCTATTACTCATGGAGTATGATTTTGAAGTGGTAGTTAGGAAAGGAAAGACACATCTTAGAGCTGACCACCTCTCAAGATTAACCTCAGGAGAAGCCCCTCAAGGAGTAGCTGATGATCTACCAGATGCATACTTATTCAACCTTGAGATAGCACCAGAATGGGCTAAGCCGTTAGTCCCTATTCTGACATACGGACCCAAGAGTCCTAGGATAAAGATCAAAGAAGGAGAGATTACCAAATCTCAGAGATACCAAATAATGGCAGGAAGCATATATAAACAAGATAATCAAAAGATTCTTGCTTGTTGTGTAGATGAATCAGAACATGCGAATTGGTTGCAATTAGCACACTTAGGTGCACTAAAGCAACATTATTCAAAACATAGAACACTACAGACTCTGCATAGATTAGGAGTATATTGGCCTACGATGGAAGCAGACGTCTACAAGTTGTGTCAAGAGTGTCAGGTGTGTTGTGAAAAACCACCAGTAGAGCATGCGACATTATATCATGTGTCTCTCACACCAGACTGGAGTGAACCATTAGTGATCTACTTGAGGACGAACACATTCCCTCAAGGAATGACCTTAGCTCGACAACGCAGTCTAGAGCAGGAAGCTCAAGACTATTCACTTATTGGCGATAATCTATACAAAAGAGGACGAGATGGATATCTAAGACAATGTGTTCATGAGAGCGATTATCTGAGAATACTAGAGACTGCACACCAAGGTGTTGCAGGAGGTCATTTTGGACCAGATAGGATAATCAAAGCCATCCTCTTTGCAGGATTATGGTGGCCCACTCTTCACATGGATGCACATACCTATGTAAAGAGATGTGACGTGTGCCAAAGAACTCAGTTTCCTACTCGCAGAGATGAAATGCCATTGAAACCCATGATGGGCGGACGTGCATTTTCTAAGTGGGGTATAGACTTTGTAGGACCCATTAACCCCCCTGCAAAAGGTACACATGCGGAATACATTATTGTTGCTACAGATTATCTGACGAAATGGGTAGAGGCAAAGGCTACAAAAAAGAATGATGCTCACACGACTGGAAAATTCTTATTTGAAAATGTCTTTACAAGATATGGATTGCCTATAGAGATAGTGAGCGATCGAGGCACTCACTTTCTAAACCAAGTCATTGAATATTTGTTACAGGATTTTATGGTGATTCACAAGAAATCCGCACCATATCATCCTCAGGCCAACGGTCAGGCTGAAAGCACTAACAAGATACTTTGTACCGTACTGACGAAACTCGTGAACAATAAACGTTCAGATTGGGACAAACAGCTACACCACGCTGTTTGGGCATATCGAGTGGCCTACAAGACCGTACTCAATGCAACTCCCTTTCAGATGGTTTTTGGTCAGAATGCAGTGCTTCCCTTGGACTTCTTGATACCGACCCTTAAGGTTGCACAAGAACATGAGTGGACCGGCCATGAATTATCAGCGAGAATAATGGACTTGGAACGTTTAGGAGAATCAAGGCTGAGGGCAGCAGCAGGAATATACGCAGCGAAGAAGCGACAGAAAGCATATTTTGATGCACATGTGAAAGATAAAGGCCTAAAAGAAGGAGATTTAGTTCTAGTATATACGCTGAAACAGCACGCACGGAAGTTAGAAAAGCGAGGTTATGGACCTATGATCATTAACAGACTCTCGACCAGTGGAGCAGTACAGTTAGCCACCTTAGAAGGAGATATAATGCCTAATTACATTAGTGGCTGTAGAGTCAGGCTATATCAAGAACCTCTTACTGAGGATATGCTTAGACGACTCACGTTGGCAAAGAAGCGTAAGGAGGAAGAAAATAGAATACGAGCGGAAGCTCAGGCAGAAGCCATAGAACGCATTAAGCGCATGAAGCTAAGAAGACAAGGACTAGGGAGAGAACATTATAACCATCTGGAAACACCACCCAGATATCCCATGGCCATGTGTCAAGTAAAGTCAACCACTCATCCTAGCATAGTGGACAGGAGACCATTCATTACAGTAAGGCTAGAGCACGGTAAACATAGCCAAGAACTCAGGGCTTTGATTGACTCAGGTGCTGCGACTAGTGCGATTAGATGGTCCCACTATAAGGATTCAGGAATAGAAATGCGGCCAATTGAGGCATACCTCATAGGCCTAGGAGGCATGGAAACCCCTTGCATGGGTGAGGTGGACCTTCCTATCCTCATTAAGGATTTGACGATGACAGCGAAGCTACTAGTGTGCCATGATGACGACCTGATAGAACCCCTAATCCTTGGCCAAGATTGGCTATACGATCACTCAGTGGACCTAAATCTTAGACAAGGCTCCTTACAGATTGGAACCTTAGAGCAGAAGCGAGTGATACCGCTTGACTTCCCTAACGGCATTCCGCTTGACGGTTGTGACCCTAGACCCAAGGAAACGCATGCGACGGAAGACAGGAAGATCTTTGATCAGCTCAATCACGCTACGTCCACACCAACCCACTCGGGCTTGGCGATGGATGAATGTCAATCAGAAGGACGACAGGAGATCTTCCCTGGGACTTCCTGCAAACTAGAAGCGACAGTTACCCAAACGCAAGGACAGAAGGGCACAATCAGAGGTCAGGTGGGTTGCATCAGCGGCCAAATGAGCACGACACCCTACGGTGCTCATCCTTCCAAGCTTGTTGCGGACTGGCCTAGATTAAAGTTACAAAAGGCATCACTTCCTAATGGGCAGGTCACGCAAGTGTTGGAACTCCCTTCTTTTCCAAAGCAGAGTGTCCAACCGACCTCTCAACCTCAACAACAACAGAGTCAACCGCGACAAAGGAACCCAGACCGACGACAGTATCAGAGGAAACAACATGGAAAGCAGTTTAGGCCTCCCAAAGGAAGCGGTACCAGACAAATATGGGTGCCTAAAGGACAAAAAGCACCGAAAAACTCCAACCCTGCAGAGATCGACAGGAAAAAGGCAGAACAGAAACGGAATCAGTATCCACCATCCCCTCGACCTCCTTCTATAGGTCCGAGCATCCGACAAATGTGGATCGCCAAAAAGTACCTTACCCATAGACCCACGCCCACGCAGATTTGGGTACCCAAACCATGTATCATAGCTCAACCCATATGCCATGTAATATACAATCCTCACAAACCTTTTCATCCCTCGACACCACCACACCCGATACCACCTTTTACCCCTCAGCAGAAACCCACCACCCATTCTAGGACTCTTAGGAAATGGATACCGAAACGTGTCCAACCGTCTTCCCCTAACCCATGGTCTAACTACCCCCTGACTGACATACAACCTTGTACTCAATTACTAACCTTTAAACCTTGTATAAATTCACACACCATCATCACACACCACTCGTAATCTCATAATGTATGCATGATCTGAAACGTATAGGTGTCTAGAGACCTGCACTAGTGCTGCACGAAACATTGCATCCATCACATCACAGCACTTGGCTACACGGGTTACGCATCAGTTATGGAAAGGGATTGCGGTCTCACTTTAATGGGATCCTGATTAATTTCCATGCTAATGTGTTAATCTTTTGTAGCAGATCTTTCTCACTAGCGCACCAGCCACCATGCAAACTGACGAAGGAACGTCAGGAGCCGGCCCCAGTGTAGCAGCAGTACCACTCAACGTGCTACGAGCAGAGTCCCACCCTACTGCTCCACCGCCGGAATTTCAGGGATTTCCAGGGCCCATGCCCATCGATAACCCCCCTATGGGCTACACCGAAAAGATACACAGGAATTCTCATTGGTTTCAGGGCCTGGCAGGACCCCTCGCGGACGCAGACTTTATATTTGAATCCTCTCTGACTTTTGATGACCGCACGTGGGGAAAGTACCAGTTTTTCTCCAGAGAATTCGAAGCCCTACAAAACACCCAAGATTTAACTCATGTTTGGGCTAGAGCCGGTTTCACAGAATATTTCAGTGATCCTCTACCCAAACCAGATTTTTATAGGTGCTATTACTTGATCACTACCTTACTGGCATCAGAGAATAAGGACATCCCAGGAACCTTCATCTTGCCTACCCTAGTGGATGATCCACCTTACAAGAGATTTTATCTCTCTAAGGACCTAATCAGAGCAGCCATCAAGATTCATGGAACCCACACTCCCACAGACCGAGAGAGATTGATTCCAGAACCGATGAAACGTGGGGATGTCACGAAGTGGGAAGAGATTTCGGCCATCACACCTGAGCTGTCAAAGCCACTAAGAATATGCATGCAACATTTTGCCTTTCCAGCTCAGGACAGATTTACCATGCCACACAAAAGAATATGGTTTGGATTATATTTGGCATGTACGGGACCTCAAACAGTTGATCTGGCAAGCTGGATCATAGATCAGATGTACCTGGCACAGCACAGATGGGAGCGTAAAAAAGTGCTTAACGGATGTTGTGCCCTCACAAGAATTGTGTATATGTGTTTGGCTTATGACTTGCCCATCGAGCGTGCATTAACAGGAGAGGAATTGAAGGCATTCAAGAGCACAGCGAAGAAAGCTAGGAAGCCCAGTAGGACACGGGCTGGTAAGCGCATGCGAGGCACCATCCCTTGCCTCCAAGTGCCAGAGTCGCCGTCACCACAACCCTCTCCCGAGCGACCACAGACAGAAGCTGAGCCCACTGTACAACCTATTCGCATACGGTTGTCCAGACCAGTAATTACGGAGGCCACCACGAGTACCGCTGCACCTCAGGCAGCTACCACCTCAGAACCCGCCACCACAACCGCAGAAGCTCCCACCACCATTGGTGCGGAAGCGTTTTCTTTCCCGATACCACATATGGAGACCGACCCCATAAACACGACATTTGATTTTGAGATGCCTGATGCATTCTCAAACGAGTTTCAGTATTCAGAAGCACCACTGTTCTCCCAGGAATATGAGCGCCCCAGCTACCCCACTACGCCGCGAGACTTGCCACAGGGACAAGCTGTGTCGGGCTCTGAAGAAGAAAGAACTGAAACAGACAACGATCAAGGCGACGATGAGGCCAGCCAGGGCTCACAAGAGGAACAGACAGAGGGCCAAGGCCAACAGACTGACACCCACGGCGACACCAGCACATATGAAGATGAAACTTTCGAAGCCGCAGCGTACACATTGGCCATCAAGAAATTATATCGTACCATGGAGAAAGTCTGGGCACGAAAGAAGTTAACTGAAGAGGAGAGCCAGGCATTAATTGAACAGGAACTCATCTCCGGAGGATTCGAAGACGCATATATCAGAGGGTTCAGAGAGTTAGTCCAATCAGTAGGCTCCCATGAAGCACTCAGGTTTTTACAAAGAAAGCAACTACCACAGTTTGATCCCCGCCGAGTGCGACTACTCTCAAAACCTGGGGAGTATATTCGTGTACCAATAGGAGCCCAATCTTCAGCACAAGCCAGGGAGGCACGCCTCGCCCCCGAACGTTCATTAACCGCAGAAACTATCCTTGTAGATTCGCCACCCCGTACCACCTCTGTACAGACCACTACTATCCTCGAAATAACATCCACCCCTTCGACTCCTCTTTCACCTCATCTTTCACCAACCCATCCTGTATCACCCGCACACCCACCGGCTTTCCCCACATCCACACCTGTACAAAGCAATATAGCCCCAACCTCTTCCTTACCCATTCATACCACTAGGCCCACACCCAACCCTCTGCATCCCTATGTTAACCCCTTCACCCCTTCATCCTTCCCAGCGTTTCCCCCACCTCTAAGACCCCCATTCCCCTTCCTAACCCCACTAACCTTCTCACCAGTCTCACCTCCCCAGCCTACCATAACCCCTATTTCCCCGTTTCACCAAACTATTCCAACCATTCCCCCTGTAAACTACTCTACGTTTGTAAATCCCGTATTCACACCTACGCAACCACCCACAGTCACACCACTTTTCACCGTCACAACATTAAACACGTCCAATGGCATGGACATATCACCACCCACCTCACCGCCACCCACTCCACTCACAGCACCCTCATATTTAGGCACTTCACAATTTTCCACAATCACCACTGCATCCACAGTCCCAACCCCGCTCCCCATTCCCACTGCATCTACGATCACTGCATCCTCATTTAGCACTTCACTACTACTATCGCCCACCATCGACACAGCATTTCAACACATGTTCGCATGCATGACGCAAGTCCGAGATGAGTTTGCATCACTCGGCACTAACTATCAACAGCTGCAGAAAACGACGAACGACTTACAAACGCAGCTTAATTTGTTGTCAATTGAGAACGCCTCACTGAACAGCCGGTACCAAGAGTTACGAGAGGCTTATCACAAGTTAGAAATAGAAAGTGAGGAAAAAAGCAAAGAGGCCACCGCGGATTTAGATAACCTACTTAGAGCCCAGACTGTCCGCAATGCAACGCTTACTAGAAATATGGGCTTATTGAGAAGACACTTAGCCGCAGCAAAAGAAGAGAACCAGAGACTCCAAGAGCAGAACAGAGAAAACTTGGAGGCGGCTTTAGATCATCCAGAACAGCCACTAAGTCCGAGCAGATTCAAGGCCATCCCATCTGAGTCGATGCGGATGTTGCTAGACGACCATGTCAGATTGCTCGAGGACTATGATCGTATGAATGAAGAGTATCAAAAGTTAAAGGAAGATCACAAACTGCTACAGCTCAGAGAACCAGCCACACAACAGGTACCAGCAGCAGCGGAATTACCAGCACCTGTGGACCCTGCACCTGAAATTTTGGAGGAACTCAACGCACTCCGGGCCCAGGTAGTGAATCTTGAATCTCGAATCGCCATCTATGAAGCACCACCAAGGCCAGACTCCCCACCTGAGCTACCAGCTGAGGAAGAAACTGTCACTATCCCGGTGGAGGAGACCTTCGAAGAGGCTTATGAACCGATACCCATCCCAGGCGGACGTGTCACGGCCGAAGGCCAGATGACCTACGAATTACCTACCCCCGCGTGGATGAAGACAGTAGAAGAACTCGGAACGACACACTCGGCTAGAGTAGAGGCACAGCTACATGCCATGGCCATAATTGAAGAGAAAATTTTACAATCACCATTCTTTGCTCAAATGGCCCCGCGACGATACATATCCGGGCATGAGCTTCAGTATAAACCCTACTTCATGTTAATGGCAGAATATCAGTTAACCATCGAGAAAGAAACCGGCATGAAACCAACGCATGCCACTCAATTCGAGCCAGAGGACTTGCCACCAAGGGCGCAGAGAGGTGAAATCCTTCAACCAGACTGGCGCAAAGATTTACTGCAAAATTATCCAGAGATGATGAGCACGTGGGTAAAAGCGCCGCTTCACTTAAAATTTAATCCGTGCTGGGGACCAGTACCACGACGCCGCTCTTGGACTGCCTTCGCTATAAAGCTACAGAACAATAAGCAGTGCCAAGACTGGTTGAACTACCCCTACTTCAAGCCACCAGTCGCATTACCCACAGTAGGCTACATGATGGCGACGATCCGCCACTGGCTCCCTCGATTAAAACATATGGATGATATTGCCGCGCACATGACTGTCAAAATCTTTGACATGATGCAGATGGTCTTTAAAGTCTTCCGGCGCATCAAGGCTCCCCATGTCAACACCCCGGGCTTTGAGCATGGCAACTTGGATTTAGTTTATGATATGAGCACAACGCCATCGCTACGGGTGTGTTACGCCTGGCACTGCAGGATCAAATATTTACCGGCATGTTACAAGCAAACATTCGAAGAAATGTTCACCACCGGTTTTTGGGAGTACCATTCAGAAGTATTCATAAGCAGGCCCACACACTTATTGCAATTATTCGCCTGTGAACGAATGGTGTACTCCACACACTATCAGCTCCCACCACCAGACGAGCCGCAACCTATCGACTGGGAGAAACTCGAGGCTGATCTAGCCCGAGGTATTCGTGTATCAGAGCACACCCTCGCTCAAGACCTCCTACAGAATTACATCCGGCAGACCTCACAGCAAGGTTCTGTCAGGGACGACAGAAGCGAGAGGGAGGGGGGTGTTGGAAGCAGTCAGAGGCACAGACACCACGGAAGCATGTGAAGACGAAGCAGGGAGCCAGGCGGATCAATCTTTTAAACAAATACATGTCTTATTAATTTTCCCAAAACATTCAACAGTGATTATTATCACTAATTGTAACATATGTATCATAGAAAACCCCATTTTGTAATCCATAGCTCCATTTTGTGCAAGCCGAGGAGTCCTCGAGCTTGAGGAGCTTAGGTAGAATGCTCGTACCAAATTTCGTTATTTTTAGACATCGTTTACCCTTCCAAATAGCCTCTAGGACCTATTTTTTAACTAGGCCGGTCATTAGATGTGAAACCGGTCAAAACTAGTCTAGAAACTATAAAAAGAGCTAGAGAGCTCATTTTTGAGGTTGGTTCATTATAGCTTGTTGGAGAGTAGAGTTATTCTGGAGCTTGTAAAAGTATTCTTGAGCAATAGAGTTAATTTCCCACCTTCCATTGTGTCTTGCTTGTCTCTTCATTGTGTGTGTGTATGTGTGTGTGCATCTTTGTGCTTCTCACCTTCACTCTCACATCATCTCACGTTCACGATCTTCATATCACTCCTACCTCTCCCTCGGATTGACATTAAGGAGGTGAAGCTTCTTAACGTGGTTCTCACCATTGTGCTAGAGCAACACCACGCCACCTTTCATGACCTCCCCGCCTCTACGACCTCAACCCCCAACCCTCATCTCTCCACTTCTCCAATCCCTCCATGCCTTTCTTGCTAGAACTTTTCAACCCAGGTCTCAACCGTTCCCTTTATTTCAGCTCCCAACCCCACTTCTTATCTATTCACCACTTTCACACACACACCACCTACCATTCCAATGTATATGGTAGACACCACACTTGCTTCCACTCCTAAAAGCATGGACATTTCACCACCCACAACGCCTTCCCCACCCCCCACACTTCCACCTCCTCCCATTCCACCTCCACCAATTTCACCCACACACACGTCTTCAATAGACACATCATTCACTCTTCCCCTTACCCAATTCCCTTCCCATGCATCTTCCATTGTACACACCACACCCTCATCCATAGGCAATGCATTGGACACTATGCTCGCATGTATATCACAGTTAAGGACAGAGTACAATCAGCTCCAACAACATAATGCACGACTACAAGAGCACTCGGAGGTACTGCAACATCGTCTTGCTACACTAGAAGAGGAGAATGCTCTCCTCCTTACACAATTCCAAACTCTACAAGAGGCACATAGCATATTGGAGGTACAATTACAGAACACATACCAGGAAGGAATACAAGTGGTAGAAGGTCATCTACGGACACAGCTAGAACACAATTCAAAGCTTCAACGAAATATGGCCCTACTCAAACGACACCTTGCAACTGCTCATGAAGAGAATCGACACCTGCAATTACAGAATCAGGAAAACCTAGAAGCAGCTATCGAAAACACACCTAGGGCACCCATCAGTCCCTCAAAGTTTCAAGCTGTGACCCCCGATAATATCAAGATAATCTTGGAAGACTATGCCACCCTACTTGAAGCCCATGACCAGTTATCAGAGGAACTGGGTCAACTGAAGCAGAAACACCAAAAAGAAACAACAGCTGCCTCTCAAACCACCTCCTTCGCGGCTTCACTTCTCACAGACTTAGAGGCCTTAAAAGATCTCTAGAAACAGGTCACAGAATTGCAAGCACACCTACTACAATATGAGAGACCTCCATCCCCACCAGAGGCTCCCACCGATGAGGAAACAGTACAAATTCCTGTGGAACAAACGTTTGAAGAAGAATATGACCCACAACCATTCCCAGGAGGTCAACAAACAGAAGAAGGTCAGGATACGTTCGAAGCACCACGACCCCCTTGGCTACGACAAGTGGAGGAAATTGGGAGTTCACATGAAGAGCGAACAGTCGTGCAAAATCAGGCCATGAGGGTCATAGAAGACACTGTATTACAATCCAATTACTTCAAGAACCTGTCATCTAGACACCTTATCCTCTCATCAGAACTCCAATACAGGCCGTACTATATCATGTTGGTAGATTATAACGTAGAAATACAGAGAGTCACAGGCAAGATTCCTACCTTCGCTACCCAGTTTCAACCGGAAGACCTTCCTCTAGACGTGCAAAAAGGCAAAATTCGTCAACCAACATGGCGGTAGAAACTTCTTGAGACATATCCTGAAATGCTACGGACATGGAACAATGCGCCTTTACATCTCCTATACAATCCATGCTACGGTCCAGTTCCACGGTGCAGGTCTTGGAAAGCATTCAACATTAAAGTTCAGAACAATGCACAATGCAAGGAATGGCTAAACTACCCATACATAGCACCGCTGCAGGGACCACCATCAATAGCGTACATGATGGCCACAATTTGACATTGGATGCCTCGACTGA
Organism: Ceratopteris richardii; assembly: GCA_020310875.1. Taxonomy (NCBI): domain Eukaryota; kingdom Viridiplantae; phylum Streptophyta; class Polypodiopsida; order Polypodiales; family Pteridaceae; genus Ceratopteris; species Ceratopteris richardii. The sequence continues at coordinate 116,489,032 of CM035410.1, forward strand.
AGCCCATGCCAGATGTGGCGGCCCAAATGATGCTTAAGATTTTAGATATGATGCAGGTAGTACTCAAAACCTTTAGAAATGCAGCAGCACCACAGGTACGTCAACGGGGTTTACCAATGGAAATTACGATTTGGTGTATGACATGAGCACCACCCCCAGCATTCAGGTAGCATATGCTTGGCATGCATGCATCAAATACCTCCCTGCATGTTACAAACAGACATTCGAAGAAATGTTCAGATCAGGTTTCTAGGAGTATCACTCGGAGGTCTTCGCACCGAAGCCAACACACCTGCTCCATCTCTTTGCGTGTGAACAAGCCATGTACTCCGAGTACTACACCACACTACAACCAGAGGTCCCCGGTGCAATAAACTGGGATGCATTGGAAGCAGACCTAGCAAGAGGCTTAAGGATAGGAGAACATGAATTAGCCACCAATGTCATCCAATACTATATCGACCACCCTATAGAGCAGAGGTCTGTCAGGGACGACAGACACTAGGAAGGGGGGAGTGTTGGCATACAGGTCTTGTGAAGAGCATACAGGCACAACGGAGCAGTCATGCATACTACAACAACAAGGCCTGATCATTTTTTTTCAAGTGATTGTCATCACTACACACACATTGTAAATTCCATTTTTGGTAGAATAGACTCCATTTTGTTCAAGCCGAGGAGTCCTCGAGCTTGAGGAGTATTAGAATTAGCTACATACCAATTTTCATAATTTTTAGACTCCGTTTGAGCCCTCAAATAGGCTCTAGAACCTAATTTTTAACTAGGCCGGACACTAGGTCTGGACAAGGCCAAAACTAGTGAGAAAACTATAAAAAGAGCTAAAAAGCTCATTTTTGAGGGAGGTTGTTTGTGAATTGAGCTTATGTAAGAGACTTTTTGACTAATGCAAAGAACTCCATTGTTCCTCTCCTTGTTCTTGCCTTGTGTGCGTGTGTGTGTGTATGTGTGTGCATGTTTGTGTGCTTCTCACTCACGCACTTGTGCCTTCACTTACTCATAGTCTTCATACTAGTCCTCACGTCTCCACGGATTGACAATTATGAGATGGATCTCCTCATGTTGGTACTCACCATTGTGCTGGAGTGACACCTTGGTTACAAGGTGGTCTTCTATGCTCATTCCCTTCGCATATCAAAGGGCAATATGGTTATTACAAAAGGAAGAAAAGTTGGCTCACTTTATCCTTTATTTGTATCATAGAAAGAACACTTGTTAGTTGTTACTAAATAGCCTATGGCATGTATTTGGCATGGTCTTTTGGGCCATATATCTCGTAGTGGAATGGAAAATCTATCTCATTCTGGCTACTTACATGTGTTATCTATCTCTGATTTTTCATTTTGTGAGCATTGTCAATATGGAAAGCAAACAAAAAATGTGCATACAATGCACATTGACTCTTCAATTCAGCCTTTAGATCTCATTCATACAAATGTGTCTGGTCCTATGCCGACTAGGTCCTTAGGTGGTTCTCTTTACTTTGTCACTTTCATAGATGATGCTACTAGAAAAGTTTGGGTATATCCTATAAAATCGAAGGATGAGGTATTCCCTACTTTCAAAAAATTTCTTGCTTCAGTTGAGACTAAAAAAGGAACTAAGCTTAAGGCTTTACATTCAGATAACGGGGTGGAGCATACCTCACATGAACTCAGCCTTTTTTGTTAGTGTAGAGGGATTTGTAGAGAGTTTATGGCTGCCTTTACCCCATTACACAATGGTGTAGCTGAGAGGATGAATAGAACTATTCAAGATAGAGTAGTCTCTATGTTGCATCATGCAAACCTCTCACAAGGGTTTTGGGCAGAAGCAATATTGACTGCAGTTCATGTGATTAACCTTTCACCTAGTACTACCAAAGGTCTGAAAGTGGCACAAGAGTTATGCATAGGGAAGCCACCATATTGTGATCATCTTCGAGTTTTTGGGTGTGAAGCATATATTCATATACCCAAGAATCTTAGATAAAAGTTGGACCATAAGTCAAAGAAATGCCTTTTTTTTGGATATGGTCAAGAAGTACAATTTGGATACCGCTTATGGGATACTGAAACATAGTTAGTGATCAGAAGTAGTGATGTCATTTTCAATGAGTATAAGATGCATAAATAGCCCATTAAGGAGGTTGAAGTGAGAAGAGTGGTGTTTGAGGACACTAGTCATGCGGTTAGCATGCATAAAAATGTTGCACATAGGGATGTTCAAGAGAATGTCCATTCAGATCAGTCTGCACATGTTCCTATTTAGCAAGCATTGAGACGTTCTGCACGTCTCTCACATCCACCTAATAGATATGTTCAAGGTTTAGATTTTGTTATGCTAAAAGATGCCAGAGAGCTTTCTTGCTACAAAGAGGCTATGCAAATAGAGGATCATGTCAAGTGGGAGGGTGCCATGAAGAGTGAGTTGGATTCTATTCACAAGAATGGTACTTGGCATTTAGTACCATGGCCAAAGGGCAGGAAAGCTGAAATTCACATCAGATAGTGCTTCTCCAAAGTATAAAGCATGACTTGTTGCAAAGGGTTTTAAGCAACAACATGGTGTTGATTTTGAGGAAATCTTCTCTCCAGTAGTCAAGATGACTACCCTATGCATGTTGCTTGGATTCGTTGCAATGGAGGACTTAGAGCTAGTCCAAATGATTATGAAAACTACTTTTTTGCATGGAGATCTTACATATGAGATCTATATTGAACAACCAAAGGGTTATGTAGTTCCTGGCAAGGAAAGTCTCATTTGTAAGCTTAAGAAGATTTTGTATGGACTTAAATAGTCCCCTAGACAATGGTACCAAATGTTTGATGCTTTTATGAAGTCTCAAACCTATTCTCAAAGCAATGAGGATCATTGTCTCTACACAAAGAGATGCTTAGATGGCAGCTTGATATGCTTGATACTTTATGTCGATCATATGTTGATTGTTGGGAAGTCCTCTTATGATTTGTCTGTTCTCAAAAAGAAGCTGAGTTAGACATTTGATATGAAGGATTCGGGGGATGCGAAACATATTCTTGGCATGCGCATTACTCATGATAGGAGCAAAAGATGCATATACTTGTCTCAAAGTGAGTACATATCCAAAGTACTTCACAGGTTCAATATGCAGGGTGGAAAGGCATTGAGTACACCTTTACCCACATATGTGAAATTGAGCAAGGATGATTGCCCCAAATCAGATGAAGAAAAGGAATTCATGACCAAAATTCCCTATAAGTCTGTTGTTGGTAGTCTCATGTATGCTATGGTATCTATGAGACTAGATATTGTATTTGTAGTGGGAGTTGTGAGCAGTATATGTCTAATCCCGGCAAGAAGCATTGGGAAGTGGTCAAGATGATTTTAAGATATATAAGTGGCACTAAGGACAAGTGTCTATGCTTAGGTAGAGGAAAAGCATCCATTATTGGTTACACAGATTCTGACTATGCTGGTTGTGTAGACAATCGTAAGTCTACATCAGGGTGCATTTTTCATTTTGTTGGAGGTGCTATCTCTTGGAGATCTCTTCTTCAAGAATGTACAGTTGTTTCCATCACAGAAGCAGAGTATGTTGTAGCGATTGAGGTATGTAAGGAAGCATTGTGGCTTTCTCGTCTTGCTTGTGATATGGGTTTACCTCAACATGTACCTCGTTTGCTCAGTGATAGTCAGAGTTCCATTGCTTTGGCTAAGAATCCGGTCTGTCATGCAAAGAGCAAGCACATTGAGGCGAGGTATCACTTCATTAGAGTTTGCTTAGCCATTGAGTGCATTATTCTTGAGAAGGTTCACACTCGAGATAATGCTGAAGATGCTTTGACTAAAGCTCTATCACACGATAGCTTTGGACAATGTTGTCACTTGATGGGCGTTACTTGATTCATGATCTTACACAATCACATGTATACTATGTAACATGCCCATCAAGTGGGAGGTATAGTTTGTATACTTACACTCAGGTATTCTTTATCATTCTTTATTTTTCTCCATAGTTACTTTGGCCATATTGGCCTTTAGTGGGAGATTGTTACCATTAGTCTCCATGTGAAAGGCCAAATGGCCATCGGACACTTCTTTGTATATGTTCTTTAATAAAACATATAGTGGCCTAGTCAGTCACAGACTGTAAGTTCGATCGCATTTGTAAGACCTAAGAAGTCTATCTTCATGCTCCCTTTGTACTGTGCTTTTCTACATATTCAGCAATCTTTGTATGGAGTACCGTGTACGGCCTTAGGATCTCAGTTTTCTACTTTGAGGATATCATTGTGGAGCTCATGAGAAGGAGAGCGCACTGTGGTGCATCACCATCACACTTGTGCCTTCACTTGCTCTTGGTAATCATACAGTTGTCACTTCTCCATGGAATGACATTTATGAGGTGGATCTCCTCATGTTAATATGCACCATTGTGTTACAGTGACACCAAATTTAGTGCCATTACCGAGGAGAGCTTCTAGGATGAGCATGTCATGGTAAGACATAGAGTTTTGACATTGCAGTTGTAGGTAATTTCCTTAATTTTCATTAATTTTTCTTACTTTCTTCATCGTCATCATCCCCATTATCATCCTCACTATCTACCACCTCCATCTCCATCTTTGCTGAATTTCTCGTTTTCTGGTCATAGACCCTTTCCCACTTGATTCCCCTCATTCCACTTGTGAGAGAGCACAAGAGAGAGCTATTTTGTATTCTATTTGCATGTGTTTTTGAGTTTTTGCTATAGGTTTTGGCTATATCACCATCTCTAAAAGCTTGCATAGGCTTTGCACAGTCCCAAGATGATGGTCTTTATCTGTCACGGTAGATATAGAAAGTTTGTATTTCATGTTCTCATGCATGGCACAATAAACTTCTCGACTAGATCATTCCAAATCACTAGAAACATCACAAAAATGTTCGTTTTTTTCATCTATCGTGATAGACCAAACCCACGATAGACACTTATCTATCGTGATAGACAGCTTTCTATTATGACAAACATTGTCTATCACAATAGACACTCATCTATGGTGACAAACCAAATTCCACGATAGACCAAATTCACAATAGATGATAGACATGATCTATCATGAGAGACACATGTCTATCACCATAGACACCCATCTATCATGATAGACAGAGCCCGTGACAGAGGAAAGACATCATCTATCATGATAGGCATCTATCTATGATGAAAAACACCTATCTATGTCAACAGACAAAAATTAGTGATAGACGACAAAGGACAAAGGGCTAACAATAGACAACAGATGATAGAGACTGTTTATCGTAATAGACACCCATCTTTCATGATAGACACCTATCTATTGTGATAGAAACTCGTCTATTATGATAAATTGAAATCCGTGATAGACGATAGATGAAAGATGACATATGACAAATGATAGATGACAGACGATAGACACTATCTATCACGAAACAATGAGACATAAGAAAATGAGAGAGAAACAATGTGATGACTTAGCATATGACTTAGCCTCAAACCTTCTCCTCAATATCAAGGGAGATGATGAAAAATGAGGAGCTTTTAAAAATTCAATGTATTTAAGGGACTCTCTTCCTCATTGTGATCAATCAATCACTCTCATGATGACATAAGAGATGAACCTTGGTGGCAATCATGCCAAGGATAGCCAAGGGAACTTGATGTATGTAAGTAGAGGAAGAGGAAGACAAAACCAAGGTGCTAGAAGAGGATGAGGAAGATATCAAAGCAACCAGGGAGGCCAAGTACACGGAGGTGCTACAAGAGGAAGAGGAAGATATCAAAGCAACCAAGGAGGTCAAGCACAATAAGAAAATGCAAGTCAAAGAGGAGGGAAAGCAAAAAATAGAGGAAAAGGTGAAAGGTCTAGTGGAAGAAGACAATACACTTCAAATGGATGCTTTGTGTGTGGTAAGTTGGGTCATTTTGCAAATGAATTCTATGATAGAGCTCAATGACAAGAGAACCAAAGCAACAACCAAAATTATAGATGGCAAGGTAATTATGCAAAGAAATCATCCATCCAAAGGAATCATTAACAAAACATCAAGGACATGTGGAAACAGGTCACAAATCAAATCATACCATTCAACATGTGGGCGTTATCACTTTGGAAGGGACCAAAAGGCAAAGTACTTGTCAGAGATATTACGTGTTTCTACAATTGCCAAAAGCTTTATTTTGGTAGGCCAAATGGTAGACAATGGCTACCAAGTGACCTTCAATGAAAGGGGATGTTTTGTTAAGGATCCAAAGGCAAGTTTTAACCTCATAGCCAAAGGAAAGAGGCAAGGAAGAATGCTCATGATGGACATAAATTAGCCACACCATTGAATGTATGTCACATATGGAGACAAGAGGATAGTAGACTTGGACCTATGGCATAAACGAATAGGTCTCATCATCCTACAAAAGCTAAAGGATATGCAAAGGAAGAGCTTTGGAAGAAGTCTATCAAATTTACCATCTAAAATGTTGCATGAAATTTAAGTCACTTGCCAAAAAAGAAAATAATCAAGGCTTCCCTTCAAGAAGAGTACCTATGTGAGTGCAAATGTTTTAGACCTCATTCATATAATGTTTGGGGTCCAACAAGAGAAGCATCCCTTTGTGGAAATAGGTTTGTTGTAAGCTTCATCGATGACTTTTTAGAAAAGGTGTGGTTGTATTGCATTAGGAACAAACGAGATGTGTTCTAGTGCTTCAAGCATTCCAATGCATAGGTGGAGAAGGAATCGGCCAATTATATTGAAAATTTTCAGATCCACTGGAGGGGGAGAGTACTTCTCCAATGAATTTTTGGAATTTTTATAACTCATTGGCATCAAAAGACACTTTACATCCATGCATAACCCTAAACAAAATGGGATAGCATAGATAAAGAACAGAGACATAGAAAGGTAGCAAGATCTATGCTCAACAAAATGAATATGTTGCATTGTTATTGGGGAGAGGCTACATATACAAACACAAGAAAACCTTGCATTTCACATCTTAGAATCTTTGGTTGTGTATGCTATGTACATGTACCTCAAGATTTGAGGTCAAAGCTAGATGTCAAATCTGAAACGTGTAGCTTTTTGGGATAGTCTATGGAACAAAAGGGATATAAATGCTACAACCCCATGATCAAGGAGCTGAAGGTAAGTAAGGATGTTGAATTTGATGAGTTGAAGCCTTGGTATGCGTGCACAAGTTCATTGCGAATTGAAGAAAATGGTGAGATAGATAAGAGATAGAGTTCTTGAAAGCAGGGATTTAAGTGGTCCAAGCAAGTCATCTAGCACAAGGACACCCTCACTTTGGAGTGGAAGGTTAAGGGAAGAAAGAAGCTATGTAGATAAGAACATGTTGGAATGTGAATAAATAGAAGAAATTCAAACCACAAGAGTGTAAAAGCAAAGAAAGAAGATGGCAACCACACCTAAAGGAAGTGAAAGAAGTTCCTCGTGAGTACGATATCCAATTCAAAGGTGATTATATGATAGTTTCATTGCAAAGCATTATGCATACATGGCTCAAGTTATGAAGGGAAAACAACAGCTAAGTATGAAGAAGCTAAGGAATGCAAGGAATGACGAGAGACAATGAAGGAAGAACTCAAGGAACTTGATGAAAACCATACTTGGAAATTGGTACCAGCTCAAGAAGGCATAAAGATGACAAGTAATAAGTGGGTTTACAAAATTAAGAGAAATTTAGATATTTATATTGCTAGGTACAAAGCAAGGTTAGTGGAGAAATGCTTCTCCCAGAGCCATGGGATTGATTATGATGAAACTTTTAGGCTCCTAGCAAGGAGGGCAACAATTAGGACTTTTATTGCAGTGGCCACATCAAATACATGGAGCTTATATCAGTTGTATGTGAAGAATGTATTCCTTAATGTAGATCTTCAAGAACAATATCTACATGAGCCAACCTCAAGGATTTGCTAATATTAGGTGTCCAAATCATGTTTGCAAGATAAGGAAAGCATTTTAAGGACTAAGGCCATCCTAAAGGGCCTAGAATCAAAGGTTAGTGGATTATTTATCAATGTGTGGATAAAAAGAAAGTGTTGCAAATCCTTCATTTTACATGAAGAAGCAAGGAGACAAGATGATGTACATATGCATCTAAGAAAATACTCATTGAGGCATCATCAAGTGTCCAAATGGCATGATTTTATTGTAATTTGAATCTTCTATAAGTCCCTCTTGAGCGTGAAAAGTTTTCATTTACAGTCTCTGCATGTGGGCATACCCCTCAACAAAATGGGGTAGCATAGAGAGAGAGAACACAAAAATAGTAGAGGTAGCAAGGTCTATGCTCAACAAAATGAATATGTTGCATTGTTATTGGAGAGAGGCTACATACGCAGCCACATGAAAACCGTATATTTCACATCTTAAAATATTTTGGCATGTATGTACATGTACCTCAAGATTCGAGGTTAAAGTTAGATGCCAAATCTCAAACATGTACCTTGTTGGGATATTCTATGGAACAAAAGGGATATAAATCCTAAAACCGCATCACCAAGCAGTTGAAGGTAAGTAGTTATGTTGCCTTTGATTATTTGAATCCTTGGTATGCATGTACAGACTGTAATGTAAATGTTCTTTGTATATGTTCTTTAATAAAACATAAAATGGCCTGGTCAGTCACAGACTGTAAGTTCAATCGCATTTGTAAGACCTAAGAAGTCTGACTTCATGCTCCCTGTGTACTATGTTTTTCTACATATTCAATAATCTTTGTATGGACTACTGTGTGTGGCCTTAGGATCTCGGTTTTCTACTCTGAGGATATCATCCTGGAGCTCACGAGAAGGAGAGCGCACTGTGGTGCATCACCATCAAAATACTTCACACACTTGTGCCTTCACTTGCTATTGGTCATCATATAGTTGTCACATCTCCATGTATTGACATTTATGAGGTGGATCTCCTCATGCGAATATGCACCATTGTGTTACAGTGACACCAAATTTAGTACCATTGCCGAGGAGAGAGCTTCTAGGAAGAGTCTGTGATGGTAAGACATAGAGTTGTGACATTGCAATTGTAGGTAGCTTTCTTATTGTGATTAAATTTTCTTTCTTTCTTCATCATCATTATCACCATCATCATCATCATCACCATCATCATCCTCACTATCTCCTACCTCCATCTCCATCTTTGCTGAATTTTTAGTTTTCTGGTCATAGTCCCATTCCCACCTAATTCCCCTCATTCCACTTGTGAGAGAGAGCAAGGGAGAGCTATTGTGCATTCTATTTGCATGTGTTTTTGAGCTTTTGCTACAGGTTTTGGCTATATCACCATCTCTAGAAGCTTGCATAGGCTTTCCACAGGGCCCAAGATGATGGTCTTTGTCTGTCACGATAGATATAGAAAGTTTGTATTTCATGTTTTCATGCATGGCACAATAAACCGCCCGACTAGATCATTCGAAATCACTAGAAACATCACAAAAATATTCGTTTTTTTGGTCTATCGTGATAGACCAAAACCACGATAGATACCTATCTATCGTGATAGACAACTCTCTATTGTGACAAACACCGTCTATCACAATAGTCACACATCTATCGTGACAAATCAAATTCCACGATAGACCAAATTCACAATAGATGATAGACACCATCTATCACAAGAGACACTTGTCTATCATGATAGACACATGTCTATCACCACAGACACCCATTTAGGATGATAGATAGAGCCCATGACAGAGGAAAGACATCATCTATCATGATAGAAATCTCTCTATGATGACAAACACCCATCTATGGCAACATAAAAAAATGAGTGATAGACGACAAAGGACAAAGGGCAAACAATAGATGACAGATGATAGAGAGTGCTTATCGTAACAGACACCCACCAATCTATTGGTATAGAAAATCATCTATTATGATAGACTGAAATCCGTGATAGACGATAGATGAAAGATGACAGATGACAAATGATAGATGACAGATGATAGACACCATCTATTGCGAAACAATAAGACATAAGAAAATGAGAGAGAAACAATGTGATGAGAGTTTCTCCACGATAGAGCTAAAGGATGTCTACAAAATGAGCTATCTCTGAGCTTTTGTCACACAATTTACCTCATTCACGTTCACTAGCATATGACTTAGCCTCAAACCTTCTCCACAGAATCAATGGAGATGATGAAAAATGGAGATCTTTCACAAACTTAGTGTATTTAAGGGACTCTTCCTCATTGTGATCAATCAATCACTCTCACGGTGACAGAAGAGATGAACCTTGGTGGTAATCATGCCAAGGATAGCCAAGGGAAATTGATGTATGTAAGTAGAGGAAGAAGAAGACAAAACCGAGGTGCTACAAGAGGATGAGGAAGATATCAAAGCAACGAAGGAGGCCAAGCACATGGAGGTGCTACAAGAGGAAGAGGAAGATATCAAAGCAACCAAGGAGGCCAAGCACATGGAGGTGCTACAAGAGGAAGAGGAAGATATCAAAGCAACCAAGGAGGTCAAGTACAATAAGAAAATGAAAGTCAAAGAGGAGGGAAAGCAACAAATAGAGGAAAAGGTGGAAGGTCTAGTGGAAGAAGAGAATACACTTCAAGTGGATGCTTTGTGTGTGGTAAGTTGGGTCATTTTGCAAATGAATGCTATTATAGAGCTCAATGACAAGAGAACCAAAGCAAAAACAAAAATTATAGAGGGCAAGATAACTATGCAAAGAAATCATCCATCGAAAGGAATCATTAACAAACATAAGGACATGTGGAAATAGGTCACAAATCAAATCATACCATTCAACATGTGGGCGATATCACTTTGGAAGGGAATCAAAAGGCAAAGTACTTATCAGAGATATTACGTGTTTCTACTATTACCAAAAGCTTTATTTTGGTAGGCCAAATGGTAGACAATGGCTACCAAGTCACCTTCAATGAAAGGGGATGTTCTGTTAAGGATCCAAAGGCAAGTTTTAAGCTCATGGCCAAAGGAAAGAGGCAAGGAAGAATGTTCACGATGGACATAAATTAGCCACACCATTGAATGTATGTCACATATGGAGAGAAGAGGATAGTAGAGTTGGACCTATGGCATCAACAAATAGGTCTCATCAACCTACAAAAGATGAAGGATATGCAAAGGAAGAGCTTTGGAAGAAGGCTATCATATTTACCATCTAAAATGTTGCATGAAATTTAAGTAGCTTGCCAAAAAAGAAAACAATCAAGGCTGCCCTTCAAGAAGAGTACCTATGTGAGTGCAAATGTTTTAGACTGCATTCATATGATGTTTGGGGTCCAACAAGAGAATCATCCCTTTGTGGTAATAGGTTTTTTGTAAGCTTCATCGATGACTTTTTAGAAAAGGTGTGGTTGTATTGCATTAGGAACAAATGAGATGTGTTCTACTACTTCAAGCAATCCAATGCATAGGTGGAGAAAGAGTCGGCCAATTACATTGAAAATTTTGAGATCCAGTGGAGGGGGAGAGTACTTCTCCCATGAACTTTTGGAATTTTCATAGCTCATTGGCATCAAAAGACACTTTACATCCATGCATAACCCTCAACAAAATGGGGTAGCATAGATAAAGAACAGAGACATAGAAAAGTAGCAAGGTCTATGCTGAACAAAATGAATAGGTTGCATTGTTATTGGGGAGAGGCTACATATACAAACACAAGAAAACCTTGCATTTCATATCTTAGAATCTTTGGTTGTGTATGCTATGTACATGTACCTCAAGATTTGAGGTCAAAGTTAGATGTCAAATCTAAAGCATGTAGCTTTTTGGGATAGTCTATGGAACAAAAGGGATATAAATGCTACAACCCCATGATCAAGGAGCTGAAGGTAAGTAAGGATGTTGAATTTGATGAGTTGAACCCTTGGTTAGAACCAATCAAAAGGATTGGGTGAAGCACTTAGACATTTTGGAGTTTCACTACAATGCTTCCGTCCACTCAAGTACAAAGATGAGCCCATTCAAATTGGTGACCAGCAAAGAGGTAATCACGCCCTTGGCTCTCACGCAAGACTCCACACTTGCAACAAATAATCCCAATTGCGGTGCCTTTTTGGATCAATGGAAAACCAAGTTAGAGGAGGCAAAGTCCAGCTTGCAAAGAAGCAAAGAACGCATGGCTCGGTACGCAAACAAGAAATGAAGGCCCGGCGAAGAGTTTCAAGTCGGAGACTTAGTCCTGGTCAGCGCACGTATTATCACCCTACCCAAGAATATCACACAAAAGTTCAACCATCACTACTACAGACCATACAAGGTGGAGAAGCGGATCAATGAAGTCACTTACAGCTTGGAGTTGCCCGACAACGTGCAATTTCACAACGCCTTTCACGTAAGCCTCCTCAAACGGTTCAAACCCGACTCCAAGTATGGACGCGAGATCCCAGTGTTACTCGATGTAGAGAACCAATTTGAGGCAGAAGCTATCTTACAGGACCGGAACACCCGTGATGGTCCCCAATTTCTCGTCAAGTTCAAAGGACGCCCCTTATTAGATGCGGACTGGCTTCTGGCCAACTCCTTTGGGCCTGACCATCCGTTTCAGAAAATATTACCGCCACACTTAAGCCACTTTGGCTATGAGCCCCATGTGATGTTCCCAAATTTCGTAAACGCACCAACTTTTTTGTAAGAACTGAACCCGCTTGTTGAGGACACCAAGCTCTTCAAGCCGGGGGAGGATGTCATAGCCTGTATTTCTATCCAGCCCTTTGCAGTGCTTGGGGGTAATGCCCTGTGGTGCCAAATTGTGCGCAACTATGAGGGGTACTAGTACTCCTCATACTAAGCTCTCATTGCCTTCTTCAACACGAGTTGCTAATCAAATATAAATGTGTTTTGGCAATCTTCTTGGTGTCCCTCTTGTTGGCTTATGCATTTTGTGGGTTTGAACGTCTCAGAATCCTTGGTATGCATGCACAAGTTCATTGCGAATTGAAGAAAGTGGTGAGATAGATAAGAAATAGAGTTCATGAAAGCAGGGATTTAAGTAGTCCAAGCAAGTCATCTAGCACAAGGACACCCTCACTTTGGAGTGGAAGGTTAAGGGAAGAAAGAAGCTATGTAGATAAGAACATGTTGGAATGTGAAGAAATAGAAGAAATTCAAACCGCAAGAGTGTAAAAGCAAAGAAAGAAGATGGCAACCACACCTAAAGGAAGTGAAAGAAGGTCCTCATGAGTAAGATATCCAATTCAAAGGTGATTATATGATACTTCAGAGGGGGACTCAGTAGTTCCAAACTCCAACTTAGAAGCAAGTACTTCACAACAACCACACCGATCTCAAAGGCTTCTTGATAAGAGACAACGCGAATAAAGTCATTATGTTAATTATGCTCTAATGCACCAAATTCAACAAATCACAGAGCCATCCAACTACAAAGAAGCTCTAGGCCAACCCGAGTGGGAAGTAGCTATGAAAGAGGAGCTGGATGCAATAGCAAAGAACAAGACTTGGACATTAGTTCCCAAACCAACCAACCATCAAGTCATATGAGTCAAGTGGATATACAAAGTCAAATACAAGTCTGATGGCACTCTAGCTAAATATAAGGCAAGATTAGTCGCTAGGGGATACAAGAAACAACATGGCATTGACTATGAAGAAACCTTTGCTCCTACTGCAAGATTCACAACCATAACAATCATCTTAGCACTAAGTGCTCACTTTAAGTGGCCCATTTACCAGCTGGACGTCAAAAGTGCATTTCTCAATGGAGATCTTCAAGAAGAAGTATATGTTGAACAACCGGAAGGCTTCAAGATCAAAGGCAAAGAAGATCAAGTCTACAAGCTTCACAAGGCACTTTACGGACTCAAGCGAGCTCCCAGGGCCTGGTATGAAAAGATTCACAATTTCTTTGAAGACAAGGGATTTCACAGAGGCAATGCTAATGCTAATCTCTATATCTATCAAAAGGAGTCTTTAGTAGCCATCATCATTCTCTATGTAGATGACTTGATCTTGATAGGCTCAGACGAAGAACGCATCCAGTTTATCATCACATAGCTTCATCTCGAGTACTCTATGACAGATCTTGGATTACTACACTACTTCTTGGGTATGGAAGTTTGGCAAACAAAAGAAGACATATTCCTATCACAGAAGAAGTACTGCTCTGATCTACTTTCCAGATATAACATGGACCAGTGTTGCTCAGTTTCTACACCACTTGATCCAAACATCAAGCTTACATTGGAGGACTCATCATCACTTGTGGATGTGCATACCTATCGACAGCTTGTTGGCCCATTACTCTATCTTGCTAACACTAGACCAGATATTGCTTATGCAGTTGGTATACTTAGTCAGTTTGCACATCAGCCTCGTCAGACTCATTGGGATGCTGCTCAGAGACTACTTTGATACCTTGCCCTCACCCGACATCATGGTCTTTGGTATAGAGGGGGCATCGAACTCACCGGATATTCAGATTCTGATTGGGCTAGTGATCCTGATTCTCGACGGTCTACTTTTGGGTATATATTCTTGCTTGACTTAGGGCCTATCTCTTAGGCAAGTAAGAAACAGTCTACAGTTGTTCTATCATCTATCGAGGCCGAGTACCAAGCATCAAAATTTGTAGCATGTGAGGCCATTTGGCTTCGACGTTTATTATCTGACATTGGTGTTTTGCAAGATACTCCGACATGTCTTCGCACGGACAGCCAGTCAGCCTTGGCCATCGCCAAGAATCCATTATTCCATGCTCCGACGAAGCACATGGAGATCCAGTACCACTTCATCTGCGAGAAGATCATATCACAAGAGATTACTGTGGAGCAGTGTACCTCTCAGGAGAACCTGGTGGACATGTTCATGAAGGCTCTACCTCCGGTTCCGCTTTAGCGCTTGGTGGACCTCTGCAGCATTCATCCGCTCCAAAATGGAGCTGCAGCGGGGGTGTTGACGACATGATTGCTCCTACTTTATCTACATTTGTATCCGCATGAGTGCATCTCCATTTTGAATCCAGGAGGCACTTCATTTCTAGACCATTTCCATTTTATATTGTATTTCGTTTATATTTGGGTACCTTGCCATGTGCTTCTACCAGTTGTATTCATTCTCCTTTCAGGAGACTTATCCCACATATGATGTACTTTTGAGAGCCCCTCCCAAATCTATATAAGGAGGGCCTCTCCCCTCATTTTTACTTGGTTAGAAGCTTGACGAGCCTACTCCATGCTCTTGGCAAGCTCATTTCTAATCCACATGAGTTTACCCCTTTCATGGTCTACTCATTTTGTGTCTCATACATTCTTTGTTTTGTGAGAGTACTTTATTTTTCATTTTGCTTCTGCGTGCGTACTCTCTACACAAAATACATCATTGCTTTCAGCCATGGATGGTGACTAAAATACCTTGATGCAAAAAATTGACTGTATCTCAGTTGAATAGAACTGCCCAGAGGAATTCTACTAAAGTTGTAGCAGACTTCGAGATGCTTATATTAGCGAACTAAAATTGGTATATACCTTTGGCACAAAAAGACAAAATAGCCTACGTAAGTGCTATGATAGTGTGTTCGGACGTTGAAACGAGCTCAGATCGCAATTTCGGCACCAAACAGTGAATCTGTTTTGATCTTAAAAACACCCTGAATATGCTCACCAAAATTTGTGCGATTTTGAGACGGCAACCAAAGATGTGTCAACGACACCCTAGATGAAGTGGCGACCTGCTCTGATACCAATTGTTGGAGTTAGATGTCTGTGAAAGCAGGTGAACAGCACAAGGAGCAAGAAGAAGCTTGGAGCATAACACACAATACTAAATGTATTAGAATGTACAAAGATAAGTAACCCTTTAGGGCTATAGGCATATATACAAGCGAAGGGAAAAAACCTCCTAAAGAGGGAATAAAGTGTCCCGGTGGTCCTAGTGTGTTCACACACATCACTACCTAAATATATCAACAGATATAAGGTATATGAACACAAAAGTGCAGGTTGCAAACACGATGACATAAGTTTCTTGAAGGTACAAAGATTGAAGGACTCAAGGAAGCAATCAACATAAGAGACATAGGGTGAAGCAACATAGGAAAATGACTTGAGCTTGAGGGGAAGTGTTGGAAGTTAGGAAAAATTTAAAGCTCAAGAGTGTGGGGCCATGTCCCAAGTTTCAGCTTCCACATCGTGCACAATCAAATGATGATGATTTGCATGCGTTGGAGGCATCTAAGCATGTTTAGAATAGAAAGAAATTAAATAGATAAGAAATAGGTCACCTCTTGAAGTGATTGGACCTCACTTTTTGACATGTATATGTTTTTGATTGGTTAAAGAGGTTAGTATGTGACCTCCAAATCTTTTAATGAGTTGTGTTATGACTTAGAGTCATGAAAAAATGTCCCCAAGCCACCCCTTGCTAAAACACACCCCTCTCTCGCTATTCTCTACATATTCTATAGAGATTTCATTTTATACACTCTATGAATGTAGATGATCTTGGTAGACCCCCTGTTATTGTAATTGTTGTTTCTCCTTCATTCTGCATGTGTTTTTGAGCTTTCGCTACAAGTTTTGTCTATATCACCATCTCTAATAGCTTGCATAGGCTTTGTATAGGTCCCAACATGATGGTCTTTGTCTATCATGGTAGATATATAAAGTTTGTATTTCATGTTTTCATGCATGGCACAATAAACTGCCCGACTAGATCATTCCAAATCACTAGAAACATAACAAAAATGTTTGTTTTTTTTGTCTATTGTGATAGACCAAAACCCCGATAGACACCTATCTATCGTGATAGACAACTCTCTATTATGACAAACACCATATATCACAATAGACACCCATCTATCGCGACAAACCAAATTCCACGATAGACCAAACTCACAATAGATGATAGACACCATCTATAACCAGAGACATTTTTCTATCACGATAGACACATGTCTATCACCACAGACACCCATCTATCATGATTGACAAAGCCCATGATAGAGGAAAGACATCATCTATCATGATAGACATCTGTCTATGATGACAAACACCCATCTATGGCAATAGACAAAAATTAGTGATAGACGACAAATGACAAAGGGCAAACAATAGACAACAGATAATAGATACTGTTTATTGTAACAAACACCCATCTCTCATGATAGACACCTATCTATTGTGATAGAAACTCGTCTATTA
Source organism: Ceratopteris richardii (assembly GCA_020310875.1). Classification (NCBI taxonomy): domain Eukaryota; kingdom Viridiplantae; phylum Streptophyta; class Polypodiopsida; order Polypodiales; family Pteridaceae; genus Ceratopteris; species Ceratopteris richardii. The sequence continues at coordinate 116,506,190 of CM035410.1, forward strand.
TGATAGACCAAAATCCGTGATAGACGATAGATGAAAGATGACATATGACAAATGATAGATGACAGACGATAGACACCGTCTATCACGAAACAATGAGAGACATAAGAAAATGATAGAGAAACAATGTGATGAGAGTTTCTCCATAATAGAGCTAAAGGATGTCTACAAAATGAGCTATCTCTGAGCTTTTCTCACATGATTTACCTCATTCACGTTCACTGCATATGACGTAGCCTCAAACCTTCTCCATAGAATCAATGGAGATGATGAAAAATGGAGAGCTTTCACAAATTCAATGTATTTAAGGGACTCTCTTCCTCATTGTGATCAATCAATCACTCTCATGATGACAGAAGAGATGAACCTTGGTGGCAATCATGCCAAGGATAGCCAAGAGAAATTGATCTATGTAAGTAGAGGAAGAGGAAGACAAAACCGAGGTGCTACAAGAGGATAAGGAAGATATCAAAGCAACCGAGGAGGCCAAGCACACGGAGGTGCTACAAGAGGAAGAGGAAGATATCAAAACAACCAAGGAGGTCAAGCACAATAAGAAAATGCAAGTCAAAGAGGAGGGAAAGCAACAAATAGAGGAAAAGGTGGAAGGTCTAATGGAAGAAGACAATACACTCCAAATGGATGCTTTGTGTATGGGAAGTTGGGTCATTTTGCAAATGAATGCTATGATATATCTCAATGACAAGAGAACCAAAGCAACAACCAAAATTATAGATGGCAATAATTACCGAGCTTTGGAAGAAGGCTATCAAATTTACCATCTAAAATGTTGCATGAAATTTAAGTAGCTTGCCAAAAAAGAAAATAATCAAGGATTCCCTTCAAGAAGAGTACCTATAAGAGTGCAAATGTTTTAGACCTCATTCATATGATGTTTGGGGTCCAACAAGAGAAGCATCCCTTTGTGGAAATAGGTTTCTTGTAAGCTTCATCGATGACTTTTTAGAAAAGGTGTGGTTGTATTGCATCAGGAACAAATGAGATGTGTTCTACTGCTTCAAGCAATCCAATGCATAGGTGGCAAAGGAATCGGCCGTTTATATTGAAAATTTTGAGATCCAATGGAGGGGGAGAGTACTTCTCGCATGAATTTTTGGAATTTTTTTAGCTCATTGGCATCAAAAGACACTTTACATCCATGCATAACCCTCAACAAAATGGGGTAGCATAGATAAAGAACAGAGCCATAGAAAGGTAGCAAGGTCTATGCTCAACAAAATGAATATGTTGCATTGTTATTGGGAAGAGGCTACATATAGAGACACAAGAAAACCTTGCATTTCACATCTTATAATCTTTGGTTGTGTATGATATGTACATTTACCTCAAGATTTGAGGTCAAAGTTAGATGTCAAATCTGAAACGTGTAGCTTTTTGGGATAGTGTATGGAACAAAAGGGATATAAATGCTACAACCCCATGATCAAGGAGCTGAAGGTAAGGAAGGATGTTGAATTTGATGAGTTGAATCCTTGGTATGCATGCACAAGTTCATTGCAAATTGAAGAAAATGGTGAGATAGATAAGAGATAGAGTTCATGAAAGCAGGGATTTAAGTGGTCCAAGGAAGTCATCTAGCACAAGGACACCCTCACTTTGGAGTGGAAGGTTAAGGGAAGAAAGAAGCTATGTGGATAAGAACATGTTGGAATGTGAAGAAATATAAGAAATTCAAACCGCAAGAGTGTAAAAACAAAGAAAGAAGGTGGCAACCACGCCTAAAGGAAGTGAAAGAAGGTCCTCGTGAGTACGATATCCAATTCAAAGCTGATTATATGATAGTTTCATTGCAATGGAACAAAAGGGATATAAATGCTACAACCGCATCACCAAGGAGTTGAAGGTAAGTAGTTATGATGCCTTTGATGATTTGAATCCGTGGTATGCATGTAAAAGTTGATTACAAGTTGAAGAAATAAGTGAGATAGATAAGAAGAATGATGGTAGGTCTCATGAAAATATAGTTTTAAGTGGTCAAAGCAACTCATCTAGCACAAGGGCACCCTCATCTTGGATCGGAAGGCTAAGGAAAGAAGGAAGCTATGTAGATAAGAGCATGTTGTAAGATGAAGAGATAGAAGAAACTTAAACCCTATGAGTGGAAAAAAAAACAAAGATGGCAACCACACCTAAAGGAAGTGAAAGATGGTCCTCATGAGTAAGACATCAAGTTCAAAGGTTGACATATCTGATTTCATTGCAATAATTATGCATACATGACTCAAGTAATCAAGGACAAAGAACGGACTATCTATGATGACTATCATGATCATCTTTGGAAAGCAAGATAGTAGCTAGATACATCAATCACACCATCAAAAAGGGCCTATTTTACTCTTATGATGATGATCTAAGTATCAAGGGATATAGTGATGTTTATTGGCAGGTAGCAAGGATGATCGAAGGAGTACATGATGTTATGTTTTCATGATAGGTACAAAAGTGATCATATGGATCTCTAAGAAGTAACGTGATGTTTCTCTTTCATGCACAGAGGTCAATGTCGAGGTTTCGCATTGACTACATGTGAGCTATTATAACTTAAAAAGCTACTTAAGAACCTGGAAGTGGAAGTGGAAGTGGATGAGTTTACTCTTTATGAAGATAAAATTTCAAGCATCTACCTAGCCAAAAATCTAGTGTTTCATGCAAGAAGGAAGCACAAAGAGGTCCATTACCACTTCATTAGAGAAAAGGTGATGAAAAAGGAGCTAGATATAAGGTATATGAACACAAAAGTGCAGGTTGCAAACACGATGACATAAGTTTGTTGAAGGTACAAAGATTGGAGGACTCAAGGAAGCAATCAACATGAGAGACATAGGATGAAGCAACATAGGAAAATGACTTGAGCTTGAGGGGAAGTGTTGGAAGTTAAGAAACATTTCAAGCTCAAGAGTGTGGGACTTTGTTTTTGGGGTAGAACCCTTTGCAATAACCATTCCTGCCTCTTTCTTCTTTGCCTCTTTAGCAGCTAGTTTTGGACAGCTCTTAATGGCATGATCGTTTGCTTTACAATATTTGCAAAACAATTTCTGATTTTCTGATTTCTTCTCATTTTTATCTTGCTTCTTTGATTCTGCAGATTTAGCAGATTTCTCCTTACTAGTTGAAGAGCTCCATTTTCCTTTGCCCTTCTGACTAGCCAGGAAAGCTTGATCTGCAACACGCATAATAGACCTATTCTACCTAGACTGATCTTCATACATCAGAATAAAAACTAGGTCTTCAAATTTTAAGCCATTTGGATTTCCTTTCACCATCAAACGAAGAGTAGAATCAAAACTCTAATATGAGTCAGGAAGGTCATTCAGAACTATCTGCACAAGTGAACTGTCAAGAGGGACTTCATCAGCACAAATCAATTGTTCCTTCAAATCCTTGATCTTTGTCAGAAAATTGTCCTTAGAATCACCTTCATTCATGTGCTCACTCTCCACCTGTTTTTGGAGGTAAGCAACACGAGCCTCATTCCTAGCCTGATACAATCTGGTAAGTGTATCTAAAGCATCCTTAGCTCTTCTACAAGATCGAATGTGAGGAATAATGGCATGTTTGATAGAAAAAGCTATCAACACCCTGCACAATGTTCCACAGTCCTTTTGCAACCAATACATGTCAAATCATATAAGCCCATAATGAGTAGTTGGTACCATCCAACTTATCCTCAAAAACCAACATACAAAATACATCATTGCTTTTAGCCATGGACGGTGACTGAAACACCTTGATGCAAAAAACTGACTGTATCTCAATTGAATAGAACTGCCCAGATGAAGTATGCTAAAACTGTAGCAAACTTTGAGATGTTTATACTAGCGAACCAAAATTTCCATATACCTTTGGCACAAAAAGATAAAATAGCCTATGTAAGTGCTACGATAGTGTGTTCGGAGGCCGAAACGAGCTCAGATCGCAATTTTTGCACCAAACAGTGAATCTATTTTTATCTCTAAAACACCCTGAATATGCTCACCAAAGTTCATGCGATCTTGAGACAGCAACCGAATATGTGTCAAGGACACCCTAGATGAAGCGGCGACCTACTCTGATACCAATTGTTGGAGTTAGATGTCTACGAAAGCACGTGAAACAACACAAGGAGGAAGAAGAAGGTTGGAGCATAACACACAATACTGGTTGTATTACCACTAGAATGTACAAAGATAAGTAACCCTTTAGGGCTATAGGCATATATACAAGCGAGGGGAAAAAACCTCCTAAAGAGGGAAAAAAGTGTCCCGGTGGTCCTAGTGTGTTCACACACATCACTACCTAAATATATCAACAAATATAAGGTATATGAACACAAACGTGCAGGTTGCAAACACAATGACATAAGCTTCTTGAAGGTACAAAGATTGGAGGACTCAAGGAAGCAATCAACATAAGAGACATAGGGTGAAGCAACATATGAAAATGACTTGAGCTTGAGGGGAAGTGTTGGAAGTTAAGTAAAATTTCATGCTCAAGAGTGTGGGGTCATGCCCCAAGTTTCAGCTTCCACATCATCCACAATCAAAGGATGATGATTTCCATGAGTTGGAGACATCCAAGCATGTTTAGAATAGAAAGAAATTAAATAGATAAGAAATAGGTCACCTCTTGAAGTGATTGGACCTCACTTTTTGACATGTATATGTTTTTGATTGGTTAAAGAGGTTAGTACACGACCTCCAAATCTTTTAATGAGTTGTGTTATGACTTAAAGTCATGAGAAAATGTCCCCAAGCTACCCCTTGCTAAAACACACCCCTCTCTAGTTACTCTCTGCATATTCTGTAGAGACTTCATTTTATACACTCTATCAATGTAGATGATCTTGGTAGACCCCCTGTTATTGTAATTCTTGTTTCTCCTTCATTTCAAATCCATTTCTAGTTATTTTTGTCTTGTGAGAAATCTTGTAGGTTCTACTTTGAGTGGTGTAAGTCCCCAAATGAGTGTGTCCATAAGTTCAAAGAAATATCCATAACATTATCTATGTAGTTAGCTAATACTCTGTGAAGAGATCAAGTAGTATGTTTTGATGTAGCTCACTAAGGCACCATTTATTGTCCAAATGGAGTGATTTTACTCTCATTTGAAAGTTTCTTTAAGCCCATTTTGAGTGTGCAAAGTTTTTATGTACAGTCTCTGCATGTACTCAGAGAAACATAGAAAACACAGAGCCTCTATTCGAAAAGATCAGGATCCTAGTAGGCTTCATTTGCTTTCATTGTGCACATATGAGTGTTTGTCCTCCAACAGAATAGTCATAGTATGAGCTAGAGGAGAAGCTTTATGAAAGAGGGAAGGATCGCACCAAAGGATCCCATCTTTACATGCATGATGACCTTGTCCCACGTTTTTCATTGTTTATCACGGGGAGCCCATATTAGAACACATGTCTCTTTGAGTTATCCCCTTGAACTAGTTGAAAGCATTCTTCCCCTTTCTTTATTAGGAGGTGAGCATGTTGAATGAGTAGTCTAATTGAAAGAAGGTGATGGATTTGGTAGCAAGGGCTTGGATCAAGATGCATAGAATTTGGTAATGAGGTCGGTATAGTGTGAGAGTGTTGAGAAGTGGTTTGTGCCAAGCCAAATATAATGTAGCCAAATATCTCTGAGCTTTTCTCACACGATTTGCCTCATTCATGTTCACTAGCATATGACTTAGCCTCAAACCTTCTAAACAGAATCAATGGAGATGATGAAAAATGGAGAGCGTTCACAAATTCAATGCACTCAAGGGACTCTCTTCCTCATTGTGATCAATCAATCACTCTCAAGGTGACAGAAGAGATGAACCTTGGTGGTAATCATGCCAAGGATAGCAATGGAAATTGACGTATGTAAGTAGAGGAAGAGGAAGACAAAACCGAGGTGCTACAAGAGGATGAGGAAGATATCAAAGAAACCAAGGAGGCCAAGCCCACGGAGATGCTACAAGAGGAAGAGGAAGAGGAAGATATCAAAGCAACCAAGAAGGTCAAGCACAATAAGAAAATGCAAGTCAAAGAGGAGGGAAAGAAACAAATAGAGGAAAAGGAAGAAGGTCTAGTGGAAGAAGACAATACACTTCAAATGGATGCTTTGTGTGTGGTAAGTAGGGTCATTTTTCAAATGAATGCTATGATAGAGGTCAATGACAAGAGAACCAAAGCAACAACAAAAATTATAGATGGCAAGGTAACTATGCAAAGGAATCATTAACAAACATCAAGGACATGTGGAAACAGGTCAGAAATCAAATCATACCATTCAACATGTGGGCGTTATCACTTTGGAAGGGACCAAAAGGCAAAGTCCTTATCAGAGATATTACGTGTTTCTACACTTACCAAAAGCTTTATTTTGGTAAGCCAAATGGTAGACAATGGCTACCAAGTTACCTTCAATGAAAGGGGATGTTTTGTTAAGGATCCAAAGGCACGTTTTAAGATCATGGCCAAAGGAAAGAGGCAAGGAAGAATGTTCAAGATGGACATAAATTAGCCACACCATTGAATGTATGTCACATATGGAGACAAGATGAGTAGAGTTGGACGTATGGCATAAAGGAATAGGTCTCATCAACCTACAAAAGCTAAAGGATATGCAAAGGAAGAGCTTTGGAAGAAGGCTATCAAATTTACCATCTAAAATGTTGCATGAAATTTAAGTAGCCTGCCAAAAACGAAAATAATCAAGGCTTCCCTTCAAGAAGAGTACCTAGGTGAGTGCAAATGTGTTAGACCTCATTCATATGAGGTTTGGGGTCCAACAAGAGAAGATTCCCTTTGTGGAAATAGGTTTTCTGTAAGCTTCATTGATGACTTTTTAGAAAAGGTGTGGTTGTATTGCGTTAGGAACAAATGAGATGTGTTCTACTATCTCAAGCAATCCAATGCATAGGTGGAGAAGGAATCGGCCATTTATATTAAAAATTATGAGATCCAATGGAGGGGCACAGTACTTCTCCCATGAATTTTTGGAATTTTTATAGCTCATTTGCATCAAAAGACACTTTACATCCATGCATAACCCTCAACAAAATAAGGTAGCATAGATAAAGAACATAGTCATAGAAAGGTAGCAAGGTCTATGCTCAACAAAATGAATATGTTGCATTGTTATTGGAGAGAGGCTACATATAGAGACACAAGAAAACCTTGCATTTCACATCTTAGAATCTTTGGTTGTGTATGCTATGTAAATGTACCTCAAGATTTGAGGTCAAAGTTAGATGTCAAATCTGCAAGGTGTACCTTTTTGGGATAGTCTATAGAACAAAAGGGATATAAATGCTACAACCCCATGATCAAGGAGCTGAAGGTAACTAAGGATGTTGAATTTGATGAGTTGAATCCTTGGTATGCATGCACAAGTTCATTTCAAATTGAAGAAAATGGTGAGATAGATAAGAGATAGAGTTCATGAAAGCAGGGATTTAAGTGGTCCAAGCAAGTGATCTAGCACAAGGACACCCTCACTTTGGAGTGGAAGGTTAAGGGAAGAAAGAAGCTATGTAGATAAGAACATGTTGGAATGTGAAGATATAGAAGAAATTCAAACCGCAAGAGTGTAAAAACAAAGAAAGAAGATGGCAACCACACCTAAAGGAAGTGAAAGAAGGTCCTTGTGAGTACGATATCCAATTCAAAGGTGATTATATGATAGTTTCATTGCAATGGAACAAAAGGGATATAAATGCTACAACCGCATCACCGAGGAGTTGAAGGTAAGTAGTTATGATGCCTTTGATTATTTGAATCCTTGGTATGCATGTACAAGTTGATTGCAAGTTGAAGAAATAAGTGAGATAGATAAGAAGAATGATGATAGGTCTCATGAAAATATAGTTTTAAGTTGTCCAAGCAAATCATCTACCACAAGGGCACCCTCACCTTGGATCGGAAGGCTAAGGAAAGAAGGAAGCTATGTAGATAAGAGCATGTTGTAAGATGAAGAGATAGAAGAAATTCAAACCCTATGAGTGGGAAAAAAAACAAAGAAGATGGCAACCACATGGAAAGGAAGTAAAAGATTGTCCTCATGAGTAAGACATCCAGTTCAAAGGTTGACATATCTGATTTCATTGCAATAATCATGCATACATGACTCAAGTAATCAAGGACAAAGAACCGACTATCTATGAAGACTATCATGATCATCTTTCGAACGCAAGAAAAGTAGCTAGATACATCAATCAAACCATCAAAGAGGGCCTATTTTACTGTTATGATGATTATCTAAATATCAAACGATATAGTGATGTTTATTGGGCAGGTAGCAAGGATGATCAAAGGAGTACATGATGTTATGTTTTCATGATAGGTACAAAAGTGATCATATGGATCTCTAAGAGGTAACCTCATGTTGCTCTTTCATGCATAGAGGCTCAATGTTGAGGTTTAGCATTGACTACATGTGAGCTATTATGGCTTAAAAAGCTAATTAAGAACGTGGAAGTGGAAGTGGAAGTGGAGGAGTTTCCGCTTTATGAAGAGAAAATTTCAAGCATCTACCTAGCCAAAAATCTAGTGTTTCATGCAAGGAGAAAGCACAAAGAGGTCCATTACCACTTCATTAGAGAAAAGGTGATGAAAAAGGAGCTAGATATAAGGTATATGAACACAAAAGTGCAAGTTACGAACACGATGACATAAGTTTGTTGAAGGTACAAAGATTGGAGGACTCAAGGAAGCAATCAGCATGAGAGACATAGGATGAAGCAACATAGGAAAATGACTTGAGCTTGAGGGGAAGTGTTGGAAGTTAAGAAACATTTCAAGCTCAAGAGTGTGGGACTTTGTTTTCGGGGTAGAGCCCTCTGCAATAACCATTCCTGCCTCTTTAGCAGCTAGTTTTGGACAGCTCTTAATGGCATTATCATTTGCTTTACAATATTTGCAAAATAGTTTCTGATTTTCTGATTTCTTCTCATCTTTGTCTTGCTTCTTTGATTGTGCAGAATTTGCAGATTTCTCCTTACTAGTTGAAGAGCTCCATTTTCCTTTGCCCTTCTGACTAGCCAGGAAAGATTGATCTTCAACATGCATAATAGACCTATTCTACCTACACTGATCTTCATACATCAGAACAAAAAGTAGCTCTTCAAATGTTAAGCCATTTGGAGTTCCTTTCACCATCAAACGAAGAGTAGAATCAAGACTCCGATATGAGTCGGGAAGATCATTCAGAGCTGTCTGCACAAGGGAACTGTCAGAAAGGACTTCATCAATACAAATCAAATTGTTCCTTCAAATCCTTGATCTTTATCAGATAATTGTCCTTAGAATCACCTTCATTCATGTGCTCACTCTCCAAATGTTTTTGGAGGTAAGCAACACGATCCTCATTCCTAGCCTGATACAATGTGGTTAGTGTATCCGAAGCATCCTTAGCTCTTCTACAAGATCGAATGTGAGGAATAATGGCATGTTTGATAGAAAAAGCTATCAACACTGTGCACAATGTTCCATAGTCCTTTTGCAACCAATACATGTTGCATCATATAAGCCCATAACGAGTAGTTGGTACCATCCAACTTATCCTAAAAAACAAACATACAAAATACATCATCGCTTTCAGCTATGGACGGTGACAATGATACCTTGATGCAGAAAATTGACTGTATCTCAGTTGAACAGAACTGCCCAGATGAATTGGCTAAAACTGTAGCAGACTTTGAGATGCTCATACTAGCGAACTAAAATTGGTATATACCTTTGGCACAAAAAGGCAAAATAGCCTACGTAAGTGCTATGATAGTGTGTTCGACGGCTGAAACGAGCTCAGTTCGCAATTTCGGCACCAAACAGTGAATCTCTTTTGATCTCTAAAACACCCTAAATATGCTCACCAAAATTCATGTGATTTTGAGACGGCAACCAAAGATGTGTCAACGACACCCTATATCAAGCGGCAACCTGCCCTGATACCAATTGTTGGAGTTATATGTCTGTGAAAGCACGTGAACAGCACAAAGGAGGAAGAAGAAGCTTGTAGCACAACACACAATACTGAATGTATTACCACTAGAATGTACAAAGATAAGTAACCCTTTAGGGCTATAGGCATATATAGAAGCGAGGGGAAAAAACCTCCTAAAGAGGGAAAAAAGTGTCCCGGTGGTCCTAGTGTGTTCACACACATCACTACCTAAATATATCAACAGATATAAGGTATATCATGAACACAAAAGTGGAGGTTGCGAACACGATGACATAAGTCTCTTGAAGGTACAAAGATTGGAGGACTCAAGGAAGCAATCAACATAAGAGACATAGGGTGAAGCAACATAGGAAAATGACTTGAGCTTGAGGGGGTGTTGGAAGTTAAGAAACATTTCAAGCTCAAGAGTGTGGGGCCATGCCTTAAGTTTGAGCTTCCACATCATCCACAATCAAAGGATGATGATTTCCATGAGTTGGAGGCATCCAAGCATGTTTAGAATAGAAAGAAATTAAATAGATAAGAAATAGGTCACCTCTTGAAGTGACTGGACCTCAGTTTTTGACATGTACATGTTTTTGATTGGTTAAAGAGGTTAGTACGCGACCTCCAAATTTTTTAATGAGTTGTGTTATGAATTAGTTGTGCTAAAACACACCCCTCTCTTGTTATTCTCTACATATTCTATAGAGATTTAATTTTATACACTCTATCAATTTAGATGATCTTGGTAGACCCCTTGTTATTGTAATTGTTGTTTCTCCTTCATTGCGAATCCATTTCTAGTTATTTTTGTCTTGTGAGAAATCTTGTAGGTTCTACTTTGAGTGGTGTAAGTCCCCAAATGAGTGTTTCCATAAGCTCAGAGAAATATCCATAACATTATCTATGTAGTTAGCTAATACTCTGTGAAGAGATGAAGTAGTATGTTTTGATGTAGCTCGCTGAGGCACCATCTATTGCCCAAATGGAGTCTCATTCGAAAGTTTCTCTAAGCCCATTTTGAGTGTGCAAAGTTTTATTTTACAGTCTCTGCATGTACTCAGAGAAACATAGAAAACACAGAGCCTCTATTTGAAAAGATCAGGATCCTAGTAGGCTTCATTTGCTTTCATTGTGCACATACGAGTGTTTGTCCTCCAACAGAATAGTCATGGTATGAGCAAGAGGAGAAGCTTTATGAAAGAGGGAAGGATCGCACCAAAGGATCCCATCTTTACATGCATGATGACCTTGTCCCACGTTTTTCATTGTTTATCACGGGGAGCCCATATTAGAACTAGTTGAAAGCATTCTTCCCCTTTCTTTATTAGGACGTGAGCATGTTGAATGAGTAGTGTAATTGAATGAGCATAGAATTTGGTAGGGAGGTGGGTATAGTGTGAGAGTGTTGAGGAGTGGTTTGCGCCAAGCCAAATATCATGTAGATGAGCAGATCAAAAATATATTGCGCCATGAAGGGCCAAACACTCCTTTATAGCTAGTACCCCCAAAAGAAGGAGAGAAAGGCTTGTGCACCGTTGCTTGAACAAGTCCTCCTTTTTTATACACTAAGGCTTGTGCACCGTTGCTTGAACAAGTCCTCCTTTTTTATGCACATAAATTCTCATAGTCTCTCTCATGGATGTTTGTTAAAAAAGAAGCCAACTTTGAAGGGTTAGGATAAATTCCCAGCAGATGCATCACATGGGCAGTACATAATGGGGGTGCTAGTGTGCGTTACAAACACAGGGAGTATAATTGATAATGAAAGGCAATCCAAATGTCTTAAGGTTTGAGGAGTTACTCTTTTTTTTGTGACACGAAGACTAGTCCGGGTAGACGGGTCAATTATCCATGTTGCACATCGAGCTTTCTTACCTCATGAGAAGGCATAGAAATCATATACTTGTAATAAAAAATATGCTAATGTTGCATGTTAGAAGTGTCAATAGATAACAAGGTTAAAGCAAGGAGCAAAAAGAGGCCTAATCATTTTTTCATGACTTATTTTTAATCAAAAGTGATTTTCATCACTATACCAACATTATAAATACCGTTTTTAGTATATTAGACTCCAATTTGTTCAAGCCAAGGAGTCATCGAGCTTGAGGAGTATTAGAAGTACCGGCATATCATTTTTCATAATTTTCTGATTCTGTTTGAGCCCTCAAATAAGCCCTGGCACAAAATTTTTAACCAGGCTATACACAAGGTCTCGATAGGGCCAAAACTAGTCAAAAAACTATAAAAAGAGCTATAGAACTCATTTCCAAGGTAAGCTTGTTAGAGAATAGAGCTTTTGAAAGAGAGATCTTTGATAGTTGAAAGCACTCCATTGTTCTTCTCTTTGTTCTTGCCTTGTGTGCATGTGTGTGTATGTGTGTGCATGCTTGTGTGCTTCACACTCACACACTATTACCATTAGTGTCCATGAGAAAGGCCAAATGCCCACCAGACACTTCTTTGTATATGTTCTTTAATAAAACATATAGTGGCCTGGTCAGTCACAGACTGTAAGTTTGATCGCATTTGTAAGACCTAAGAAGTCTATCTTTGTGCTCCCTATGTACAATGTTTTTTTGCATATTCTGTAGTCTCGGTACAGAGTACCGTGTGCAGCCTGAGGAGCTCGGTTTTCTACTAAAGGATATCATCGTGGAGCTCGCAATAAGTGTGGTGCATCACCATCAAAATACTTCACTGGTATCAGAGCAGTTTGATGCAAGAGCTTTGTTCCTTTTGTGCGAGCGAAGCGAGTACCCCCCAGCTTTCTCCAACGCTTACGATTAATGGAGCGACCAAGGCATAGACCTTGCCATACCTTGTCATCCGAGTCACCAAAGTCACTGTTGGTGCCGTTGGCTGCGCACGAGGGAGGACCTCAATGATCAAGGAATATAGAGGTTCTTGATACTTCCTGAGAGGTCACCCATCCCAGTATTGTTCCCCCCGGAGCTTGCTTAACTGTGGCAATCTCTTGCCACTAAGCTACACTCTTGTGGTATCTGAAGAAGGGGAAAGACTAAGGTTGACATTACCTTGAACATGTTTTGGTCCTTGAAAACTTCATTCTTTGCTTTCAAAGCCTATTTTTGAAGCATTTTTGGGATGTCTTTCGGAGCCATTTTGGAGTACTTTCACACATAGTTCTCTTCACACAGGTCCAAGAACATCAAGAAGAGTGTTCTTTGTACTTCTCCAACACTAAATATCAACCTTTGGGGATGTGTTTTCAGCCACACTCATAAAACTAGAGATTTCTCAAAAGGTTTTCAGTTTTGGTGGGAGTAGTCACTAAAAATTTATGCAAGTTTTTTAGCCTAAAACATCAAAGTTGAAAGACACTTGCAGGTGTTATTGGCTAGTTTTTAGGCTATGCATTCATCCCTTTAGTGTTATTTTATTGCATATATTGAGCACATACACACCATGCATGCTTTCGTGGATATCACTTATGTACATCCATGCGGTCATTGATATAGCGGTTACATTTTTTGCATAAAGCCTTTTATGTTTGAAACCAAGCACCAAAATCAAGTCTACAAACATATTGGAAGGTTGAGTTACATTCTAGAACTGGTGAGTTAGACATATGCATACTATAGCTTGAGATTGGTGAGCTTGACGCCCCCCTTATCGCATATTGATGCCAAGGCCACAAAAAAGAACATCTACAACTCTATGCAATCTATATTTGCAAAGAACCATGTCACTACAGAAACATAAAACAAGTTGTGTGTGTAGACTATTATGGGGTCATCCACCTCACTATTTTCACACGTTCTATTGGATCTACACATCTGACACACAGAAGATGAATCTCAAGGCATATACAAGAATGGGTGGGGAGAGAGAGAGAGAGAGAGAGAGAGAGAGAGAGAGAGAAAGAGAGAGAGATCCCGAGAATGAGAGAAAAGGAAATATTGGCAAGAAGACTTCACCAAAGTTTTACCCACAGGATCTGTACAAAATGATCTCTCTTTGAATAGTCTACAATCTACACATACAAGATTATCTCTATTGTTGGGAATTGAACTCACAACCTCCCAATTAGGAGTGTGATGGGCTAACCACTTGCCCCAAAAGCCATGGTTGAGGATTATTTCCTAATCGTCTCTCTTAAGGCATGGTTCAACCATCTCCTACTAGGATTATGTGACATTCCTTCCCCCTTAGACTGAGGATTGTCCTTAATGCTCACTTGTGGACCCTTCTAACTCTTGAACCCACTTTCCATGCATGAGCGCTTCCATCAACCTCAAACTCCAGCACATGGACCAAATTTGGACCTATCCCACCCTCCGTTGGTGCCCAAATGCCCATGCACCTTCATCCAAGGCCAGTTTCACACTCATCACAGATAAGCACTTTTTCCAAGTGCCCATGAATGAGGCATGTTGCATGTTAGAAGTGTCAATAGATAAAAAAATATGCTAATGTTGCATGTTAGAAGTGTCAATAGATAACAACGTTAAAGCAAGGAGCTAGAAAGATCAAAGAGAAGGAAACATTTTGCAGATCCAGCAAGAAGAGGCCTAATCATTTTTTCATGACTTATTTTTAATCAAAGGTGATTTTCATCACTATACCAACATTATAAATACCGTTTTTAGTGGATTAGACTCCAACCTGTTCAAGCCAAGGAGTCATCTAGCTTGAGGAGTATTAGAAGTAGTGGCATATCAATTTTCATAATTTTCTGATTTTGTTTGAGCCCTCAAATAAGCCCTTGCACATAATTTTTAACCAGGTTAGACACTAGGTCTAGATAGGGCCAAAACTAGTCAAAAAACTATAAAAAGAGCTATAGATCTCATTTTCAAGGTAAGCTTGTTAGAGAGTAGAGCTTTTGAAAGAGAGATCTTTGATAATTGAAAGCACTCCATTGTTCCTCTCTTTGTTCTTGCCTTGTGTGCATGTGTGTGTATGCGTGTGCATGCTTGTGTGCTTCACATCCACACACTGTTACCATTAGTGTCCATGTGAAAGGAAAAATGGCCACCAGACACTTCTTTGTATATGTTTGTAGTCCAAGGGTTAGGATAATTGCCTTCCAAGCAATAGATCCGGGTTTGATTCCCGGCAGACGCATCACATGGGCAGTTTCAACGTTGTGTAGGATGCTAGTGTGCGTTACAAACACAGGGAGTATAATTGACATTCTTGAACCTCAATAGCAACCTCAAATCACGGTGATGGTTCTAATTTTTCTCTCTCACACTCAGACGTTTCATGATTCTCCACATCTTTTGTCTGGTTTTTTGGAGTTTTGCTTGGCTTCTCCCTCCATTCACTTGTAAGAAGCATCACATGCACCATAGAAACGTAAAAACTAAGAGCTCCCATGATCCCATCAATGAGGGAGAAGCAAGATGATAAGAATTTGAATCACATCCATTGGCTTACCACGCTTCAAATGTCAAAACGAGTACCTACATTCAACCACTCCAAACTCATCATGAGGAGATAACTCGTCAAAAGTAAACACCAAAATCAAGCCTACAAACATATTGCAAGGTTTAGTTACATCTCAAGGCATAGACAAGAATGGGTGGAGAGAGAGAGAGGAAAGGAAAGATTCGCAAGAAGACTTCACCAACTTTTTACCCACAAGATCTGTACAAAATGATCTCTCTTTGAATAGTCTACAATCTGTACAAAACCTATATATATATATATATATATATATATATATATATATATATATATATATATATATATATATATATATATATATATATATATATATATATATATATATATATATAGGTTTTGGTTCGCCAATACAAGCACCCAAAAGTTTGCTATAGGTTAGCAGAGCTTGACAAGGTGTTTCTATTCAACCTTTGAGATATGTTCAATTTCTTTTGCCTTAGGATATCTAGTCGTTGCCCATGCATGAATTCCCTGATGTATTGTGTATGTTTGCTATTGAGGATAAGTTGGATGGTACTAATTACCCATTGTGGGTATATATTATGCATCATGTATTGGTGCGGCTCCCATTGCACCTAATCCACTGCAACTTGGTTGAGATGGAGGAGGTAGAGGGGCACATGTATTGGCAGCCTTCTCTCTCAAATGTGCCATTGGTCCTCATAGTTGCTCCTGCAAGACAACAAAAGATGCTTGGGATACTCTTGCAACATTGTACCAGACAAGAGATGAGGTTCGTGTTGCTTACCTCCCAAAATAGTTGGAGAGTGAGCGTATGAATGCAGGAGAGCCAATGGACATTGTTTTGACAAAGATCAAAGATTTGAAGGACCAGTTGATTTTTGTTGATGAAAGCTTGCCGGATAGTTCACTTCTATAGACTTTTCTTAATGATCTACTAGGTTCATATCACAGTTTTGATTCTACCCTTGGGTTGATAATGAAAGGCAATCCAAATGCCTTAAGGTTTGAGGAGTTAGTCTTTGTTTTGTGACACGAAGACTAGTCCGGGTAGAGCAGGTCAATTATCCATGTTGCACATCAAGCTTTCTTACCTCATGAGAAGGCAAAAGGTATACTAGAGATCATATACTCGTAATAAAAAATATGCTAATGTTGCATGTTAGAAGTGTCAATAGATAACAAGGTTAAAGCAAGGAGCTAGAAAGATCAAAGAGAAGGAAACATTTAGCAGATCTAGCAAGAAGAGGCCTAATCATTTTTTCATGACTTATTTTTAATCAAAAGTGATTTTCATCACTATACCAACATTATAAATGCCGTTTTTAGTAGATTAGACTCCAATCTGTTCAAGCCAAGGAGTCATCGAGCTTGAGGAGTATTAGAAGTACCGGCGTATCAATTTTCATAATTTTTTGATTCTATTTGAGCCCTCAAATAAGCCCTGGCACATAATTTTAGACACAAGGTCTCGATAGGGCCAAAACTAGTCAAAAAACTATAAAAAGAGCTATAGAACTCATTTTCAAGGTAAGCTTGTTAGAGAATAGAGCTTTTGAAAGAGAGATCTTTGATAATTGAAAGCACTCCATTGTTCCTCTCTTTGTTCTTGCCTTGTGTGCATGTGTGTGTATGTGTGTGCATGCTTGTGTGCTTCACACTCACACACTATTACCTTTAGTGTCCATGTGAAAGGCCAAATGCCCACCAGACACTTCTTTGTATATGTTCTTTAATAAAACATATAGTGGCCTGGTCAGTCACAGACTGTAAGACCGCATTTGTAAGACCTAAGAAGTCTATCTTTGTGCTCCCTATATACTGTGTTTTTTTGCGTATTCTATAGTCTCGGTACGGAGTACCGTGTGCAGCCTGAGGAGCTAGGTTTTCTACTCCGAGGATATCATCGTGGAGCTCGCAATAAGGAGAGTGAAGTGTGGTGCATCACCATCAAAATACTTCACTGGTATCAGAGCAGTTTGATGCAAGAGCTTTGTTCCTTTTGTGCGAGCGAAGCGAGTACCCCCCGGCTTTCTCCAACGCTTACGATTAATGGAGTGACCAAGGCATAGACCTTGCCATACCTTGTCATCCGAGTCACCAAAGTCACCGTTGGTGCCGTTGGCTGCGCACGAGGGAGAACCGCAATGATCAAGGAATATAGAGGTTCTTGATACTTCTTGAGAGGTCACCCATCCCAGTACTGTTCCCCCCGGAGCTCGCTTAACTGTGGCAATCTCTTGCCACTAAGCTAAACTCTTGTGGTGTCTGAAGAAGGGGAAAGACTAAGGTTGACATTTCCTTGAACATGTTCTGGTCCTTGAAAACTTCATTCTTTGCTTTCAAAGCCTATTTTTGAAGCATTTTTGGGATGTCTTTTGGAGCCATTTTGGAGTACTTTCACACATAGTTCTCTTCACACAGGTCCAAGAACATCAAGAAGAGTGTTCTTTGTACTTCTCCGACAATAAATATCAACCTTTGGGGATGTGTTTTCAGCCACACTCATAAAACTAGAGATTTCTCAAAAGGTTTTCAGTTTTGGTGGGAGTAGCCGCTAAAAATTTATGCAAGTTTTTTAGCCTAAAACATCAAAGTTGAAAGACACTTGCAGGTGTTATTGGCTAGTTTTTGGGCTATGCATTCAGCCCTTTAGTGTTATTTTACTGCATATATTGAGCACATACACACCATGTATGCTTTCGTGGATATCACTTATGTACATCCATGCGGTCATTGATATAGCGGTTAATAAGCCTTTAACGTTTGAAACCAAACCCCAAAATCAAGTCTACAAACATATTGGAAGGTTGAGTTACATTCTAGAACTAGTGAGTTAGACATATGCGTACTATAGCTTGAGATTGGTGAGCTGGACGCCCCCCCTTATCGCATATGATGCCAAGGCCACAAAAAAGAACATCTACAACTCTATGCAATCTATATTTGCAAAGAACCATGTCACTATAGAAACATAAAACAAGTTGTGTGTGTAGACTATTATGGGGTCATCCACCTCACTATTTTCACACGTTCTATTGGATCTACACATCTGACACACAGAAGAAGAATCTCAAGGCATATACAAGAATGGGTGGGGAGAGAGAGAGAGAGAGAGAGAGAGAGAGAGAGAGAGAGAGATCCTGAGAATGAGAGAAAAGGAAATATTGGCAAGAAGACTTCACCAAAGTTTTACCCACAAGATCTGTACAAAATGATCTCTCTTTGAATAGTCTACAATCTACACATACGGGATTATCTCTATTGTTGGGAATTGAACTCACAACCTCCCAATTAGGAGTGTTATGGGCTAACCACTTGCCCCAAAAGCCATGGTTGAGGATTATTTCCTAATCGTCTCTCTTAAGGCATGGTTCAACCATCTCCTACTAGGATTATCTGACATTCCTTCCCCCTTAGACTGAGGATTGTCCTTAATGCTCACTTGTGGACCCTTCTAACTCTTGAACCCACTTTCCATGCATGAGCGCTTCCACCAACCTCAAACTCCAGCACATGGACCAAATTTGGACCTATCCCACCCTCTGTTGGTGCCCAAATGCCCATGCACCTTCATCCAAGGCCAGTTTCACACTCATCACAGATAAGCACTTTTTCCAAGTGCCCACAAATGAGGCATGAACCTCCATCTCACCCAATTTCTCAACTAGGCTCTGATACCAATGTTGGGATTTAAACTCAAACCTCCCTGTTAGGAATGTGATGGGCTAACCACTTGCCCCAAAAGCCATGGTTGAGGATTACTTCCTAATGCTCTCTCTTAAGGCATGCTTCAACCATCTCCTACTAGGATTATGTGATATCTATCAATGTTTTCACACCATACCATTCAATTCACACATGTGGCATAGGTATGAACTTGGAACATCATTTTCGAGCATCATATCCACCATGAAAGTAAGAAAGAGAGATAAGAAAACGAGAGAGAAACAATGTGATGATAGTTTCTCCATAGTAGACCTAAAGGATCTCATGTATTGGTATGATGTAGTTCACTTGCATATGATTCGGCCTGATGTATTATGTATGTTTGCTATTGAGGATAAGTTGGATGGTACTAATTACCCATTGTGAGAATATATGATGCATCATGTATTGGTGCAGCTCCTATTGCACCTACTCCAACGCAACTTTGTTGAGATGGCAGAGGTAGAGAGGCACATGCATTAGTAGCCTTTTTGCCGAATATGCCATTAATCCTCATATTCGCTCTTGCAAGACAACAAAAGATGCTTGGAATACTCTTGCAACATTGTACTAGACAAGAGATAAGGTTGGTGTTGCTTACCTCCGAAAATAGTTGGAGAGTATTAGAAGTACAGATGTATCAATTTTCATAATTTTCTGATTCTGTTTGAGCCCTCAAATAAGCCCTGGCACATAGATTTTAACCAAGCTAGAGACTAGGTCTGGATAGGGCCACAACTAGTCAAAAAACTATAAAAAGAGCTATAGAACTCATTTTCAAGGTAAGCTTGTTAGAGAATAGAGCTTTTGAAAGACACATCTTTGATAATTGAAAGCACTCCATTGTTCCTCTCTTTGTTCTTGCCTTGTGTGCATGTGTGTGTATGTGTGTGCATGCTTGGGTGCTTCACACTCACACACTGTTACCATTAGTGTCCATGTGAAAGGCAAAATGGCCACCAGAAACTTCTTTGTATATGTTCTTTAATAAAACATATAGTGGCCTGGTTAGTCATAGACTGTAAGTTCGACCGCATTTGTAAGACCTAAGAAGTCTATCTTCATGCTCCCTATGTACTGTGTTTTTTTGCGTAATTTGTAGTCTCTGTATGCAGTACCACGTGCACCCTTAGGCGCTGGGTTTTCTACTCCGAGGATATCATCGTGGAGCTCGCAACAAGGAGAGCGAAGTGTGGTGCATCACCATCAAAATACTTCACTGGTATCAGAGCAGTTTGATGCAAGAGCTTTGTTCCTTTTGTGCGAGCGAAGCGAGTACCCCTCGACTTTCTCCAATGCTTACAATTAATGGAGCGACCAAGGCATAGACCTTGCCATACCTTGTCATCCGAGTCACCAAAGTCATCGTTGGTGCCGTTGGTTGCGCACGAGGGAGGACGTCAATGATCAAGGAATATAGAGGTTCCTAGTACTTCCTAGGAGGTCACCCATCCCAATACTGTTCCTCCCTGTAGCTCGCTTAACCATGGCGATCTCTTGCCACTAAGCTACACTCTTGTGGTGTCTAAAGAAGGGGAAAGACTAAGGTTGACATTACCTTGAACATGTTTTGCTCCTTGAAAGCTTCATTCTTTGCTTTCAAAGCCTATTTTTGAAGCATTTTGGAGTACTCTGACACATAGTTCTCTTCACACAAATCCAAGAACATCAAGAAGAGTGTTCTCTGTAGTTCTCCGACAATAAATATCAACATGTGGGGCTGTGTTTTCAGCCACACTTGTAAAACTACAGGTTCCTCAAAAGCTTTTTAGATTTGGTGGGAGCAGTCGCTGCAAATTTATGCAAGTTTTTGAGCCTAAAACATCAAAGTTGACAGATACTTGCAGGTGTTATTGGCTAGTTTTTGGGCTGTGCATTCAGCCTCTTAGTATCATTATATTGCATTTATTGAGCACATACACACCATGTATGCTTCTATAGATACCGCTTATGTACGTCCATGTGGTCATTGATATAGCCGTTATATTTTTTGCATAAAGCCTTTTACATTTGATAAAGATGGTCGTGGTGAGGTTTTCTCAAATGGGAGACACCCAGATGTCCGGGTCTCTTTGGTGATGCAGGTGGAAGACTTACCCACCCTCACCATAGGAGATGTATGATATTTGTTTATAGGTGCTCAATAAGCATAGTTGGCTTCTATTGGGTAACTGATTATATGCAATGGAGTCAGTGATTCACTATGCATGTAAACATGTCACTACTTGCAGTTTTATGATATTTTGACACATGTATATACTCATTTTGTAGAGGATACTTTGGCAAAATGTTTCAAGATTTTTGGTTTATCAACTATACAGTGTCGATTTACTCCTTCATAACTAATTCGTTGGTGTTTGGACTCTTCTAACTCCATTATCATTCCATTATCATTCAGTTCTCTACCATCATGGCATCGGAGGTCTCAGGCACATCTAGTGGATCAGGGTCTAGTGCTAGTGTTCCGAGGAGGAGCTATAACTTGTAGGGCAAAGACCATTTTGAGATCCAAAAATTTGATGGCGCAAACTTTGCTCTATGTAGGAATCATATTAAAGATGTGCTGATTCAAAGGAGGCAATGGAAGCCCGTAAATGGAATTTCAAAGAAGCCTGCTGACATGGATGAAGATGATTCGGATGAGTTAGATGAAATGGCCAGGTCCACCATTCGCTTGCACCTGGCAGATAATGTTTACTTTATAGTATTAGACTGTGAAAGTGCAAAGGAGCGTTGGAAGAAGTTATGCAATACATATGAAAAAGAGACGTCATCAAATAAAGTGTACCTGATGAGAAAATTATATGACCTTCATATGAAGGACATAGATAGTGTTGATGCTTATCTAAATGAGTTTGATGCTATATTCTCCCAGTTACAGGCTCACAAAATGGATATGAATAATGAAAGGAAAGCAGTATTGTTGTTATGCACCTTGCCATCATCATGTGATACGTTTTGCACAACTATTAGCACTCTTGAGTGAGGAGATTCGTAGAAAATCTAGGGTTCGCACTCATAGTGGAGATGCATATAATGTTCGCGATGCTTACCAAGGAAAGAATCAGCAACATGGAAGGAGCAAGAACAAGGAAAATAATGGTCAACAAAATAAGAGTAGAAGTAAATCAAGGAAGAGGGATATCGAATGCCATTATTTTCATTAGAAAGGACACATGAAGAAAGACTATTTTGCATTAAAGAATGCTAAAGGTAAAGGACAGAATCTTGATGGGCATGTTAAATAGTTACCTGCACCATCTACTTCGAATGTGAAGATTGAAGAACTTAATGATATTTCTGATGATGCTAATGTGTTGACACTTGATAATACTGTGCTAACTAAGGCTCTTATGGCTCATTCTCTTTCCCACACCTGGCTGCTAGATTTTGGTGCTTCTTTCCATGTGACACCGCACAGAGAATGGTTCTCTAATTATGCAGCAAAGTCTCTTGCTACCGTGAGACTTGGTGACTCTTACGAGTGTGATTCTGTTGGGAATTGGAGATGTGGTTGTGTAGTTCATTGATGGTTCAAAATTTACTATGCATAATGTATGCCATGTACCTCAGTTATCACGCAGTTTGATGTCAGTTTGTTAACTTGATGACCTTGGTTACAAGGTGGTCTTCTATGCTCAGTCCTTTCGCATATCAAAGGGCAATATGGTTATTACAAAAGGAAGCAAAGTTGGCTCACTTTATCCTTTATGTGTATCACAGAAAGAACACTTGTTAGTTGTTACTAAATAGCCTATGGCATGCATTTGGCATGGTCTTTTGGGCCATATATCTCGTAGTGGAATGGAAAATATTTCTCATTCTGGCTACTTACATGTTTCATCTATCTCTGGTTTTTAATTTTGTGAGCATTGTCAATATAGAAAGAAAATAAAAAATGTGCATACAACGCACATTGACTCTTCAATTCAGCCTTTAGATCTCATTCATACAAATGTGTGTGGTCCTATGCCGACTAGGTCCTTAGGTGGTTCTCTTTACTTTGTCACTTTCATAGATGATGCTACTAGAAAAGTTTGGGTATATCCTATCAAATCCAAGGATGAGGTATTCCCTACTTTCAAAAAATGGCTTGCTTCACTTGAGACTAAAAAAGGAACTAAGCTTAAGGCTTTACATTCAGATAACGGGGTGGAGCATACCTCACATGAACTCAGCCTTTTCTGTTAGTGTAGAGGGATTTGTAGAGAGTTTACGGCTCCCTTTACCCCATTACACAATGGTGTAGCTGAGAGGATGAATATAACTATTCAAGATAGAGTAGTCTATATGTTGCATCATGCAAACCTCTCACAAGGGTTTTGGGCAGAAGCAATATTGATTGCAGTTCATGTGATCAACCTTTCACCTAGTACTACCAAAGGTATGAAAGTGGCACAAGAGTTATGCATGAGGAAGCCACCATATTATGATCATCTTCGAGTTTTTGGGTGTGAAGCATATATTCATATACCCAAGAATCTTAGATAAAAGTTGGACCATAAGTCAAAGAAATGCAATTTTCTTGGATATGGTTGAGAAGTACAATTTGGATATCGCTTATGGGATCTTGAAACATAGTCAATGATAAGAAGTAGTGATGTCATTTTCAATGAGTATAAGATGCATAAATAGCCCATTAAGGAGGTTGAAGTGAGAAGAGTGGTGTTTGAGGATACTAGTCATGCAGTTAGCATGCATAAAAATGTTGCACATAGGGATGTTCAAGAGAATGTCCATTCAGATCAGTCTGCACATGTTCCTATTTAGCAACCATTGAGATGTTCTGCATGTGTCTCACATCCACCTGATAGATATGTTCCAAGTTTAGATTTTATTATGCTAATCGATGCCAGAGAGCCTTCTTGCTACAAAGAGGCTATGCAGATAGAGGATCATGTCAAGTGGGAGCGTGCCATGAAGAGTGATTTGGATTCTATTCACAAGAATGGTACTTGGCATTTAGTACCATTACCAAATGGCAGGAAAGCTTTACTATGTAAATGGATATATAAGCTAAAATTCACATCAGATAGTGCTTCTCCAAAGTATAAAGCACGACTTGTTTCAAAGGGTTTTAAGCAACAACATGGTTTTGATTTCGAGGAAATCTTCTCTCCAGTGGTCAAGATGACTACCCTACGCATGTTGCTTGGATTTGTTGCAATGGAGGACTTAGAGCTAGTCCAAATGGATGTGAAAACTAATTTTTTGCATGGACATCTTACATATGAGATCTATATGGAACAAGCAAAGGGTTATGTAGTTCCTGGCAAGGAAAGTCTCGTTTGTAAGCTTAAGAAGAGCTTGTATGGACTTAAATAGTCCCCTAGGCAATGGTACCAAAAGTTTGATGCTTTTATGAAGTCTCAAGCCTATTCTCAAAGCACTGAGGATCATTGTCTCTACACAAACAGATGCTTAGATGGCAGCTTGATATGCTTGATACTTTATGTCGATGATATGTTGATTGTTGGGAAGTCCTCTTATGATTTGTCCATTCTCAAAAAAACGTTGAGTTAGACATTTGATATGAAGGATTCGGGGGATGCCAAACATATTCTTGGCATGCGCATTACTCATGATAGGAGCAAAAGATGCATATACTTGTCTCAAAGTGAGTACATATCCAAAGTACTTCACATGTTCAATATGTAGGGTGGAAAGGCATTGAGTACACCTTTACCCACATATGTGAAATGAGCAAGGATGATTGCCGCAAATCAAATGAGGAAAAGGAATTCATGACCAAAATTCCCTATTAGTCTGTTGTTGGTAGTCTCATGTATGCTATGGTATCTATGAGACCAGACATTGTATTTGCAGTGGGAGTTGTGAGCAGCATATGTCTAATCCCAGCAAGAAACATTGGGAAGTGGTCAAGATGATTTTAAGATATATAAGTGGCACTAAGGACAAGTTTCTATGCTTAGGTAGAGGAAAAGCATCCATTATTGGTTACATAGATTCTGACTATGCTGGTTGTGTAGACAATCGTAAGTCTACATCAGGGTGCATTTTTCATTTTGTTTGAGGTGCTATCTCATGGAGATCTTGTCTTCAATAATGTACAGTTGTTTCCACCACAGAAGCAAAGTATGTTGTAGCAAGTGAGGCATGTAAGGAAGCATTGTGGCTTTCTTGTCTTGCTTGTGATATGGTTTTACCTCAACATGTACCTCGTTTGCTCAGTGATAGTCAGAGTGCCATTGCTTTGGCTAAGAATCTCGCCTATCATGCAAAGACCAACACATTGAGGCAAGGTATCACTTCATTAGAGTTTGCTTAGCCACAGAGCGCATTATTCTTGAGAAGGTTCACACTCGAGATAATGTTGAAGATGCTTTGACTAAAGCTCTATCATAGGATAGCTTTGGACAATGTTGTCACGTGATGGGGGTTACTTGATTCATGATCTTACACAATCACATGTATACTGTGTAACATGCCCATCAAGTGGGAGGTATAGTTTGTATACTTACACTTAGATATTCTTTATCATTCTTTATTTTTCTCCCATAGTTACTTTGGCCATATCGGCCTTTAGTGGGAGATTGTTACCGTTAGTCTCCATGTGAAAGGCCAGATGGCCACCGGACACTTTTTTGTATATGTTCTTTAATAAAACATATAGTGGCCTAGTCAGTCATAGACTGTAAGTTCGATCGCATTTGTAAGACCTAAGAAGTCTATCTTCATGCTCCCTTTGTACTGTGTTTTTCTACATATTCAGCAAACTTTGTATGGAGTACCGTGTACAGCCTTAGGATCTCAGTTTTCTACTTTGAGGATATCATCGTGGAGCTCGTGAGAAGGAGAGCACACAATGGTGCATCACCATCAAAATACTTCACACTTGTGCCTTCACTTGCTCTTGGTAATCATACATATGTCACATCTCCATGGAATGACATTTATGAGGTGGATCTCCTCATGTTAATATGCACCATTGTGTTACAGTGACACCAGTGCCATTTCTGAGGAGAGAGCTTCTAGGATGAACGTGTGATGGTAAGACATAGAGTTGTGACATTGCAGTTGTAGGTAATTTCCTTAATTTCCATTAATCTTTCTTACTTTCTTCATCATCATCATCACCATCATTATCCTCACTATCTCCCACCTCCATCTCCATCTTTGATGAATTTCTCGTTTTCTGGTCATAGACCCTTTCCCACCTGATTCCCCTCATTCCACTTGTGAGAGAGAGCAATAGAGAGCTATTGTGTATTCTATTTGCATGTGTTTCTGAGCTTTTGCTACAAGTTTTGGCTATATCACCATCTCTAATAGCTTGCATAGGCTTTGCACAGTTCCAAAATGATGGTCTTTGTCTGTCATGGTAGATATAGAAAGTTCGTATTTCATGTTTTCATGCATGGCACAATAAACTGCCCGACTAGATCATTCCAAATCACTAGAAACATCACAAAAATGTTCATTTTTTTGGTCTATCGTGATAGAACAAACCCACGATAGACACCTATCTATCATGATAGACAACTCTCTATTATGACAAACATTGTCTATCACAATAGACACCCATCTATCGCCACAAACCAAACTCCACGATAGAACAAATTCACAATAGATGATAGACACCATCTATCACAAGAGACACATGTCTATCACCACAGACACCCATCTATCATAATAGACAGAGCCCATGACAGAGGAAAGACATCATCTATCATGATAGACATTTTTCTATGATGACAAACACCCATCTAAGGCAACATGACAAAAATTAGTGAAAGACGACAAACGACAAAGGGAAAACAATAGACAAGAGATGATAGAGACTGTTTATCGTAATAGACACCCATCTTTCATGATACACACCTATCTATTGTGATAGAAACTCATCTATTATGATAGATTGAAATCCGCGATAGACGATAGATGAAAGATGACATATGACAAATGATAGATGACAGACGATAGACACCATCTATCACGAAACAATGAGACATAAGAGAATGAGAGAGAAACAATGTGATGAGAATTTCTCCATAATAGAGCTATAGGATGTCTACAAAATGAGCTATCTCTGAGATTTTCTCAAACGATTTACCTCATTCACGTTCACTAGCATATGACTTAGCCTCAAACCTTCTCCACAAAATCAATGCAGATGATGAAAAATGGAGAGCTTTCACAAATTCAATGTATTTAAGGGACTCTCTTCCTCATTGTGATAAATCAATCACTCTCATGATGACAGAACAGATGGACCTTGGTGGTAATCATGCCAAGGATTGCCAAGGGAAATTGATGTATGTAAGTAGAGGAAGAGGAAGACAAAACCGAGGTGCTACAAGAGGATGAGGAAGATATCAAAGCAACCAAGGAGGCCAAGCACACGGAGGTGCTACAGAGGAAGAGGAAGATATCAAAGCAACCAAGGAGGTCAAGCACAATACGAAAATGCAATTCAAAGAGGAGGGAAAGCAACAAATAGAGGAAAAGGTGGAAGGTCTAGTGGAAGAAGACAATACACATCAAATGGATGCTGTGTGTGTGGTAAGTTGGGTCATTTTGCAAATGAATGCTATGATAGAGCTCAATGACAAGAGAACCAAAGCAACAACCAAAATTATAGATGGCAAGGTAATTTTGCAAAGAAATCATCCATCCAAAGGAATCATTAACAAACATCAAGGACATGTGGAAGCAATCACAAATCAAATCATACCACATGTGGGCGTTATCACTTTGGAAGGGACCAAAAGGCAAAGTACTTATCAGAGATATTACGTGTTTTTACAATTACCAAAAGCTTAATTTTGGTAGGCCACATGGTAGACAATGGCTACCAAGTTACCTTCAATCAAAGGGGATGTTTTGTTAAGGATCCAAAGGCAAGTTTTAAGCTCATAGCCAAAGGAAAGAGGCAAGTAAGAATTTCCATGATGGACATAAATTAGCCACACCATTGAATGTATGTCACATATGGAGACAAGAGGATAGTAGAGTTGGACCTATGGCATAAGTGAATAGGTCTCATCAACCTACAAAAGCTAAAGGATATGCAAAGGAAGAGCTTTGGAAGAAGGCTATCAAATTTACCATCTAAAATGTTGCATGAAATAGTAGCTTGCCAAAAAAGAAAATAATCAAGGCTTCCCTTCAAGAAGAGTACCTATGTGAGTGGAAATGTTTTAGAGACCTCATTCATATGATGTTTGGGGTCCAACAAGAGAAGCATCCGTTTGTGGAAATAGGTTTGTTGTAAGCTTCATCCATGACTTTTTAGATAAGGTGTGATTGTATTGCATTATGAACAAATCAGATGTGTTCTACTACTCCAAGCAATCCAATGCATAGGTGGAGAAGGAATCGGCCAATTATATTGAGAATTTTGAGATCCACTGGAGGGGGAGAGTACTTCTCCCATGAATTTTTTGAATTCACTTTACATCAATGCATAACCCTCAACAAAATGGGGTAGCATAGATAAACAACAGAGACATAGAAAGGTAGCAAGATCTATGCTCAACAAAATGAATATGTTGCATTGTTATTGGGGAGAGGCTCCATATATAGACACAATAAATCCTTGCATTTCACATCTTAGAATCTTTGGTTGTGTATGCTATGTACATGTACCTCAAGATTTGAGGTCAAAGTTAGATATCAAATCTGAAACCTGTAGCTTTTTGGGATAGTCTATGGAACAAAAGGGATATAAATGCTACAACCCCATGATCAAGGAGCTGAAGGTAAGTAAGGATGTTGAATTTGATGAGTTGAAGCCTTGGTATGCATGCACAAGTTCATTGCAAATTGAAGAAAATGGTGAGATAGATAAGAGATAGAGTTCATGAAAGCAAGGATTTAAGTGGTCCAAGCAATTCATCTAGCACAAGGACACCCTCACTTTGGAGTGGAATGTTAAGGGAAGAAAGAAGTTATGTAGATAAAAACATGTTGGAATGTGAAGAAATAGAAGAGATTCAAACCACAAGAGTGTAAAAACAAAGAAAGAAGATGGCAACCACAGCTAAAGGAAGTGTGGGGCCATGCCCCAAGTTTCAGCTTCCACATCATCCACAATCACAGGATGATGATTTCCATGAGTTGGAGGCATCCAAGCATGTTTAGAATAGAAAGAAATTAAATAGATAAGAAATAGGTCACTTCTTGAAGTGATTGGACCTCACGTTTTGACATGTATATGTTTTTGATTGGTTAAAGAGGTTAGTACGCTATTTTGTGTAGACTATTTTGTCCTTTTGGGCCAAACATATATATAGGTTTTGGTTCGCCAATACAAGCACCCAAAAGTTTGTTATAGGTTAGCAGAGCTTGACAAGGTGTTTCTATTCAACCTTTGAGATACGTTCATTTTTTTTTTGCCTTAGGATATCTCGTCATTGCCCATGCATGAAATCCCTGATGTATTATGTATGTTTGCTATTGAGGATAAGTTGGATGGTACTAATTACCCATTGCGGGTATATATGATGCATCATGTATTGGTGTGGCTCCCATTGCACCTAATGCAATGCAACTTGGGTGAGATGGCAGAGGTAGATAGGCACATGCATTGGTAGCCTTGTCTCTCAAATGCACCATTAGTCCTCATAGTCCCTCCTGCAAGACGACAAAAGATGCTTGGGATACTCTTGCAACATTGTACCAGAAAAGAGATGAGGTTCATGTTGCTTACCTCCCAAAATAGTTGGAGAGTGAGCATATGAATGCAGGAGAGCCAATGGACACTTTTTTGACAAAGATCAAAGATTTGGACCAGTTAATTTTTGTTGATGAAAGCTTGCCGAATAGTTCACTTCTATAGATTTTTCTTAATGATCTACTAGGTTCATATCACAGTTTTGATTCTACCCTTGGGTTGATAATGAAGGGCAATCCAAATGCCTTAAGGTTTGAGGATTTAGTCTTTGTTTTGTGACATGAAGACTAGTCCGGGTAGAGCAGGTCAATTATCCATGTTGCACATCGAGCTTTCTTACCTCATGAGAAGGCAAAAAGTATACTAGAGATCATATACTAGTAATAAGAAATATGCTAATTTTGCATGTTAGAAGTGTCAATAGATAACAAGGTTAAAGCAAGGAGCTAGAAAGATCAAAGAGAAGGAAACATTTTGCACATCCAGCAAGAAGCGGCTTGATCATTTTTTCATGACTTATTTTCAATCAAAAGTGATTTTCATCACTATACCAACATTATAAATACTATTTTTGGTAGATTAGACTCCAATTTGTTCAATCCAAGGAGTCATCGATCTTGAGGAATATTAGAAGTAACGAAGTATCAATTTTCATAATTTTCTGATTCTATTTGAGCACTCTAATAAGCCCTGGAACCTAATTTTTAACAAGGCAAGAAACTAGGTTTGGAATGGGCCAAAGCTAGTCAAAAAACTATAAAACAGGCTAGAGAGCTCATTTTTTAGGTTAGCTTGTTAGAGAATAGAGCTTTTGAAAGAGAGATCTTTGATAATTGAAAGCGCTCCATTGTTCCTCTCTTTGTTCTTGCCCTATGTGCATGTGTGTGTATGTGTGTGCATGCTTGTGTGCTTCACACTCACACACTATTACCATTAGTGTCCATGTGAAAGGCCAAATGCCTACCAGACACTTCTTTGTATATGTTCTTTAATAAAACATATAGTGGCCTGGTCAGTCACAGACTGTCAGTTCGACCGCATTTGTAAGACCTAAGAAGTCTATCTTCATGCTCCCTATGTACTGTGTTTTTTTGCGTATTCTGCAGTCTCTATACGGAGTACCGTGTGCAGCCTGAGGAGCTCGGTTTTCTACTCCGAGGATATCATTGTGGAGCTCCCATGAAGGAGAGCGAAGTGTGGTTCATCGCCATCAAAATACTTCACTAGTATCAGAGACGTTTGATGCAAGAGCTTTGTTCCTTTTGTGCGAGCGAAGTGAGTACCCCCGACTTTCTCCAACGCTTAGGACTAAAAGGCATAGACCATGCCATACCTTGTCATCCGAGTCACCGAAGTCACCATTGGTGCCGTTGGCTACACATGAGGTAGGACCTCAACGATCAAGGAATATAGAGATTCCTAGTACTTCCTGGGAGGTCACCCATCCCAATTCTATTTCCCCCTATAGCTCGCTTAACCATGGCAATCTCTTGCCACTAAGCTACACTCTTGTGGTGTCTAAAGAAGGGGAAAGACTAAGGTTGACATTATCTTGAACATGTTTTGGTCCTTGAAAGCTTCATTCTTTGCTTTCAAAGCCTATTTTTGAAGCATTTTGGAGTACTTTGGCACATAGTTCTCTTCACACAGGTCCATGAACATCAAGAAGAGTGTTCTCTATACTTCTCCGACAATAAATATCAACATTTGGGGATGTGTTTTCAGCCACACTCGTAAAACTACAGGTTTCTCGAAATGTTTTCAGTTTTTGTGGGAGCAGCCGTTGCAAATTTATGCAAGTTTTTGAGCCTAAAACATCAAAGTTGACAGATACTTGCAGGTGTTACTGACTAGTTTTTGGGCTGTGTAATCAGCCTTTTAGTGTCATTATACTGCATATATTGAGCACATACACACCATGTACACTTCTATGGATACCGCTTATGTACGTCCATGTGGTGAGGTTTTCTTAACTGGGAGACACCTAGATGTCAAGGTCTCTTTGGTGATGTAGGTGGAAGACTTACCTAGCCTCACCATAGAATATGTATGATATTTGTTCATAGGTGCTCAATAAGCCTAGTTGGCTTCTATTGGGTAATTGATTATATGCAATGGAGTCAGTGATTCACTATGCATGTAAACATGTCACTACTTGCAGTTTTATGATATTTTGACATGTGTATATACTCATTTTGTAGAGGATACTATGGCAAAATGTTTCTAGATTTTTGGTTTAATGAACTATACAATGATCGATTTACTCCTTCATACATAAATTCGTTGGTGTTTGGACTCTTCTAACTCCATTATCATTCTATTAAGTTCTCTACCATCATGGCATCAAAGGTCTCAGGCACATCCGGTGGATGAGGGTCTAGTGCTAGTGTTCTGAAGAGGAGCTATAACTTGTAGGGCAAAGACCATTTTGAGATCCGAAAATTTGATGGTGCAAACGTTGCTCTATGGAGGAATTAGATTAATGATGTGCTTATTCAAAGGAGGCAATGGAAGCCTGTAAATGGAATTTCAAAGAAACCTGCTGACATGGATGAAGATGATTGGGATGAGTTAGAAGAAATGGCCAAGCCCACGATTCGCTTGCACCAAGCAGATAATGTTTACTTTATAGTATTAGACTGTGAAAGTGCAAAGGAGCGTTGGAAGAAGTTATGCAATACATATGAAAAAGAGACGCCATCAAATAAAGTGTACCTAATGAGAAAATTATATGACCTTCATATGAAGGACACAGATAGTGTTGATGCTTATCTAAATGAGTTTGATGCTATATTCTCCCAGTTACAGGCTCAGAAAATGGATATGAATAATGAAAGGAAAGCAATATTACTATTATGCACATTGCCATCATCATGGGATATGTTTTGCACAACTATTAGCACTCTTGAGTGAGGAGATTCGTAGAAAATCTATGGTTGGCACTCATAGTGGAGATGCATATAATGTTCCTGATTCTTATCAAGGAAAGAATCAACAACATGGAAGGAGCAAGAACAAGGAGAATAATGGTCAACAAAATAAGAGTAGAAGTAAATCAAGGAAGAGGGATATCGAATGCCATTATTGTCATTAGAAAGGACACATGAAGAAAGACTATTATGCATTAAAGAATGCTAAAGGTAAAGGACAGAATGTTGATGGGCATGCTAAATAGTTACCTGCACCATCTACTTTGAATGTGAAGATTGAAGAAATTAATGCTATTTCTGATGATGTTGATGTGTTGACACTTGATAGTACTATGCTAACTAAGGCTCTTATGGCTCATTCTCTTTCCCACACCTGGCTGCTAGATTTTGGTGCTTCTTTCCATGTGACACCACACAGAGAATGGTTCTCTAATTATGCAGCAAAGTCTCTTGGTACCATGAGACTTGGTGACTCTTACGAGTGTGATTTTGTGGGGATTGGAGATGTGATTGTGCAATTCATTGATGGTTCAAAATTTACTATGCATAATCTACGCCATGTACCTCAGTTATCATGCAGTTTGATATCAGTTTCTCAACTTGATGACCTTGGTTATGAGGTGGTCTTCTATGCTCAATCCTTTTGCATATCAAAGGGCAATATGGTTATTGCAAAAGGAAGCAAAGTTGCTCACTTTATCCTTTATTTGTATCACAGAAAGAACACTTGTTAGTTGTTACTAAATAACCTATGGCCTATATTTGGCATGGTCGTTTGGGCCATATATCTCATAGTGGAATGGAAAATCTTTCTCATTTTGGCTACTTACCTATGTTATCTATCTCCGATTTTTAATTTTGTGAGCATTGTCAATATGGAAAGCAAATAAAAAATGTGCATAGAATGCACATTGACTCTTCAATTCAGCCTTTAGATCTCATTCATACAAATGTGTTTGGTCCTATGTCGACTAGGTCCTTAGGTGGTTCTCTTTACTTTGCCACTTTCATAGATGATGCTTCTAGAAAAGTTTAGGTATATCCTATCAAATCAAAGGATGAGGTATTCCCTACTTTCAAAAAATGGCTTGCTTCAGTTGAGACTAAAAAAGGAACTAAGCTTAGGCTTTACATTCAGATAATGGGGGTGAGCATACCTAACATTGATTCAGCCTTTTCTGTTAGTCTAGAGGGATTCGTAGAGAGTTTATAGCTCCTTTTACCCCATTACACAATGGTCTAGTTGAGAGGATGAATAGAACTATTTAAGATAGAGTAGTCTCTATGTTGCATCATGCAAACCTCTCACAAGGGTTTTGGGCAGAAGCAATTATTGACTGCAGTTCATGTGATTAACCTTTCACCTAGTACTACCAAAGGTTTGAAAGTGGCACAAGAGTTATGCACATGGAAGCCACCATATTATGATCATCTTCAAGTTTTTGGGTGTGAACCATATATTCATATACCCAAGAATCTTAGATAAAAGTTGGACCATAAGTCAAAGAAATGCATTTTTCTTGGATATGGTCGAGAAGGACAATTTGGATATCGCTTATGGGATCTTGAAACATAGTCAGTGATTAGAAGTAGTGATGTCATTTTCAATGAGTCTAAGATGCATAAAGAGCTCATTAAGGAGTTTGAAGTGAGAAGAGTGGCGTTTGAGGATACTAGTCATGTGGTTAGCATGCATAAAAATGTTGCACATAGGGATGTTCAAGAGAATGTCCATTCATATCTGTCTGCACATGTTCCTGTTTAACAACCATTGAGACGTTCTGCACGTGTCTCACATCCACCTGATAGATATGTTCTAGGTTTAGATTTTGTTATGCTAGCAGATGCCAAAGAGACTTCTTGCTACAAAGAGGCTATGCACATAGAGGATCAGGTCAAGTGCGAGCGTGCCATGAAGAGTGAGTTGGATTCTATTCACAAGAATGGTACTTGGGATTTAGTACCATTGCCCAAGGGCGGGAAAGCTTTACCATGTAAATGGGTATATAAGCTGAAATTCACATCAGATAGTGCTTCTCCAAAGTATAAAGCACGACTTCTTGCAAAGGGTTTTAAGTGACAACATGGTTTTGATTTTGAGGAAATCTTCTCTTAAGTGGTCAAGATGACTACCCTGCGCGTGTTGCTTGAATTCATTGCAATGGAGGAATTAGAGCTAGTCCAAATGGATGTGAAAACTACTTTACATATGAGATCTATATGGAACAACCAAAGGGTTATGTAGTTCCTGGCAAGGAAACTCTAGTTTGTAAGCTTAAGAAGAGCTTGTATGGACTTAAACAGTCCCCTAGACAATGATACCGAAAGTTTGATGCTTTTATGAAGTCTCAAGCCTATTCTCAAAGCATTGAGGATCATTGTCTCTACACAAACAGATGCTTAGATGGCAGCTTGATATGCTTAGGTAGAGGAAAAGCATCCATTATTGGTTATACATATTCTGACTATGCGGGTTGTGTAGACAATCGTAAGTCTACATCAGGGTGCATTTTTCATTTTTTTGGAGGTGCTATCTCTTGGAGATCTCGTCTTCAAGAATGTACAATTGTTTCCACCACAGAAGGAGAGTATTTTGTAGCAAGTGAGGCATGTAAGGAAGCATTGTGGCTTTCTCGTCTTGCTTGTGATATGGGTTTACCTCAACATGTACCTCGTTTGCTCAGTGATAGTCATAGTCCCATTGCTTTGGCTAAGAATCTTGCCTGTCATGCAAAGACCAAGCACATTGAGGTGAGGTATCACTTCATAAGAGATTGCTGAGCCACGAAGCGCATTATTCTTGAGAAGTTTCACACTCGAGATAATGTTGAAGATGCTTTGACTAAAGCTCTATCACAGGATAGCTTTCGACATTGTTGTCACTTGATGGGGGTTACCTGATTCATGATCTTACACAATCACATGTATACTGTGTAACATGCCCATCAAGTGGGAGGTATAGTTTTTATACTTACACTCAGGTATTCTTTGTCATTCTTTATTTTTCTCCCATAGTTATTTTAGCCATATTGGCCTTTAGTGGGAGATTGTTACTGTTAATCTCCATGTGAAAGTCCAAATGGCCACTGGACACTTCTTTGTATATGTTCTTTAATAAAACATATAGTGGCCTCGTCAGTCACAGACTGTAAGTTCGATTGCATTTGTAAGACCTAAGAAGTCTGTCTTCATGCTCCCTATGTACTGTGTTTTTCTACATATTCAGCAATCTTTGTATGGACTACCATGTGCGGCCTTAGGAACTCGGTTTTCTACTCTGAGGATATCGTCCTGGAGCTCAAGAGAAGGAGAGCGCACTGTGGTGCATCACCATCAAAATACTTCACAGACTTGTGCCTTCACTTGCTATTGGCCATCATACAATTGTCACATCGCCATGTATTGACATTTATGAGGTGCATCTCCTCATGCTAATATGCACCATTGTGTTACACTGACACCAAATTTAGTGCCATTGCCAGGGAGAGAGCTTCTAGGAAGAGTGTGTGATGGTAAGACATAGAGTTGTAACGTTGCAATTGTAGGTAAATTTCTTAATTTTCATTAATTTTTCATACTTTCTTCATCATCATCATCACCATCATCATCCTCACTATCTCCCACCTCCATCTCCATCTTTGCTGAATTTTTAGTTTTTTGGTCATAGTCCCTTTCCCACCTAATTCCCTTCATTCCACTTGTGAGAGAGAGCAAGAGAGAGCTATTCTGCATTCTATTTGCATGTGTTTTTGAGCTTTTGCTACAGGTTTTGGCTATATCACCATATCTAGTAGCTTGCATAGGCTTTCCACAGGTCCCAAGATGATGGTCTTTGTCCGTCACGATAGATATAGAAAGTTTGTATTTCATGTTTTCATGCATGTCACAATAAACCGCCCGACTAGATCATTCCAAATCACTAGAAACATCACAAAAATGTTCGTTTTTTCGGTCTATCATGATAGACCAAAACCACGATAGACACCTATCTATCGTGATAGCCAACTCTTTATTGTGACAAACACCGTCTATCACAACACACACCCATCTATCGCGACAAAACAAATTCCACGATAGACCCAATTTACAATAGATGATAGACACCATCTATCACAAGAGACACTTGTCTATTATGATAGACACATGTCTCTCACCACAGACACCCATCTATCATGATAGACAGAGCCCATGACAGAGGAAAGACATCATCTATCATGATAGACATCTCTCTATGATGACAAACACCCATCTATGGCAACAGACAAAAATGAGTGATAGATGACAAACGACAAAGGGCAAACAATAGACGAAAGATGATGGAGAGTGCTTATTGTAACAGACACCCATCTATCATGATAGACACCTATCTATTGGTATAGAAACTTCTCTATTATGATAGACTGAAATCCGTGATAGATGATAGATGAAAGATGACAGATGACAAATGATAGATGACACACGATAGACACCATCTATCGCGAAACAATGAGAGACATAAGAAAATGAGAGAGAAACAATGTGATGAGATTTTCTCCACAATAGAGCTAAATGATGTCTACAAAATGAGCTATCTCTGAGCTTTTCTCACACCATTTACCTCATTCACATTCACTAGCATATGACTTAGCCTCAAACCTTCTCCACAAATCAATGAAGATGATGAAAAATGGAGATCTTCCACAAATTCAATGTATTTAAGGGACTCTTCCTCATTGTGATCAATCAATCAGTCTCATGGTGATAGAAGAGATGAACCTTGGTGGTAATCATGCCAAGGATAGCCAAGGAAAATTGATGTATGTAAGTAGAGGAAGAAGAAGACAAAACCAAGGTGCTACAAGAGGATGAGGAAGATATCAAAGCAAGCAAGGAGGCCAAGCACACGGAGGTGCTACAGGAGGAAGAGGAAGATATCAAAGTAACCAAGGAGGTCAAGTACAATAAGAAAATCCAAGTCAAAGAGGAGGGAAAGCAACAAATAGAGGAAAAGGTGGAAGGTCTAGTGGAAGAAGAGAATAGACTTCAAACGGATGCTTTGTGTTTGGTAAGTTGGGTCATTTTGCAAATGAATGCTATGATAGAGCTCAATGACAAGAGAACCAAAGCAACAACAAAAATTATAGGGGGCAAGGTAACTATGCAAAGAAATCATCCATCCAACCGAATCATTAACAAAACATCAAGGACATGTGGAAACAGGTCACAAATCAAATCATACCATTCAACATGTGGGCAACATCACTTTGGAAGGAATCAAAGGCAAAGACTTATAAGAGATATTATGTGTTTCTATTGTTACTAAAACCTTTATTTTGGTAGGCCAAATGGTAGACAATGGCTAGCAAGTTACCTTCAATGAAAGGGGATGTTCTGTTAAGGATTTAAAGGCAAGTTTTAAGCTCATAGCCAAAGGAAAGAGGCAAGGAAGAATGTTCATGATGGACATAAATTAGCCACACCATTGAATGTAGGTCACATATGGAGACAAGAGGATAGTAGAGTTGGACCTATGGTATCAACAAATAGGTCTCATCAACCTACAAAAGCTAAAGGATATGCAAAGGAAGAGCTTTGGAAGAAGGTGTTGATATATTTTAGGTAGTGATGTGTGTGAACACACTAGGACCGCCGGGCACTTTTTTCCCTCTTTAGGAGGTTTTTTCCCCCCGGCTTGTATATACGCCTATTGCCCTAATGGGCTACTTATCTTTGTACATTCTCTAGTAATACATTCAGTATTGTGTGTTGTGCTCCAAGCTTCTTCTTCTTCCTTGTGTTGTTCGCGTGCTTCCGCAGACGTCTAACTCCAACAATTGGTATCAGAGCAGGTCGTCGCTTCATCTAGGACGCCATCGACTCTCCTCCGTTTGCAGTCTCAGAGTCGTACAAATTTTGGTGAGCATACTCAGGGTGTTTCCGAGATCAAAACCGCTTCGCTCTGTGGTGCCGAAATCGTGATTTGAGCTCGTTTCGGCCTCCGAATGCACTATCGCAGCGCTTGTGCAGGCTATTTGGTCTTTCTATGCCAAAGGTATATACCAGTTTTTGTTCGCTAGTTTAAGCATCTCGAAGTCTACTACAGGTCTAGCAGAACTCGTCTGGGCAGTTCCATTCAACTTTTTCAGATACAGTCAATTTTTTGCATGAAGGTATTTTAGTCACCGACCATGGCTGAAAGTAGTGATATATTTCGTATGTTGGTTGTTGAGGATAAGTTGGATGGTACCAACTACCCATTATGGGCTTAGATGATGCGACATGTATTGGTTGCAAAAGGATTGTGGAACATTGTGCAGAGTGTTGAAAGACATCCTCTTACACCTGTAACAACAGGTACTACGAATACAGGTGTTGGAGCTGATGAAGATGGTGTCGAAGATGATATTGTTCAGATTCCTGTTCGTGCTGCTGTTTTTGTTGCACCTACTACAGAGCAAATTCGTTGGGATGGCAGAGATGCCCAGGCACATGCATTGATAGCTTTGTCTGTCAAACGTGCCATTATTCCTCATATTCACTCTTGCAGAACAGCTAGGGATGCTTGGGATACACTTACCACATTGTACCAAGCTAGGAATGAGGCTCGTGTTGCTCACCTCCGAAAACAGTTGGAGAGTGAGCACATGAATGAAGGTGATTCTATGGACAGTTTCCTAACGAAGATCAAAGATTTGAAGGAGCAATTGATTTCTACTGATGAGGTTATACCAGATAGCTCACTTATGCAAACCGTTCTGAATGGTCTTCCTGATTCATATGAGAGTTTTGCTTCTACTCTTCGGTTGATGATGAAAGGCAATCCGAATGCCTTATCATTTGAGGAGTTAGTCTTTGTTCTGTTGTAGGAAGATCAGTCCAGGCAGAATAGGTCCATTATGCATGTTGTAGATCAAGCTTTCTTGGCTAGTCAGAAGGGCAAAGGAAAATGGAGCTCTTCTACTAGTAAGCAGAAATCTGCAAATGCTGCACATTCGAAGAACCAGGATAAAGATGAGAAGAAATCAGAAAAGAAGAAATTGTTTTGCAAGTACTGTAAAGGGAATGATCATATCATAAAGAACTGTCCAAAACTGGCTGCAAAAGAGGCAAAGAAAAAGGAGGCTGGAATGGTTGTTGCAGAAGCCTCTACACCAAAAACAGAGTCTGCTAATCTTGTGCAGGAAGAAGAATGGGCGTTTACTACTGTTTGCAGTTTTGACCCATCTTCTCATGAGCAGTGCATGTCTGCAGTGGACTCAGATGTTTGGTACTTTGACAGTGGGGCGACCAAACATATTACCTCGCAGCGTAGTTTCTTCTCTTCACTCGAGCCTGCCCCTACAGGGAATACTGTCACATGCGCCAACAACTCCTCTTATCCTGTTATGGGAGTTGGTAAAATCATTCTGACTACTGCTGATGGTAGCTCTTTCACCTTGTCAGATGCTTTATTTGTGCCAGGGATCAAGAAGAATCTGTTATCAGTTTCTTCATTAGCCAAGATTGGCTTGGTTGTGAAATTTGTTGATGACAGATGTACAGTTCAGGATCTATCAAATGGCGATGTTATTATTGCTTCTGGCATTTTATGTCATGGGTTATATAAGCTCATAGACTATGAAAGATCTATGAATGATTCGGCATGTGCAGTTCATGATTCTCAGGCTATGTCAGATGCAAAGCTTTGGCATGCACACTTTGGTCAACTGAATTTTGCTAGTTTGCTACGCCTGTAGAAATATCATATGGTGTCTTCTTTGCCCAAGCTTGAGGCACCTGGAAAACATGTATGTGAAGGCAGGCTGTATTTTGGGCAAAATGCAGCGTTCCTCCTTTCCAAAAGATGGTTCAGTTCGGGCTATGCAGAAATTGCAGCTTGTACACAGTGATGTCTGTGGTCCTATGTAGACACCTTCTTTTGGAAACTATCTTTACTTCGTGACTTTCATTGATGATTTTTCTAGGCATGCATGGGTATATCCATTGAAGGCAAAGTCCGAAGTGTTTTTGTGCTTCAAACAGTTTTTAGTTTTGGCTGAAAATCTATCAGCATAAAATGGGCACCCTCCGTTCTGATCGAGGGGGGAATATATGTCTTCTGATTTTAATGCATTTCTTGCTGAACGTAAGATAAAACACCAGTGTAAAGTGCCGTATACACCTCAACAAAATGGAGTTGCTGAACGGAAGAACAGGTCACTCATGGAGATGGCGAGGTGTATGGTCAAGAGTCAGGCTTTACCACATAGTTTCTGGCTTGAGGCTGTCATGCGTGCAGCATATGTACTTAACAGGTGTCCCACTAAAGCGCTGCAGTCTATCACTCCATATGAGGCTTGGCATGACCGCAAGCCATCTGTTGCTCATCTGCGTGGTTTTGGTTGTTTGGCATATGCATTAGTGCCTAAACAATATCGCAGAAAATTGGATGATAAGGCAGTAAAATGTATTTTTGTTGGGTACAGTTCTGAAAGTAAAGGCTATCATCTGTATCATCCACCGACTAAACGCATTCTGGTTAGCTGTGATGTGGTTTTTGTGGAAGATGCTATTCAGCCATTGCTTTCATGTGCCAAGGAGACATCTATTAGCTCCAAAGACATGTATGATACTTTGATGCCTCTTTTTACAGGTGGACACTGTTGCGGAAATGTGGTATGCTTCCTTTACTCTGATACCACTCCTTGTTGACGCGACGAAGGCTGAGCCTTGCGGAAACCGCCATGCCCAAGAAGAACTAAGCTAAAGTCATTCCGAACACCTCTGTAATCAATCAATAGCTTAGCGAAGTCTAGCGTTCAACATATAAGACTGCGCTTCTAAATTCACTGAAGAATTTCACCAAAACTTCTCCAGACTGTCACTGGACTGACACCGTAATCTTACCTGAATTGTACCGGAATGAACTTCAAATCTATTTATAATTACTTCAAGTGAACATACATGAAGTAAGGAAGTGACGCAAAAGCTTCCTTAACTTACTGAACACTTTCTGAAGTTTAAGAAAAAACTCCACTAGTTCAGACAGCCTCTTTCCGGTCAGACTTTGTACTATGTGTGTATATCTTTTCCACCGGAAACTTTGATCAACTGAAAGTAGAGATGTCTAGCTACAGAATGAGCTATCTCTCACACAAAACTTCGCATTACTCTGCGAGATCTACTTCCTTCTTCTACCGAAAATACTTTTACAGTGAGAACTGCAGCTGACCGAGAATGCGGTTACTGAGAAAATGTTAACTGTTAACTAACTTTAAAACATACTCTGTTTCTTCCACACACAAACAATACGCACAAACATCCACATGAACATGTGTTTTCTATTAGAGAAGATGTGTACAAGTGAGCTTGGCCTCTTCTTGCTCAAGCTACAGAAACTCTCTTATACTGAGTAGTTTCTTATTACCATCTTTCTCAGATGAATACCTGAAGTTTCAGGTTTCTGTTATTCATCTTTACATACGCGATCTCTGGCGTCTTCTTCTACATACGCGATCTATGGCGTCTTCTTCTATAACTCTGCGTCTCTGTGCATCTGCTATATTTCGTCTCTCTCTCTATCTCTATTCTCCTCTCGCTCTTCTTCTCTTCTATATGTGCTCTTATTTATACTGCACACTCTTCTTAAGCACGTTCTTGTTCGCACTTCCCTTCTGTTATTCCTTTGCACGTTCTCTCTATGTACAGCTTGATTTGGTGTACCGTATTCTGATTCTGGGAGATTCTGTACTGTACATAACGGTCGTGGATTTGTCCCTCCACTAAGGCTTTTGATTTTCTCTGATTCTGCTTCCTTCTTTTTCTCTTTTTATGTCTATTTGTCAAATTCGTGAGTGTTTCTTCAACAGCTCCCCCTCAATCACTAATTTGACATCTTCCGGTCTTTCATATATCTTTCTTTCTTTTATACCTGCCATTTCTTTGAATCTGTTTGTCTTCGTTCCATCCAAACTCTTTGTTAGCATATCTGCAATCTGATCTTTTGTCGGAGTGTATACAATTTCTAACTCCTT
The DNA here is from genome assembly GCA_020310875.1 of Ceratopteris richardii. Classification (NCBI taxonomy): domain Eukaryota; kingdom Viridiplantae; phylum Streptophyta; class Polypodiopsida; order Polypodiales; family Pteridaceae; genus Ceratopteris; species Ceratopteris richardii. The sequence continues at coordinate 116,548,773 of CM035410.1, forward strand.
CTCCATTACCTTTTCCCTCAGGAAATGATATTGAATTTCTATGTGCTTTGTTCTTGCATGAAATATTGGGTTTGCTGCAAGATATAACGAACTCATATTATCTCCATGTATGATAGGTATACCTTGATCAATACCCATGCTTTTGAACAAGGTCTGCATCCATATTACTTCTTTAGCTGCTTCTACAAGTCCTTTATATTCAGCTTCTGTTGACGATAAAGCCACTGTGTGTTGCTTCTTCGAACACCAGCTTACCAGCTTATCTCCTAGGTATATCATATACCCGTGTGTTGATCTTCTGTCATCTTGACTTCCAGCCCAGTCTGAGTCACTGTATGCTCTGAGTTTTATATCTGACGTAAAAGGATAATATACTCCTTCTTTTATAGTTCTTTTAATATATCTAAGAACTCTCTGTCCTGCAACCCAATGTTGATCTGTCGGACAATGCATAAACTGTGAGAGAACTCCCACTGCATAACTGAGATCCGGTCTTGTTAGCGTAGTATAAATCAAACTTCCTACTAATGACTGATATTTCTTCATATCTTTAAACTCTGCTCCACTGTATTTGCTGAGTTTATGGTTTACTTCAAGCGGTGTTGAAGCTTCTCTGCAGTTCTCCATATTAAACTTCTTCAGTAAGTTTAGGAGATATCCTTCTTGTGTCACATATACACCATGATTTGTGTATGTGATTTCCATTCCTAGAAAGTATGACAACTTTCCTAGGTCACTGATCTTGAACTCTCTTTCGAGTAGTTTCTTTACTTATGTAATTCCTTCATCTGATGTTCCTGTGATTATTAAGTCGTCTACATAAATACAAATGTAGATCATACCTTCTTCTATTCTTTTTATGAGTAGACTTGCGTCTGCTTTCGAACTTTGGTATCCAAGTTCGTTTAGATATTTCACAAGTCTGTAATTCCAAGCTCTTGGAGCTTGCTTCAGTCCATAAAGTGCTTTTCTTAACCTGCAAACAAAGTTTGGGTATCTAGAACTTTTGAACCCTTCAGGCTGTTCCATGTACACTTCATCAGAAATGTATCCATTCAGAAATGCGTTCTTTATATCTAGCTGACTTAGCTTCCATCCTTTTGATGCAGCTACAACGATTACTGTTCTTATGGTTGACATCCTTGCCACCGGACTAAACGTTTCGTCATAATCTATGCCATGCGTCTGAGCATAGCCTTTGACCACCAGCCTTGCTTTGTGTCTGGCTATCCTTCCATCTGCAAATTTCTTTATTTTGAACACCCATTTATTTCCGATTACTTTCTTACCATTTGGTTTCGGAACAAGTTCCCATGTCTTGTTCTCCTCCAGTGCGCTGATTTCTTCTTCCATTGCTTCTTCCCATTGTTTCTTGCCTTTTGCTTTATCATAGCTCTGTGGTTCTTCATCATCTTTGACCATATATGCATAGTCTTTCTGAGTTATGTATGACGTATCATACGAGTACCTTTCTGGTTGTCTTCTGTTCCTGTTTGACCTTCTTGGTTCAAACTCTTCATGTGTGTCTGAGTACACATCTTCATCTTCGTTTCTCATACCTGATCCGTTCCTGGACGTGCTTGCCTGCATATGATTTTCATCTCTGTTTACCTGGACAATTGATTTCCCTTTCTCTCTTCTTTTTATTTCTTCTTCGAATTCTTCAGTCGTATGACTTTGATCTGCATACCAACTTTTCTGTTCATCAAACGTAACATCTCTGGACACAGTAAATTGTTTGGTTAGAGGATTCCATAACCTGTATCCCATCTGCTTTTCATCATATCCAACGAACACATATTTCTCTGCTTTCGGTTCAAGCTTATGTCTGAGTTGAGATGGTACATAAGCATACGCTACTGATCCAAACACTTTGCAGTGATCAAGTGTTGGCTTCTTTCCCCACCATGCTTCATAGGGGGTCATTCCTTCCAATGCTGTACATGGTAATCTGTTTACCAAGTATGTGGCTGTGTTTACAGCTTCAGCCCAAAGATAATTTGGACAATCCTTTTCGTTTAGCATAGCTCGTGCGAACTCGACTAGAACTTGGTTCCTTCTTTCTGCTACTCCATTTTGTTGTGGTGTATATCTGCAGGTTATTTCTCTTTTAATACCTGCATTCCAAAGATAGTCATTGAATTCTCGGGAGAAGTATTCTCCCCCTCCATCAGACCTCAGTCTTTTAAGTTTTCGTCCGGTAAGTCTTTCGGCATATGCATGAAAATGCCTGAAAGCTCCAAATACTTCTGACTTCTCTTTCAAAACATAAAGAGTTATCCACCTTGTTGCATCATCAATGAATAAAACATAGTACCTTGGTCCGCTGATTGATCCTTCTTTCGTTGGCCCCCACACATCTGTATGAATAAGTTCGAGTACTTCATCATGTTTGAATCCTTTCTTCTGGAAAGGTAACCTGTGGGCTTTTCCCAACTGACATGCTTCACACTTGTGAATCATATGTTGATTCTGTATATTTGGTAATCCCAATACTGACTGATTCGTTATCATAGCTTTAATTCCTTTTTCATTGAAATGACCTAATCTCTTATGCCATAAATCAAGTTCTGTAATTACCTTTTCTCCATGTGTGAGCAACGCTTGGCCAATGTTTCCTTGTACTCTTAAAGTAAAGAGTCTTCCTTCTTTCTTTCCAAAAATGATCTGGTTATATCCGTTCTCGAGATCTTCTACAAATACACCTTTATTTGTAAATCTGACCTGAAAACCTTTCTCAACTATCTGTCCTACGCTAATCACGTTTTTTGGTATGGTTGGAACATACAAAACATTGGTTAGCAAATCTGCTCCACTCTTGCATTTCACTTTTCCAATTGAGTGTACGCTATGTCTCGTATTGTCACCTGTTTGAACAGTGTGACTAGAACTACCTTTTTCTAGTTCTGACATTAGTTCTATATTTCCTGACAAGTGATTAGAGCATCCAGAATCAATGTAAAATACCTTTAGGTCTTCGTTTTCCGATGTGCTTATAGAGTTCATCATCAACGATGTATGACTTTCATTCTGCGTGTCGTTTGCGTAGTTGTTGTAGGTGGTGTTGTAGGATTGATTCTGTCCCCAACTTCTTGCTCCACCTCTACCATAGCCTCCTCTTTGATTTTGTCTTCCTCTTTGATATCTTCCGCTTCTGCCTTTGCTATTACTGTTTTGATTTTGATTTGATCCTTGTTGATTGTGCCAACAATCATGAGCCAAGTGATTACTGAGTCCACAGATCCAGCAAGCCTTCTTGTTGGTATTCTGGTTACTTCTTCCTCTTCCAAAGCCTCTTGCTCTTCCTCTACCAGTGCCTTTACCTCTTGCGTAATAGGCCTGAGAACTCGACTCTTCTTCGTCTTTTGTCTTACCTTTGTCTTTCTTTTTGTTCTTCATGTACATTGCAGAGCTTTGTCCTTTATCTGCATCTCCTTTCAAGTCTTGCTCATATGTGAGCATCAAACCAAGCAACTGATTTAAATCTGGCACAAAATGATTTAAAGAAAGTTCAGTTGATAGTACGAAGGGTTTCCACCTTTCATCTCCTCTCAACCCTGTGAGCACTTGCGCTATCAATCTATGATCTTCGACTTCTTCATTTATGGATCCAAGACTATCTGCTAGATCCTTCATTTTAGTGACATAGTCACTTATGCTTTGACTCGACTTCTTTTTGAATGTCGTAAATTCGGACCATAAGCTAGCCTTCCTGGCTTTCGTAGTATTTTGGAAATGATCTTCCAATGCACTCCATATGTCCTCTGCTTTCTCCAGACCTCTGATATGCGGTAGTAAATGGTCTGTTACGGTATTATAGATGTAGGCTCTTGCCGTTGCATCTCTCTTCTGCCACAGCTTCAAGGCTTCTAACTCTTCTTTTTCCGGTTGACTATCATCTTCGAAAGTCGGCTTCTTTTCTTCTCCGGTCACATACATCATTAAGTCCTTACTCATAAGTAAGGCTTCCATGCGCATTACGCATGCGGGATAATTATCTCTGTCCAGCTTATCAATAGTAACATGGTCTGCCATGATTTTCTTGTTTCTGTTACTTCCGGTGAGTTTTTTGTGAATCTTTCTGCTCCTCAGAATCTTTCTCGTTCTGGTTCCACTCATTGTGGTTAACCGGCTCTTGTTTCCAATAATGGTGAATACTCTGGGCTTTGATTAGATATGCCTGGCTCTGGCTCTGATTCTGGCTCTGACTCTGGCTCTGACTCTGGCTTTGACTCTGGCTCTGATACCACTGTTGCGGAAATGTGGTATGCTTCCTTTACTCTGATACCACTCCTTGTTGACGCGACGAAGGCTAAGCCTTGCGAAAACTGCCACGCCCAAGAAGAACTAAGCTAAAGTGATTCAGAACACCTCTGTAATCAATCAATAGCTTAGCGAAGTCTAGCGTTCAACATATAAGACTGCGCTTCTAAATTCATTGAAGAATTTCACCGAAACTTCTCTAGACTGTCACTGGACTGACACCGTAATCTTACCGGAATTGTACCGGAATGAACTTCAAATCTATTTATAATTACTTCAAGTGAACATACATGAAGTAAGGAAGTGACGCAAAAGCTTCCTTAACTTACTGAACACTTTCTGAAGTTTAAGAAAAAACTCCACTAGTTCAGACAGCCTCTTTCCGGTCAGACTTTGTACTATGTGTGTATATCTTTTCCACCGGAAACTTTGATCAACTGAAAGTAGAGATGTCTAGCTACAGAATGAGCTATCTCTCACACAAAACTTCGCATTACTCTGCGAGATCTACTTCGTTCTTCTACCGAAAATACTTTTACAGTAAGAACTACAACTGACCGAGAATGCGGTTACTGAGAAAACGTTAACTGTTAACTAACTTTAAAACATACTCTGTTTCTTCCACACACAAACAATACGCACAAACATCCACATGAACATGTGTTTTCTATTAGAGAAGATGTGTACAAGTGAGCTTGGCCTCTTCTTGCTCAAGCTACAGAAACTCTCTTATACTAAGTAGTTTCTTATTACCATCTTTCTCAGATGAATACCTGAAGTTTCAGGTTTCTGTTATTCATCTTTACATACGCGATCTCTGGCGTCTTCTTCTACATACGCGATCTATGGCGTCTTCTTCTATAACTCTGCGTCTCTGTGCATCTGCTATATTTCGTCTCTCTCTCTCTATCTCTATTCTCCTCTCGCTCTTCTTCTCTTCTATATGTGCTCTTATTTATACTGCACACTCTTCTTAAGCACGTTCTTGTTCGCACTTCCCTTCTGTTATTCCTTTGCACGTTCTCTCTATGTACAGTTTGATTTGGTGTACCGTATTCTGATTCTGGGAGATTCTGTATTGTACATAACGGTCGTGGATTTGTCCCTCCACTAAGGCTTTTGATTTTCTCTGATTCTGCTTCCTTCTTTTTCTCTTTTTATGTCTGTTTGTCAAATTCGTGAGTGTTTCTTCAACAGACACTCTAGTGCTGGTCCTAATGAGGCAACTTCTCAGCCTTTGTAGGTTTCACATGATGATGTAGATCATTCCATTTCTGATGCAGATTTACATGACGCACTTGTTGATGAGAGAGATGATATTGAGCAGGCAAAAACTATGCCAAAATGGCTGGTGCAGACTTTGCGTGACAACAAATTAGATGCACCTTTGTCACGTTCAGGCTCTCATAGTGCCTCCTTTGCATAAGATTGTTATGCTATGGCTGCGTCTAGTCTCTGTGATGAGAATGAGCCGGTGTCTTTTGATGAAGCACAAAATTCAGAAAATTGGATGGCTGCTATGCAATCTGAATATGATGCTATAATGAAGAATGGTACATGGTCTTTATGTGACTTGCCTCCTAGCAAGAAGGCCATTGGCACTAAGTGGGTATACAAGCTGAAGCGTAAATCTGATGGTACAGTTGACAGGTATAAGGCTAGGCTTGTTGCAAAGGGTTATGCGCAGGAAAGAGGCATTGATTTTGATGAGACCTTTGCACCTACATGTCATATGACTACTGTTCGGAGCACTTGTGCACTTGCAACCCATCATGCTTGGAATGTACATCAGTTAGACATTAAAACAATATTTCTGAATGGTGACTTGCATGAAGAAGTGTATGTTTTTCAGCCCCGTGGCTTTGTGGAGAAAGGGCATGAAAACGAGGTGTGCAGGTTAAAGAAGGCATTATATGGTTTAAAGCAAGCATCACGTGCTTGGTATGAGAAGATACATGCCTATCTATTTGCACATGGTTTTGAGAACAGTCCAACTGAAAGCACCTTATATGTTAAGCGTGCTAATGATGTGCTTCTGATCATTGTTGTCTATGTTGACGACATGTTGCTCACTGGTCCTATTGAGAAGCGTATTGCTGATTTCAAGGCTGATTTGCATGCCTCATTTGAGATGTCTGATTTGGGGCATTTGCATCACTATTTGGGCATTCAATTTATGCAAGTTGATGGTGGAATGGCTTTGTGTCAAACGAAATATATTGACACATTATTGCAGCGTTTTGGCCTTGAAGACTGTAAGCCTACTGCCACTCCTATGGAGACAGGTTTACGATTGAGTCTTCATGATGCTGGAGATGCATTTGATGTTGTTCTCTATCAGCAGGCTGTTGGATGCTTGATTTACTTATGCATTACTCGGCCAGATATTCAGTTTGATGTCTCACAGATGAGCAGATTTATGCATTGCCGAGGAGTCACGCATTGGAAGGCGGTTAAGCGCATCTTTCGCTACTTGAGTGGTACTCGGCTACTTGGGTTGTTTTATCCCAAGGGGGGATCACTACCGCCAAATTTGCATGCTTTTTCTGACTTAGATTGGGCTGGTTGCTATGACACTCATGTGTCCACCAGTGGTTTTTGCTTCATGCTTGGTAGCTCATGTATATCTTGGTTGAGCAAGAAGCAGCCTACTGTGGTCACTTCCAGTTGTGAGACTGAGTATAGGGAAGCTTTCACAGCGACTGTTGAGTGTGTGTGGCTCAGACGCCTTATGGCTGATTTGGGTGTTGGCCAATCTTCTGCCACCACCATCTTCACTCACAGTCAGAGCGCATTGGCAGTTGCGAGGAACCCTCTGTTCCATGCTCGCACTAAGCACATTGAGGTGCATTATCACTATGTCAGGGAGAGGTTCTCTGCTAGGGAGATCAGCTTGGCATATGTGCCCACACAGGAGAACATAGAAGACCTTTTCACGAAGGCTCTGCCTAGGGAGAAGTTTGAAGCTTTCTGCAAAGCTTTGAGCTTACTTCCTTTTGTGGAGTGATTTCCACCTAGCTTGGCACTTCCTTATACATGAGTGCCAGCTCCTTGTTCACCGCATCACTCCTAGGGGGGATTTGTTGATATATTTTAGGTAGTGATGTGTGTGAACACACTAGGACCACCGGGGCACTTTTTTCCCTCTTTACGAGGTTTTTTTTCCCCGGCTTGTATATACGCCCATTGCCCTAATGGGCTACTTATCTTTGTACATTCTCTAGTAATACATTCAGTATTGTGTGTTGTGCTCCAAGCTTCTTCTTCTTCCTTGTGCTGTTCACGTGCTTCCGTAGACGTCTAACTCCAACAGAAGGCTATCAAATTTACCATCTAAAATGTTGATTGAAATTTAAGTAGCTGGCCAAAAAAGAAAACAATCAAGGCTTCCCTTCAAGAAGAGTACCTATGTGAGTGCAAATGTTTTAGACCTCATTCATATGATGTTTGGCGTCCAACAAGAGAAGCATCCCTTTGTGGTAATAGGTTTGTTGTAAGCTTCATTGATGACTTTTTAGAAAAGGTGTGGTTGTATTGCACGAGGAACAAATGAGATGTGTTCTACTACTTCAAGCAATCCAATGCATAGGTGGAGAAGGAGTCGGCCAATTATATTGAAAATTTTGAGATCCACTGGAGGGGGAGAGTACTTCTCCCATGAATTTTTGGAATTTTCATAGCTCATTGGCATCAAAAGACACTTTACATCCATGCATAACCCTCAACAAAATGGGGTAGCATAGATAAAGAATAGAGACATAGAAAGGTAACAAGGTCTATGCTCAACAAAATGAATATGTTGCATTGTTATTGAGGAGAGGTTACATATACAGACACAAGAAAACCTTGCATTTCACATCTTACTAGAATCTTTGGTTGTGTATGCTATGTACATGTACCTCGAGATTTGAGGTCAAAGTTAGATGTGAAATCTGAAACATGTAGCTTTTTAGGATAGTCTATGGAACAAAAGGGATATAAATGCTACAACCCCATGATCAAGGAGCTGAAGGTAAGTAAGGATGTTGAATTTGACGAGTTGAATCCTTGGTATGCATGCACAAGTTCATTGCGAATTGAAGAAAATGGTGAGATAGATAAGAGATAGAGTTCATGAAATCAAGGATTTAGGTGGTCCAAGAAAGTAATCTAGCACAAGGACACCCTTACTTTGGAGTGGAAGGTTAAGGGAAGAAAGAAGCTATGTAGATAAGAACATGTTGGAATGTGAAGAAATAGAAGAAATTCCAACCGCAAGAGTGTAAAAACAAAGAAAGAAAGGTGGCAACCACACCTAAAGGAAGTGAAAGAAGGTGAGTACGATATCCAATTCAAAGGTGATTATATGATAGTTTCATTGCAAAGCATTATGCATACATGGCTCATGTAATGAAGGAAAAACAACAACTAAGTATGAAGAAGCTAAGGAAGGCAAGGAATGATGAGAGACAATGAAGGAAGAACTCAAGGAACTTGATGAAAACCATACTTGGAACTTGGTACCAGCTCAAGAAGGCATAAAGATGACAAGTAATAAGTGGGTTTACAAAATTAAGAGAAATTCAGATAGTTACGTTGCTAGGTACAAAGCAAGGTTGGTGGAGAAATGCTGCTCCCAAAGCCATGCGATTGATTATGATGAAACTTTTAGGCTCCTAGCAAGGAGGCCAACAATGAGGACTTCTATTGCAGTGGCCACATCAAATACATGGAGCTTATATCAGTTGTATGTGAATAATGCATTCCTTAATGTAGAGCTTCAAGAAGTATCTACATGAGCCAACCTCAAGGATTTTCTAATACTAGGTGTCCAAATCATGTTTGAAAGATAAGGAAAGCATTTTAAGGACTAAGGCAAGCCCAAATGGCCTAGAATCAAAGGTTAGTTGATTATTTATCAATGTGTGGATACAAAGAAAGTGTTGCAAATCCATCACTTTACATGAAGAAGCAAGGAGACAAGAAGATATACATATGCATCTATGTGGATGACTTGATCATCATAGAAAGTGATATTGCACATATTACAAATATCAAATCAAACCTAGGAAAGGTGTTCAAGATATTTGATCTTGGAACGCTTAAGTGTTTATTACGAATAAATGTAATCTATACACACAATGACATCTTCTTGATTCAAAGAAAATACTCATTGAGGCATCATCGAGTGTCCAAATGGCATGATTTTATTGTAATTCGAAACTTCCTTAAGTCCCTCTTGAGTGTGAAAAGTTTTCATTCACAGTCTCTGCATGTGGGCATACCCCTCAACAAAATGGGGTAGCATAGAGAGAGAACACAAGAATAGTAGAGGTAGCAAGGTCTATGTTTAACAAAATGAATATGCTGCATTGTTATTAGGGAGAGGCTACATACACAGCCACATGAAAACCACATATTTCACATCTTAAAATATTTTGGCATGTATGTACATGTACCTCAAGATTCGAGGTCAAAGTTAGAAGCAATCAACATGAGAGACATAGGATGAAGCAACATAGGAAAATGACTTGAGCTTGAGGGGAAGTGTTGGAAGTTAAGAAACATTTCAAGCTCAAGAGTGTGGGACTTTGTTTTCGGGGTAGAGCCCTCTGCAATAACCATTCCTGCCTCTTTCTTCTTTGCTTCTTTAGCAGCTAGTTTTGGACAACTCTTAATGGCATGATCATTTGCTTTACAATATTTGCAAAACAATTTCTAATTTTCTGATTTCTTCTCATCTTTGTCTTGCTTCCTTGATTGTGCAGAATTAGCATATTTCTCCTTACTAGTTGAAGAGCTCCATTTTCCTTTGCCCTTCTAACTAGCCAGGAAAGCTTGATCTGCAACACGCATAACAGACCTGTTCTACCTAGACTGATCTTACAACATCAGAACAAAAATTAGCTCTTCAAATGTTAAGCCATTTGGATTTCCTTTCACCATCAAACGAAGAGTAGAATCAAAACTCATATATGAGTCAGGAAGATCATTCACAACTGTCTGCACAAGTGAACTATCAGGAAGGACTTCATCAGCACAAATCAATTGTTCCTTCAAATCCTTGATCTTTGTCAGAAAATTGTCCTTAGAATCACCTTCATTCATGTGGTCACTCTCCAACTATTCTTAGAGGTAAGCAACACGAGCCTCATTCCTAGCCTGATACAATGTGGCAAGTGTATCCGAAGCATCCTTAACTCTTCTACAAGATCGAATGTGAGGAATAATGGCATGTTTAATAGAAAAAGCTATCAACACCGTGCACAATGTTCCATAGTCCTTTTGCAACCAATACATGTCGCATCATATAAGCCCATAACGAGTAGTTGGTACCTTCCAACTTAACCTCAAAAACCAACATACAGAATACATCATTGCTTTCACCTATCGATGGTGACAAAAATACCTTGATGCAAAAAATTGATTGTATCTCAGTTGAATAGAACTGCTGATATGAATTCTACTAAAACTGTAGCAGACTTCGAGATGCTTATACTAGCGAACTAAAATTGGTATATACCTTTGGCACAAAAAGACAAAATAGCCTACATAAGTGCTATGATAGTGTGTTCGACGACTGAAACGAGCTCAGATCGCAATTTCGGCACCAAACACTGAATCTCTTTTGATCTCTAAAACACCCTGAATATGCTCACCAAAATTCGTGTGATTTTGAGACGACAACCAAAGGTGTGTCAACGACACCCTATATCAAGCGCCAACCTGCCCTGATACCAATTGTTGGAGTTAGATGTCTGCGAAAGCACATGAACATCACAAGGATGAAGAAGCTTGGACCACAACACACAATACTGAATGTATTACCACTAGAATGTACAAAGATAAGTAACCCTTTAGGGCTATAGGCATATATACAAGCGAGGGGAAAAAACCTCCTAAAGAGGGAAAAACATGTCCCGGTGGTCCTAGTGTGTTCACACACATCACTACCTAAATATATCAACATATATAAGGTATATGAGCACAAAAGTGGAGGTTGCGAACAAGATGACATAAGTATCTTGAAGGTACAAAGATTGGAGGACTCACGGAAGCAATCAACATAAGAGACATAGGGTGAAGCAACATAGGAAACTGACTTGAGCTTGAGGGGAAGTGTTGGAAGTTAAGAAACATTTCAAGCTCAAGAGTGTGGGGCCATGCCCCAAAGTTTCAGCTTCCACATCATCCACAATCAAAGGACGATGATTTCCATGAGTTGGAGGCATCCAAGCATGTTTAGAATAGAAAGAAATTAAATAGATAAGAAATAGGTCACCTCTTGAAGTGATTGGAACTCACTTTTTGACATGTATATGTTTTTGATTGGTTAAAGAGGTTAGTACACGACCTCCAAATTTCTTAATGAGTTGTGTTATGAATTAGTTGTGCTAAAACACACCCCTCTCTAGTTATTCTCTACATATTCTGTAGAGATTTCATTTAATACACTCTATCAATGTAGATGATCTTGGTAGACCCCCTGTTATTGTAATTGTTGTTTCTTCTTCATTCTGAATGCATTTCTAGTTATTTTTGTCTTGTGAGAAATCTTGTAGGTTCTACTTTGAGTGGTGTAAGTCCCCAAATGAGTGTGTCCATAAGTTGAGAGAAATATCCATAACACATGTCTCTTTGAGCTATCCCCTTGAACTAGTTGAAAGCATTCTTCCCCTTTCTTTATAAGGACGTGAGCATGTTGAATGAGTAGTGTAATTGAAAGAAGGTGATGGATGTGGCAGCAAGGGAGGTGGGTATAGTGTGAGAGTGTTGAGGAGTGGCATAGAATTTGGTAGGGAGGTGGGTATAGTGTGAGAGTGTTGAGGAGTGGTTTGCGCCAAGCCAAATATCATGTAGATGAGCTGATCAAAAATATATTGCGCCATGAAGGGCCAAACATTCCTTTTGCATGGATGAAATGGAACAGGCATGCATAATCTCAATCTTTATAGAGCTAGTACCCCCAAAAGAAGGAGAGAAAGGCTTGTGCACCGTTGCTTGAACAAGTCCTCCTTTTTTATGCACATAGATTGTCATAGTCTCTCTCATGGATGTTTGTTAAAAAAGAAGCCAACTTTGAAGCCGACGCAAAGGTTTGATTATATGTGGAACCCATTCAAACTCTTTGCAAGGCTGCGACTATTAAGGGTTCGATTAAATTACAAAAAAGGAGACTTTGCATAGTGTGTATTACTAAGCGTTTGTAGTCCAAGGGTTAGGTTAATTGCCTTCCAAGCAATAGATCCGGGTTCGATTCCCGGCAGACGCATCACATGGGCAGTTTCAACGTTGTGTAGGATGATACCCAGCACCAAATAGCAACCTCAAATCACGGTGATGGTTCTAAACTTTTTCTCTCTCCACATCTTTTGTCTGGTTTTTTGGAGTTTTCCTTGGCTTCTCCCTCCATTCACTTGTAAGAAGCATCACATGCACCATAGAAACGTAAAAACCGAGAGCTCCCATGATCCCATCAATGAGGGAGATGGAGTTTTGCTTGGCTTCTCCCTCCATTCACTTGTAAGAAGCATCACATGCACCATAGAAACGTAAAAACCGAGAGCTCCCATGATCCCATCAATGAGGGAGAAGCAAGATGACAAGAGTTTGAATCAAAACGAGTACCTACATTCACCCACTCCAAACTCATCATGAGGAGATAACTCGTCAAAAGTAAACACCAAAATCAAGCCTACAAACATATTGCAAGGCATAGACAAGAATGGGTGGAGAGAGAGAGAGAGGAAAGGAAAGATTCGCAAGAAGACTTCACCAACGTTTTACCCACAATCTACACATACGTGATTACCATTCGATTCACACATGTGGCATAGGCATGAACTTGGAACATCGTTTCCGAGCAACGAGAGACAAACAACGTGATGATATTTTCGTCATAGGAGCTTTTCTCAGAGTTTCTATGCTCCCACATAGATACTCCAGGTGATTAAAAGTTCATATCACCTTTTTTCTCTTTCGCATTAAAATTTTGATTTGAGCTTGTTGTGGACTCCGAGCACACTACACCATCACTTGATTGTGTAGGCTATTTTGTCCTTTTGGGCCAAACATATATATATATATATATATATATATATATATATATATATATATATATATATATATATATATATATATATATATATATATATATATATATATAGGTTTTGGTTCGCCAATACAAGCACCCAAAAGTTTGCTATAGGTTAGCAGAGCTTGACAAGGTGTTTCTATTCAACCTTTGGGATACGTTCAATTTCTTTTGCCCTAGGATATCTAGTCATGTAAACAGATAACAAGGTTGAAGCAAGGAGCTAGAAAGATCAAAGAGAAGGAAACATTTTGCAGATCCAACAAGAAGAGGCCTAACCATTTTTTCATGACTTATTTTTAATCAAAAGTGATTTACATCACTATACCAACATTATAAATACCGTTTTTAGTGGATTAGACTCCAATCTGTTCAAGCCAAGGAGTCATCCAGCTTGAGGAGTATTAGAGGTACCGGCATATCAATTTTCATAATTTTCTGATTTTGTTTGAGCCCTCAAATAAGCCCTTGCACATAATTTTTAACCAGGTTAGACACTAGGTCTGGATAGGGCCAAAACTAGTCAAAAAACTATAAAAAGAGCTATAGATCTCATTTTCAAGGTAAGCTTGTTAGAGAATAGAGCTTTTGAAAGAGAGATCTTTGATAATTGAAAGCACTCCATTGTTCCTCTCTTTGTTCTTGCCTTCTGTGCATGTGTGTGTATGCGTGTGCATGCTTGTGTGCTTCACATCACACACTGTTACCATTAGTGTCCATGTGAAAGGCAAAATGGCCACCAGACACTTCTTTGTATATGTTCTTTAATAAAACATATAGTGGCCTGATCAGTCACAGACTATAAGTTCGCTCGCATTTGTAAGACCTAAGAAGTCTATCTTCGTGCTCCCTATGTACTGTGTTTTTTTGCGTATTCTGTAGTCTCTGTACGAAGTACGGCATGGCCCCTTAGGAGCTCGGTTTTCTACTCCGAGGATATCATTGTGGAGCTCGCAACAAGGAGAGCGAAGTGTGGTGCATCGCCATCAAAATACTTCACTGGTATCAGAGCAGTTTGATGCAAGATCTTTGTTCCTTTTGTGCAAGCGAAGCGAGCACACCCCCGCTTTCTCCAACGCTTACGATTAATGGAGCAACCAAGGCATAGACCTTGCCATACCTTGTCATCCGAGTCACCAAAGTCACCGTTGGTGCCGTTGGCTGCGCGCGACGGAGGACCTCAATGATCAAGGAATATAGAGGTTCCTAGTACTTCCTAGGAGGTCACCCATCCCAATACTGTTCCCCCTTGTAGCTCGCTTAACCATGGCGATCTCTTGCCACTAAGCTACACTCTTGTGGTGTCTGAAGAAGGGGAAAGAATAAGGTTGACATTACCTTGAACATGT